>CM028138.1:205165000-205790000 GCA_016271365.2 Neoceratodus forsteri
CATACTCAGTTTGTAAGTAGATCTTATGTTATTGATGACTTGCAGAGCAGTCAGCGAGCTACACAGGCTGCAGCTTACATAAGGAGAAACCACAATGTGCCCCAGCAGTGCACTGTGCTGCCAGACTGTTCCTGGGGATATTGCTCTGATCAGTGATTGAAAGGCATCTTTAGAGAATATAACTATATTCTATACATTTAAGGTGTTGGACTGATGCATGCAGAACCATATTACATGCAGTACCTCTCAATATCTTGTTCGTTTTGCTTGGTTATGCATTCCTAAGGGTACAGGGAGGTGGACTGGAGTAGGGTGCTGGAGACGAGAAGTGTGGTATGATGTGGGATCTTACAAAAACCTATTATAGCAGACTGAAGAAACTTTGTTTGGTGGCCATCAAGGGGCTAATCAGTCCATGGAAAGCATCCTTATGGGTAGGATAAGGGGGGACTGCTGCCCGGGTTTGCAGAATGTGCGAGGGGTGGTTTTGGATCCTCCCTTCCCTGCTCTAGATGGCATCCTACTGTCTGTATTGGGTGGGTATGTCAGCTCTTGAGACTATGTGTGGGGGGGGAAGGGGGACATTGCCAGCTGCCCCAGGCTGTCTAATAGGACACACTCACCTCAGGAAGATCTAAGTGTGTGGGGGGGTTACCCTGGAGTCTGACATACACTGAAGGATAGTTCTAGAAGAGGGGAGTGGCTCTCTTTATGTGCTGGGGGGACTCAGCCACCCAGGTGGAAAAGAAACAAGGTGACAGCTTCTCAGTGCTGGAACATACAATACTTTCCCATCTCTGGTTCCGTGAAGTAGGGGTATAGATGGCCATTATGTATTTTTCATGGGATATAGAGATTGGGGCATAATACATGATGGGACTTTAAAAATCTGCTCTAGTAGGGGGAAAGGGTGGGGGTATGTACTTTTACTAAGAGAGTTCTGTGATCACAATGTGCTCCCACTTGGATCTGCCTGTGACAGGAGGTGATCCCCTTTATGTGGGGGGGGCACCCTGTGTGATGGTGGATGTAGGGGATCTTCTTGGTGAGGTAAGTGATTGTTACTATGTAGGTCTCTTATTTGTTCAAGCTTTGTCTGTTGTTTATGGTTGGCTTCTTGTTAGAAAAAGCTGCTGGACTCATTTACATGGTACAGATACAGACTTGGAGGGAGTCTGGATGGCAGTAGAAGGACAATGGAGGGATGTGGCCTGGGTTTGGGTTTGGAAGGGGCTGGACCCATCCCCCGGTGCCACCTAAGCTTTCTTGTTGTTAAGATGTTGAATATTACAGTGTGCTCCTGGAATGTTCAGGGGCTTTCCACTTTGATAAAGCAGAAGAAGGTACACAGTGCTCTTGGAAATCACAAGGTCTATGTAGCCATGTTTCAGGAGACACATAACATAGATTCAGAACATGCTAATCTTGTTCTCGGGAATGGGTTGGCCAGTGTTGTGCTGCATCCTACAATGGGCACAGGAGAGGTGTGGCCTTCTTGTTCCATAGGGGTCTGAATTTTATGGAACACAAACGGGTGAGTGATCTGAGAGCCAGACGATATATTTTTGTGCAGGGGCAATAATATGGAGACTTGGTTATGTTTGGTAATATTTATACACCAGTGCAGCATGACCTTGTGTTTTTTGATGAAATGTTGGCCCTCTTACAAAGAGAACAATTTCCAAACCTGGTGCTAGCAGGGAATTTCAACTATGCTCTATATGCTGCCCTGGACCAGTTGTGAGGGGAGACAGGAACTGGGGGTGAGGTGCTGGGGACTAGGCTTGACAGAGTTAGATTTGGTCGATGTATACCAGGAGGTAAACCCGGGATCATGAGAGAATACTTTATTCTCCAGTCCTCATAAGTCCTGGTCACAGACTGATTACATATTTGTGCCTAGGTCCCTGAATCCCAGGGTCCTTCGTGTTGAAATCATGGCCATTTCTGTGTCTGATCATGCTAAAGTGCTTTTGACTATGAGCAGCAGGGATGCAGATGATTCCCAGTGCACATCACAGTTGCCATCTTATATGGCCTCCCAGAAAGAGTTTGTTGAGTTTCTCCAGGGGCACTGGAATCTCTGTATTAGTACAAATAGGAATTTCATTTCATTAAAGCAGAATTTCTGGGAAGCAGGGAAAGTATACATGAGGGGGATGATACTTTCTCATATGGCAAAAAGAGCCAAAGAAAAACAGAAGAATAAACAAAACTTGAAGAGACCACAAAGGGACTGGAGAAGAAAGCTTATGATGATCACTCCGAAGCAACTCTGCTTCACTGCAAGCAGCTTGGGAGGTATTGAACTTGGCCCTTCTGGACAGGGCTAGTACAGCCCTATTTTATGCCAGGCAGTGCATCTATGAATTGTGTCTGGTCAAATCTGCATCAACAAAATAGCACAGTACAAAACCTTGCTCACAATTCCACATAAGGTGCCTGGATTGCAGCACGAGACAGAACCTCGACATCCAGGTAGTTGCCCCTGTGGAGTTTGTTATATTAGTTAAAGGGGTTCAGGGGCATAACCCCCGGCAGAAATGTATGGATGTACTGCCACACAGTGGTGGTCAGCACCAGTATTGTCCATGCAGTTTTGTACCATGCAAATTTTTTTTTTAGTTGTTTAACCAGAAGTAGCACACTAAGCTGAAAGCTTTTTTACAGTAGCGACCTGGGAGCACAGGGAAGTTAAGTGAGTTGCTCAGGGTTACACAGTATGCAAGTGGAAGCTGTGGGATTCAAACCCAGGTGTGGTCTGCTGGATGTCACCAGATTTGCAGTTCAGAGCCTTAAACCATTGTGCTATACTGCCTCCCTAGCGTGAACTTGACCAGGAACCCTATTAATGGGATAATAAGCCTAGTCCACTATTGGCCCTTTTGGCTATAGGTAAGACTCTCAAAACTCATGTTGCAGCCCTCAAGGATAGACTGGGGGAAACTTATAACAAAAGGTGACATATTAGGGCACAAATTGTGCAATTTTGTAAAGCGTTGTATGCAGGGGATGCACCTGATAATGGGGACATGAATGCCTTTCTGAGGGACATTACCTTCCTAGTGCTTACAGAGGAGCAGGCAGAGAGGTTGGGGGGGCCCCCATACAAATGATAGTTATCTGCTGCTCTGGGGACACTGAAAAAAGAGAAAGATGTGGGGCCGGATGGGCTAAATGTCAAATATTATCAAACGCTGGGAGTGCCCTTCTTAGAACATATCTGAAGATGCTTGCTGAGACTCTGGAACAGGGCTCACCAGCAGAATTGTGTTATCAAGCTACTATCATGGTTATCCCCACCTCCCTATGCCCCCCACCCCATATTTACCTCTGGAGGTCAGTGCGACGATCTTTGGTGGACCGGGAATACGTCTGCACTCTTCAAAGCCGACCGCAAACTGGAGAAATGCTGGTAAGTTGTATAATGGCATAAATATGTTTTTTTTTCAACTTTAGTGGATATCTCGACCATTTTTGGGAATTGTTTCACCAAATTTTCAACACAGTGTTCTTGGGACCCTGCCTCATGAAATCAGTCACTGTCATTTTGTTATTCGGTTCCGAAAGGCGATTCCACAGTCACTGTGCAGAACCACCTTTTGGGACCAATTAATGAAATGACAGTGTCACAGTTCATGAGGTAGGCTCCCAAAAACCTTATGTTGCAAATTTAGTGGAAAAATTCCCAAAAATGACTGTGTTACGAGCATGTGTTGTACAGTTCCTACACACGCTCGTAACTTCGAGAATTTGTAATATTTTCACTCCAGATTTTCAACATTGCCATTTTACCACACCTCCTTATGAACAGTACAGCTGTCACTTTTTATATCTCGCCCGAAATGTGTTTTCGCTCATATGGCGCACAATGGAGCAGTCGGTGTGTGAAATCAATGTTCTGGACAGATTAAGAAAATCACAGTGACACTGTCCATGAGCGGAGGTCCCAAAATGCATATGTTGAAAATTTGGTAACAAAATTCCACAAAATGTCTATTTTTATGAGCATGCATTGTGCAGTTTCCACACACACGTGTAAGTTCGAGAATTGTTTATATTTTCACTTCAGATTTTCAACATTGCCATTTTTGCACACCTCCTCAAGAACAGTACAGTTGTTATTTTTCACATGCTGTATGAAATGTGGTTTTGCACATGCGGCGCACAATGGCACAGTTGCTGTTGGAAATCAATGTTTGGGACAGACTAAGAAAATCACTGTGACAGTGTTCATGAGTGGAGGTCCCAAAATGCTTATGTTGAAAATTTGGTGAGAAAATTCCACAGAATGACTGTGCTATGAAAATGCATTGCGCAGTTTCCATGCACACTCATAACTTGGAGAATTTTTAATATTTTCACATCAGATTTTCCACATTGCCATTTTTGCACACCTCCTTAAGAACAGTATAGTTGTCATTTCTCACATCCTGCCCAAAATGCGGTTTCGAGCTACCAGCACAGAATGGCACAATCACTGTGGGACATCAACGCTCAGGACAGATTAACAAAATCACAGTGCCACTGTTCTTGAGCAGAGGTCCCAAATGCTTTCATGAGGTGGGGTGAGAAAAAGCCCATGTTGAAAATTTGGAGTGCAAATACCAACAAATGCCCAGGGCATTAGGGTTTCTAACCATAACATCCCACCCTGTAGAGACTAACCAGCACCAGGGGTATGAATTTAGATTGTCGGTTCCAATGCTCACACCATTCCACCCCCACCCCCACCCTGCAGCCACTGACAGGCATTGAACTGTGCCTTGCACTCTTCAGCCCCAAAGTTCACCCCATTCTCTTATACTCTCCCATCTCAACATATTTCCGTATGGAATGGGGTGAGCGTAAGGCCCGAGGACCCCAAGGCATAATGTGATACTTGTTGGACTCTGCAGAATAGGGTGAGGTGAAATCGCATGAGCATTATGGCTGACACCCAAAGGCACACCTCAGTGCCTGTCAGTCTCTTCAGGGTGGTGTGGGGTTGGCGTCACTTGTGTAATTCACTGCCATTCCTTGTATGCATCTGCCTAACTCGTGCACTACCAATGCCAATGTCAGCAAGACGACATTCGGCATTGACAAATGCTTGTTTTTTATGGAACAGTTCTGTTCTAAATGTGATACCATTTGGTTCATTTCTAAATTGTTATTTCTTGTTAAAAAGGGGATTTTCTATACAATCTATTTATATTATTATGGGTCTCATATTTAAAGAGCAGCTGATGCCTTTTGGAAAACTTTGGAAAATATAATATTTAGACACAATTCAGCTTGTATTTCATATACCTTGTACAGATTTCTCCTCTCCTTTATTTATTACTGAAGAAATTCCCACAAAAACAAATATTTATCCCTTGAGTTCATCTGTCTGTATAGTTTGTTCCCTACTTGAAATCATAATGCCCTGTTGTGACATCACAGTCTGTTGCTGTGGGGATAACTGTGATGTCACAAGTAGAGTATTATGACATCAGGTTGGGAAGAAGCAATAGGAGCTGATGAACCCTCATGAAGCAAATATCCTGTTTTTGGAGTAAATTACCTCAGTAATAAGTAATGGGGATGAGAAATATTGAGCTAATGAGAAATATAAGCTGCTTTGTGTCCAAATATAATTTTGAAAGTTCTTCTTGAGGCATTGGTGGCTCTTTAACCTACAGGATGTTCTCTCTGGGGTTTCGACTGATCTACTATATACTTCTAGATATATAGAGCCTAGAGATGGCATTGTAGTATGGGTGCAGTGTAAGGTTCAAGTTAAAAAGCTGGGGTCAGTTTTATTAATTTGGATACACAATAATAGTAATACTTTAACAGTATTTGGGGAGGATAACAGTAATAATAAGCAATCTTCTAACTAATGCTAAATTTGTCTCATGGAATATTAAGGGACTAGGCTCCTCTGTCAAGAGGAAAAAGGTGCTTGCATCACTTAATAGACTTAGGGCCGGATTCTAGAAGTTTGGCACAAGTTGCCGCCAAACGTGACTTGTGCCAATCACAACTGCGACATTGACCTTGTGCCCTATTCTAGAAGGGGCAGGGTCTCAGTGTCTAAGTCCTGCAACTTGTGACATGTGGCCAGGTATGCCAAACAGAGGGCACACATAGCGAGCATGTCGCAAGCCGCAACAGCTCCACCACAGGTTGCAGTGCCCCCCATGCCCAACCAAGCCACATTAGGTGCCCACATAGCCCACACTCCCAGCTCCCCAAGTATACAATATGAGCCCCCAGGGCGGCCCACACACCCAGCATTCCTGGAGGTGTACAGTATGAGCCCACCAAGTCTACACCTAGCCCCAGATCCCCCATTGCAAAATGCCCCACAGGGTGGCACAGTCACCACCCACCCATGTCCCAACCCCAAGTCATTACCGCAAATGTGGTATACACCAGCCCAGCTCTGGTAGTCTAGTGGCCCCACCCAGCCATGCAAGTCCACCCAGCACCCGCCACCCATTCCCCAGCGCCAAATGGCACAGCCCACCTCTCACCTCCATGGCCCAGCTGCTGACTGAGTTCAGTTGGGCGTGTACTGAAAAGATGCTCTTAGAAATTAATTTCTGAGCACGTCTTTCATATGCTCTACTGAACTCAGTCGTCAGCTGACTGTGGAGGAGAAGTGGCTGTGCCAGTCACTGGCTGGGGAAGGGCGAGGGGGTGTTGGCTGGACTGGCATGGCTGGGTGGGGGGCAGGGGCCACTAGACTACCAGGGCTGGGCTGGTTGTATGCCGCATCTGTGGTGGTGACTCAGGGTGGGGCACGGTGGCTGCACCACCCTGTGGGGCATTCACAATGGGGGATTTGGGGCTGGGGTGTGGAAAGCGGCCCTGTGGGGCACATAATGGAAGCATTGGGGGCAGTTGGTGTGGCCAGCCCTGTGGGGCAGTTAATCTATGATTCTGGGGGCAAGGGTCATGGGCAGCCCTGTGGGGCACCCACTGGGGTATGCAAGGCACGGGAGGGAAACTGTGGAATGACTGCTGGACCGCTGGCGGGTCTACAGGATCCCCAGGAGGCATCCATAAGTTACACCAGCTAAAAGCTGGTGTAACTTACGTTGCTGGTTCTCCTCCAGGGGTTCTTGTAGAATCCTGACATTGGGGACTTTGATGCTGCCCTTCAGGAATGGGGCACAACTGCTGCTTTAAACCCCCTAGCGCCATGTCGCAGGGAGTTTATGGTGCAACTGCCAGCGTAACAGCTGTTCGGCGCAAGTGGCCTGTGCCATGTCATAGGCCACATTGTAGAATTGTGCATGTCACAACTGCTGGCATAAGTTGCTACATGCTCCATTCTACTTGGCGCAAGTGCTGCTATGCTAGGCGTAACTGTACTAGAATCAGGGCCCAAGACTGGATGTTGCCATGTTAAAAGAGACACATTTGCTCCCGGGTGAAGCTGAAAAGCTTAACCGATTATGGGTGGGGGAGGTTTTCCACAACTCAGTCAGTAAAAAAAATATAAAGGCTTGGCTATATTGATTAATAAAACAAACTAATTTTAAGGTAGCCTATCACAAGACAAACACAACAGGCAGTTGGCAGAACCTGGGGGGGACCCCAGATGGTATAGATCTGACCCTTTGCAATATTTATGCACCTAATGGTGAATCAAGCTCCTTTTTCCTGGACTTCTTTGATGAACAATACATGCATCATCCTAGCACCTAGTAGTAGGAGACACAACATGCAACTGGAATTGTCCAGGTGGAACACTAATTTGAGGAAATATTGATTTACCCAAAGGGTTGTTCTCTTATGGAACAATCTACCAATACTATAGTTGAAAGTACTAGTACAGATATGTTCAAAGTCAGACTAGACAATTTTTGCTGTGGTAAAACTACTAAATGTTAAAGATTATGGGACTGGCAAGCACCATGGATGCAAGTCCCTTTAGCTTGAATTGACTTATGAAACTTATGAATCCTGGGGGGGATTTCAACTTAGTATTGGACCACTTAGTAGACAGGAGTAACTTGAGATCATGTGAAACCAACAAAAAGGCCAGGAAGATTTTACAGGACAGAATGGGGGATTTGGGGCTTATTGATGCTGGAGGGTGATGTACCCAGATAGAAAAGATTATTCCTTTTATTATGTTGTCTTGCAAACAAGCACAAACAACATATTGTGGTAGCTTGGAATAGCAGGTTTTGAAGGTGCGGTTGTGTTGTGGCCAATGGCGCCACTGCATTTTCAGGCTGGGATCTGCGGCATCAGTGAAATAGCATGCTGTCTATGACGGCCCTGCAAAAGCATGCCACCAGCTTGAAACATTTCGCCACTGCAGTGAGGGAGCACCCTGTCATTGCAGGGCTTGTCTTGCCTGGTGTAATATTTCAATAAACATGGTGGCAGCTGTCGTCATCTGCCCCTTATAGTCCCAAAAGCCCATGTGTGGGGGTGCCCAGTCCTCCTGTCGGCATGCCACCTCCCCAGTTCATTTGCCGACAGGGGAGCCCAATCCTCGCCAGCATGATGTCCCTCTGAATTTGTCTGCTGAGGGGGTGAACAATCCCCCTCGGCATCATGCCCCCCAAAACACAGACCCATTTGCTTTGCTGATGGGGTGCCCAATCCCGGTCAGCTCCAGGCCCCCCCAAAAACACTCAGGTGGCACATGCCAAATGTACCTGAAAAAAAGAAAACTTTACTACAACATTTTTTTTTTAAAACCTGTAAACAAGAAAACGGTCCCTTGTAGTCTGCAGTGCCCCTCCCCCAACCTACACCCACCATCTGTGCACCCCACCTTCCCACACCCCCTCACCCCAGACTTACCTCCAGAGCCTGGCGTGACAATCTTCGGTGGAGAGGGAACATGTCTGCACTCTACAAAGCTGAGCACGACCTGAAGAAATGTCGGTAAGCTGTATAATGGCATCAATGGGGGTTTTAACTTAGGTGGATATCTTGGCCATTTTTGCGACTTTTGGCACCAAATTTTCAACATGGGGTTCTTGGGACCCCACCTCATAAACTTAGTCACTGTCATGTCGTTATTTAGTCCCGAAAGGTGATTTCACGGTCTCTGCGTGGAATCATCTTTCTGGACTGATTAATGAAACGACAGTGTCACTGTTCATGAGGAGGGCTCCCAAAAAGCCTATGTTGCAAATTTGGTAAAAAAATTCCCCCAAAATGACTCTTACGAGCATACATTGTGCAGTTTCCAAGCACACTCGTAAGTTCGAGAATTTTAAATATTTTCATTCCAGATTTTCAACATTGCCATTTTTTCACACCTCCTTATGAACAGTACAGCTGTCATTTTTCACATCCTGCCCTAAAAAATGTGGTTTAACACATCTGGCGCACAATGGCGCAGTCGCCATGAGAAATCAATGTTCAGGAAAAGATTAAGAAAATCACAGTGACACTATTCATGAGCAGAGATCCCAAAATGCCTATGTTGAAAATTTGGTGACAAAATTCCACAAAATGACTGTCACGAGTGTGCATTGCACAGTTTCCATGCATGCTTGTAACTTCAAGCATTTTTATTATTGTCACTCCAGATTTTCAACATTGCCATTTTTGCTCATCTCCTTATGAACAGTATAGCTGTCATTTTTCACATCCTGCCCGAAACGTGTTTCCGTACAATGGTGCGGTCACTGTGGGAAATCAACATTCGAGACAGATCAAGAAAATCATAGTGACACTGTTCATGAGCAGAGGTCCCAAAATGCATATGTTGAAAATTTGGTAAAAGAATTCTACAAAATGACTGTGTTACATGCATGCATTGTGCAGTTTCCATGCAGGCTGTTAGCTTCAAGGATTTTTAATATTTTTACTCCAGATTTTCACCATTGCCATCTCTTCACACCTCCTTATGAACAGTACAGCTGTCATTTTTCATATCCTGCCCGAAATGTGTTTTCGCACATCTGGTGCAGAATGGCGCTGTCACTGTGGGAAATCAAGGTTTGGGACAGATTAACAAAATCACAGTGCCACTATTCATGAGAAGACGTCCCAAATACTTTCATGAAGTGGGGTCGCAAAAAGGCCATGTTGAAAATTTGCAGTGCAAATACCAACAAATGCCCTGGGCATTAGTGTTTCTAACCATAACGTCCCACCCTATACAGACTGACAGCCATCAGGGGTGTGCTTTTAGATTGTCAGCTGTAATGTTCATGCCATTCCACCCCCACCCTGCAGCCAGTGATAGGCACCAAGGTGTGCCTTTGACTCTTCGGCCCCAAACTTCACTCCATTCTCCCATACTGTACCCATCTCAACATATTTCCTTATGGAATGGGGTGAGCTTAAGGCCTAGTGACCCCAAGGCACAACATGACACTTGTCAGAGTCTGCAGGATAGGGTGAGGTGAAATTGCATGAGCATTATGGCCAATGACCCAAAGGCACACCTCAATGCCTGTCAGTCTCTGCACGGTAGGGTGGGGTTGACATCGGTTCCATACTTCACTGCCATTCCTATTATGCATCTCTCTAACTCCTGCATTACCAATGCCAACACCAGCAAGACAACATTCGGCATTGACAAATGCTTGCTCTAGCAGGCATAATACTTACAGCAGGACAGACATGCTGCTGATCTCAAACAAACTGGTTAACATCCTAGTTAAGGCCAATATTGGCTCAATCCTAGTCTCTGACCATGCACCAGTATCTGTTATGCTAAATCTGGACCCCAATTCAGACAGGCCTTTTCACTGGATGTTCAACTGCTCATTCTTAAATGATGCAGAGTTTGGCCCTTAATTAAGTGAGTAGACTAAACAATTCTTTATCATTAATGATAATGGGGAAACATGTTTCATCACAGTCTGGGAGACTTACAAAGCTGAGATCAGGGGCAGAATCCTAAGTTTTAGAACAAGAAAAGAGAGAGAGGGAAGGCTCTGCAGAAGAAAGAAAAGGAGTTGCAGGAACTAGAGAGGTTGCACAAACAAACTGGCCTGTGTGTAAATAAAGGGCCCAAGGATGAATCCCCCTTGGAGTGCACAGTCCATGCTCCTTTCTTCACTGAGGCTGCTTCTCTCCTTTCTTGCAGTGTTCAGATCCAGCCAAGTGCTGCTTTCCCAGCATAAAGAGCTGTTGGAACACTTACCCAGAATTCCTGGCTGCTGTCTATAAATCAACCTTTGTACTGCTGTACCCACCACTGAAATAGTGATCGGCTAAGAGAAAGCTCTCAACTGAAAGCAAAAACAAGGGGACACAATTTAAAGGTGGGGGGGTGGATCAGAGGCAATGTGAGGAAGTATTATTTCAGAGAGAGGGTAGTGGATGCATGGAACAGACTTTCTGAGGAGGTTGTGGGGTCTAAAATTGTGGGAGAATTCAAGAATGCATGGGACAGACATAAGGCAATTCTTGTGGGGGGTAGGAAGAAATAGGCTGTTGGTTAACTAGGATCTGTGGCCTATCCTGTAGGTAGGGAAATGGGCAGACTGGATGGGCCAAGTGGTCCTTATCTGCTGTCAAAGTCTATGTTTTTATTTAAAAGCTCAGACAAAAAGGGCACCCCCTAGGAGGCATATGCCAAGAGCAGTCCAGTCCCTAGCTTTACTGTCTACTGAGCTTCACTGGTCTTCACTGACTGCTGTACCCACTACTGTAATAGTGGTCAGCTAATAGAAAGCTCTCAGCCAGAAACAGTCAGAAGCAGCAGCTCAGACACAAAGGACAGTCCTAGGAGGCATACACCCAGTGAGATCCAGCCCCTAGCATTGCTGTCTGCTGAGTTTCACTGATCTTCACCAACTGGGAGAGAGACCAAACACCATGGGAAAGCAAACTCTGACAGGCACAGAAGCAGGGATTCCTTGACCCGCAGTTCTACATGTGTGAATCTCCCCTTGGAGTGCACAGTTCAGGCTCCTTTCTCAGCTGAGGCTGCTTCTCTCCTTGCTTGCTCTGTTCAGACCCAGCCAAGCACTGCTCTCTCAAGAGGAGACCAGGCTGGAGGATACCTATATTGTTTGTCTTTACAGGGCTAAACACATAGGATAATCCACCCACCAGGGGCAGAGACTCAGATCAGCAGTGTGTGTTGATTGTTTTCAGCGGCAGTGGATAGGGTGAATGCTTAGGAAACCTACACCACATAAGGCTGTGCAAACTACCAAGAAAAGGATGAAACAAAGCATCACAAAACCAGTACTCCTAATCGGAGACTATGTTTAGGAAACTAGAGACTCAACTCCAGCATTATGACAAGGCTAGGCTCACAGTCAGGTGGCTCCCTGGGATGTCAGCATGGAGGAACACAGACTGCATAAAAAATATCATGCACAATAGGGAACCTGGCTCTAAAGTCATCCTCCACATTGGAACAAACGACCTAGCCTGTAGTTCAATGGAGGAAACAAAGCAAAACTTAATCAAACTTGGCAACAAACTGGCTTCCCTTTCATCCAATGTATCTTTCTTGGAGATTCTGCCTATTTGGGAGAAAGGGGACAGCAGGCAGAAGATCAGAGAGAAAGTCATAACCAAGCTTAACAATTGACTAAAGGTCTGGTGCAAGGAAAAAGGTCATCACTATGTAGAAGACTGGTACACCATCTGGAGAGAGAGTTTTTTTCCTTCAACAACCTACACCTCACAACACAGGGGACTCAGGCAAAAGTTTGTTGTCCATATCTCTCAGTTAAACTAGTGGGGGGGAACAATGGCAACCATCACATCAAAGAAGATGCCATATACCCGTCCTCCATCCTCAGTTAAAACGGCATCTCAACACCATAAGGAAAGTGAAACCTTCAATCAGAATGAAAGAAAAAGGGGAAATCCACCAAGGAGTAGCAGTAGGGTTACGAAACACAAACAATGTTAATCAAAACTGCACATCCAGACCCAACAAAGGCAATTCCAGGGATGGCGGGCAGTGTGCATTAATGCTCATAGCCTACTAAGCAAACTCCCGGAGCTCACAGCTGTGTTGTCAGAGTTACAACTAGACTGGATTGCAGTCACGGAAACATGGTTCACCATGAACCACACCTGGGATGTAGCCATACCAGGTTACATGCTCTTCAGGTGAGACACAGAGGGGGAAAAAGGGTGGGGGTTATCTCTGTATGTAAGGGAGTGGATCAGTGCAACAGAGATCCAGGGAAAACACAGAAATGGAGAGGCCCTGTGGTACACCCTGGGAGCTGGGGACAAGGACCCCATACAAGTGGGGGTTATCAACAGACCCCCATCCCAGGAAGCAGATGTTGACAAAGAACTCCTAGAAGCCATTTCAATGATAGCTGAGAAGGGTGAGTTACTACTAGTTGGAGACTTCAATCTTCCCAATGTAGATTGGACCTAGTACACAGCATCCACTAAAAGGAGTAGGGAGTCCATGATCACACTAAAAGATGCAGGGCTCAACCAACTAGTGAACTCACTCACTAGAGAAAATGCAACCCTAGGCCTGGTGTTCACAAACAGCTCAAGGGTTTCAAATGTACAGGTGGGCATCAAACTGGGGACCAGCAACCACAGGTCAGTTTGGTTAACCATCAACAAAGCAGAGGGAATATGTCACACAAAAATCAAGGTCCTTGATTTTCATAAAACTAACTTTCCAGAGATGAGATCAAGAATCAAAGCAATGCTATCCAAGGGTAGCTTGGGAATGTGGAAGAAGACTGGCAACATTTTAAGAAGGCCATAAAGAGCACTTATGCAAAGATTTTTGTTGTGACACTAGATCTTCTAGGAATGTCTCTTGCAGTAAGTCATTACTTCTGGGAGTTCCCGATAGGTGGTACTCCAGCATGAAAGTTTCTTCCAGCAATCTCCACACCAGGGACCTCCCACACGACCTCACTTCCTGGGCTGTACCTATAAAAGTGGGTGGACCCAGGTATTCTCTGTTCCCCGCTGGTTTCAGCTCAGGAAACCAAGGGACCGAGGGGAACTGAGGTACCGAAGCTCCCCGACCCTACATCATTTTTCCTGTTGCAGAATGGCAGGGGGTAGAAGGAAGGGAAGCTACTTACTGCAAGAGACTTTCCTAGAAGATCTGCTGTTACGACAAAAATCTTTGCATAACTGCTCTATCTTCCACGGAATGGTATCTTGCAGTAAGTCATTACTTCTGGGAGATTCCCAAGCAGTTATATGGCTGTGGGGTGGCCAATAATGGCATTCTGCCATAAGAATAATGTGGTCTTGTGATCAATAAATGCTGCAAGTAGTATATCAGCATATAAAATAATTTTTTGTATTCTATTTGTAAGAATTCCATTCTCTTATTTGCTACAGGGTTATGGCTAACATATATAAGCCAGACCTGCTTTTATTAGATGTTTATCAGATGAATTAAGAGAATAGCAGCCCGATCAGGGTGAGACATGTCAATTATATCAAAATTCAGAAGGAATTCTACGAAATCATGGAGTGAATAGTTGCTCTCCATTTTCAGCAGTGAAAAAACAGTCTCAGCCAAAGGCTACTGTGTTCCGAGTCGTAACAGTAGCTCAAATAATACAATGTTATTCTTTAGAAGTGCAACAATGCAGCAAGTTAAGAAAATCTTAACCACATCTGTCAAGACAGTAGCAAGTGTATCCATTTGGCATAAATAGGACACATAAGTAGCAGATAATGTTGCAAAATGAAACAATGTATCTGTAACATAAAGGAAGTCAGTGATTCTTAGAATCAGTAGCTATATTCAAGTTTGCATTTGGTTCTAAGCAACATGTGAAGTAATAGAGTAATGTTTGACATATCCATCTTGTATTTGTAATCTTACTTATAAGGGGGTCCCAGGTATGTCAGGGCTTGCAGCCTTGTTAGGTGTAAATCTGAAATATTCAAATGGCGAGTCCATTATATGTACTGTTTGGAAAAACAGAAGCTAAATAATGAACAATATAATCGAAATCATAAGGCAGTGGATCTCATTCTTGAGATTAGTAAAACACATATGTGCATATGTGTGTGTGTGTGTGTGTGTGTGTGTGTGTGTGTGTGTGTGTGTGTGTGTCTATATATATATATAAATATAATACACAATTGGGGTGTTGTGTATTCATTGAGAATAAAAGCATGTATTCTCACCCCAGTGAGAATATCGGGTGATGACATAGCTGAAGTGAAAATAAATCCATTTACACCTATAGTAGCTATGTCATCACCCAATATTCTCACTGCAGCATCAGTTAAGCACTACAAGCTGGAACTGGTCTTAAAACCGAAAATGAAATCATCAATCTACCTAATTACACACAACCTGCATAGTGTGAAACTTTTACTTGCAGTTTCTAAAAAAGCCAGAAGCTGAAAGCAGTATACTTGAAGCAGTACTTAGCACTGAAAACAAATTACAAAAACTTGACTAAAAACAGTATTTCTGTACAATGAGCTTTTCATTTTTCTGATAAACATCAAAATAACATTGAGAAGCACCACGGATGAAAAAACTAAAATTACATCATCCACTGAAAATAATGAACCTGGAACAAGAGATTTTCTTGAGCTGTTCTCAGTTCAGGTAGGATAAGGAGCCACTGCTAGACCCATCAGAAAGAAACAAATAATAAATATTCTACCTTCTTTTGCACACACACACTGACACTACAAGTCTCCTCCCAGAAAGCATTCAAAGCAGCTCACCAGTGACACAGACTCTGAATAACCAGTGCAGCTCCTCTGTCCCACATATACCTGTTTTTCTCCATGATCCTTGGATATTTGTGCCACATCTCCACCTCCATCGATATCTTAATGTCGATATCCCTTCTCAGAAGCTGCGATGCAGAGAGGGCTAAAGAACTAAATTACTGTTGCACTCAGCACTATTAACACAATATAAAATAAAATCTCATAAATAAATAAATGTTATTCACACTGCACCAAAACAATAAACAGTCCCATTTCACCAATGGTCATGGAAGCACTCTGGAAGTAAATATACCACAAACACCAGCAAACCAATGAAATCACTCATTCCCCAACACACACCTAATAGCACCAATGAAAAAATTAACTCTGAATCCACTACCAGCACAACCAAGACACCACTACACACCATATCAACCAATCACAACAGAGGATTCCAAAGCATCACTAATCCCTATCAGACAGCTGAGCAGACTAATACACAGCAGGCAAATCACTGAGTAATAACACCGACTTAAAAAGTAACAACAACAACACAGACTTCAGACACAATATTTAAATAGCAAAACCATACAGAAACAGTTGCTGCCTATTGTATAAATCGAACACATGATGGGCAGGAGTGGAATATGGAAAATATTCTCACTCCTGCATTGTGAGGCATGGATATCCCACTCGTGCCTTCGCACTCGTGGGATATCCATGCCTCACTCTGCAGGAGGAGAATATTTTCCATATCCCACTTCTGCTCCCTCATGTATATATATATATATATATGTATATATGTATATATGTATATATATATATATATATATATATATATATATATATGTATATATATATATATATATATATATATATATATATGTATATATGTATATATATATATATATATATATATATATAATTTTATTATTATTATTTTATTTGACCAGGCAAAAAAGGCATGCAAAGTTTTTAAGACTTATAATCTTTGGCCCGGATATTCAGAAGGGTTGCGTATGGCGCAACACTGTTGCGCCATGCACAACCCACTGATGTGCCCTGGCATGATATTCAAACAAGGATTGTGCCTGGCACAAATCCCGATGTGCCGGAGTGCATCAGTAATGTATGTGACGCAGGTGGGGGGGACGTGCCCATGCATACTCCACACATCCTGATATTCAGCCCAGGATGTGCTGAGCCCATGCATGCACAACCCCTACTTGTGCTGCACACAGGTGAGCCCAAAAAAAAAGGAACAACTGCTGGCCACCCACAGGTAAGCTGCCGTATTGCAGGGTGCAACACAGCAGCTGCCACCTGTGGGTGGCCACCTGAGCTCTGGTGGAGCTCCCCCATGCCCGATCATGGGCATACATAGAAAAAGGATCCTTCTAAATCCCTGGTGGTCCAGTGGACCACTTGCAGCCTGATCAGGGCAATTATTTTAAAAAATAGAGGTCCAATATCCCTGGTGGTCCAGTGGACTGCCCGCAGCCCAATTGCGGGCATACGTGTTGAGTGTAATGTCCTATATCCCTGGTGGTCCAGTGGACCACCCACAGCCTGATCTCGGGCGTATGATGTAAAATGTAGAGGTCCAATAACCCTGGTGGTCCTGTGGTACCCACCCTCTCACTGAGCCCAATCACCCCACTCCCCCCCCAGTCAGTGGTAGGTGGCAGCATCCCACCCACCTGCCACCCCACCACCCACTGACCAACACCATATGGAAGGGCTGTACGCCCACTGGATCCACAGCATGAGCCAATGAGTATGCAGCCCTTTGCCGTGCTACACAGTCAGATATGTGAATGGATCCATTCACATATCTGGATTGCATATGCATATCAAACTACGCCACGGCTCATGCTGTCGGACCAATGGGCATACAGCCCTTCCATATGGTGTCAGTCAGCGGGTGGCATGGCAGCAGGTGGGTGGGGTGCAGCTGCCTGCCGCTGACCGGGGGGAGCGGAGCAGTGGGGCTCAGTGGATGGGTGGGGAAGGGGGTACCACTGGGCCACCAGGGTTATTGGACCGCTATGTTTTACAGCATATGCCCGTGATCAGGCTGTGAGTAGTCCACTGGACCACCAGGAATATTGGACTTCTTTTATTTGAACTTATACCCGCAATCTGACTACAAGTGGTCCACTGGACCACCAGGGATATTGGACTTATTGTTTTACACAGATGCCCGTGATCAGGCTGCAAGTGGTCCACTGGACCACCAGAAATATCGGACAGTTATTTAAATCAACATATGCCTGTGATCAGACAGTGGGGCACATTGCTGTGCTGCACAGGGGGTGTTGGTCCCTGACGGCTGCTGCCTGGCAGGGAGCCAGGTGCAAGTCGCTTGGGATCAGTGCACCTGCATGCAAATGGGGCCATAATGACATGGTATTATTTATTTACTACATCATTATGGCCCCATTGCTGTACACTTTTGAATATACTTGATTGTTGCACCTAGCACAATGGAAGTTGTGCTAGCGCATCCCACTGGTCCACTCTGGCCACTTGTGCTTGCGCAGTGTCACTGCACCATGTGCACTGTGGGTGGCCCGGGTGTGATATTCAATGTTGCTGTGCCATTGTGCAGCTCTGTTGAATATTACCCTGTCAATGCCCCTGCACAGCCAAGTTGCGCTGCGCCCAGGCTTGCTCCACAGCCTGGCGCAGTCTGAATATCTGGGCCTCTGTATATGTACTCACCCTTGTTCATGTGATCTTTGTGCATGATCAAGTAAAAGCTTCTTATAGCAGTAGAAGGTGGAAAGAATAATATAATCCATAACAGGATATATCAATTGTGTCTCAGCATGTGAGTAGTAGTAGGTGGACCTGTTCGTGGGAGGGACATGGAGTCCAGCGCACAACAGGCCGAGAGGCATCCCAATGGACTGGCCATGATGGTCTGTAACAGTGATACCCCCAAGAAAGTGACTAGATGTATAGAGCCTTTTGGTAGAAGGCCTCAGTTTGATTTTTAATTGAAGCCCCAAGAGGTCTCCAAGGCCCAGAAGAGGAGACCCGGGGTGAAGTCTGAAGTGGTTTGTAGTACATGAATTGTACTGTCTTTAGTTGTCTGCCTGAGGCTTGTAGGTCATCCAGTATCGTTTGAGCCCCTGGGCCAAAAAGATGGTCGCCTGAAAAGGGGCATTAGCCACTTTCTGTTGAATATCAGGTGCTAGCCCTGAGAGTCGGAGCCATGCCTGATGGCATATAAGAATACCGACTGCAGAGGTTCAAGCTGAAGCAGTGGCAGTATCATATGCTGATCTTAATAAATGTCGAGAAATGGAAGTGAAAGTATTTATTATTGATGTGAGTTGCTCTTTTTCAGGGCATGCAGGTAGTCTATTTATAACATTCCCAGCAGAGGTGCTCACCGTATGCTGGTATTTCAGTATGTGTCCCATGTAATTAAGTATTCTGATGTTTAGTGTGTTTAGAGTAAATACTTTCTTCCCCATATAATCGAGCCATCTAGAGCCTCTTTTTGGAGGCATTGTATTTACATGTTTGGGTTTGCCAGTGCGGTTGTGAGCAACTGCAATAACTACATAATCCGCAGTGGGCGTATTTGTTAAATATTGATAAACAAGAGGAGCCTGATATAGCCCGTGGGCCTTTCTAGGTACCTCCTGTGCTGCTATGAGTTGACTCCATGCTTCAGTAATCGCATTTCTGAACGTTGGTATAAAAGAAGGGACTGCCTGGATAGATTCTTCAGGAAGGTCCAGATATTCAGCTATATCTTTACTTAATTTGTTGTGTTCTGTTGTGGTAAACCCCACTGTTTTTTGTATTTGTAACATCATTTCGGGGAATGAGGAGTCATCCAGTGGAGAAATTACCTTTAGTGGTTGTAGTAGCCCTTCATCCCAGTAAGATGGCACATCATAAGGGGACTTGTACTCTCTTGTACTAGGGGAAGCATCATAGTTTGTGATGTTCCAAATTTGTATAACAATCTGAAAAATATTCTTCTGAATATTCATGAGAAGGCAGGACAGGTGAGCGTTCTAACCCTGTGCATGCCTGTGATGATGGAGGCGGAGACATAGTCTGTGATTGAGGTTTATGTCTCGGAGTGTGTGTATGGTCCAAGCCCATAGAATCTAACACTCTATTTACTATTTCTTCAATATTTGGAACTTCTGAGGATGGAATAGCCATGTAAGGTGGTTCTGAGTCCTGTGTACAAGGCATCAGGGACCAATTTATGCCTGTTGATAGAGTGATCCAGTGTTTTTTTTTTTGGTTCTTTTTTTATTCACAGACTAGTATGTGAGTATCATGCATGAGAGCAAATGAGGCTTTTTCGCCTCTTCATTTTGTAGTATATAATTCTTTATTTTGTGGTGATACAGCCCCATAAGTATCTTTTGATACATGTCTTTGAAAGTAGTCATGATAATTCATGGTAAACTTTTTATAAGTATCTTCCATAGTTGTATTATATGCAGGTAGAGGTGCTGTTCTATGATACAGAGGCTGCTCCATCAATGGTGGGATCATTCTCATTGACAGAGGAGGAAGAGAAGCATGCCTCATCAATGGTGTAATGTGTCTTAATGATAGCAGATAAGTAAAAGCATGCTCTGTCAACAGTGGAATACACTCCGTCAATGATGAGGAAGTCAGTACATGCTCCATCAACGGTGGGATGTGCTCCATCGATGATGGAATAGTGAGTACATGCTCTGTCAATGATGGAAATGCAGTCATCAATGATGACAAGGTGAATGCATGCTCTGTTGATGGTGGTAGGCTCTCTGTTGACTATGGAGCTTTAGGAGCATGTTCCGTCAATAGAGGAAGCAGACCCTTCAATGATGAAGCAAGTAGGGTGTGCTCCATTGACAGAGGAGGTGTTCTCATCAATGAGGATGTCTTGTAGAGCCCTCTCATCAATGGGGGAGTATGCCGCATCGATGGGGAAAGTAGCAGGACCTCCGTCGTCGATGGTAAATGTGGTCTCATCGATGGGGGAGCTGAAGAATGAAGCTCCATCAATGAGGAATGTTCCCTTCTGTGAGAGGTT
Organism: Neoceratodus forsteri; assembly: GCA_016271365.2. NCBI lineage: Eukaryota > Metazoa > Chordata > Ceratodontiformes > Ceratodontidae > Neoceratodus > Neoceratodus forsteri. The sequence goes on from CM028138.1 coordinate 205,185,660, forward strand.
GGACCTCTGTGTTCTTTTGATGAAGTAGTGCCTGCTGTTGACAGGATGTATTGCCCATCGACGATGAATGTTTTCTTGATGATCCATGTTTTGGAGGTATGACTGTTGAAAGACAGTCAGGCAGGACTTTAGGAGAAGAGGTTTCCTTCCCTACTTTATTTCTTGAAGAGGATTCTGAGTATTTTGAGCCCTTTGATTGTGTACCCTGCTTGTATAACAGGGAAACATCCATGGTAGCACTCTTATCAAGTGTAGGAATCTGGTGCCATGTATGAAGCCCAGGCACCTCAGGCTATTAGTTCAATTCACGTCGTATACTGCTGTAGAAGAGATGCTATCAGGGCTGAAGCCAGCGGGAACATGAATGGAGATTACCAGGGACCACCAACCTTTATAGATATAGCCCAGGAAGTGTGGTCATGTGGGTGGTCCCTGGTGTGGAGACTGCTGGAAGAAACTTCTGTGCTGGAGTGCCACCTATCAGGAACTCCCAGAAGTAATGACTTACTGCAAGAGACCATTCTGTGGAAGATCTACAGTTACAGAACAATGTGCATGTCAAATCAGTAAATCAAAAAGAAGAAAGAACCCTTTCTTGTTCACCAGGGACATAGCAGCAATAATAAGGGAAAAGAAGACAGCCTTTAAGCAATACAAAAAGTCACAGAAGGAAGCTGACATGGACAATTACAGGAATAATCTCAGGGAGGCAGGAAGGGCCATTCGAAGGGTCAAAGCACAAGCAGAGGAAAGCATAGCACAGGGAGTCAAGAAGGGAGATAAAACATTCTATAGGTACATTATGGAAAAGAGAAAGCATAAGGGAGGAATAGTCAGATTAGCAACACAAGATGGCCAGATGGTAGAAGAAGACAAACTCAAAGCAGAGGTGCTGAACAAACTCTTCTGCTCTGTATTCACAATAGAAAACAGTGATAAAGAACCTCCACTAAAGCAGACAGACCACAATAACAAGGAGGCTGACACTAGCCCCTTCACAAGGGAAAGGGTTCTAGAAGAACTAAACAAATTTAGAGTTGATATGGCAATTTGACCGGATGGTATTCACCTGAGGGTGTTGAAGGAGCTATGGAAAGAAATTGCAGCACCACTAGCAGAAATATTCAGTAAATCACTAGAGAGTAGCACAGTACCTCAGGACTGGAGAACAGCAACGTTAGTGCCCTTGCACAAGGGAGGAAGCAGAAAGGATACTGGAAACTATCACCCAGTAAGCCCAACCTCTATAGTAGGAAAAATTATGGAAGCACTACTAAAAGAGAGAATAGCGGAATACCAGAGGGAAGATGAAAAACTGGATCCCAAGCAACATGGCTTCATGGCAGGTCAATCATGCCAAACAAACTTGACTCATTTCTTTGACTGGGTTACCAAAACAATAGACCAGGGCGGTGTGGTGGACATAGTGTACCTAGACTTCAGCAAAGCCTTTGACACCATCCCCCACAGGAGAGTGGGAAATAAACTAGAGCACACAGCATAAGATAGTTAAGTTGGTTAGGAATTGGCTACAGAATAGGAAGCAGAGAATCTTGGTCAATGGGGCTTTGGCACAAGAGGGGGAAGTGACCAGCGGCATATCACAGGGGACAGTGCTGGGTCCAATCCTCTTCAACATCTTCATCAGTGATATCTCAGAAGAATTGGAGGGGAAGGTGTGCCTTTTCACAGATGATACAAACCTCTGTAACAGGATGAATACAAAGGAAGGGGCCACACGCATGGTAGCTGACCTCAGAAAACTAGAGGAATGGTCAAAACACTGGCAGTTAAAATTTAAAGCCAAGAATTGTAAGGTCATGCACCTGGGAAAGCGAAACCCAGGGGTAAAGTACACTTTGCATGGGTACCAATTGGAAGTGACAAAAATGGAAAGGGACCTGGGTGTACTCATCACCAATGACTTCAAAGTCACAACATGGTCCAAAAAAAAAACTGTGCAGACAGCAAGTGGCATCCTTAGCTGTATAGGTAGGGACATTACAAGTAGAAAGCAAGGGGTAATCATGCCACTGTATAGATCCTTGGGAAGGCCACATCTGAAAAATGATGTAGACAGATTAGAGACAGTACAGAGAAGGGCTACTAAAATGGTGCAAGGGCTGCACCATGTGGCATATGAAACTAGGCTAAAGGTACTAAATTGTACTCCCTAGAACAGAGAAGAAATAGAGGGGACATGATAGAAACATTCAAATACATCAAGGGAATAAACAAGATGGAGAATATCTTCCAAATAAACAAAGGAACTCAGACATGGGGGTACAACCTGTGTCTGGTGAGGGCAAGTTCAGGAGCAACTACAGAAAGTACTTTTTTCACAGAGAGGGTGCTAGACCCATAGAGCAGCCTGTCAGCACAGGTGGTGGCAGCTAAGACAGCAAGAGAATTTAAACTAGCATGGGACAGACAGTGTGGACAGCTTGGCTTGAACAATTAAAGGGGAAGGGTGTAGCCACCTTGGGCAGACTAGATGGATCAAATGGTCCCCATCTTCCGATACCCTTCATGTTCTTATGTAAGGATAGTCTGCTTAGGAAGCTAATTCTGCTGCATTACAAAATAAATAAAATTAACACCGAAAAAGCTGAATATGCCATGTTTCGTAAGCTGCAGAACGATTGGGAATTTGGCGAAAAGGCTGGCAGGTTACTTGCATACAGGTTTAAACAAATACAGAATAGAAATTTTATCCAGGGCATAAGAGATAGCTCTAACTCTGTGATTACTAATACTAAAGACATAAACAAAGTAGTTCTAGACTTTTACAAAGGCCTATATGCAAGCAAATATCAAAAATGCCCAGCAAGTATCCAACTTTTTCTGTCAAAAGTCAAAGTTCCTCACATCTCAGAAACAAACAAAAAGAACTTGGGTAGACCCAGTACAGCGGAGGAGATAAGGGAAGCCATTAAAGACTTTTTGAAAGCCAAGGAGGCAGGTTTAGACAAAGGACCAGCTGAGGTATACTCCTTATTACAAGATGAATTAACATCAGTACTACAGAGGGTTTTTACTGAAATGGAGGGGAACAGTGCTATGCCCCTAACCATGTCAGAGGCCAAAATCACAGTCCTGCTTAAAACAGGGAAAGATCCACTAGACCCTGCAAATTATCATCCAGTTTCATTAATAAAGTAGACTATACAATTTAGGCAAAGATTCTAGCTACAAGATTACAACAAACCTTAATCCAATATATACATAAGGCTCAAGTAGGGTTCATTAAGGGTCATTCAGGTTTTGAAAATGTAAGGAGAGTTATGCCAAAGATATAGGCAGCTTCACAGGCCCGGGGTAATTTGATCTTATTGTCCCTAGATGCACACAAGGCCTTTGAATAAATATAATGGCACTATCTGCATGAAGTCCTGCAGGCCTGCAACTTAGGAACAGATTTTATTATAGAATTGCCTCACTGTACCAGACACCCACCACAAAACTTTGCACAAATAAAATTCTCTCCACTAAATTCATGTTGGGTCATGGTACTAGACAAGAGTGCCCCCCTTTTGCTCCTTCTATTCATCTTATCCTTGGAACCTCTGCTGAGCCATATTAGACAAGATAAACTAATATCAGGCATCAGATTTCAGAAAATGGAGCACAAAGTGGTTGCATACACAGATGACATGCTGCTATCATTCTGCAACCCTCATAAATCATTGGGCTCTACCGTGAACTATTGGAAAATTTTAAAGCTATCTCTGGCTTTGAAATAAATTGGTCCAAATCAGAAGTATTTCCACCAAAGGGCAACACTGAAGACCTCACACAGATATGCAATTTGTATAATCTTAAATTGGGAGGGGAGCACATCACATACCTAGGTATTAAAATCACACATAATTTAAAACATTTTCTGGTCATTAACATGAAACCTTTGTTGGAAGACATACAGATCAATCTGCATAAATGGGGAAAGCTCAATCTATCATTATGGGGCAAAGTTAATGTCCTAAAGAAGATAATTGTACCCAGAATTTTATATTTGTTGCAAAACATACCCAAGAATATTAATCAGTGTTGGTTTAAAAAAATAGATGCCACAGTTAGAAGATTCCTATGGGAGGGGAAGAAAGCCAGAGTCAGTCTCTGTAAACTTGAAAAACAACTAGCAAACTGGAGGAATGGACCTTCCAGACTTTAAATGTTACCAGCAGGCTTTTTACTTCAGCAGTTATGTCAATGTTTTTCAGCCAATAAAGAACTATCTCTGTGGGCCCAGTATGAGGCTGCTCTGGTAAGGCCTTAGTCTCTATATCATTTACTATTAGGCCTAAACCCTATGGCCATAGCATCACATCCATACCTGACCACTACCTCCAAACCATTTATATGGTTTGACAAGTGCATGCAGTTGCAATTATTTCCCATAGAATATACCCCACTTTGGAGAAATCCTGGAGTCACTCTAGGAGGGAAGGTCTTGTCTAATGACATATGGAGAAAACTAGAAATTGAGATTTTAATAATTAACCTGGCAGATGGGATCCTCAAATATTTTATGGAATTAAGGGCTCTGTACAAACTGCCCTGTGCTGAACTCCATGCTTATTTGCAACTTAGGCATGACTTACAGAGAATTTTGGACACAAACCATGTAATCCATCATGTTTGCCATGGTGAGGAGTAAAGGTGGGGTAGGTAAAATACACAAACTGTGTATTAATATGAGCCTAGATCTAAATGACAGTACCAAAAGATTGTGGGAGGGTAAAGTGGGCTATACTTTACCTCAGTCAACATGGGAACTTTCATGGTACAATGCATACAAAACCAGCAATGAAATGCAGGGCCGTCTACTCCAGTTCAAGATTCTGCATGACTTGTATTACACTCCAATGCAGTTGTATAGGCTAGGCCTGATGGCTGATGGCGAATGCTGGAGGTGTGGCAAATTGCAGGTGGATCTTTTACATGGTATACAGCCCCGACAGTGACATGTCAACAGCAACCAACACTACAGCGACAACAGCGCCAGGTCGCTGTAGTGTCGGCGCTGGACCCAGCACTCTTTTCTGGGAGTCTTGCACCCCCTTCCCTAATCAGCTCTAACTCAGAGTTGATTATCTTAAATGGGAGGGTGCAGGGTACAGACCCCCGCTTGGGAGGTTTGGGGACAAAGCCCCTGAAGAAAACATGGTAGGCAGCAATCACCTTTATGCTGACCGCAAAACTGGCAACAGGGTAGACACAATAGGGGTACAGCTAAGCATGGAAGCTGATCTCCAAACACTGGAGGAGTGGTACAAGACCTGACAATTGAAATTCAGTGCCAAAAAATGCAAAGTCATGCACCTAGGAAAGCGTAACCCAGGGAAACTGTACTTAATGGCAGGAGAGCAGCTAGTGGCTACCAGGCAGGAGTGAGACCTAGTGGTGATCATATCAGATGACCTCAAGATCAGTAGACAATGTCAAAAGGCAGCACTAAAGGCTGATGGAATCCTGGGATGTATAGGGAGGGGCATCACGAGCAGAAGGCATGAAGTAATCATGCCCCTGTATTGGTCCCTGGTCAGGCCTCACCTGGAGTACTGTGTCCAATTCTGGAGGCCATACCTCAGGAAGGACATAGGCTGGAGATGGCACATAGAAGAGCAACAAAGATGGTGCAGGGCTTGTTTCAGAAACTGTACAAGGGAAAACTAGATGACCTCAAATTATACTCTCTAGAACAATGCAGGAATCATGGGGACATGATAGAAACATTCAAATACATTAAAGGCAACAACAGGGTGCACATGCAGAACCTCTTTCAGGTAAAGGACTACAGCAGGACTAGAGTGCACAACCTTCGACTTAGGGGAGGAAAGTTCAGAAGCAATACGAAGAAATTCTTCTTCACAGAGTGTGTTGTGGAACCATAGAATAGCCTGGCTGAGGGGGTGGTGGGAGCCAAGACAGTGGGGGAATTCAAGTGGGCATGGGATACACACTGTGGGATACATAAGTAGGCAGTTAAATAGGGAGGTAGAAAGACAAGGGCAGACTTGACGGATCATACGGTACCCATCTGCCAACAGCTTCTATGTTTCTATGTTTCTAAAGTCTTCAGGGGATATGTAATACCCCTGTTTGTGGGGTATTAAAGGAACAACAGCATTTCTTGAAGTACAGTCACACCTTATAACCCCAATCTGCTAGTGAAGTAAGGTTATATCTCATTAGTCACCCAAAGATGTCTTGTTTTATTTATTGGTATCGGAATTGCAGACCTTTGAGTCAGGGACTCATTTACAAAAGCTCCATGTCATGGTACAAAGACAGGTAAAACATACAATTACAGGTACAATGTAGGCACAGTGTAGAGATACAAAGTTTCTATACAAGTATGTACATAATGGCAGATACAGGTAGGAAAGTACAGCATTATAAAGGTTGCTATACAGTGTGGTAGCTAGTCATCAGCAACAAAGTAAGGCATGCAATTATTTTACATACAACAGTGACAAGTAGAATAAGGCCCTGGGACATTTGGGGAGTCCTCAGTGAGGTGGGATTGTCACAGCTATGTGCAGTTACAACAGCGGGTGACAACCAGATGGTGTAGAAGGGCTGTTTTGAAAGGCCCAATCCTTTGTTCTGAGGAGATATCAGAGGGAAGGGAGTTAATCCTGGATGGGGCTCTGAAGAGAAATAACCTTTGGGTCAGAGATATCCTGACTCTGGGTACTTGAAGTGAAAATTTGTAGGAGCTCCGGGTGGAGACAGTTGGGATGGAGGGGCTGAGGATAATAAATAGGCCTGGAGGTCTTAAACCTACTACTATTTTCTTGGTGAAGAGACAGGTTTGGTAGTGCATCCTCTCTTCAAAGTTGAGTATATCTGCCTGTGCATATAATGTGCATGTGTGGGTGAATCTGCTGGAACCAGTAAGTAGTCGGCAGACCTTGTTTAGAGACATTTTGATTTTGTTGAGTGCAGTAGTGTCTACTGCACCATAGACTAGGAGGCCATAGTCCACTAGGGATGGGACTGAGGAGGTGATGGTCAACCTCAGGGCTTCAGGTGGGAGACAGTTCTTGTGGCAGTATAGCAGGCCAACACGTGAATTGGTAGCAGAAGCAAGGGTACGTGTATGGTCATGAAAGGTGAGAGCAGTGTCAAAGGTTATGCCAAGGTATTTATAGGTGTTGACTTGCTCAAGGGGGAGGAGTGTACTAGGCAGGACAAAAGTTGATGAGTCCTTGTACTTATTTTGATTGTGTAAGAAAAGCATGAATTTAGTCTTTTTCAGATTGAGTACAAGTCTGCGGTCCAGGAATCGGGATTCAGCCTGATTAAAGGAGTTTTGGAGGGCACTTTGGAAATGGGTTGGGACCTGGTGGTATGTGAAGAGGACCGCATCATCTGCATGGAGGAGTATTTTTTCTGAGCAGAAGTTGGGGAGCGTGTTCAGGTATCGACTAAAAAACAGCTGTCCGAGGATAGAGCCCCGAGGGACTCCCAAGTGGACCTGATGATTGCTGGAAAGGGTACTGTTGATTTTCACGCACTGTGAGTGGGAAGTGAGGTAGTTGGTGAACCAGACAAGGGGGCCTTGCGAGAAGCCTAGTTGCAAGAGGGTGGATATGAGAAGTTGGTGGCTGATGGTATCTAAGGTTTTTGATAGATCGATGAAAACTGCACCTGCAAGGTGCCCTTTATCAAGGGCTGCATGAATATAGTTGGAAAATTCGAGGAGGGCAGTGGTGGTGCTATGCCCCTGCGGAAGCCATGCTGCTCCACACAGAGGAGATTGTGGCTGGTGAGGCAGTCAGTTAGTTGGTCTGCTACAATCATTTCTGGGGCTTTCGGGGGGGGGGGTCGATATTGGTCTGTAGTTCCCGGGGGAAGTACGGTCTCCACCTTTGTGTATAGGGGTGATCACTGCAGTTTTCCAGGCATGGGGTAATTGGCTGAGGCAGAGGGAGTGAATGAGAAGACTGGTAAGAGGGGCAAGTACTACGTCCAAGACTAGGCATAGGAGTTTGAGGTCCAGTGTGTCATTATTATGGCTGGCACCATTGAGGGCTTTGAGCAGGTAGGGTTTAACTTCAGATGGAGTGAGGGCCCAGAAGTAAAAGGGGGGGTAGGGGAGGTGGGGGGTAGGCAGAGGCAGGGTCGAAGAAAGTAGTGGGGAGTACTGGGCTTAGGTCTGAAAAAGCGGTATTGAGACCATTGGAAATGTCCTCTGGGTCTGTGGAGAGCGAGCCATTGATGTCTAGCTGGACCAGGGTCAGTGATGTGGTTTTCCTGTTGAGTTTCTTTATATTGTCCCAGATCTTATAGGCAGAGCCCCAGGAGGAAAGGGTAGACCTGTAGTAGTCTGATTTTGCCTTGTGGATGGTCCAGGTGCATTTGTTGTATGCAGCACTGTAGGTTTGCCTGTCTGCAGGTTTGCCTGATTCTAGTGCCCTGTGCCAGAGGTTGTCCCTGTTCCACATTTGATTTATTAGGGAATGAGTAATCCATGGGAAATCATGCTTTTTAATAAACAATTTAGTGAAAGGAGCGAAGATGTCACAGGCAGTATTAAAAGAATGGACAAAGTAACTGAGGGCAGTGTCAACGTCAGGGGCTAGCTTAATTGGGGACCAGTCCCAGTGGGCAAGGTGCTGTCTGAGTTGAGACAATTTGCCAGGGCATAGGTGTCACTGGAGGATGAATTTAGGTACTGGGTTTTGCATCTTACAGGACCAGGAGAGGATGATGGGGGAGTGGTCACTAAGGGCATTGGGCAGCACGGTGGTGTCTGTGATTTTACGAGGTCTGTTCAAGAGGACAATGTCAAGCAATGTGGCAGTACCATTAGTGGGGTGGGACCAGGTGGGGAAGGTAATCAGTTGGGTGAGGTCAAGGGCTATGATATCTTCTTTAGCTTGGGAGGCAGAACTGGCAAGCCAGTTGATATTAAAGTCACCCATTGCAATTTGTTCCATTTTCCTGGGTAGGTTGGAGAGGTGCTCTAGTAGTGACTGAAAGGCGTGATTCTGGTGGCATGCGGGGATACAGGTGGCAGTGATTAGTAGTGGGGCTCTGGAGGTGCCAGGGGTGATTTTGAGGGAGATAGTCTGTGCTCCATGTTCCAGCTGGGGGATGGGCAAGCCCATGCAGGGTATTACAGAGGTATATGGTACAACCTCCTACACATTTCCCTACTTTGTCTTCCATGTAGAGAGTGTATCCTGGTAAGGCAATAAAGGAATATGGGGTGGACTTGGAGAGCCATGTTTCAACGAGTGCCAGAGCATCTGGCTGGTGCTGGGCAATCCAGCCCTAGAGGTCGGCAAATTTCTTAAGGAGGCTGCATATGTTAATGGAGGCCAGTCAAAGTCCAGCCGATGGTGAAGGGCAGTTGGGGTTAGTAGTGGCGGGACCTGGGTTGGGGTGGGCATTATCTGACAGCAGGAGGAGGAGGGAGATGAGTCTGAAATGTGCCAAGTGCTGCCTGTGGTTGGTGGGTGGTGTACCATGGGTGGTCTGTCCCCAGGGGGAGATAGGGATGGGGAGGGAGTGGAGCTCTGGGATGGCCAGGTAGAATGGGGGCCAAGAAGAGTCAAGAGATGGGTGAGGTGGGGAGGGGTGAGCCGGAGGGGTGCAAGGGTAGGGGTGTGGTGACAGTAGGGGTGCTGAAGTGATGTTGGGTAGAGTGTGAGTGTGGGTATGTGGTAGGGGAGAATGGCTGAGGTGTGGTACCTGTGGAGGGAGGGGAGGTGCCTATGTGCAGAAGGACTAGTATGAGCGGTGTCAGTCAGGTGGACATGTGGAGAGCACAAGTGATGGCAATGATATGGTGCATACAGGGGAGAAGAGTTGCTTCCAGTTATGTGGCACTCCCTTTGGTGTAGCAGCAGGACCATGGACTATGGTGCAGAGAGTACAAGGTTCAAGACCCAGAGAGGGAGACCTGCTCAGAACTGATGAAAATGGGTGAGCAGGGTGGCAAGGTCCATGAAATGTGAGGTGAAAAAGGGAGTTGAGATGGGGCCAGTAGTGACTCCTAGGGGGCACTGAGGGTAGTACGCATACAGCACAGGAGAGTGGGGCAGTGGAGGAGTAAAGAAAGTCAAGTAGAGTGGGGTGGAGAAATACAGTAAGTGGAGAGCAGAGCACTGTGCTGCCACCTAGAGGTGAGAGTGAATAACTTGCAGAGGGGAAAATGGGGACTTAGAAAAATGGGAGGCAGGAAGTCACTTGACATGAGAAGGTCCTCCCTAGGGGGGAGGGTGGCTGGGGTGGGCTAACACCCCTGTAAAACAGTGCTGTCCCCAGGAGGTCCTATTTACCCTTACAGGCTCCCTGTGGTCCTGCACTATCCCTGATATATGTTCAGGCTATATGGCTGTTTGGATGGGGTCTCACGGCCTCTACAGGCTCCCTGTGGTCCTGCGTTATCCCCGGTGTATGTTCACGCTGTGTGGCTGGTTGGGTATTATTGTTAAACTGTATTTGAATGCATGCCTTGATGGTATTAACACGTATGATCTGTCTGAAAATACATACTCAATGAAAAGTTTAACTGTAAAAAAAATATTCCTTCAAGGTCCCATTGACCATCAAGTCTACCAAAGTATCCATACCCCTGGGCTTCTTTCCTCCACCTGCCCTTGGTTTTTAAGGACACTTTATTCCCTTGCCTTTCCTTCCCTTCCATCATTCTCTGGCACCTACCTCTTTCCGTCTTTCTTCATCTTATCCTTTGACCTTTTTGCCTCATCCAGGAGAGCTTGCACCTGGCCCATGAGCTCTGCTGCTTGCTTCATCAGCTTCTTGCTGCCAGCTCCCTCCTTGTTCATGTTTCTTCTGGGCACCGTTCTTATATCCAGAAACTCAAAGCAGAATATACTGCCAGAACCATTTCCTTTTATTGGTGCATACAGGCATGCCTGCATCATCCCTTTTTTTTTCTTTTGATTGCATCCCTTCTGTAGGCTGGAGGCTACCTATCTGGCTTCTTTTCCATGTATTACTTGGTTTCTGCCTGCATTCACTGCTCAGTTTTATGTTGATACTGCACATAAAGAAAATCTTTATGGTTTGCCAACTCGTATCTTACAGCTCCATTTGTGAACTGAATGGTATCACCACCACATTTTGTGTGTGTTTTTTTATTGTACCATCCCCTTAAATGCTGAAAAGAAACCCTGTTTGGACCAAAAGCTGTAGCAAGGCTCTGAGCCCCCCCCCCCCAACCTGAGGAGCCTCAGCCATCCTCGCTTTTCCTGTGCTTTAGTTCAGTGTGCTACCGCATAATCAAGAACCAGAACAACTGTACCACATTCCTGAACAAACAACTGCTTGGATTATATAAATTGGGATAACATCTGGCATATTTGAAAAGAGACAACTACATGTCATATCAACTGCCTTCAATACGAAAGGTGCTATATACATTAGTAACATTTCCATCAACCAAATAAAGAAAAAATGGGTCAACAATTTCCCCTTGCCAGATGAAAAAACAGGAGTTGAACCTCTGCACCAAGTGCCACCTCCCCAATTTTTATGTTGATTGCACATGCGCAAGAAACATATTGCGGCAGCTTGCCAGAAGAAGGTTGCGGAGGTCTGGCACTGTTGTGGCCAGTGCCCCCACAGCCTTTAAAGGCTTGGCCCACTTTTCCCAATGCCGTGGCATGCTGCTGTGACACTAGTTCAGCCAGTGTGCCACCACTTTGAATCATTTCAGCCACTGCCATCAGAGGCTGCCTTGTCATTGCAGTGTCAGCATTCTGCTGCAATGAGGGAGCGACCCGTCATTGCTGGGTGGAACACTGTCAAGTGTAATATTGTTTGTGAAAATGGCAAGGCTTGCCTCCATGTTCACAAAAAATATTAATTAACCCCCACTGCCAAGGGGGTGCCCAATCCCCCTCAGCAGCATGTGCCCCCAGAACAGTTTTTGTTTGCTGATGGGTCATGGGGGCCCTAATCCCCATTGGCTTCAGTGGCCATGTATGTTCATGTTGTCGATGGGGGAGCCCACTCCCCGTAGGTGTAATGCCCTCCCCAAAGAAGCAGAACAGTTGTGCCGAGGGGGTGCCCAATCCCCCCTCGGCTCTTGTACCGGCCCTTTTGTGTTGATGGGGGTGCCCAATCCCCAGTCGGCTAGAGCTGCCCCCCCCAAAAAAAAACACTCTGTTGGCACACTGGGAGCCCACCCAGCATGCAAATGGCCCTGTAAAAAAAAAAAAAAAAAAAAAAGTCCCGCAATTTTTATTAACTTGTAAAAAGAAACAGTCCTCACCATCTCCCTGCCCCTCCCACAACCCATGCCCATCCTCTGGGCACCCTGCCTCCCCACACCCCCCTCACCCCATACTTACCGCGGAGTCCAGCACAATGATCTTCGGTGGACCAGGAACATGTCTGCACTCTTCAAGGCCAACCGTGAACAGAGGAAATGCTGGTAAGCTGTATAATGCAATAAATAAGGCTTTTTTCAACTTCTTTTCATATCTTAGGCATTTTTTGGAATTTTGGCAGCAAATTTTCAACATGGGGTTATTAGGCCCCCTCCTCATGAATTCAGGCACTGTCATGGCATTAATCGGTCCGGAAAGGTGATTTTGTGGTCAGTGCACAGAATCACCTTTCGGAACCAATTACCAAAATGATAGTGCCAGTGTTCATGAGGTGGGCTCTCAAAAAGTTTATGTATGTAAATTTGGTGGAAAAAATCCAAAAATGACTGTTTTATGGCGTGTGTTGCATGAGTTACTCATGCGCTCATAACCATCCAATTGCAATAATTTCACTCCATATTTTCAACATTTCTATTTTTACAGACCTCCTTATGAACAGTGCAGCTGTCATTTTTCACATCCTGGCTGAGATGCGTTTTCGCACTTCCGGCGCAGAATAGCATGGGCGCTGTGGGAAATCAGTGTTCAGGGCGCAGTAAGAAATCACAGTGACACTGTTTAGGAGCAGAGGTCCTTAAATGCCTATGTTGGAAATTTTGTGATGAAACTCCATAAAATGACTGTGTTACGAGCGTGCATTGTGCAGTTTCCACACACCCTTGTATCTTTGCAAATTAATAATATTTTCACTCCAGATTTTCAACACTGCCATTTTTTTTCACACCTCCTTATGAACAGTACAGCTGTCATTTTTCACATCCTGGCCAAAATGTGTTTTTTGCACTTCCAGCACTGAATACCACAGTCACTGTCAGAAATCAGTGTTTGGGGCAGATTTGGATCGAGCGAGTGAGAGAGGGGGAGTGACCAAGCTCAACTGAGCTCTGTCGGGACTACTGCGGATTTCTTTGTGGGCAGAAAAAGGCGGCAACGCAGGCAGAAGCCCAGTACAAAAGGCCAGCCTGCAGCGCCGGGAGACACAGAATGAGTGAATGAGGGAGGGGGAGTGAATGAGCTCAACGGAGCTCTGTTGGGACTGCTGTAGATTTCTTTGTAGGCAGAAAAAGGCAGCAATGCATGCAGGACCCAGTACAAAAGGGCAGCCTGCAGTGGTGGGAGAAACAGAATGAGCGAGTGAGAGAGGGGAAGTGAGCAAGCTCAACGTACCTGTGTCAGGACTGCTGCGGATTTCTTTGTGAGCAGAAAAGGCTGCCAACAGAGGCAGGAGCTCAGTACAAAAGGGCAGCCTGCAGTGGTGGGAGAAACAGAATGAGCAAGTGAGAGAGGGGGAGTCAGCCACCTCAACAGAGCTCTGTTGGGACAGCTGCAAATTTCTTTGTGGGCAGGAAAAGGTGCCAGTGCAAGCAGGAGCCCAGTACAAAAGAGCAGCCTGCAGCACCGGGAGAAACAGAACAAGCGAGTGACAGGGGGCAGTGAGTGAGCTCAACGGACCAAAACAGTCAACATTCGGCATTGACAAATGCTTGTTTTCTGTGCAACCCCATGCCATCCATATTGTTCTGCTCCCTCCACCTTCCATTTCTTGGGCTGGACCAGTTCCCATTCTTTCCCTCTGAATCCCTCCTCTTCCATTTCATTCTTTGTAGTCCTGCTCCCACCCATCATCCATGGTTACCATCTGATGATCCACTCCCCAGCCACATGGCTCCTTTTAAAATGGCTGCTGTTCATGCTCCATCCCTCCCCCAATCCCATGCCCATCTTCCCCACTTTAGCCTACTGATCCCCCAGCCCCTTTCCCAGTCCTTTGCTCCTGTACCTACCTTATGGAACAATCTACAAAAAACCCTCAAATTAAGCACTCTAATCAGTATAAATGCCTTCAAGATGCTTTATTTCCATACAATCAGAGAAGTACTGTATGTAACTGCTTCACCCACTCAGACCCAGTACTGGTGTCTGCACTGGTATATAGCCACACCTAGACCCAATTTTAAGTACTGACCCCCCCAGCTTGCTCCTCACAAGCCTAACTGTTCTCTCTCTCTTATCCCCCTGTCTTATCAACACTAGGCCCTTCCATCCCCTTATCCTTCCTTTCCCAACCTCGGATAGGAGCTCACTACTCCTGGGTTGTGACATCCTACCATGCCCCATACTGTATAGCATTCAATCCCTGGGCTCACACATACTCCTTTTCTCCATCCACCTTCTCTACATCCCGTTTTACCAACTCCTCTCTGTGCACCGTGCCCTCCTAGCCTTTCTCCCCCTACCTCCCTCCCCCCCACCTTCACCTCTACTTGGTGTATATTTTTATTTTTTCTTCCGTTACTTCCTCCTACAACCTTAGCTAACCTGCTTTATCTTCCTATAGACACTTCTATGTATGTAAATACCCTGTAATCTGTACAATATCTGTATAATTCTATGTACATATGAACTGCTTTTTCTTCCTCTCTGTAAACAATATTATCTGTATTGCCTTGTAAATACCTGTGTTGATCTGTATATACAATTGTTCATGCTCCTCCCAGATCCATCTTGCAAATGAACTTCTGCTCAAGCGATGAACGCCTGGTTAAATAAAGACTTGATTGATTGATTGCTCCTGCTTTCCCATAGCAAGCAAACACACACCCTGAACTCAGCAATCCGATCCGTTGGTACCAAAAACTGGGGTGACCCCCCCACCTCCAACTCCTTGCTCCCTCTTCCTAAAATGATGGACCCCGGTGATGTCAGACACTCACCCGTGAGGTCTGAATCATGGGGAAGCATCTCTTGCAACTCCACATCATAGGATAAGTTTCTGTACAAAAAAAAACATTGCAGGCTCTTCCCTCTTGTTTAACACTTCTTTTTCTTTATTTTTTTAAACCAAAGCATGTCTTCACTTCCTATTATATGCTGCTGAACCCATGCACATGCCCCACCACCCCCCTGTGGTCTCCTGGTATCATCTTTTGGTTCTCTTTCTCCTCAGCTCTCAGCCCCCCAGGTCCCGCCTGGTGAAATCCCATTTCCACTCACCCGGTTTTTCATCTTACACACTCCCTGCACTGGACACCAAATAAACAAGTAAGAGCTATCCCACTGACTTCTACCACAAACCTGCCCTGCTCTCTATCAGTCTCCAATGGCGGGCTGCCCCACGACACTCCCGACTCTCCCCACATCTCTCACGGGCTGCTTGGACCAATTTTTTTTTTCTCAGTCAATGATGAAATTTTCAAAAACTCACAACCACTACTGAGTTCATCTCCAGCACATTGCATACCCCATACTGACTTTATAAACAAGAACCTTCTGCAGCCTGTGCTCTCCAGCCCATGCTGGCCCCAACTCATCACAATTTTCCTTTACCAATCTTTTCAACTGACCCTAACTTTAACCATCCAACAATACAGTTTAAAAGTTCTGACCCACAATTACTGCAAACAGTATCAATTTATACAGCCCTGACCCAAAAACTATCACAAAACCAGCATATAATTTAAACTGTACTGACCCAAGATTATCACAAAGATAGCGTAAAATCTTTATATACCTCTTAAACCTCTCTGACCAAGAATCATTCCAACCAGCCTGAAAGCTGCATAGCCCCTTTTTCACCACCAGATTACCTGCCACTAAATCTTCACGTATTCTCAAGAGCCGTGTTTAGCCAATTGATGTGCTAGTGTTCTAATTCAGAAAATCAGCAAAAAGGAAGGGCTCTGTCCTCCAAGCCTTCATATACGTACCCTCCTTAAGCCTTTCCCCATATCTGTCTGCTGACCAATCATCTTTACCCCCAGCTCTACCTACCCATGACTCTATCTGTCCCCCTTCCCTATCTTCTTCCCCTTCCCTTTTCTTACTAATCCTCTGCCTTTTCCCTCCCTGGTATTTCACTTCAGGACACCCCTGACAATCCAGTCTGCCCTTAAAGAGGCAACCCACTTTAGTCCACATAAATTCAAACTTGTCAATAATTTAACCTGTGAGCTCCCCCATGCTGGCATTTATGGGTGTGTGGAAAGGTGCCAATTAAGAGGTAGCCCTCTTCATGCAGTGGCTTTTAAAATTACCTAAACCTCAAATTGACTAATACTGCCAGTAAGCAGGGGCTGAATTTTCTAGGTATCACTGTGACAGTGAGGACAAACCAAAAGGTGAACGCGCATGCTTGTAGAAATCCCACTTCCACAGTCTCCCAAGATCTTTGTTTATTGTTTATTTCAGTTTCGGAAAGATACCTTTGAGTCAAAGACTCATTTACAGAGGTTCCACGTCACATAGATTAGGTATAGACAAACATTACAACGATTGTTACAGAGTATAAAGATCAGATTGTTACAAGGAACAGTCAGGCTAACATTCAAGTGCTAGGTTAATTACAGAGTACATAACAACCCCAGGGAGACTCAGTTTGAGCACTAATGAGGAAGAGGCAGGCCAGTGGCCATTGTCAGTGGATAAGAAGAAGGGAGAGGGCTGGGTTCAGTTACAATCACAGGTACTTGTGGACAGGAGATGGACCCTAAGGTGAGTTTTAAATTGTTCAATTTTTTGTTCATTTACCAAGGAGGAGGGTAGGCTGTTCATCCACAATGGTGCCCTGTAGCCGAAGGATCTTTGGAATTGAGAGGTACTACAGGAAGGAATCGAGAAGGGATGGTTGTCTGAGCTACGGGTGTACTTAACCTTAAAGTCAGGGTGGATTAATGGGGCGAGCCCAGTGGGGGAGAGGCCTAAGGCAATTTATTTTGCAAGAATGCAGGTGTGGAATCTGATTCTGTTGTCAAGATTAAGCCAGTTGGTGTCATTATAAAGCGAACAGGTATGGGTGAGATGATCACAACCCAACACAAGGTGACAAGCTTTGTTTAGGGTGAGTTGAAGTCCAACCAGGGCTGAGGTGCTTGCCGCCCCATATATCAGTAAGCCATAGTCAAGCAGAGAGAGTACCGAGGAGGAGACTGCAAGCCTAAGGGCATCAAGGGTAAGGTAATGTTTGAAGTGGTGCAGAAGCCCAAGCCTAACATCGAGGGCCTTAGATAGGTGGTGAATATGCTCATGATAGGTAAGCCCTGTGTCCAAGGTGATGCACAGGTATTAAAAGGAGTCCACTTGTTCCAGGGGAGTCTGGGTTGATGTTAGTACTTGAGGGCAAAACCCCTTCCTGGTATTCTTCGGGTGTGCGAATAGCATAACTTTGTTTTTTTTATAGTTAATAATAAGGCATTGTGAAGAGAACCAGCTTTCAGCAATGTTGAAGGAGTACTGGAGGCAGCAGTGAAGTTGAAGGGGTCAGGGCTGGAGGAGGAGAAGATAACAGCATCATCTGTGTATAGTAAGAGGTTGGCGGGGCAGGACTCTGGGAGGGAGTTTAGGAAGAGGCTGAATAGTAGAGGTCCTAATATGGACCCCTGTGGGACACCCGAGAGGACAGAGGATTTGATGGATAGTGCCATTATCAATTTTGACCTGTTGATTCTGGTTCAAGAGGTAATCAGAGAACCATCCCATGGTTTCCTGAGAGAGACCCAGGTTGGTCAAAGTGGTTAGAAAAAGGGAGTGGTGGAAGGTGTCAAATGCCTTTGTGAGGTCTATGAAGATTGCACCCGTGATGTGACCTTTGTCAAGCGCAGAGTGTATGTGTGTGATAAGTTTGAGAAGGGCAGTAGTAGTGCTGTGTCCTTTGCAGAAACCATGTTGTTGTTTGCAGAGAAGGTTGTATTTATTGAGGTGCTCAGTGAGCTGATCAGAAACAATCCTTTCTAAGGCCTTGGCAAGGGGAGGAAGTATGGAGATAGGGTGGTAATTGTTTGCAATGGAGCTGCCCACACAGTTAAATATGGGTGTGATTGAGGCAGATTTCCACTTGGAGGGGAATTTATCTAGACAAAGGGAGCAGTTTAAAATGTGGGTGAGGGGGATAAGAACCTCCATTATACAATGGTGTGTGAAAATCCTGTAACCTCATTGGTCAAAACATATCACATGACCGTTGGTAAATCCTGCATTACCAACGGCTGAGGAAATGCATTTATAAAACAACATAATTAAACACATTTTACACATGGGTCCATTGTATAATCGCAATAAGGCACTCCAGGGTGTGGGTTATTGGGGGTTTACCCACTTCTTGTGTGGTTAAGTCACTCGGCTGCACCTCGTGACACACAGGCACCGTCAAGCAGTAAACCAACACCTACACCCTGTTGTGCCTTATTGCTTAATTAAGGGTGAGTCAAGCAGTTTCAAATTGAGGGAGTCGAGCTGGAGGAGGCGTGGCTAAGGGCTGTTTTAAGGTATGGTTCTACAAACTTAGGAGTGATACGGCACAGATAAAAGGGGGGAGTTCCGGGGGGGGTAGTAGATGTGCTAGGAGCCGGAAGATTACACATCAAGATTACACAGAGAGTGGTTCATGTATGGAACAGTCTACCTGCAATTGTGGTATCTAGTCCAACCATGGACACCTTTAAAATTAGACTTGATCAACATACGGAAAACAGAAAATACTTTTATCGCCTATAAATAGGTGCAAGTTCTTTAAAGGGCATCAAGCCTATTGAACTTATATACATTCTATGAATCTATGAATCTATAAGATTATAGAAATTCAGGGGAGAACATGGCTAAGGTTAGTGAAGGCATTGTTGAAGACTGCAGCGATGTGAGTGGGGCCCATGGTCAAAGACCCATCAACCATGACCTGAGTGGGAACTGGATTAGGGTCCTTACTGCATATTTCCTTAATACTGATCTGACAATGCCTACCCCAGATCTCTGGTTAAGTCAGTAGCATTTGAGCAGTTTTTAAGAATCAGAAGGAACAAGCACTGAGATGGATTTTGAGGAAAAAAAGTAGTGAGCCATACAACAGATTTATTGAGGGGGTTAAAAACAGAAATTGTACAAGCAGTATTTGAAAAAGCAAAATGACAAGAGAGAACAAATTTTTTAAAGCCCCCCCCAAAAAAAATTGTCATACTGAAATAGAAACAGTATGTTTCATCACCCAATAAAATAAACTCTGTGGTCAAATTGGTGGTTTGCTCAAAAAGTATTGGCCAATCCTTCTTAAAGACAACAATTTGGCACCTGCACTAGGAAAATAGCCCCAGAATAGCTTTTCCTAGGGCCCCCAGCCTAAAAGACAAATCAGTGCATGGTCAGTACACTGCTTAGCCAGAGCCTCAGATCCTTAGGAATTGGTAATCACCCCACCAATGGAATGTTTAGGTTTGGGAGGTGCAACATCTTTAGACACTGCAGACAATCTAGGACACTGCAAGTGAAAGTTACTAGCATAAGGTCGAGGTCAGGTGCTTCACAAACTGCAGTACCAGTTTTGTGGATGCACTCTGGTGCCAATGTCCCAAACTCTATATTGGCAGAACTATTAGGCCTTTCAATCAATCAATCAATCAAATCTTTATTTAGCCAGGCGAACATCGTTGAGCACAGCTCATTTGCAAGATGGACCTGGTAAGGTCAAGGTTCAATTTACATAGATACATAAAAAATATTCAGTATACACACACTCTAGGATACTACATAGAATATTCAGTATACACACAGTCTAGGGATACATTCTAATCAGACTATACATTAAATTCAGGTGTAGTGGTAATAAGGGGTGAGGGGAAGGAGAGCGAGAAGTGGTGTGCCTGGCTGGTGGGGGAGGAGGAAGATGGTGGGGCCTATACTGTGGAATGGATAAACTGTGGGCCTTATGAAGAGGGCAGGAGGGCAGCACTGGGGGGTATAGGGCTGTGATATATGACAAGGGATTAAGGGGAGGCAGATGAAAAGGAGGGGTGCATGGAGTGTGAGGGGTGGTGACTCTTAGTAAAGGTGGATACCTTCCGTGAGTTGGCTCTCTGGGGAGGGAGATGGATAAGATTAGGAATACTCTATTGTTTGTGGAAACAATTACATTTTTCTTTGATAAACCTCGAATACAGATATTTAAAGGATGTAAATGAGATGTATCTGTTCACTTTCAGGGTCTTCTGCATCGTATTCCATAAGGCAGATAAGACATACTGTAGCTGTTAGCAGATCTACCATATCGAGAATTGAATTTGGGCACTTTAAGCATGATGAAGTTTAGACTTCTTAGGGCATATTTACTTGATGTGATTTGTGTGAAGCAGTCTGATACGTAATTTGGTAGCATCTTTGATATCGCTTTATAAGTCCATAGTGTGGCATTTCTGTCTCTTCTAAACTGGAGCAAGGTCCATCCAACTGGAGCATAAAGCGAGCAGTGGTGAGTGTTGAGAGGAAGATCTGTAATAAACCTCAAGGCTCTATGGTAAAGTGTGTTCTTGGATCCTTTGCCTTTAAAGCAAAGGATCCAAGAACATGGATGGAGTATAAGGAGCAGAGCTGGCAACACCCCTGCGGGCCTCCATTTATCTTAGTGCCACAACTGTGACTCACCTGGCTACAGTTCACAGGAACAGAATACTATGCAGTTTATTTCTATCCCCCTCTTGCCAAATTCTCCTACCACAGCCATCCTGGATTACCTCCTGCCAGACCCTGCTTCTGCTCCCCCTCAATCTGTCTGAGTTTTTTTTAAATATATTTTTTTCAGGTACTTTTAATGTGCAGTTTAGCTGTAGCCCCCTGACCCCGACCCCAGTGACCACTACCTGGATTGCTGCCCGAGCCTACACCACTGAACATAATGCAGCAACCCATATTAAAAAACACTCCAACCATCATCCTCTGTTTCAGTCTGTCTCTCCATTTAAAAAAAAATATATATTATAATTCTTCAGATATTTTTTCAGTACATTTCAGCTTTAGTCCCCTCCCCCAAATGCCCACTGTTAACCTTGGAAAATCTGCCAGGCCCGGCCACTCTACTACTCCACCAGTAGTCTCTATTTTAAACAGCATTTTTTCAGTGCAGTTTTTGTTAAGAAAAAATTTTTTTTTTCAATTTCAGATTCAAACATCCTCTGCACCCCTAGGCTGACCGCAACCCATGCTGTCTTCCCAGTCAGTCCTCTTGCTGAGTTCTTTCTGTCTGACTCTGTGCTGCTTGCTGCTACAGCACATGACTTGACTCCCAGCCATTCACCAGTTCCACCCAATAAACCAACCAACTAGTCAGCCAGCCAGAACCACTGTGATCCCCCCCATTCCCTCCTCTGACAGGCACCACACTGAGCCCAGTTGCATGCCTCCAGTCTCTAACGGCGTTAAGTGATTGCTTACCATTCTCTCTCCAGTTAGACTCTCACCATCACTGCTGGGCTCCCCGTTCTTCAGTCTGGTTCCCTCTTCCTCAGCCCACAAGCACAGGGCTACACCTCTGATGTCCATTGCCATTCTCTCCCCCCCCCATGTCACATCCATTTGTCCATAATGGTCATATAGAAGCCAAGCAAAATACACACAAATTACAATAAAGAGTGGGGGCAAATCGGAAGCGGGTCGGACTGGGTGTGGTCCAATTCTGGCCCTCCAGATTGGACCAGGCAATCCCCAACTGACCCAAATCTTGTACTGGGCCCACTGCAAACCCTATATTAAATGTATATTTTTAGCATTTAAAAGTGTGACACCAGCTGGCTCCATGGTGCCAAGTGATGGGTGTTCGTTTGGCACACTGGTGACCCAAGTTCATGCCCAAAGCCTAGACATCAGGGGCAGAGTCCAGCAGGTAGGGAGCTTAGAGCATCCTTCAGATGCTTCCCTCCCTGGGGGGGGGGGCAGGTCACTGACAGCTGTTTGTCGGCTCCTGGAGGTGGCAAGTGGTTTGTGTTCTTTTCCTTTTTTACTTTATTTTGGAATTGGGCTCACTAAGTGTTACGTAATTACAGGTGGGTATCTTTTTTGCAAAACTTTCCAACAAGGACACATGAGTCTTAATATAAAGTAGGTTACTTATGCTATTATCCATTTGAACCTTTAGGGGCTGTCTGCTAATTTCCCAAATAATATTTTACATCACATTGATGGTGACTGTAATGATTTTCTGGATGCCAGCGTCCACTGGTAGCCAGAGTAGGATTTCCCATTGTATAGTTTGTCTCCTTATTCCACCGTCCTTTTTACTACTGGGTCCCTATCAAAGAATGCAAATATTGCTCTATATCTACATGTCCATTAAGGAACAAAGTTAGGTCTGTGATTCATTATATGAACAATCGAACAGATGAACAGACAAATGTGCCAGCAGAAACAGACCACCCAGTCTATCTAAGTCTGCTTGAGTGTGCAGCCAACAACCCTAGTTTGCAGCTGCCCCACCCCCTCTCCCCTTTGTCGTCCCACTGCCACCCCCTCTCCCACCCTCACTCTCCCCTGTTCCCTGTCCCATGCCCTTTTGAAGCTGTTCACAGATGTACATGATACCACCCATTCTGGTAGGGCATTCCATTTTGCTACCATCCTCACTGTGAAATAGTGTCTCCTCATTTCCTTCCTAAATCTTCCCCTCTCTATTCTTCACCTATGTTTCCTGGTGACCCTTCCCCTCCTTAACTTAAAGACCCCATCTGCCCCATCCATATTGATTCCCCTCAGATACTTGAATGTCTCTATCATGTCCCCCCGTCCCTTCTGTCCTCTAGGGTGTACGTATTCAGGTCTCCCAGCCTGCTGTCATAGTCTCTCCCCTCCATTCCATATATCATCTCTGTTGCCCTCCTCTGCACCCCCTCCAGTAGCCTGATATCATGCTTTAGGTATGGACTCCAAAACTGCACACAATACTCTAAGTGTGGCCTTACCAGCAACCTGTAGAGGGGCAAGATCACCTCTCTTCGCCTGGATGAAAACCGCCTCGTTATGCACCTCAGCATTTTCTTTGCTTTTGCAGCCACTCTCCTGCACTGGGCAGTGTTGTTCATGGTCCCTGTTATCATTACCCATAGGTCCTTCTCCTCCTCCTCCTCAGTGATCCCCAGCTTAACCGCCTCCCCCCCAGCCAGTATTCTCTCCTTGGGTTCTTCACCCCAAAGTGCATAACCTTACACTTCTTTGCATTGAACCCCAGCTGCCACCTCTCTGACCACTCATCTAGCTTGCGTAGGTCCCCCTGCAGCTGCTTCCATCCCTCCTCTCCATCCACCACTGCTCCGATTTTGGTGTTGTCAGGGAACAAACTTACCTTGCTCTCTACCCCATGTGCTATGTCTGATATGAAGAGCCCAAACAATACTGGCCCCAACACAGAGCCCTGTGGCACCCCACTCATCACCGGCCTTGGAGATGAGAGCTCCCCTCTCACCACCACCCATTGCCACCTGCCATTCAGCCAGTTTGTAATCCAGTTCATCATTTTTGCCCCTACCCCTACACCAGTTAGCTTCTCCCCAAGCCACCCATGAGGCACTGAATCGAAGGCCTTGCTGAAGTCCAAGTAAAGAACACCCACCGCATGACCCTTATCCAGCTCACCTGTCACCCAATCATAATATTGTGTGAGGTTGGTTTGACAAGACTTCCCTGAAACAAACCCATGCTGCCTCACATCCTGGAGGCCACTGTCCTCCAGGTATGACACCAGTCTTTCCTTTAGTATCGTTTCCATGAGTTTGCACACTATGGAGGTGAGACTTACTGGACGATAATTACCTGGTTCATGCCTTGGCCCCCTCTTGTGTAATGGTACTACATGTGCCATCCTCCAGTCCAGTGGCACACATCTTGACTCCAGTGAGGTGCAGTACAGATCTGTCAGTGGCTCCCCAAACACCTTCACCATCTCCCTCAGCACCCTTGGGTAGATACCATCTGGCCCTGGTGCCTTGTCTACCTTCAGTGCCCTCAGTCCATCTAGGACTCTACTTGCCTCAATTCCTCCATCTGTCACCTCCTCTTCCCCTATCCCCACCCCCACCCTCTCAGCCCATGTTGGCATCTGTCCCCTCCTTTCTTCCGTGAACCCTGAGGAAATGTATTCATTCAGTGCTTCTGCCTTCTCCTCCCCCTTTTCCATCCACTTCTTTTTATCCTCACTATTGTCTCCTTGCACTTCCTTTTCTCCCTGATGTATCTGAAAAAGTCTTTCTCCCCCCATTAATTCCCTGTGCTAATTTCAGCTCCCTCTGGGCCTTGGCTTTTCTCACTTTTCTAGTCACCTCCCCGGACCATCTTGCATATTCCTCCCAGTCCACTTCCTTCCCTGTCCTCCTAAACCTCTGATGCACCACTAATTTTGCCCTCACCACATCCACAACCTCGCTGTTCGACCAGCATGGTTTTCTTGCTCTGCTCCTCTTACTCTGTGGCTTGGTGCAGGCTTCTGTTGCCTCAGTAACCCCCCATTTAATAATATCCCATTTCTGCTCCATGTTCATCTCCTGCCTTATGCCCTCCAGTTTCCCTTTCAGTACTTTCTGCATCCTCCCAAAGTCTTGGGAGGATCGATTATTACATAGATCTAACCTTTCTCTTAGCTTTGCTGTTAATTTTTCCATACAATAGACTTAGATAACTATGTCTCTCCATTGGTCTATATCTGGGGGATTCTCTGTTAACCAACATTGGGTTATGGACTTTTTAGCCATTGTTAGCAGTATGTTAAACAAATATGGCTGGTGATCATCTAATGTTTTAGGAGGGTAGTCTAACAGCAAAGGTATCTTAGCTGTCAAGGGAGGAAATTTAGGATTTAAGGCTTGTAGTTCTCTGCTTATTTCTGTCCAGAAATAGAGTATCTGTGTGCAGCTCCAATATATGTGTATGTGCAGCTTGTTGGGTGCCATAGTTTCTCCAACAAGATGCTCTTGTTGAGGTTGTAAGCTTAACTGTTTTGCCAGGTGAATAGAAGTACCTAACTACTGTTTTCCAAGTAAATT
Source organism: Neoceratodus forsteri (assembly GCA_016271365.2). NCBI lineage: Eukaryota > Metazoa > Chordata > Ceratodontiformes > Ceratodontidae > Neoceratodus > Neoceratodus forsteri. The sequence goes on from CM028138.1 coordinate 205,210,816, forward strand.
CCCTCCATATGCCAGATGACGTGACTCTGTGCTGTTGTGTATATACTCTTCCCCAATCTATCGGAAGTAAGTCAGGAATCAAGTCTTGGTCCCACTTTGCCTGAGTACTTTTAAGGGTGCTTAGAGGGTGGTTTTTCAGTGTTTGATTGGCTAGTGAAATAAAATGTGGAGGAAGACCCTGCTTTTGTGTCCTCTCAATTAATAAAGACAAAGGGTGTAAATCTTTTTTCCCCTTAACCGACCCTAGATGTTGTGACAAATAATGCCTGACTTGTAAGTATCAGAAATGATCTTTCTGTGTTAGAACATATTTTGTCATTTGCTCTGCAAAGGGAATAATTTGATTCTGTTCTAGAAGCTGGTAATAAGTAACTAGGACCTGTCTTTTCCACTGGATGAAACATGCATCCAGCTTGCTGCAAAGTATGTATCATGGGCTATCATACGCAGTGGCCTCAGTAAGTTAGACAGTCTGTATTGGGTTCATATATTCTGCCACGCTGATATTACATTTTGCATATATTCACTTTCTGTTAGTTATTGTAGGGGTAATAAAGGATTAGCCAATAGAGTCTTTGGAATATCTTCATTGAATTCTGCTAATTCCAGGGTTTTTCAATGTGATTCATTAGTGGGGTCCAGCCATGATACTATGTGATATAGCTGTGCCGCCTGATGATAAAGCCTAACATTTGGAAGAGCGAAGCCTCCCTGGTTCTTTGGTAACTGTACTTTACTTAGTGCTATTCTAGGACACCTGTCAGGCCATACAAATCTGGTTAGTTATCTGTCTCAGTCTTTAAATTCTGCATTTGAGGGGCTTACAGGCAAAGTCTGGAAAAAGTACAGGAGTCTTGGTAAGATGTTCATACAAGTTATTTTTATTCTGTCTGATAGGGATGAGGGTAGTACTGACCAGTGGTCAATGTCTGAGTATATAGTTGTGATAAGTTGCAGATAGTTTAGTTGATAAAGTTGCTTTATATCTTTCAGGATGTTTACTCCTATATATTTGACATAGGGTTGATTCCATTTAAATCTAAATTCAGAATGTAGCAAAAGAGGGGGAGTGTAGTGAATCTGCAAAGCCACAGTTTTATCCTCATTTCATTTGTATCACAAAAGTTTATTTTATTTTATTTTATTGAAATCTAGGATTGCAAATACCTTTGAGCAGGAACTGCTTGTTTACAAAGGTTTCACGTCGAAGGAATGTGGGGTATACAAACATACAAAGGTCAACATAATAAAAAGAAACAAGAGACTGAGGCTTAGGAAATTCTAGAAATTCAAAATGTGCCAAATGTTAGGTAGCATGATATACCAGCCAAGGGCAATCTTAGAAATAAACGCTGCAGGTGAGGGGGGTATGCAGGCAGGAAGGCCGTTGTCGGAGAGTAGAGGGTGAGGTAAGAGCTCTAAAGGGGAGGGAGGAGGATAAAAGTCAAAAATGCCCAGGGAAGGAAAGGAGAGGGGCAAGGGATGGGCAGGTGAGGCAGGTAGAGGGAGGCAAGGTGGGGAGAGGTAGCTGTCAAAACTGAAGTGAAGGGCAGTGAGCGGTGGGCCCCTGATTAGGCGAGGCAGTCACAATGACTACTTGAAATGAGATGAAGTCAGAGTTGTCTCTTAAAAGGGCCAAGAGCAACAGCAGTAATAGTTTCTTTGTTGAGAGTATTGTACCACAGTGGTGCTTTGTGGGCAAAGGCCCTCTGGCCCATGCTAGTCCGGCATCTGGGGACAAGGAAGGTTAGTTGTTGTGAACTTCTAGTTCACTGGATGCTGTGGTGGTCAATGAGGAGGTTTTCAATGCCTGGGGGCATGACCCCGAGGAGGACTTTTCTGGCTAAGAGGCAGGTTTGATACTGTATCTGGCTGATGAGAGGATGCCATCCTGCCTGAGTGTACAGGTCACAAGTGTGTGTAAGTCAGTCAGCCCCAGTTAGCAGCCTGCATGCTTTGTTGAGTGCAACTGTAATTCTGCGGAGGGGAGAGTCATAGATTGCTAGCCCATAATCGATGATGGAGGTGACAGAGCTGTTGATAGCCAATTGGAGAGTGTCAGGAGTCATGCAGTGTTTGTGCCTGTAGAGCAGGCCTATACAGATGTTGGTGGCTTTGGCGACAGAATCTATGTGCCGATGGTAGGAGAGTGAGCTGTCCAATGTGACACCTAGGTATTTAAAATCAGAAACGTGTTCAAGTAAGGTCCCTGTTTGGTTTAGGGTGGTGAGGTCACGGGATTTGTACTTACTCCTGGTGTTGTAGAAGGTCATAACCTTTGTTTTGCTGTAGTTCATGACCAGTTTGTGTGACTTGAACCATTCTTCGATGCGCATGAATTCAAGCTGAAATTGTTTCTCGAGGAGCTCTGCATTTTGGTGGCTGGTGAACATGACTGCGTCGTCAGCGTAGAGCAGTAATTTCTGGTGGAAGACACTGGAAAGGTCATTGAGGAAGAGGCTGAAGAGTAGTCGCCCCAGGATGGACCCCTGTGGGACCCCTGAAAGGACTGGCATTTCTTCCAAGGTGACACCGGCAATCCTAACCCACTGTACCCTCTCCCCAAGGTAGCTTGAAAACCAGAGCAGCGCTTCATTGGAGAACCAAATGTTTGATAATTGCTTGAGTAGGAGTGGGTGGTGCACAGTATCAAAGGCTTCCATAAGGTCAATGAATACTGCCCCTACACAGTTTCCTTGATCAAGCGTGGTATGAATGAAGCCCATGAATTCTAATAGTGCAGTGGTGGTCCTGTGCCCTTTTTTGGAAACCATATTGCTCAGGACACTGGATGTCATATTTTTCCAGGTACTCAACTAGTTGGTCTGAGGTGACAATTTTTTTGTTAAACATTGTTACAGGTCACCTGCATAAAATGTTACTTTATGTTCCACCCCAAAATTCTCTATGCCCTTTATATCCTCAGTTTGCCTTATTATTTGGGCCAGTGGTTCTACTGAGACAGCAAACAATAAAGGTGAGAGGGGACAGTCTTGTTCAGTGCCTCGAAATAATTCAAACCTATCTGAAAGAGAGCCATTTGCTCTCACCATTGCCTGTGATGAGTGATATAAGTTGGATATTCTGTCTATATTTTTAGTGTTGAAACCGAAGTATTGTAAGGTAGATGTTAAATATTTCCAGGAGAGACTATCAAATGCTTTTCTGCATCCAGGCTTAGCAGCATAGTAGGCTGCTGAGTCCTGGATGTGTACTGGAGCATAGATACATAGATACATAAACAGTGTCTGCAAATAAGGGCCTACGGCCCACCCAGTCTGCCCATTTGAGCTTGTAAATTTACTTTGTTTTCCTAGAAGTCTGTTGCCCCCGAAACCTGACCTCCAGAATTTCTTTATGTCTATCCCATGCATTCTTAAATCCTGTGATTGTTTCAGCCCCCACCACTTCCTCTGGCAGGGTGTTCCACTTGTCCACCACCCATTTTGTGAAGAAATTCTTCCTCATGTTTCCTCTGAATTGTCCTCCCTCCAACTTCATCCCATGCCCTCTAGTCCTGGAACATCTTTTTTGCTTAAAAATAGTATATTCCTGCACCCTGTTCCTCCCTGTAAGATACTTGTATGTCTCTATCACATCCCCTCTCTCCCTCCTCTCCTCCAGGGAGTACATATTCAATTCCTTCAACCTGTCCTCATAGGACTTGTGATGCAATCCATGTACCATCTTTGTTGCCCTCCTCTGAACCTTCTCTATCCTATCTATGTCCTTACGTAAGTAAGGTCCCCAGAACTGTACACTGTACTCTGTACTCCAGGTGGGGCCTCACTAATGTCTTGTATAATGGAATTATGACCTCCCTTTTCCAGCTGATGATGCCCCTGCCTAGGCATCCCAGCATCCTATTTGCTTTACCTGCTGCCTTGTCACACTGTTTCCCCTGCCTTGAGGTCATCAGAGATGATAACCCCAAGATCCCTTTCCTGCTTGGTGCATGCTATATCCTCACCCCCAACTGATATATTGTGCCAGGGTTTTTGTGCCCCATATGCATTATCTTGCACTTTGCATTGAATTTCAACTCCCAAACCCCTGACCATTCTTCAAGTTTCTGCTGGTCCCTTCTCATTCTGTCTACACCCTCTTGTGTGTCTACTCTGTTATAGAGCTTTGTGTCATCAGCAGGGAAATTCTGCCTTCTAGGTCCTGCGCAATGCCACTGATGAAGATGTTGAATAGAACCAATCCCAGCACTGATCCCTGTGGTACCCCACTGGTCACTCTTCTGTCTGTGGAGTGACAGCCATTTACCACCACTCTCTGTGTCCTGTCACCCAGCCAGTTACCTACCCACTGCACTACTGTCCTGACCACACCCATATTCCCCAGTTTGTGTAATAGCCTTCTTTGTGGCACAGTGTCAAAGACCTTGCTGAATTCCAAATAGGCCATGCCCACTGCCTTCCCCTGATCCACCTCCCTAGTCACTCAGTCAAAAAATTAAATGAGGTTGGTCTGACATGACCTCCCCCTGGTGAAACCATGCTGCCTTGGGTCCTGTAGTCCATTGACAACCAGATATTCCACCAATCTTTCCTTCAGTAGTGCTTCCATGATCTTCCCCATTACAGAGGTGAGGCTGACTGGTCTGTAGTTCCCCGCTTCCTCTTTGTTCCCACGTTTGTATAAGGGGACTACATCTGCTGTCCTCCAGTCTTTGGGTACCTCCTCTGTTTCCAGTGATCAGCTAAACAGGATTGCCAGAGGTTGTCACCTCCTCTCTTAGTTCTTTAAGGACCCTGGGGAGCATCTCATGTGGCCCCATTGCTTTATCAACTCATTACTTCCAGTTCCTTCAGCAGAGCAGTCCTATGGTCCAGTGGATGTTGTCTAACATATGTCTCATAGCTATAATGCCTGTCTGGTTATTGTTTATTAATGTTTGGAGGAGTTGCTCAAATGTCTGGGTCAAAATTGAAGTATACAGTTCATAGTTTAAGTCTGAAATGGAGATTTGTCAGTAAGACTCTGGAAGTACTGGGGACTTGTTCGGTTTGAGTATTGCCGAGATAGTTGCAAGTTGCCATGAGGTTGGAGGGGTGTGCTTTCCTTCATGAACTGCATTATAGATCTGCAGTAGTGCTGGAAGCAAAAAATTGTTTAATTTTTTTTTACAAATTCAACAGGTTAACCATCTGGTCCAGGACATTTCCCTGTTTTTGTTCTGGTTAAGGCTACTTCCAGTTCCCTTTGGGTTATAGGGGCCAGTAAGAGGGTGTTTTTATACTCATTTATCGTTGGAAGTTTCAGCTATTTAAAAAAAAAAACATTGTATGCCATCTGATCTGGTTCTTGACCCTGGGTGTAAAGTGTAGCATAGTAACATTTTAAGATCTGTAGTATCTTCTTTGTACTATATTCTTCCCTTAATGTGAGGGGGTCCTTCAGCTTTGTTATTATTGCATTGGTTTGCTGCTTTCTTAATCTAAAAGCAAATAGCTTAAATAAAATCATTTTTGCTGGTGGGCCTCCATCATAGTATTTTTGTGTAAGATAGTGCAGAGGTAGTTCAGTTTTATACCTTAGTATTTCTTGTTGTGACTGTTTTATTAGTGGAAGCAACGTGTGATCCCCCTGTTGGTGGATCTGTTGAGTGAACTGCAAAGTCAACATTAGTTTTTCTAGTTTGGCCCCTCATTTCTTTCTATGTGAGGTGTAAGTCAAAATCTCTCCTCTCAGTACAGCTTTTAATGTGTCCCATAGGGATGATGACACGGTTTCTGGTGATTTGTTCAATTGTATTTTCTCTGGGATGTTTTCCCCCATTGTTTGAATAAATTACAGATCATTTAAGAGAGCCAGACTGAACCTCCAGTTAGTTCTCTTGGGATCTAACTTGGTTTGCAGCATTAAAGTTATAGGTGCATGAAAGGATGAGAAGGGACTTGGCAAGGTTGGAGGAATGGTCAGAAGTATGACAGCTTGGATTCAATACAAAGAAGTGCAAAATAATGCACCTGGGAAACAAAAACCTAGGAGAAGATTACACAATTAAGGGAGAGGTAGTAACAACAATAGAAATAGAAAGGGACCTGGGGGTAATCATATCAGATGACCTTAAGGTTAGCAAGCAATGTAATAAGGCAATAAGGAGGGCTGGGGGTACACTGGGATGTATAGGTAGAGGCATCACCAGCAGAAAACAGGAAGTTGTTATCCCTCTGTACAGACAGTTACTGAGACCCCATTTGTAGTACTGCATCCAGTTCTGGAGACCCCATCTCCACAAGGACATAGACAGGATAGAGGCAGTCCAGAGGAGAGCAACTAAAATGGTGCAGGGTCTGCAAGAGAAGCCATAGGAGAAGAGACTAAAGGAGCATAATATGTATACCCTTGAGGAAAGGAGGGAGCGTGGGGACATGATATAAACTTTTAAGTACCTCAGTGGAATAAACAAAGTCCAAGAGGATAGCACCTTTCAGAAAAAGAGATGTGCAAGAACAAGAGGACACAATTTAAAGATGGGGGGGCGGTTCAGAGGCAATGTGAGGAAATATTTTTTCTCAGAGAGGGTGGTGGACACATGGAACAGCCTTCCTGAGGGGGTTGTGGGGTCTAAAACTGTGGAAGAATTCAAGAATGCATGGGACAGAAATAAGGCAATTCTTGTGGGGATAAGAAGAAATAGACTGTTGGTTAACTAGGATCTGCAGCTTATCCTGTAGGTAGGGAAATTGGCAGAATAGGTGGGCCAAGCAGTCCTTATCTGCCATCAAAGTCTATGTTTCTATGATTGGACAGTAATACAGTACCCATCTGGCAATCTTGCACTATTGAAAAATGTTTTGCAGTTATGAAAAAAATAATCTAATCTGGAGTGTATTTTGAGGGGATGTGAGTAGAAAGCGTATTGTTTCTGTGTGATGTTTAGATGGTGCCAAACATCTATCAGACCTATTTCTGCTAGCAACTACTTGTAGTATTTTTAAGCAGAGGTTAACCTTTGTGGGCAAGAAGAGGTCTGATCTAAATTAGGGTCTTTAGTCACATTCATGTCCCCTCCCACAATCAAAATCCCTTTTTGATGTTTAATGAGTTGGTTAAAATTAACTTTAGTGAGGAAGCATCTTGCCCCTGGAGGGAGATAAAGGTTGATTAAAGTATAGTCTTGTCCCTGTAGTTTCCCTGTCATAATTATCCATTGTCTGCCAGTAACTGCATAAGTTGTTTCTGGCTCAAATGAAGAGCTTTTAGGTGTTAATATTGCTACTCTTCTTCACCTTCCAGACTGGTAGGAAGAATAATTATTTATGTATTTATTTATTTATGTCAGTTTGGGATTAATACCTTTGGGTCAAGGACTCATTTTCAAAGGTCCCACTTCAGTGTTGAACAATAATTACAAAAATATAAGGTTTACAGAAAAAAAAAGAAAAACATTGAAGCATAAACACAGGCAGTAATAGTAAAATGTGAACTTATACACATCAAATTACTACATATTAACAGATAGACTGATTAGATAAGAGGGGATTGGGGGGATCGGCCAGAGGTGGCATCGTCTGAGGTGGGAGAGAGGTGGAGCTTTCAACCAAGTGAGGCCATTGTCAGGTACTTGGGGGTAGGGGAGAGGTTAAGAAAAAAGTGGCATAAGTGGTAAAAAGTTATTATTTTAAACCAAATTTTATGTAGTTTTTCATGTTCTTCTATTAATAAATGGGTCTCTTGTAGCATTAACACTCCCGGTTGTAACTTCTAGAGAGATGTAAGAATCTTTGCTCGCTTAATTGGATGCGTCATCCCATTTACATTCTGGGACACTATTTTAAATTGGGACATCATCTCTCAAATAACTGTGGGTCCCAGATCTTTCAAAATTAATATATGGACACCCATAACTCTCCCTTTGAGCCTTTAATGCCCCAGCTTACCTTTCATTATCAGCAGACAGCCCATCCTTGTTAGTTTTAACATTGTAATGTTTTACCAGCTGCAATCCCTTAGTTGTTATCTGATATGAAACTTGAACTATTTTTTAACTTTGGCCATAACTAAGTCAAACCAATTGTACAACATACTGAACTATATTACACAAATTTAGTACTTCCAAGTAGGGGTATTAAGCAAGGTTGACCCCTTGTGCCTGGTGCCCCATCACTGTTTCTCTGTGTGGGGGGGTCCCCACAACAGAAGAAGTGCACAGGAAAAATTTCTTATCTTCTAAGAAATGGGAGGGGCCTCATATTTGAGGCAACCCTGTCAGGATGTATGGTGTTATTTGGCTGAATAACTGACCCAAGCACAGAGCAAGAAGCCACCTGAATAATCTGGGACACTTTAGCACACCAGTTAGATGGACTCACTAGGGTTTCACACACCTGGAGATCACTGTTTAAGTAAACCAGGCCACATAGTACTGAATCTGAGCATTTTGTTTCAGAGAATCTATGAATTAGGTGTAACCTTTCCACCACGATTTAAATTTAAGTATTTTGATTAAATTCAATACAGGAGTAGAGACCTATGAAATATCAAAAAAGAAAATGTTCAATCTTTTGAGTTAAAGTTAACAGAACATGAAGTTCCAGTGCTTTTTGTGAATCTTCACCTATCATCAGCCATTTTATTTATGCTAAAATGTTTAACCAATAATAACTGTTAGCCTTCATGAAGTTGTTCTAATAATTCCAAGTCCCTGATTTGTTTAATGTTAAAATACAAGCATTCTATCGCTACTGTAGGCCATCTAATATTGTTTTGCTCAATGTGGTGATTGTAGCATTCACTTAATATCACTAAATGGTGTCAAAGGCTAACAAATCATCTTTTTGAAACCCTGGAGAAAAAAGATTTCCTTTTCCCTGCTTTCAATTGGACAGGGAGCCTCCAAAATGCTATACATTTTCCCGTTGGTGCTTAAGTAGCGATGCAACAAATTCTGGGATCCCACTCCCCCTCAGTAATGGTTCCCCAACGCAAGAGGACACTCCCCCCCTGCAGCCATCCGCCACCGACACTGTGTTTTATTTTTATACATAGTTTACAGCCCCCAAGCAATCCTCCATCCTTCCCCTGGTTAGCTTCATATGTGTTTTATTGCTTGCTAAGTTTTGTGACCCCAGCAGATTCTCTCTTCAGCTTTGATTTAAAGAAGCTACATCAGAGGGAAAACTCACTAGAATGGGCTCCCCCTGCCAACTCTGAGCTCTACCACTGTGAAAGCTTTCGAGTCTGTATTTATGCACTGTCATATTTGTCAATGTGTGAGAGGTCTGAGTGGAAAGGGTCTGCTTTAAAAAAAAAAAAAGGGAAATCTCTGCTGCCAAGAAGGAATGAAGTGCTAGAGGGGTAGATAAGGATACAAGGCTATTATATACACATGCCTGGCTGCTCAGCAGTTGCAGAAAAGGACTCCTTCCCACTGTTCCCCCACATTGAGTAGAGCTAGATACCAAGACATTTGCACATTTACACTCACCAATTGGGACTGTAGTCCAGCTGGAGACCTGTTGTTTTACTCAGTCCTGCCACAGATAAGATTCAATTCAGGTTGTTCTTCGGCTTTGCACTGGGGAACCCAGTTTCAGTCTGGATATGAGTTGCTGCAGGGTGCATTGAGTATGGAGCTTTCTGCCAGACTTCTCACCGGCCATCCTGCAGGACTGGGTCTTCATTTCCCGTGGTGGAAGTTGTGTTTGTCCTTTGTCTGGCTGGGCAGGTGCATACATTCCTTTGCGTTGCAATTCTTGGCTCTCTTCCTCTGCTGTGGTGAAAATGTTTTGACCTTCTGGGAATTGGACTACAAGCTGAGCTGGGTAAGGCATTCTAAATTGAAGCTTGTTCTCTCAGAGAATTTTTAGTAGAGGAATATAAGCTCTCCTTCATGCCATTATCTCAGGGAGGTAATGATTGTCCACATAGATATTGTTACTGTGTAATTTCAAGACCTTTTGTTGCCATGATCTGTGGAGGATCTCCTGTTTTGTATTGTATTTTATAAAATACGCAATGATAGAGCAAGGCCTGGCAGCTGGGTTGGTAGGCCGTGGACCGAGGGTCCAATGAGCGCACTGTATATCTAGCTCCAAGTCCTCTGGTAAGTCTAGTGCAGTTCATAAGAATTGTTGCAAGAAGGGAATCATACTTTGACTCTTCTCACCTCCGGTATCCCGTAGATATGTAAATTATTGCATCTAGGTCTACTTTCATAGTCTTCTAGCTTATCCTGTAGTGTCTGGTTGGTTCCCAATAGATGGGTTGCCTTTTGCTCCAGCTTGGTAATGAGGGTGTCATTAGTCGTTATTTGTTGATCTGCTTCGGTGAGTTTCATCTCCAAATCAATTACTTTTTCAGTTATTTGTTTCATTTTATCTGTCAGGTTAGCTTGGAATGCTTTTATTTCAGATAAAATAACATCAAGCTTTTTCCCTTTTTTGGTGTTTTGGATGATTTGTTTGGGGAACATCTCTTAGAACGAGCTAGAGGTAGCATTTCAGAGGCCTCTGATTCCAATACTGTTGCGTTGTCTCTCATACCATCATCTATCTCCAATATTCCTTTTAGTTGACCATTTTTTACCATTTTAAGAGTCATGAGCAAGTCCTAATCTTGTGTTTCTGGTAGTTTTTAGTCCTTTTGATTCAATAGTTAGAGATTTTTGTATCTCTGGTATGGTGCTTTGGGTTCACGCTGCCATCTGCCTCTGTTGCAGCAACGGACATCCGTGGTTGGCATACTTGGTGACATGTGGCCCTGATGCTACACTGAAAGCCTCCACCCCCAGGATGCTGTTGCTGCTAGACCTGTCCAAGTGTGGTGGGTGGGTCAGGAGAAAAGCATAAAATTACATGATTGGGTGTCTGGATGATGGTGACCATTCCATGCTCACCACAAAGTCTGTAGGTGTACGTGCTGACCCCTGCCATACCTGGGATATGCAGAATTCCTATGGGTGACTCTCTTCTCCCAGTTGCCCCCATGGGAGAGGGGCCCTCTTGATGAAGGACAATGTTTAGGTACCCAAGATCACGGCACTTATGAGGCGGTGGATGGCAAAGGGACAAAGCAGCAGTGGGCCAAGGCAGCCCAAAAGAGTGGCCAGCCAAGGGCTCAAGGGGAGCATACATGAATAAGACAAAAAAAATGTGATATGAAGTGGCACTAAGCATTACAACTTGTTGAGACTGAGAACATTGTGCTAGTAGGTATCCAGATATCTTTATTCATGATGCAACTTGATGCTGGGCACCACTGAACATAATGCAAAACCCCACACAAAAAAAACTCCAACCATCATCCTCCGCATCTCACATCCTGCACATCTACAGCAATGTACAACTGTTTGCAGTCTGTACAATACTTATGCAGACACAGTATAACCCAAGACTGTACTTTGTTTAACTGTGCTGAGAAATGATGGACATAAAAACATCTTCAAGGAAGGAAGGAAGGAAGGAAGGAAGGAAGAAAGGAGAGGAGAGGATCTTTGGTCCTTCATGTTCTTTCCTCACTAGCTAAGATTTGATTCCTTTTTATGGCTGCAGTAGGCAGACCCTGCATATGTTTTGCTATTAGTAGGAAAAGGGAGCTCTCCAGATTTCCAACAGACTAGATAAAATTGGAGGTTTTGTGGACTCACTGCGCTAATTAAGCAGTCCGCTGTGTTAATTGAATTGAGCAGTGTCGCATGCATGATTTTGTGTGACAATGTGGTTACTAGCTTCAATGTGGGTAGACTTCTCTTTCAATAAAGATCATAGCTCATAAACATGTCAACTTAGCCTTTCAACTGTAATTGAGATTGATATCTCCCTCTCTTTCTATCTAGTGACATTACTTGGATGTCCATGTCTATTGTAGGGCTGTGCAAAATGTAAATTCTGTCAGCAGAATTCTTGCAAAATGCAAAATTCACTTCCTCAAAATTCCATGAAAAATGGAGGAAAATTTAACTAAATTTCACCTTAAACTGCAGAATTTTGGCACGTGTTGTGGAATAATGTGGTGAACTATGGAAAATATTTCCACAGAACTGATTGCCTTTTTCTTTCATTTAGTAAGTAAAAAAACTGGTGTAACTGGGACCCTGGGACCAAAACTGGGAAATGGAGATGTTGGTGTAACTGGGAGGATAAACTGAATAACTGGGATGAGACACAGACATAATAAGCTATGGTGAAATATGTGTAATTTTGAATACTGTGGGATGCACTAACAGAACTGTGAGGAGAAACAATTTCAGCTGAGAGAAGACACTGACAGGGTTCAAAATACCTATACTTTAGGTGCCCCTGGGTAAGCACTTTTGTCTAAAGACATCTACAGCCCCTCAGTGCCTGCCCATTGGGGCAACTGAGGCATCAGTGCTACTGTATCTTCATTTTTTTCTCCTGTACTCCTACTTTGTTTTCCATCTCCCAAGCCCACCCCCTTCCCAAGTGCCTGTGTCATCTGCAATGGTGCAGTGTTAGCATTGCATGATTAAGTTTATCAGAGCAGTTACCCCTAGGTGTAGTGGAGAAATCAGGACCAGGAAGGAGCAGTGCAGTGGAGATCTTGTCATGTGACCACAAAGTCTGCTAAGAATAGTGCTGACTCAATAACGCAACTGGTGTCACATGACAGGTGCTTTCACTAGGCATCAGATCACAGTCTGGAGTGTAGACATTAATTGGCTGCTGCTGGAAATGGATCTTTCCCCCAATAAGTGTTTCTGGTGAGTGCTGTTCAGCACATCAGAACATGTTGTGGTGGGGAGTTGAACTGGTTGTCAGAGCAGCAGGCAGCACACAGAAAAACGTCTCTTTAAGGACTTTAAATCAGTACTCATAAACCATCCTTTTAATGGCTACTGATATGGAGTTTTAGGGAACCTTGCCAGTGCAGCATAATATACAGTTAAAAACTCTATTAAGGACTTGGAGATAAATAATTATAAGGACATACTGTATCAGGGCAAGCAAGCATCAAATTCATTTTAAAAGTCATTGCAGGGCTTGGGAGCTAATGAGAGTCCTTTTAAGGACTAGAGGCAGGCAGGAGAAATATCATAAAAAAAACTTTTCAGGGATTAGAGAATGCAGGCTGCTATTACATCCATTGTCAGGGCTTGCAGGCTAGTGCGTCCTTTAAAGAACTGAGTGAATGCAGGGAGAAAGAAGAAAAATCATTACAAAAAATTAAAAAAAAAACTTTTCCAGGCTTGGGAGCTAAGGTCTTATTAAGAAATGCAGGCTGGCATTAAAATCCTCATTAGGGCCTAGTGGCTATTAAGTCCTTTTAAGGTCTAAGGGCACACAGACTGGACAGATTTTCCACTTTGTCCTTTGCGACCCTCTCTCCATGCATCACTGCTCTCTCTACCAGTCCCTTCTTTGGCTTCCATCTCTGTCTTGGCACTCCTATTTACTGGCCCAGACCATTGGGAATGCCATCCACTGCCCCTCATACTCCCCGCTAACTCGTCTAGTCTACCCCAAGACTCATAGCCACAATCTCTGCCACTCATCCCACCTCCAACTTGTCTGTCCATATATTACCACCAGGATGGGTGAAAGGGCCTTTTCCATTGCTGGGCCTTCCCTCTGGAATGACCTTCCCTTTCCCCCCACAGCATTCCATCGAACCTCCCCCATGCTAAATTTACATACCCAACTAAAAACCCACTTCCTGTTCTCCATGACCTGTTCCTGTCTCCAGGCTACTGGTACTCCTGCACAAATTGTCTAGGCTTTCATTTTCCCCTGCCATCTCCTTCTTCTCCTACCTAGGGACTTGCTTGCTGACCAGCACCCCACCCAGGAGTCAGCTGCCTGCTACCTGCAAATTGTAAATGTACCCATAAATTATCATTTGAAAGTAGTATGTATATTTTTTGTTCAGTACTACTCTTTACCTGTCATTGCTAACTCTGAGCTGCAGCTATTGCTGCCAAACATTGTGTAGCTACTAGATCTACGATGTCTGCTATTTGTTACTATAGAACATTGTGTATTTACCTGTCCTGCCTGTGTCCATTCAGTATGTGCCAGTCTCTGGCCCAGGTCATGCCTGAAAAAGCTTCATGGATTAGTGCACCAACCCAGTTAACAAAGGAATGAATAAATAAACAAACAGATACATACATTTAAAATAAAAAAATCCCTTTTAAGAGCTTGAAGATTAAGTCCTTTTAATGACATTTGAGGCATGCTGACTGGATACAGTTGTTTAAAAAAGCTCTTTCGAGGCAAATAATTATTTTAAAAATGCCACTTTACATGACTACCTGCTCTCCATGGAGGGTGGCTATCGCAAGTAGTAGTAATACGGGGATTGAGTGTGCCTTGTGAGTTCCTGAAGGAGGTAGGTGTGAGAGATAGGAAGGGATTATAAAGAGAAAGTTAAAAAAGCAGTGGCCTACGTTAACCTCAGAATATCCTGCAAACTGTAGAGTCCTCCTTCATTGTTCAGGTAATAACTCATATTTTAGTCACTACTGTTGCTTTCACTGCATTGACCTCCATAAGTACCCAACATCTCCTGTGTCCAGCATTAGTGCTGTCACAGCTGTCACAGGTTTGCCTAAATTATTATTGTGTTTGACATAGACATTACTGCTTTTTGGTTTAGAGTTACATCCTCTCCCACAAAAACTAGCAGTATTGATGCTGGCCCCAGCTGATTGAGTCCTCACCCCAATTGTAGGGACATTTGACACTAAGCAGAGGGTGCCAGGACCACTTCCATGCCCATCACCACCACTGCTTGATGTTGAACACATCTTCGCCCCCATATTTCTGCAGCCACAAGATCCATTTTCACTCATCACCCAGCAGTGTGCAGACAAATAAGTATCTCAGAACATGTAAAATCAATGGGCACTATGCACGATGTGGTCACAGGTACGTGAAAAATTCATGTATACCCCACACACATAGCTGAGCACCCGCAGACAGGTGCACCCATTCCAGCATTTATGAATGTTGGCCACCTGTCTGTGGCCCCAACCCCGAAGCGTAAAAGTGCATGGAGGAGTATTCCACAGACCAGGTGTGCATCCAATGGGATGCCCAGACCCAGTCCACTAGTGGATTCCTTGAGCCCATGGTGCATGGATGTCGGCTGATGGTGCACTGAGCACTGGTGGCATAGGAGTGGCATGAGTCCTGTTGGCACCCCCGGTCCTCCTCATGGCCCCCTTGGGCTGGGGTGGCATTTCATGGGGGTCTATTATACCCCAACTTACTCACCACAAGCTGCAGTGGCATTCTGGGAGATGCATAAACCGTATGGCTGGGGTTGCCTGGCATAAGGTGCATCCCCCCATGTACAGCATTCCACACCTATGTGAATGGAGTGGAGTGCAGGCATACCCCCCAAATGCACCCTACCTGCCCCAGTACATAGCTGTCTGTGTGGCCAGAGGGTCAGGTGTGTACGTGTCCCAGACCCCCACAGTGAATGCTGCATGGGGGTCTGTGGGACCCCACTCGATAGCATTCAGTCGCAGCTGTTTCAATGCACCTGCCTGATGAGGAGCATTGACATAGTGCAAAGGGCCCTATAAGCTAACAATTATATTGCATAAAAAAACTGCAAACATCAGCAGAGATTTCACAAAAAACTTTCACAAATAAGAAAAGCCACAAAGTGCTTTGACATATAGCTTTTTGATTTACAAAAGTATGTTGCAAAAAGCTGCAGATCTTTCTTTTTCAACCCCTGCTATTAAACTGCCCAGCAGAGTAGGAGGAGCAGTCGCTTGAGGGGAGGAGAGAAAAAGAGAAGGTTGCTGTAGCAACTCACACTGACCCATAGACTCCTGCCTAACCAAACAAATTCTGGTCAGATCCACCACGGCTGCAAAATGAAGGTGGTGAAGTTGTGTGGAATTGCTAAGAAGGTATGGAGAAACAACACAATGATTTGTAAGTAGTAAGATTTGTTTTAGTTTCTGTTCTAAGGAAGGCATACACATTATTAGGAAAATATATGGAGGTGTACATTTTAATGGAAGGAATAGGAAGCTTACAAAAGAACCCCAGAGCAAATGCCACTGATGTACGTGTTATTCCGGATGATATTGGCCAGACAGACAAATTTTAAAGAAAACACAATTGCACATATCCCAATAATGCAAAGCATCAAGGGAAACCTATGCAAATCCCCATGATGATACAGAAGGTGGCAGTACATGAAAAAGTAATGGCTGGCCTTGGGATTATTTACAGTTTTTTTTTTGTTTTTTTGTTTTTTAAGAGAAACAGGGTTTTTGTCCATTAGGTGATGTAAGTTATATTTAAGCAATGTGTTGATGTCAGGAAGTCAGGTGAAATGATGATGGACTGTTAGAGAAAATGTGATATTGACTTTAGGAGGGGGTCGCTTTTGATAAGGGCAAGGTAGTTATGCTTGTGATAATGGAAATATTAGGAAAGTATGAGGTCAGCATAGAAGTGGAGTACAAATATGCACAGTTTCATAAGTATGTGCTCAGAGTGCAGGCAAATGTGATATGCAGGTTTGTTTTAGAAATACTTCAATGTTTTGAAACTACTAAAAAGACAAACTACACACCAGAACACAGTGGAAAAATTATTAGATTTGTCTGCAAGCACTATCTTCTATGCAAGTTCTGCACTCTGGGAAGATTGCCTGGGACAAGATGTAAAAAAAACCAAAAACAAATATCAGGTTCCAGAGAGTATAAACCCACCAGGAATGTTAACATCCTGTTTCTAGTGTCCCTGATAAAATAAAATAAAAAATACAGTTGCGATTTTTTTAATGTCAGCTCTGATCAGAATAGCATTTAACATCATCAATTGTTTTCTTGTTCAATGTTTTCTAATACATACTTCTCAAATTTAAAAGACAAAATACACTTTATCATTAAAGTCTGTGTTTACCAAAGTACTGTGCCTATGATTAAAATAATTTTAACCCCTTCCTCAAAAATGTGCCCTGACAAGAAACTGCATGTTTAATTGTAAAGACAATTAAAAAAATGTATTTCTAAATGCATTACTAACACCAAAGCTTCATGATTAAAATAATTTGACCCCCCCAAAAAATGTGCCCTGACATGAAACTGCATGTTTAACTGTAAAGAAAATTAAAAAATGTATTTCTAAATGCATTACTAACACCAATGCTTTCAAAGTTTTGAAACTACTAAACAGAAAAAATCATATATAAACTATATATATACTGTACATAAACTATATGTATATTGAATATGGTGAACAAATATTGTTAATCCCAAAAGCTGAATGTTATGTTTTTTGTATATAAATGTTTAAGAAAAAACTGTGGCTCTTTCAACTTACTGTAAATTAGAATGCTGTATCTATTGTTTTCCTTGGGAGCTGTAGTTTCACTTCTTAATTACTGTCTCCCTCTGAGGCCCCATATGAAAAATCATATATAAACTATATATATACTGTACATAAACTATATGTATATTGAATATGGTGAACAAATATTGTTAATCCCAAAAGCTGAATGTTATGTTTTTTGTATATAAATGTTTAAGAAAAAACTGTGGCTCTACCTTCTCACTGAAGAGGGTTATCCTAATTCTGTGGTTCAAATAATCCAGAAATTTAACTTATCAGTAAGAGAGGTGTTTAAGGTTTATCAATTAAGACACCTTTTGGTGCAGAAGCATGAGACCACTAGGGCGGTAACATCTTGCTCGGACTTTTGGGCAGACCTAAGACCTTTAATTGATTCCCCTCATGCTGTATCCAAGATCTATCAAGTTATGTACCAAAGGGCTTTTTCGGAAAACTTAGCCCCTTCTACATATTGGGCCAGGGTCTTTCCTAATGTTAAGCTGGATTGGAGGCATATTTGGGGTAACTGTTATAGGTATATGAGACAGGATTGTTTAAGATTGATCCAATTCAAAATCCTACATAATATATATTATTCGCCTCAGAAACTACAGGATTTGAAAGTTACACAGGAACTTAGATGTTTTGATGGTTTGGGAAGGTGACTTACTTCATGTTTTCTGAATTGCCCGAAAGTGGCTCCATTGTGGAAAGAAATTAAGGATAGAGCCAACCCATTGCTTGGTATTGGGGAGATGTTTAAACCAGAGATATGTCACTAGGGTCCTATCGGTTCTCCAGTCAAACTGAGGAAACACCATATAACCCTGATCTCTGTTATTGTGAAGAGGTTAGTTCTTAAACATTGAGGACTCTTTCACAATCACTTATTTGGAATGGCTTGGAGCTACTTGCTAGTCTTAGAGTTGAAAGGATGATAGCGATATTTCATAATCAATTGCCTCTTTATGAGAAAGTCTGGTCCCCGTTGGAAATTGCTTATTCTTAACTGTATTGGGAATTGATTTCATGCCTATTGGATTAAATGATATAGCCTTGTGGGGTGGGGGATATTGGAGGATGGGAGAGAGGGAGGATTGGGGTGGGGGTCGGAGACTTAATGTCTTTACTTTACTTTTATTTTCCATGTACACTTAATGCTCTCTATTTTCATTGATGGATACTTGCATTGTAAGTCTCTGTATTCTCTTCTCTAAAATTTAATAAAAAGTGAATTGCAGAAAAAACTGTGGCTCTTTCAACTTACTGTAAATTAGAATGCTGTATCTATTGTTTTCCTTGGGAGCTGTAGTTTCACTTCTTAATTACTGTCTCCCTCTGAGGCCCCAGGTGGCTCTGATAATCATTTGTTCCAAAGTTTTTTTAAGTCAATTTGAAGGCATTAAATATCTTCTGTTCTCCTAGTCCTTAATAAAGGCATTATGTATCTTCTGTTCTCCTAGTCCTTAATAAAGGCATTATGTATCTTCTGTTCTCCTAGTCCTTAATAAAGGCATTACGTATCTTCTGCTCTCCTAGTCCTTAATAAAATGCAGGGACTCCACAACTTGAGCACTGCACAGACTTGTTCTGTTGGTTGATACAGGTCCCAAACTAGTGTGTCTTGTTACAGCATGACAGTGCCACCTTATGCCCCTGCCACCTGAATCAGAAGAAAAAGGTGGTGATGGATCTTTAGGAGCTTCTCGGGTGGAGGTGGGGTTGGATCTTACTCCCCAAAAAAACCTAATCCTGCCTCCCACTACTCAGGTTCTAGTTCTTGTACCACCCATTTAAGAAAGAAAAGAGTGCCCTGCAACCCTTGACTAACATGAAAGCATATTTATTTGAGGGCAGAAAAGATTGCTTGGAGGAGGGTAAGGCTGAAGAGACTATTTATATCTTCAGTCAGTTCCACTGACAGAAAACATGACATCACTCCTTTTGTACATGCAAAATGTCTGCAGGCTCCACCTACTGCAGCTGTAAAAAAGATCAGATGACAGCTTTGCTTGTTATTTTTGTGTGTGTGTGTGTTCCATGGAAAATGTTAGTGATTGCAGACTTTTAGGACCTACTGCATAATTATTGATGAAATTACAGTAAATTACAGTTTTGAATTATACCATATAAAATTTTACCTTGGACAAGAGGTACAATATCACTAAAGAAAGAGACAGAAATGGTAAGAAAGAGTGCTTTGCAAATTCAGTTCCCACCTAAATTAATGAAATCACATGACTACATACCTTGCGGAATACATTTCTGCTTAGTTTCCTTGCAAAGCTTGTTTCTCCCCCATTGTTTGCCTCAATCCCCACCTCTCACCAGTTCTCTAGCCCTCGTGTCCCCTTCCCCCAAACCTGCTTTACTTTTACTTTATTTTAGCCTACTCCCTTTGTTTCCTTAGAACCCCTGGTGCCTGTACCTATGGCACCCCCTCCCTCTTCTCTAAATCTGTGTCTAGCCTGCCTCCTCCCCTTCTAATTTTCACACTCACTCCTACAGTCTTTGTCTGCCTCCTGACCCACCCCCTGTTTTGTTCCCATGCCGTATGTTAAGGTCTACAAACTCTTACCCTCTCCTTCTCTCTTTCCTCTTTCCAGGTAGCTGTAGCCCTTGAAAGGGCATCCCACGCCAGAGGTCCCAGCTCCCAATTTAGCCTGCCACTCCTGCGAACCGACCCAGCCACTCACAAGACACAGGTATGTCAGCTGTCACTCGAGGAAGCCTGGCTTCAGGCTGTTCAACACCAATTGGCTGGCACCTACTGAAGCTGTGCTCCCATTGTCCACCATCTCAAACCTAGGGATCAGCACCTGTTTTGAACTCTAAATTCTGCTGCCACTGCTGCTATTATGCACTGGGGAGCCTAACTCCCCTAGCAGGGTATTTTCTCCCTCCCACTCTCTCCAGCCCCGACCTCTATTAAATACATGAAAGCCCCACCCACAACCCCATCTATTTCTCTCCCCCTCCTTCCTAGACCACTACAGACCTCCCCCTTAAAAAGACAAGTTGGTGCTCCTGAATGAATAAGTCACGAGCTACTTCCCTCTTTTGAGGAGTTTATTATACAATCCCCTGTGTCATCTTTTGATCTAACTTTCAGTTTGTTCCCATCCACACGCCTTCCCTAAACTCAGTAATTTCCTCTTCCACTCCTATATGCACACAGTAAAACATCCTGCCCACTACTGAAACACCATTGCCTTCCAAACCTGCTTGGAGCCCCAGAAATTTTTCACATCACAATATGGCCTCACAAAAACCCACCCTATCATTTATCCTTTCCTAATATCTCCTCACAACAACTCTCCTGTCCCTCCTTCCCATTGGGAAACCTCAAACCCCTCATGCTCCACATTTCACACAATCTAGCTCCGCAGATCCACTTTGGAACCCACACCCTGTAACTCTTCTGAGTTCCACACCCTTTTTAATCCCAGCATCCTGCCTCCCCAGATGAAAACCTGTGCAGCATTTCTCAGAGCCGTCAGATCCAGCCTTTATGCCTTCCTGCACACAGAAGATTTAAACTCCCAGCTACATACTCCTTCCTCCTCCTCCTCATCTTACTTCTCGCTGGAGATATGGAACCAAAACTGGGTCTCCAGGCCAGTCCCCAACCACTAAGCTCCTATAAAGGCCTCTCTATTGCCCATGTAAACATCAGAAGCCTCTTGCCTAAAATTGACCAGCTAACCTGCTGGCTAGCAGAGCACTCCCCCGATTTCTTTCGACTAACTGAAACCTGGCTCTCCGCAAAGACTCCAGACACCTTCCTTACTCTCCTAAACTACACCCTGCCCAGGCTGAACTGTAGTAAAAGAGGCGGCAGAGCAGCCATATACACAAAACAACCCCTCTCATCTTTAGTACACTTTAAGGAATCATGCCCAGGCTCACACGAAGTCCTGGTGGCCCAACATACCCTACCTGCCTTCCCTTAATATATTGAGGTGCTCTATGCCTCACCCTGTCTTGCACGTGAAGCCCTAGTCTCCACCCTAAGCACCCTCCCCAACCTGACAGCAAATGGGAAACTGATTCTGCTTGGTGATTTCAATCTGGACTGGCTCAGACCCTCCTCAACATCACAAATCTCCAAAATAGGATCCCTTAACCTTACACAACTGCTCCACGAACCCACTCACTATAACCCTCACCCACAAAACCATTCTCTAATTGGTTGGATCCTTACTTCCCATCCCCACAGGATAACTTTATCTGGCATTCTTGCAAACACACTAAGCGATCATTGCATTACTTACTGCATCAGAAAATTTTGCCTGCCCAAGTCTGCTCCAAAGTACATTAACACTCGCTCCCTAAACACCTTGGATACAGAAGCCCTGCAAACCAACCTTAGTCAAGCTGACTGGTACCAGGTGTACTCTGCCCCAAACGTCGATGTTGCCCTCTCCAGCTTCCTGCATACATTCACAAGGATATGGGACTCCCATGCCCCCCTGAAAAGCTCAGGGTAAAAAAGCGTCACCACAAAAGGATCTCTACTCCCATTCTTACCTTATGCAAGGCCAGAGACAAAGCATGGTCTGCTTTCAAATCCATCCCTAACCCAAAAAACAGGCAAGCCTACAACATCCTCTGAAATGCCTGCACTTATGCCATAAGATAGGCAAAAGTGGAACTCTTCAAATCACAACTGACCCGAGCCCATCCATCAAGCTTCTGGAATCAATCAATCAAAATCTTTATTTATCCAGTCAATCAAAATCTTTATTTATCCAGGCGGGCACTATTGATCAAGGCTCATTTGCAAGGTGGACCTGGTCATGAATATATCAAAGTACAGTACAGAAGCAGGTATACAAAAAGCAATAATATACAAGGAAGAAAAAGTATATACAGTGTATACAGTACAATGCAAAGTTGAAATAAAAAAACAGCATTATTTTACAATTGAAGAAGTCAGCAGATGTACAATCAACTATAGGCATACAGGGGTTATAAGCAGAGATCTTTTGAGTGAGGCAGCCGGCAACTACACATATAGGGGAAAGAGGCCGTGTATGGGGTGGCAGGTTAGAGAGGTAAAGAAGAGGAGGGATATATTACCGACGACTGGGGGAGAAATTGATCTAAAACCACAGAAAGTGATGATGGCTGTCGTGTACTTGTTTATTATGATAATGACAGAGGAGAGGTAAATAATTGGGACACTGCTATGGATGGGGTGGGACTTTAGCCAGGCTGGAGTGGACAGGGAAGGGTGGGTGCAGCAGGAAGAGTTAATAGGGAAAGAGTGAGAGGCAGGGGTAGAAACATGGCGAGTGTCAGGAAGGAAAGGGGGAGTTGTGGAATTAGTGGGCTAGCAGTGAGGAAAACATTTGCAAGGTGCTTTCATGTAGTGACCGTAGAGCACCTTGAAGATATTCAGGCTAACAGGGCAGCTCAGCTTCAAGTTCCTTTGTAAACTGTTCCACAATGTGGGTTAAGAGAAGCTTAGAAAAGCTTTGCCGAAACGAGTTTTGACCCTTGGAACTTGGAGGGCAATTAGGGAATAGCTCCTTAGAGCGTAGGTGCCTAACACACTCCGGGAAATACAATCTGAGACATATGAGGGGAGCTTGTTGGTCACCGCTCTGAAGGCCCATAGGGCGGCGTTTCTATTCCTTCTATAGTGAAGGGAAGTCCAGCCTAATGATGAGTACAGGGAGCAGTGGTGTGTGGAAAGTGGAAGGCCACTAATGAACCTGATAGCTCTGTGGTATGTCTTACACACACTCCTTGACCCCCCTTCACAACCCTGTTCCCCTGCCATAAAGAGGAATGGTCAGCCTATAACTGAATCTATCAGCGTTGCTGATTCCCTCAACAGATTTTTCACATCTTGCTCCATGCCCCACAGCCCCCATCCAATTGTCCCTTCCCCCTCCAACCTCTTTGTCATAACAACTTCACTTTCTCACCCATTTCTGAACATGAAGTCCTCACAGCCCTCCACTCATTAAATACCACCAAACCCAGCTCAGATGGGATCCACCCTAAACTCCTACAAATCTCTGTACCTGCAATTATAAAGCTCCTCACTCATCTCAAATGGGTATCAAATGGGATAGGGAGGGAGAAGCCTGGCCAGTTAGAACAAGATGCTTCCCTGGACTAACGGTGCACGGGGCTAAGCACGAGGTATATCAGCTGACAAAGGACTGTGGGGGTTCCCCAGACATACTGGTCCACCTGGGCACAAATGACATTGAGGGAAATAGCGAGCTAGAGATACAGGCAAGATTCAGGGAGCTCACCAGGGTCTGTCATGACATAGGATGCACAGTTTCCTTCTCAGAAATCCTGCACAGTGCCAAGGGCTAGTGGGGAACACAAAAGAAAAATTAGGAGATAAACCAGTGGCTCAGGGAGTGGTGTGAGGCCAGAGGGCATGGGTTGATAGGGAATGGGGAGACCTGGGAGGATAAGGAGCTGTATGCTAGAGATAGACTCCATCTCAATTTGGAGGGGAAGGGAATCCTTAAGTTGAAAATAGAGTTCATTGGTGAAAAGTAGGGTTTAAACTTGTGAAGGGGGGTGGGATGGGAGAAAAGGCAGTCAAGGGGATGCCGATAAAGGAGGGACTCTGTCTCCACTCCCATGGGGACCAGGAGGATTGCAGGAAAAGACCAACTGGCAAAGTGCAGACCAGGAGAAAACAGAATCCCAAGGTAACACGAGCAGGGAATGGAACTATAGGAAAGGGTGGAAGGTAGTCCTGTTAATGCCAGGAGCTTGGCAACAAATGCCTGAGCTCCAGGCGATGTTAACTGAGGGAGCAGGATGTGGCAGCGGTCACTGAGACTTGGGCCACTGCAAGACATGACTGGGACCTGAACCTGGAGGGTTACACTATGTTCAGGAAGGACGGGGGAGGAAGGGAGGAGGGTAGCAATGATAGTAAAAACTGCATTGGCATAGGGGAGAGAGGAGGCGGAGGAACCGTGGAGGCGATTGGGTCACCTTGATAACAAGGGGGCAAGAGTAAAAATAGGAGTGGTGTATAGACCCCTGCTCCGGGCGGAGGAGCTGGAGGACAGTCTGGTGGCAGATGTTAGGAGACACTGCAGACTGGGCAGAGGAAAGGTGGTGGTGTTAGGGGACTTAAACATGCCAGGAACAGACTGGGAGACTATGACATCCTCTGTGACCAGGGAACAGAGGTTGTTGGATGTCTCAAGACTCGTTCCTAACTCAGCAGGTGAGGGAACCGACCAGGGAGGCACGGGTACTGGATGTGGTCCTGGCAGACAGTGACCAGATTGGGGGCCTGGAGGAAGGGACCCATTGGTGGGGAGTGACCATACCACGGTCTGGTTCTGCTTGGACCTAGGAGGGGTAGAAGGCTGCACAAAGACGGAAGTAACCGACTTCAGGGGGGTGGATTTTAAGGAAATGGGAAGGATCCTTAAGGAGCATTTGGATGGGATTGGGTCAGACATGGACGCTGATAGTAGGTGGGAAATCATCAGGAGAGGGGTGCAGGATGCTACCAGCACCTGTGCAAGAGTAAGATGCAAATGCGGTAGGGCCCAAAAACCCTGTTGGTGGACCAGGGAGGTCCAGGAGGTGGTGTGGGGGAAGAAAGCAGCCTATAAGAAATTCAAGTGCTCAAGGAGTGAAAGGGATCGAGGGGAGTATGAGCTGATGGCTAGAAGGGCCACTAGAGTGGTGAGGGTGGCTAAGGCAAGGAAGGAGCAGAACCTGGCCAGGAAATTAGGAGAGGGAAAAAGGGGTTCTTTAGATACATTGGGGAAAGACGAAGGGAGAAGGGGCAGATTAGCAGGATTAAATCAGGGAAGAGATGGGCACAAGACCCAGAGGAGCAGGCTGAGGTACTAAATGAGTACTTCACCTCAGTTTTCACCAGGGAAAATGGGGATGCTGCATCATACATGGGAGGAGACGGAGATAATGAGGAGGGGGGCCTTACCAATCGGCAGGTCTGGGGAGAGGGGGGGCATCACTGGCAGGTGGGGGGAGGGCTAAGCAGGGAGAAGAGGTACTGGAAGTGGAAATCACAGCAGAGAGAGTGAGGGAAGCCCTCAGCTCCCTTAAGACGGAGAAAGCACCGGGGCCAGATAAATTACATCCTAGAGTGCTGAAGGAACTTGCAGATGTCCTGGCGAAACCCCTGGCAGAGCTTTTCACCATCTCTCTGAGGACAGGGTGGGTGCCCCAAGACTGGAAGGTGGCGTATGTAGTGCCTATCCACAAGGGGATCAAGGGTAGGAACTACAGGCCTGTCAGCCTGACATCAGTGGTGGGCAAGGTGATGGAGGGCATTGTCAAGGAGAGGCTGGGGACTTGGATAAGTCAGGTTGCCTGGACGATAGACAGCATGGATTCATCCTGGGAAATCATGTCAGACAAACCTGGTGGAGTTCTATGACTGGGTGACAAGTGCCTTGGACCTGGGTAGACCAGTGGATGTCCTGTTTCTAGACTTCAGCAAGACATTTGACTCTGTTCCTCACGTGGCCTGTTGGATAAACTAGGAGAGAAATGGGGTGGGAAACCAGATGATCCGATGGATAGGCAATTGGCTCCAGGACCGGACCCAGAGGGTCGAGTTGGTGGGATAGTCTCTTCCTCAAGGAGGGTCATTAGTGGGGTCCCACAGGGATCAGTCCTTGGGCCCTTCTGTTCAACGCCCACGATCTGACATAAGGACAGGAATCAAGAGTGAGATGAGTCTCTTTGCAGATGACTCGAAACTGGGGCGGTGGTGGATGGGAGGAGGGAGGGTGGCCCTGCAGGGGACCTGGAGGCTCTGGAAAGATGGTCTAGAAAGTGGAAGCTGAGGTTTAATGCAGGAAATGCAAGGTACTCCACCTGGGCAGAAACCCAGGCCAAGTGTACACCCTGGGGAAATACTACAAGTCTCAATGGCTGAGAGGACCTGGGGTGGTGGTGGATGTTAAGATGAACAACTCTGAGACTTGTAGGAGGGCAGCAGCCAAGGCCAACAGGATGCTGGGATGCATCGCTAGGGGGATCACCTCCAGAAGGAGGGAAGTGATACTCCCTCTGTATAACTGCTTGGTGAGGCCACACCTGGAGTACTGTGTGCAGTTTTGGAGGCCGCACTTAAAGAGGGACATTAACCTCCTGGAGAGGGTCCAGAGGAGGGCAACCAAAATGATTTGGGGCTTGGGGGACAGGACCTATGAGGAGAGGCTCGAAGAGCTAAATATGTACACTTTGGAAGAGAAAAGGGACCGGGGGGACATGATAGAGGTCTTCAGGTACATGAAGAGGGTAAATAGGGGAGGAACAGTGCGGTGCTTTGAAGGAAGGAGGAGGGGGCCACTAGAGGGCATGGGTGGAAGCTGGAGGGGGGAAGATTCAGGGGAGAAAGGAGGAGGTGCTACTTCACTGAGAGGGTGGTAGAGCCATGGAATGCACTACCTAGGGGCTGGTGGAGGCAGAGACAGTGGAGGGTTCAAGAGGGGTGGGACAGGTACAGGGGAAGGGTTCAGGAAGCAAAATCCAATGCAGCAAGAATATCCGGAACTGGGAAGGGAGAAGCCAGAGAAGGCGAGGGGGACAGCAAGGTCAGCACCCAGGGAGGGGGCTGACCAAACGAGTAGACACGAAAGACCATTAGGCCTATTCTGCTGGCATTTTAGTATGTTAGTATCTCCTTAACCTCTTCTTTGCCTCTGGCTCAGTTCCTCAGGCCTGGAAATTAGCCTCAGTCATCCCTCTCCATAAAGGTGGGAATCCTGTGAATCCTGGGAACTACAGACCAATCTCCCTCCTCCCAGCTCTCACAAAGCTACAGGAATCCCTGGCTCACTCCAAGCTGGTGGAATGTCTCAACACAAATAACCTTCTATCTCCACATCAGTCAGGCTTCAGGAAACAGCATTCCACTATATCCTTCCTCCTGCGCATCACAAACCATATCCACACTGCCTCTGATGAAGGCCTCCTTACTACTGCAGTCTTTGTGGACCTGGCCAAGGCCTTTGATTCTATATCCCACCCACTCCTCCAGTCTAAACTCAAAGCTGCTGGACTCACCCCTATCCCCATACAGTGGTTTAATTTCTACCTCTCCAACAGGTCACAGTCTGTCAGAATCACTGTCGTCTCATCCCCACCCCTTCCTGTCCTCGCAGGCATTCCACAAGGTTCTGTCTTTGGTCCCATCCTCTTTTTCCTCTTTATTAATGACCTCCCCTCCTCCTGCTGTAAATCCAACATACACCCATGCCAGCGACCCTGGTTCAGGAGCGAGCTCAGGTTGCTGGGGGTCAGGAGGGGAGGGAGAGGATGAAGCATCCATTGGACAGCTCTCCTCTCCCAGGGAGGGCTGGAGTATGGTGACCGGCATAGCCTGCCACTTAGTGGTGGCTGTAGGCCAACATGCCTGGTCCAGCATGTAAGGGGTCTGAAAGTGGAGCAGCTGGTGTGCATGCAAAGTGCGGACGTGTGTGTGGTGCGCCCCTTTCTGGCATTGCACACCCCGCCTCCATAGCCAGAACAAGGAAAAGCGGTTCCATTGCGGCTTGTTGGCCATCCAATCACATCAGCGCTAGCCCCAGGGGGGTCACCTGTGCAGATCTGGTCTCGGTGGGGGAGTTGGTCAACCCCTGCCGCCCCGCCATGGGGGGTAAGCCATGGGGTATGTGGTGATCATCCTTAGTGGAGACCAGTGCCAGTCAGACAGTGGCCGGATGACAGGATACGTGGATATGAGGGCCAACTGGGGGTCCCAGGGGAGAAAAAGAGAAACTAAATCCAACATACACATGTATCTGGAGGATGCTATCCTCTTTATCTCAGGCGCTTCTACAAACGAGGTCCAAACTACCCTCCAAAATGACTTCAACAATATTCAACACTAGTTTAGGCAAAATCAATTAAAATTAAACCCATCCAAAACTATATCCATGCCATTTGGCACAGCGCAGAAAATCAGCAGCTCTTTCTACCCCTCCCCCATTGTTTCTCTAGATGGTACTGTGACAAGGTGCCCTTGTCAAGAGATTGACCCTAGTAAAAAGGCAAAGGTCTGCCTTGTAAATTTCCAACCCCCCCTCATGGTACTGAAGGCTTAGTAGCCTGAACAAAGGTGCTCCGATGCGGGATAAAGAAGTACTTTTAAATGAGCACTGGTGGTTTGGAGCTGCAATGTGCCCCGAACCAGGAGGTGTGTGTGTACACATACTGGCACTGGCTCCCGAGCAGGAGAGGATAGTGGAACTGAGTACATTGGTAAAATAAAAGGCCCCTTGTAGTCCTTTAATAAAATGAAAGAAAGGGCTCTAGAACAAGAAAGCCCTAAAGCAGGGGTCCCCTTTCAAAATAAAGTGTTTTGGGAATTTGAGAAAAAAGTAAAGGGCTAATAAAAGCCCCAAAGAAAAATGGACCAAAATGAAAAGTGAAGTCAATGGATCAACATTTCAGCCTTTGGTCAAGATAAAGCTGCAGCTGAGAATATAGTAGTGGTGCCCTGCAGCTAGTCTATATAGCAGCATAGAAGAAAATAATAGAGTTTGCTATTTGAGATAAGGCCTTTGGGCTGTGTGGTTTCTAAATGAATAAAACATGTTTTGAGCTTATAAAATATAACTAGAGATACTAAAAGTCTCTAAAGGTGCCCTTCCCTTTGTAGTAAGCCCTGTAAGAAGTGTTTAGAGGGCTGTTTCTTGCAAACAACCAACCAAACATAAAGAGCTGTTTTATACAAATAAAGATAAAGGGCTGAAAACTGCAGGGATAGACATAAGCAGCCGAGCCCTTCCTATTAAAGCAAGTAAGATATTAGTACCTTTTGTTTCAAGGGTCATTCTTTGTAGGTTTTGCAGGTAAACAGTAACTAAGACAGGAAGGAAACCAAAGGCCTAGTGTCTCACTTGGCTGCAGGAATGCATGTGGGATTTTCTTAAGGAAGCAACGCCCTCTGCTGTCCACTTCCTATACTACTCTACCTGTCAATCAAGAGTAACTAAGGAGGGTTCTTTTTTGGTCACCGTGTAATTAACTCTATTTTAAGCTTCAGTAGCCTTATGTTTAAAGCTGCACTGTCAGATTTTTAGATCAATTCTAATTTGCACAGATTAGCACTCACCTTTGCAACACAATCTTAAACTTTGCTCCTCGTTTAACTTCCTCCACTTTTTCCAGGAATTTTGTGTGTTTATTTTGGATAAAATAAACCTCAAAGTCTGCTTTTTGTCGCTGGTGTAGCCGCGCCTTTGTTCCAAATCTCCTCTGCTGAAACCAATGTGCACATTCACGTTCCTGGCTCTAATTAGGTGGGGGATGTGCTTGACCCTGACCACTAATTAATAGCTACTTCCTTCCTGCCTGTCCTCCACTTGTGCCTTAATATTTTGGTCCCCATTTGTCTCCCTTCGGTATTTGCCTGTCATCTGTGTCGAACTCTGCCTCACAGAGCTGTCATCCGGAATCCTCCTTGTAATGTCTCGGCCATTGGTAATTGCACTTTTTTTATTCATTCGCTCTTGTGTGTTTGGATCCCCATGCCACTATATGTGCATTGTGCTTATTTACCTTTTAATTAAGCAGATTAGAGCATGCGTTGATTTAGAGAATTGATGGATAAATAGATTTGTAAAATAAACTTATAAACTCCAAATCACCCTGAAATGGAGAACAGAAATATTAAAACCTAACCACTATGTCTCTGTACGAGGACAAGTTAAATTGCTCTGAATAGAAAATGCTTGATTTGATAATGAAATATTTGCATTTCAGGAGGTGGTTAATTAGTCCAGCTAACAGTGGAGATTGGCTTATGTGGCACTGAATTAATTATCGCCGACTTTATAAATATTCCATTTTTATTTGCAGCAGAGTGTGATACCCCCATGACTGAACCACAACTTTTCCGAACAATTCCGTTGTTACACACCAGTCCTGACATGGTCAAATACACAGAAAAGAATGGCTACAATACAAATCATTCAACTGTACTGCTTTTGAACAACATGATAAAACCATTTTGTTGTATAAAAGCCACTGGCAGACTGGCAACCATATTTTGTTACCTTCTTTTCGATGTTAGCAGTAATATAGGTAAAATCATCTCAAGGTGTGCAATTTTCCCTTTGTGTTGTCATACCTTGTTTATAATATATTTATAAAACTATATAATTGGACTTATTTTATCTATCATATGCCCTCTAGTTTTTGTAGCACTTCATTTTACCCACTATTTCCCAAATGAGATGTAACATTTTATTTTCAGTTGAATCCTGCCCCCTAGATTTTTAGCTGCCCGAACTGAAACATTGCAGCTGAAGCCACAGAACACGGAGGTTAAGTGAGTTGCTAAGGGTCAAACAGGGAAGAAGTGAATTGTTTGGGTTAGAACCCGAGTTCCCAATGAGATGAAGTGGGATTAAAACTCAGAGTTAAAATGTTATACATTTTGGACTGAGTGGAGGTTATGATTCTGCTTCCCCATTAATCAGTTTGGTGCATTGTACGGTTAATGCAATGTAAATAAAATGTGATAAAACATCCGATGCAACATGAAAAACAGGCATTGTGGGAAGCTGACCACAACTACTCCTTCCTGTACACTGTATATTGTATTGATACTGCAATCCCACTGTTTCTCTTGGTTTCTGCATCATATTTGATTCTTTCTCTGACAACTTGTTCCAGTGAGGTGGATGGGGTGTCTGTGTGTGTGTGTGTGTGTGTGTGTGTGTGTGTTGGGGGGGTTAAATAGTTGACCCTGACACCGAGGTCCTTATTCACTGAGATTTCAGTTTTTGAATTTCTATTGTTGTATGCAACTGAAACTTTCCTAACATATAAGCTTTTAAAAATGCTACCATCCTCAGGTAGGAAACTGTTGTTTCATTATTACACCTCATTGTGACTACAGTCATTAAAAGATAGGCACCTTGCTGAAAAATGTTATTTTCTGATATGCTGTTCCAGATCACATAACACTTCCACATAAGCACTCACAACAAGTTTTTAACAGTATCAATTTAGTATTTTAATCTGTTATAATTTACATACCGGTTCCTGACCTGGGCTAGTGAAGGAATCAAAATAAATTCATAATTACAATATTCTATTAACTTTTTTTTTTAGTGTGTTGAACGACTATTCCCTTATGAAACTGCACATAAACTTTGAAAACTTCGAGTTGAACTTACATTTTCATTGGTGTCCTTGTTTTCTCTGCTAGACATACAGTTATAATACTATTTAATGCTGAAAGATGGCCATGGAGCTTAGCTCTGTGGTAAACCCCACTGGAGTGTGAACAGGTGGTTTCCCACGGTGCATTAGTTCTCCTGTGATTTTTTTAATAATTAAACTAGCATGACTTCTGATTTTTTGTGCTCATTATCAATCTTTAGTCAACATTAATTCCTCTTGATGTGTGTAGGGAAACTAGAGGCTCTTTGCCAGATCATATATACTTTTGGGAGGTTCACAGTAATGACCAGGCCACATACAGTACCTCTGGACCTCCTGTCTTACAGATCAGGGTCAGGGATTTAAAAAAAATCAGCTTACAAAATGAAGATAACAGCTCGAGAAAATTGCTATATTGTGGGGCTTAGTGTAACAATAATTTTCTGAAGCAGAAAAACTAGTGACATTTCATGCTTGAAATTCCTACTTTTTAGCGACAATATTGAACGGAGGCAGAATAAGGGCAAAATAAGGGATGTAGCTGAAAATCAGGGACAGTTAAGATGTTAATAAGGGGTTAGGTAGTATGAATGCTAAAGCTAACCAAAGTGGTGCCTGTTGTTGTTGCTCGGTAGGGTTCACTACCTATAGAGGATGCATATGTGTGTGTGTACGAGTGTATGTGGGGTGTGGGGGGTTACAATTGTTTTCATTGCCTCTGGTTATATAGAACTCCAATTCTCCAAAAAGTTCTGTTACTGTCATCATCACTATACTGCAACAGCAGCAGGACCGGATCCAGTGCACTGCCAAACTCAGAAATCTGATTCAGATACCATATGTCTATGAGGGTATGACTGTACTCACTGTGCATCATTCTGAATTATAACTACTGACAGGAACACTTAACTGCGCTTAGCAGTGAATATTATATAGTATTTACATAGTATCTAGCATTTAATTAACATCGTCTATGCAGATTACTGTCAGAGAAGAACATGGGAAATCGCCAAGGTATTTCCTTACAATAAAACCAAAACGGATACTGACATCTTCTTATTTATATTTATTTAGTTTTTTCAGTTAGGCATATAATGGTTCTTTTGCACCCCCCCCCCCCCAAGTTTATTCATACATCTCTACTATCTTTAAGTTACCCATCAGAAATGGAAAGCAAATAATTGGGGGGGACCCACAAACTTTGATGTAGGATGGAACATACATGACACGGCTCTGGGGACACATTTCCTCATTATATGTTACACGTCTACACATTAGTCAGTGTTTTTTGTGCTTTTTAGGATGGTGTGTGTGTGTGTGTGTGTGTGTGGAATTCGACTTTTAATTTTGGAACTGAGTTCCTCTCACCCTTCCCTCCAATTTCTACCACTACTGTTACTACTCCCAAATACTCTGTCCCACATAAACATAGTGCCATGGCAAACTGTACTATGAAAGCATACACCAGAAATTCATATTACTGTCTTACACAATGTACTGGGAACTTTTTGAATTCAGAAACATTATTTACAGAGGGATTGCTGAGCAGTGATCTCCATAATATTCCTTTGCCCACATTTTGAGAGCCTCCCATATTTAGGCACCAAAAGGTTGAGCCATGGCTGGTTGAGTATGTATGTATGTATGTATCCTTAGTATTGCTAGGTGTAATGTGTTGTGTTTATGACCCGCCAATAAACAATAGCTGGTTGCAAGCAATCTATCCAAATGGGGTTATCCTGCTGAAACATATTTAAATAAATAATAAATAAGCATTTGAATCAAAAGATAAACTTCTGTCATTTCAAACATTAATTAATGTGATAGCTCAATAATGTTCTACAGCAACTGATTGCTTGCATATTTATGCTTTCAACTTTAAACCTTCCAGTTGTGGCACATAAATAAGCAGAACTAGAATAAGTTTGGTACATGTAGGTGGGTAAAAATAAAGGGAACACAAGGGACAACCTATCAAGAGTAGGGTACCAAATAAATTTAGAACAAGCAAAGGGCAAGGTAGGAATTCAGCAGATATGTAAAGGGTGCAGTAAGGTACAGGGAGGTTACAACAGCAATAAGGTAAAAGAATAAAAGAATATTGGAGTGATGCAGTAAAAGGGTGTGGAGTGGCATTCTTTTGGGATACTTTCAGGAGACAGAGGTGCTTCCCCAGGTGACAGCCTGCATACTTCAAGATAGGGGACCACAGTCATTAGTGTTAGATTTGCTGCTTGGATGATCATTTAAACTAGCCAGGGGTGGGGGGGTTGACTGTAAAACAAAGGGAGGCAACAATTGCCCCTCTCTCAGATGATGAAGCAGCCAATAGGGAGGGCCTGAGTGCAGAAAACTCCCCTGGGGCAGGGGTGAAAAAATACAAGGTTGGGGACAAGGCAGACAACAGGGACAATATAAATAAGGGAAGCTTGAAGGAAGGAATAAAGGAGACAGGTAATGGAGAAGGCAAGAAGGGAATAGATGAGTTTGGGGAGTATCAATGAATGCTACAGGTGGGGGTGGGAGCAGGCTTGGAGGGGTGATGGTATGGAGATCCATGTGCACCAATGCAAGGAGTGTGGAACTTAAAATTCTGGACCTGGAGGCCATCAGAACAGAGGCTAGCCTAGATTTGGTATAACAGAGTTGTGGTGTACTGAGAGCTATGACTGAGAAATGGCC
This sequence comes from Neoceratodus forsteri, assembly GCA_016271365.2. NCBI lineage: Eukaryota > Metazoa > Chordata > Ceratodontiformes > Ceratodontidae > Neoceratodus > Neoceratodus forsteri. The sequence continues at coordinate 205,244,934 of CM028138.1, forward strand.
ATACCAGACTACTCTTTGTTCAAGAGAGACAGGGAAAGGAGGAGGGGGATTATACTACATGTAAGGAAGGGAATCAAGGCTACTGAAGTACAGGGGTAGCTGGAGAAAAAGTAACTGCTAGAGGTGCTGTAGGCCATCATGGAAACAGGCACAAGGGCAGCACTGCATAAAGGGGTAGTATACAGACCTCCAGCACAGGTAGAGGAGTTGGATAAGGCACTTGAGGAAAGCCATCATTAGGATGGCAAGCAAGGTGGAGGTGTTGCTAGTTGGTGACTTCAATCTGATAGCTGTGGATTAGAACCTTCCAATTGCATCTTTGGCAAGGAGCAGGGTCATCCTTCACTCCCTACAAGGGGCTTTTTTCCAGACAGCTAGTCAATGAACCCACTAGGGATGGGGAAGTGCTGGACCTGGGGCTTACAAACAGGGATGGATGGCATTGCAGATGTCACAGTGGGCAGTCCCTTAGGTACCAGTGATTGCTGTACAGTGGGGTTTAACAATATGATGGGAACATAGGCAAAGCACATAAGGACAAGGGTCCTGGACTTTAGGAGGGCAGATTTCAATGAAACGAGAGATGACCTTAGAAACTGGCTCATGGGGGGATTGCCAGGGGGGTAGAGGTGCAGTGGGGAAAATATCTGAGGGCATAGTTACAGCAACCAACCACTGCATGAAGAAATGAATAAGAACAGAAGGAAAAATAAATTGTTATGATTCTCTAGGGAAGTGACAAAGGTAGTGATGAAAAATGGGTGTCATTTATGAGGTATAAGCAAATACAGAGAAACGAAGATAGAGAAGTGTATGGAGTAAAACAGAGGAAAACAGGACAGGCAGTGAAGGGAGCAAAGGCAAAGACAGAAAAAAGGGTAGCCCAGGAGGCAGCTAATGGGGACACTACTTTCTTCAGGTACATAAGTGAGAAGAGGAAGGCAGGGGGCGGATAGTGAGGATAAGGAGATTAGCAGGGGGGCTGTGTAGAAGAGGACCAAGAGAAAAGCAAATATTCTGAACAGTTATTTCTCCTTAGTCTTCACAGTGGGGGGGATGGACCACACAGCAACATTAAGCAAGGAGCAGTGTGTGTGTGTTCAAGAACATTTTCATTGAAAAGAATTCTGAAGAGGCTTGCAGCTCTGAAAATGGAACAGACTACGGGACCAGAAGGGATACATCTAAGGGTACTAAAGTAACTCTGGGAGCAGCTAGCTACCCCACTGATAGCCTTATTCCACAATTGTCTGGAAACAGGTGTTATTATGGAGGACTGGTGAAGAACAGACTTGGCCCCTCTGCATAAGATCAGCAGCAGGGAGGAGGCTAGAAATTATAGGCCAGCCAGTCTCACCTCAGTGGTGGGAAAATTAGTGGAAACTCTCATACCTCTCAAGTGTCCCCGATTTTGCCTCAAAATTTTACTTTGTCCCTCCTAAAATTTGTGTTTTTGTGGCTAAACAGTGGGGACTGTAAGCACAAAATAATGACAATCATTAAAGTTACAGACTTGTTCTTCTTTACAAAATGCATTTTGCACTAAGCACCATATTCTGCCAGCTTTCTGGGTGGATAGCTCTAATTTTGAAGATGTGTCCCTGATTTTGGTCCTTTGTCCTTGATTATTTTAAGCCTTGTCCCTGATTTATAAGGCAGGAGGTCGAGAGGTATGGAAACTCTATTAAAGGAAAGGTTGGTAGAATATCTTGAATCCAATAGGCTGCAAGACCACAGGCAGCATGGATTCATAGGGCAGAGGTCACGCCAGATGAATTTCATTGATTTCTTCAACTGGGTGACCAGAGTACTAGATCAGTGGAGGTTTGAGGATGTGGACTATCTGGACATTGGCAAGGCTTTTTATACTGTGTCATACAGGAGACTGATAGAGAAACTGAGCAGCCTAAGGGTGGATCCAAAGTGATGAACCCAGTTAGAAACTGGTTAATAGGTAGGAGACAGAGGGTGATGGTTAATGGCACTCACTCTAATGATAGAAGAGTGACCAGCGGGGTGCCATAGGGCTCAGTAGTGGGGCCAGTTCTCTTCAGTGTTTTCATAAGTGACATTGTAGAAGAACTGAAAAGAAGGCATTTCTCTTTGCAGATGGACACCAAAATCTGCAGTTGGGTGAACACTCAGGAAGAGGTTGAGAAAATGTATCGGGATCATGGGAAATTCAAAGAGCAGTCAAGAGCATGTTTTGTTGGGGTGCAGTGCCAAAAGTGTAAAGTCATGCATCAAGGGCACAGGAACCCATGACCTGAGTATAGTATGGGGACAGGTATTGACAGTCACTAAGCAGGAAAAGGATCTTGGACTTATTTTTATTCATTTATTTGAAAGTTTGTGACTAGGAGAGGCACACTGAGCTGCGGCTCATTTCCAGGTGTGACCTGGGTGCAAGGGGAAAAGGAATAGTTGTACTGATGTAAACTGACTTACAGAACCAGATTAAGCTGTTGCTTGTATTTTAGTGAATGGGAGGAATTTGGCCAGGACACCGGGGACATTTCCCCTACTCTTATCAAGAAGTGCCATGGGATCCTTAAATGTCCGCCTGAACAACCACCAGAACAGGCAGATGGGGCCTTCGTTTAATGTCTCATCCGAAAGACGGCACCTCAGGAGTGCAGTGCCCTCCTCTTGATGCACTACAGTAACAGCATATTGGGATTTATCCCATGTCCCCAGTGGGAGCTAGAACCCACCACCTTCCGATCTTCCAGCCTCAGAGGTGAGTGTGCTACCTGCTGAGCCACTGACACTACTAAGTTGGAGTTTTCATATAGGATGACCTCAAATTGGCAGTACAGTGTGATAAAACTGTAGGTAGGGCCAATGGGGTGCTGGGATGCATAAGGAGAGATATCTCCAGCAGGAGGAGGAGGAAGGTGGTCTTGTCACTAAATCACTCACGGATAAGACCCACCTAGAGTATTGTGTCCAGTTCTGGAATCCACATCTCAGCAAGGACGTAGAGCAGGTAGAGGCAGTCCAGAGGAGGGAAACTAAAATGGTGCAGGGGTTGCACCAAAAACCATATGAGGGGAAATGAGGGATCTAAACATGTACACCCTGAAGAGAGGACAGTGAGTGAGGTCATGATAGAGACCTACAAGCACCTGACAGGGGTAAACAGGGTATAGGACAGGAGTCTGTTTCAAATGAGAAAGAGCACCAGGACCAGAAGGCATACAGTGAAGCTGGGGGTGGTGATTAAGAGGGATGTGAGGAAGTACAACTTCACTGAAACAGTTCTAGACACAATAGGTGGCTTCAAGCAAGACTGGGATAGAGTTTGTATATGCTAGACAACTTTAAAAAGAGTCCATCACACCAAGTATTTCCATAATTTTGTAATACTTTATTTTTTTTTTTATTTTTTTTTTTAAGAAATTAACGTGGCAGCACTTTTGACTTAGAAATATCATTGTAGACCTGGCAGAATGGTAGCCAGCATAGTAGGTATCTAGAAAAGTTGATTTGGCAGATATGACAATATTTTTTTCTTTGTCATTTGTAGCTTAAAGTAGTTTTTTTTTGGCAAAACACTTCTCATTGCATTGCACTTAATTTTTGTATGAGTTGCTGGACTAATATTCCTTCCTTCCTCAGTTTACAGACAGTATTTAGCCTAAGGGATTATTATCATCATCATCATGTCTGGCCACATTTCTCTACACTAAAACTTGTAATTAAGAGAACATCAGAGTTATAGGACAAGAACATTGAAACTGTATATTGTTTTTGTTTGCTTACATGCATGTGCAAGAAACATAGTGCCACCATACAAGTTTTCATAGGTGTGCCTCCCCTACTTCCAGTGCCCTGCTCCCTTTTGCAGGCGTGGCTGCACCCATACATCTCAACCTCTTTACTCATAAATCAGGGACAAAGCTTAAAAAAATCAGGGACAAAGACTCAAAATCAGGGACACATCTTAAAAATTGGCATTATTCACTTAGAAAGCTGGTAAAATAAGTGGATTAGAGTAAGATGGATTTTCTGAAGGAGAACAAGTCTGTAACTTTAATGTTTGGCATTATTTTATACTTTCAATCCCCACTGTTCTGTTACAAAAACACAAATGTTACAAGGGACAGAGTAAAATTCTGAGTCAAAATCAGGGACGTCCCTGAAAATCAGGGACAGTTGAGAGGTATGGCTGCACCATGCCAATGAATGTCAGAGCTGTCTATGACAGCCATTCAGATGCAGTGTCACAGTTGAAAGCAAACAAATGATGCAATCAGTGGTGGTAACAGGTAGGCAATTTTCATACTACACTCTGCACTGCATCTGTACAGCTGTCATAGACAGCTCTGTTTTTGTCCACTCCCACCCCCCAATACCCAAGTAGCATGCTGGGAGCTCACCCCTGTATGTTCAGGCACCCTCCACCCACACACCGTATGGCTGACAGGGTGCCCAATCCCCTGTCGGCTTCACTGTCCCCCCAAACAGACTTCCAGGTGCCATGCTGGAAGCCCACCCCAATGTGTCAAAAGTCTGTATGGCTGACTGGGGTGCACAATCCCTGTCGGCTTCACTGACCCCCCCCCCCAAAAAAAAACAGAGTTCCACATGCCACAATGGGAGCCCACACCAGTGTGGCAGAAGTCCATATGGCCGATGGGGGTGCCCAATACCCCATCGACTCCACTGCACCCCACAAAAAAACTTCCAGCTGCCAGACTGGGAGCCCACCCCAGCATGGCCAAAGTCCCGCATAGTCGAAACAAACATAAAAACATATGTACAAAAGAAAAAAAAAAAGTCTCTTGTTGACTGTCTCACCCCCTCCCCCAACCTGCGCCCATCCTCTGTGCACCCACCTCCCCCCTGCCCCCATACTTGCCTCCTGAGACTGGCATGACTATCTTCGGTGGACCGGGAACACGTCTGCACTCTTCAAAGCCGACCATGAGCTGAAGAAATGCTGGTAAGCTGTATAATGCAATACATATTTTTTATGTTTTTTTTTCCAACTTTGGTGCATGTCAGGGACATTTTTGGTAATATTTTCACCAAATTTTCAACATGGGGTTCTTGGGGACCCACCTCGTGAACTCTGTCATTGTCATTTTGTTACTTGGTTCCGAAAGGTGATTTCACATTCACTGCGTGGAACCACATTGCATGTCCAAGTAATGAAATGACAGTGTCACAGTTCATGAGGTAGGCCCCCAAAACCCTATGTTGAAAATTTGGTGAAAAAAATCCCAAAAATGACTGTTTTGTGAGGGTGTATTGCGAAGTTCCTATGCACACTCGTAAGTTTGAGAATTTTTTATATTTTCACTCCAGATTTTCAACATCACCATTTTACCACTCCTCCTTATGAAGAGTACAGCTGCCATTTTTCATATCTCACCCAAAATGTGTTTTCACACATGTAGTGCGCATTAGTGTGCTTATTCTGTAAAATCAATGTTTGGGACACATTAAGAAAATTAGAGTGACACTGGCCATGACCAGAGGTGTTAAAATGGCTATGTTGAAAATTTGGTGACAAAAGTCCATAAAATGACTATGTTACAAGCATAAATTGCGCAATTACCATGCACCCTTGTAATATTGTCAGTTCAGATTTGCAACATTGACATTTTTTCACACCTCCTTATGAGAACAGTACAGCTGCAATTTTTTACACCCTAGCGGAAATGTGTTTTCGCACTTCCAGCACAGAATAGCACTGTCACTGTGGGAATTTAGTGCTCGGGATAGATTACAAAAATCACAGTGACTCTGTTCATGAATGGAGGTCCAAAAATGCCTGTATTGAAAATCTGCTGTAAAATATCCTCAGACTACTTGCATCATGGGTGTACATTGTGCAGTTTTTATGCACGCTCGTGACTTCACAAGTTTTTGTATATTTTCACTCCAGATTTTCAACAATGCAATTTTTTTACACCTCCACATGAACAGTACTCCTGTCACTTTTCACCTTCTGTTCAAAATGAGTTTTTGCACCTGTAGCACCAAATGGCGCAGTTGTTCTGCAAAATCACTTTCGCGTAAAAATCTGATAGTGTCACTGTTCATGTGGTGGGGTCACAAAAAACCCATGTGGAAAACTTGGAGTAAAAACACAAAGAAACTCCCAGAGCGTTAGGGTTTTCGACCATAATGCCCAACCCTGTATGGACTGACAGGCATCAGGGGTGTGACCTGGGATTGTCGACAGTAATGCTCATGCCATTTTACCCCCACCCAGCAGCCAGTGACCAGCATCGAGGTGTGCCTTGGACCCTTTGCCCCCAGAGTTCACCCCATTCTCCTATATTGTGCCCATTTCAGCATATTACCTTATGGAATGATGTGAATGTAAAGCTCAAACACCTTAAGGCACACTTCGACACTTGTCAGTGTCTGAAGGGTAGGGTGAGGTGAAATGTCATAATAGTCATGGGTGACGACTCAAAGGCACACCCCGATGCCTGTCCATCTCTGCAGAGTGAGGTTGGAGTTGGCGTCAGTTCAGTACTTCAATGCCATTCCTATACTTTATTTTATTTATTTTTTGATGATCAGGTAGGTGCACTAGACACAAAAGTGACTATTTTCATGCACGACCCGGGAGATCAATGACACAGAGAGATATAGGGAAATGGAATACAGTGTCAAGAAATATACAATACATCACATATCAGAAGTGAACAAGATTAAGATAATAGTGATACTAAGGCACGTAAAGGTGTATTATACAAATAGAAGGTAAGTGCCCGTGAGTGAACAGTTATAGTAATATCACATCTAAAGTGCAGAACAATGCCACAGGGTATCATTACAGTGTAATATACATCCAGCTGAAACTGAAAAAACAGTTATTGAGATGAGGTAGTGAGACAGATAATTCCGAGATATGGGAGAGAGAGAGAGAGAGAGAGAGAGACAGAGAGAGACAGAGAGAGACAGATATATATCACTCCTCAGAAGGTAAGATGGAAACTGTGTGGCAGAGGGAGCCAAGATCTACGGTCGGTTGAAGCAGGTGCATTGGTCACGTGCGGCAAAGAGGGAGAGGTGCATCTTCTTAAATGTAGCATGATTAGGGGCCAATCGTACATCTAGTGGCAGCAAATTCAATTAATAGGGAGCTACGTGTGAGAAACCTGATTTCCTTTTGGTAGTTCTAGAGCTGGGAATGCTAAGCAAGGAAAGGTCAGAAGATCGGAGACCGTATGAGATGGACTGAGGGGTCAGCAAGGAGATGAGGTAGGTAGGCATACTGGACCACAGTATACTGTCCAGAAGGTTCCCAAGAGAGGAGCTGGTGTACACCACGGGGGTGGGGTGGGCCATTTAGGTTTGAATGCAGTAGGCAGTGATGTCTTAATCTGGATGATGCAGAGATGTATTGGCACATATTGTTATAAGTTGTGTCCCACCTGCTGTGGCACATAGTTTGAAAACTGGAACCCCTATTTACATAGACAGTGTATGGGCACACCCTTTACTTCTCCCCATGTGAAACGTCATACTGACATAATCATGGGTTGTTGTGGGTGCACTGTGCCATCTTGAAATGCCGGTGGCATAGAGGCAGGATCAACCAATTACAAGGGATATCTTTACTGATTTATATGGTAAAAAAAGGGGTTCATGCCCTGAGCCTGTGTACCAGGAGTGAAGACTGTCAGGGAGGGATTCTAGAGCGGTGAGTGGATGCTTTCCTCCCTGGGGGGTGAGGGGCTCTGCATCTGTCTGTGTATTGGCAACAGGATTAAGGGTGCATACATCTTCAACATGCCCCCCCCACACCCCTGTCACAGGTTGCTACTCCAGCAACACATTACACAGTCCCCACCTATAAAGCATACAGTACATTACAGAAGTTTTACAACTTATACAGCAATTGGTTGTGGCTCCATGAGTTTGGGCAGTCTTTTCACCATTTTGAGACCGGGCAGAAGTCCAAGAGAAATGGTGCCAAATTCGAATCAGTCAGACAAAGGAAGGCCAAGCTGTGAGGCGCTGCTAGGTTGCTGAGAATTACCTTTAGGATGGGTAGCCTTGAGATTGTCGGTGGGTGAGCTCCAGGGCAGAGGTGCCCTCCTGTAGCCAAGGCTAAGGAGAAGGAAAGAGGGCAATACAAGCGCTCAGGATAGGGTGGTTGATATTCGTCCTTTCACAGCACAGAAGAAAGGGTTCTGAAAGAACTCGTAAAACTGAAAGAGGAAAAAGCAATGGGGCCTGATGGGATTCACCCCAAAATTCTAAATGAACTAAGGGAAGAACTAGTAATACCACTGGCTACTCTTTTTAATAAATCATGGGAGGATGGTGTGGTACCTGAGGACTGGTGGAGGGCAGATGTAATTCCCCTTCACAACAGGGGAAGCAAAACAGAGGCAGAAAACTACAGACCTGTTAGTTCTACCTCTGTGGTATGGAAATTGATGGAATAACTTTAGAAGAAAAGAATTGTTGAGTACCTGGAGGCGAGTTGGGCACAGGACCCAAGGCAGCATGGGTTCACAGTGGGAAGGTCATGTCAGATGAATTTAATTGATTTCTTTGACTGGGAGACTGAAGTAATAGACCAGGGAGGGGCTGTGGACATGGCCTACTTGTACTTTAGCAATGCCTTTGACACAATCCTTCACAAATGATTAATAATCAAATTAGCCAGCCTGTGAGTTGGTCCCAGGGTGGTAGCCTGGGTAAAACACTTGCTTGACAACAGGACACCAAGGGTAATAGTAAATGCAGTCCACAGTGAAGAAAAGGTGGTTACTAGTGGTATACTGCATGTTTCATTATTGTGGCCGGTCCTTTTTAATGTCTTTAGAAATAAAATTACAGATGGACTTGAAGAAAAAGTATGTCTCCTTGCAGATGATGCAAAGATCTGCAACAGGGCTGATACACAAGGTGGGATGGAAAAGATGAAAAGGGACTTGGCAAGGTTGGAGGAATGGTCAAATGTAAGGCAGCTTAGATTCAACACAGAGAAGTGCAAAGTAATGCACCTTTGAAAAAAAAACTCAGGGGAACAGTACACAATGGGGGTGAGATACTGACAACAAAAATGGGAAGGGACATGGGGGTACTCATATCAGACAACCTAAAGGTGGGCCACCAATGTGAGAAGGCAGTAATGAAATGACATGGCTGCATTCTGCTACACAAATTAATAGACACTTATCTGGCACTACTCCCACTGCCAGAGACGGTGGCACAGTACACCAGGCACAGTGATATTTGCTCACCCTGCAATACAGTGTAGTACAATTTTCAGTCTTACATTACTACACAAGGGCCAACTTTAACTATACCTTGTCAATCACATGGACCTGTTACGTCCATCCCTTACTTTGTACAATCTTATTTCTATAGCGATGCCATCTGAAATGAAAAACTGCTAAAATGAATTAGCCCGTCATTCTTAAGTAAAATAAAGTGATTATTCCCAGAAAGGTGGAATATAATAATGGTGTATAGGGCCGTTGAAATAATAGATCTGTTAACAAAAGAATTGTGCTCTACACATTTTTGCCAGTGATATTGATTGCATGTTGTCTTTGGTTGATAGAATCACCTAAAAGTGACAGAGAAGCATGTTGGGTTCCTGTGCCGGCAACTCAGGTTCAGAGATGAGCTCTGGGAGCTTGCTTGGCAGGACTGGGGGAACACATCAATACTCTGAGCGTGAGGTTGAATATAAATACAAATATTAATATATAAGTGTTATACAGTGGGTACCTTATGAGTGGTATAAACAACATGCCTATAGAAATGCCTTATTTATCACAGAGATTATTTTTGTTGTTTTTGTAGGCGTGAAATTATTTTTACGTCTTTATGTTTTTTCAACTAGTGTTACTGTTCCTTCCTCCATCCTGATTTCTATAACCATTGTCATGGACGTGAAGTCATGATGACAAGCTGACACTGTAATGTGGTAGTTTGGTAGTGCCGCAGAAATTACAAACCACCACTGTAGCTGTTCTGTGGCAAATGGTAATGTTTCCGCACAACTTGGTCCCACTAGGCCACAGAAAAGTAGGGGCCTGGGCTATACTCTCTGGTGTACATACGAACATATGAATAAGCCAGCTGAAGAAGCCCATTTGGTCTATCAAGTCTGCTCATATTGCATGGTCCACAGCTTGAGCTAATGTCCCTGTCTTCCCTCCACACTCCTCTCATCCTCTCTACCCATGATTCTTACCTCCCCCCATGCCTATCCCAGCCTCTCTTAAAGCTGCCCAATCTCTTCAATGACATGACCTCTTCCAGCAGTGCATTTCAAGTGTCTACCACCCTTTCTGTGAAGTGCTTCCTGACCTCCCTTCTAAACCTCCCACCCTCCAGCTTACTGTACACCTTTGTGATATGGTTGCTGCTCCTTATCAACCTTATTTATTCCTTTCAAGTACATGAATGTCCTAATCATGTCCCCTCTTTCTCTCCTGTCTTCCAGGGAGGACATGTTCATTCCCCTCAACCTCTCCTCATATGCCTTTCCCTGCTGACAGGCTATCATCTTTGTAGCCCTCCTGTGTACCTTCTCCAGCAGGTTAATGTCATTTTTGAGGTGTGGGCACCAGTACTGAACTCCAAATTGTAGATGCGGCCTTACAAGTGACCTGTACAAGGGAAGTATAACCGCCTCTCTCCTACTGCTGATCCCCCCCCAGCTATGCATCCCAGCATCTTGCTTGCCTTTGCTGCTGCTTTCTTGCACTGTGTGGAGTGCTTCAAGTCACTAGTGATCATCACTCCCAGGTCCTTCTCCTCCTCTGATGCAGATACTCAGACTACATGCAGGTAATACTCTGTCCTGGGATTCTTGGCTCCAATATGGATAACTTTGCATTTCTTGGCATTGAAGCCAAGCTGCCAGATCCAGGGCCACTGCCCCAACTTTTCCAGATCTCCCTGTATGTCCCGTATCCCTTCAGCTGTGACCACTCTCCAACAGATCTTGGTGTCATCTGTGAATAGGCACATTTTGCCTTTAATGCCATCCCGAATGTCACTGATGAAGACATTGAACAACACTGGCCCCTGGTCGCGGCCCACCAGTGCAGTGTTACTGTTACCACTCATGGAGCCATCGACCCAGGTTTTAGAACAGACTCTGGTAGCTGGAGGGCCGGTTGTGGGGGGGAGGAGGATTGAGAGCCCATAGGCTACTCTCCTCCTCCTCTGGGGAGGGTGGGTTGCCTGTTCTGCCACTATACCATCAACTGGGTGACCACGGGTGTAGGTGCGAAAAAACATGCATTACAAAGGGAGGAGGGATGCTGGCAGAGAGCTGGAGCATCGGCATGTTGTTGTGTGCTCTGCCCCAGGCTCTCCTGGCATGTCGACGTCCTGAGGGTTGGGCCAGAAACACAAGGAAAAACCCCGCTGAGAAGGACGTAGATGGGGCCTGACTTTCCCCCGATAAGCCATAACCTTGCTCTCAATGGATACCACACACGTACCTCCTGACACACACTAATGGAACTGGAGGGAAGAATTGGGGAGCTCCCCTCCTCCCCAGCCGTTGGGGGATGCCGATGCACAATGGAAGCAGGTCCGCATGGCATCACAAGCGGTACCCATGGTGGAATTAGGGACTGCAGCCTAGGGATCCCAAAGAAGTTACTCCAAAGTGGTGAGAAAGGGGAAAAAATATAAACTGTGAAAAAACAAACCAAAAAAAAACACTGGCCCCTGCCCAGAGCCCTGTGGAACCGCACTGGTTACTCTCTGGTGCCAGATAACTCTACCCTCCACCACCCCCCTATGGGCTCTGTCCGTCAGCTAGTTTTCTACCCATCTGACCATCTTTTCCCCAGCTTCAAAATCCACCAACTTCCTGATCAACCATTTGTGGGGCACAGAAAGGGCCTTGCTGAAATCAAGATAGAGGATGTCTACCGCTTGGCCCCTGTCTACTGTCTTAGTGACACAGTCAAAGAAGTCAATCAGATTTGTTTGACATGATCTCCCCCCATAAACCCATGCTGCCTCTCATCCTGGAGACAATGTTCCTCTAGATATTCCACCAGCCTTTCCTTTTAGTATGCTCTCCGTGAGCTTGCTCACAATGGAGGTCAGCCTGACTGGTGTGTAATTTCCTGGATCATCCTTGGGACTGCTTTGGTGATGAGGCACTACATGTGCTGTTCTCCAGTCCTGTGGTACCACACCTGACTGCAGTGAACTATGAAATAGGTCTGCTAGTGGCCCTGTTTAATCAATGCATCAACACTTGCAAATACACAGTTCATGCTACATATGTTATCATATAATATGACTTTAGCACTGCTTTAAACACGGTTACCTGAGTCACTGTTTTCTTTTTCTAATCAAATATTTTTTTTCATTCCATTACTTCCCATATTTATAACTACTACTTTTCTTCCTTGTCCAATGTGAGCAGTATTGATTAATCCTTGAATGAAACAGTTGAATCATGTGATCCTGCACCGAGTGTTGGTTTTAACAAAAGTGGTGATGCTAGCACCAGTGTGCCTGTGTTACGTGGCCACAGCCGAGGATGTAGATCCCAAAGAGGCCATGTTTGTGGCCATGGTCATGCACGTGGTCGTGCGTGTGTTGGCTCCTCAGTCAACAGTGTTCGTTCAGCTGGAGTCAGCCATACTCAGGAGCACGCTGTCACGTTGAGGGTGAGTAATTTACTTTTCTTTTCGATGTGTGCCATTATTCATTGTTAATGGGAATGCATATCCACCACATGTGGATACTGTGTTTTTGCATTAATGCCAGCACATACCATTATTACTTTCCTTGTGATTGAGTGCTATGCCATTTCCTGTTTCTTGTAACTTTACATAGCCACATAGATACATAGACAGTGTCAGCAGATAAGGGCCTATGGCCCACCCAGTCTGCCCATTTGAGCTTGTAAATTCAGTTTATGTTTTCCTAGAAGTCTGTTGCCCCTTACCCCTGACATCCAGAATTGCTTTATGTCTATCCCATGCATTCTTAAATCGCGTGATTGTTTCAGCCCCCACCACTTCCTCTGGCAGGATGTTCCACTTGTCCACCACCCATTTTGTGAAGAAAATCTTCCTCACGTTTCCTCTGAATCGTCCTCCCTCCAACTTCATCCCATGCCCTCTAGTCCTGGAACATCTTTTTTGCTTAAAAATAGTGTATTCTTGCACCCTGTTCCTCCCTGTAAGATACTTGTATGTCTCTATTATATCCCCTCTCTCCCTCATATCCTCTAGGCAGTACATATTCAGTTCCTTCAATCTGTCCTCATAGGACCTGTGATGAAATCCATGCACCATCTTAGTTGCCCTCCTCTGAACCTTCTCTACCCTGTCTATGTCCTTACGTAGGTAAGGTCTCCAGAACTATATACTGTACTCCAGGTGGGGCCTCACTAGTGTCTTGTATAGTGGAATTATGACCTCCCTTTTCCTGCTGGTGATGCCCCTGCCTATGCATCCCAGCATCCTATTTGCTCTACCTGCTGCCTTGTCACACTGTTTCCCTACCTTGAGGTCATCAGAGATGATAACCCCAAGATCCCTTTCCTGCTTGGTGCATGCTATATCCTCACCCCCCAACTGATATATTGTGCCAGGGTTTTTGTGCCCCATATGCATTATCTTGCACTTCTTTGCATTGAATTTCAACTGCCAAACCCTGACCATTCTTCAAGTTTCTGCAGGTCCTTCTCATTCTGTCTACACCTTCTGGTGTGTCTACTCTGTTACAGAGCTTTGTGTCATCAGCGAACAGTGAAATTTCTGCCTTCTAGGCCCTGCGCAATGTCACTGATGAAGATGTTGAATAGGACCTGTCCCAGCACTGATCCCTGTGGTACCCCACTGGTCACTCTTCCTCTGTGGAGTGACAGCCATTTACCACCACCCTCTGTGTCATGCCGCCCAGCCAGTTACCTACCCACCACACTACTGTCCTGCCTACACCCATATTCCCCAGTTTGTGTAATAGTCTTCCATGTGGCACAGTGTCAAAGGCCTTGCTGAAGTCCAGATAGGCCATGTCCACTGCCCTCCCCTGAGCCACCTCCCTAGTCATCCAGTCAAAAAATTCAACAAGGTTGGTCTGACATGACTTCCCCCTAGTGAAACCATGCTGCCTTGGGTCCTGTAGTCCATTGACAACCAGATGTTCCACCAATCTCTCCTTCAGTAGTGCTTCCATGATCGTCCCCACTACTGAGGTGAGGCTGATTGGTCTGTAGTTCCCCGCTTCCTCTTTGTTCCCACTTTTGTATAAAGGGAATACATCTGCTGTCCTCCAGTCTTTGGGTACCTCCCCTGTTTCCAGTGATCAGCTAAACAGGATAGCCAGAGGTTCAGCCACCACCTCTCTTAGTTCTCTAAGGACCCTGGCGTGCACCCCATCTGGCCTCATTGCTTTATCAACTCTTATTACTTCCAATTCCTTCAGGACCCTTTCTCATGTAAAGGGACTTGTGTCCATTTCTGCACCATTCTCACCCCTTGTACTCCCTTCAGACCCATTACCCTCCTCTTCCTCAGTAAAGACTGAGCAGAAATAATTGTTCAATATGTCAGCTTTACTGTTGTCATCCTCCACACGGCCCCCATCCTCCCCCTTCAGTCTCACTATCCCTCCCTTTGCCTTTCTTTTTTCACTTATGTACCTATAAAAGGTTTTGTCCCCTCTACGTACTGATTTTGCAATGTGTTCTTCTGTCTGAGCTTTGGCTTTCCTTACTGACCTCCCTGCCTCCCTTTGCTTCTCCTGGTACTTCTCCATATCCCCTTCTGCCTGTGTCTTTTTGTATTGCCTAAATGCAATCTTTTTGGCTTTCACTTTCTTTGCTACCTCTTTGGAAAACCATAATGGTCTCCTCTTCATTTTCCTCTTGCTAACCTGCTTAATGCATAATTCTGTTGCTCTTGTAATCCCCATTTTAAATACTGCCCACTGTTCCTCACCCCCTGATTCCTGCCCCATTCACCTTAATGCCTCTTTCAAGTATCTCCCCATTTTCCCAAAGTCTGCCCCTCTAAAATCCAGGATATGTGTTTTTGTGTGGTTTGGTTCCACTCTTTCTGTGATTTCAGACCACAATGATTGGTGGTGACTGTTCCCCAGGTGCTCCCCCATTGTTACCCCTATCACACTGTCCCTGTTTGTGAGCACAAGGTCCAGTATTGCCTTCTGCCAAGTTGGTTCCATAACCAGTTGCTTGAGGAAGGCACCCTGAAGGGAGTCCAGGATAAATCTGCTCCTAGTTGATGCTGCTGCTGGGATGCTCCAGTCCACGTCTGGAATATTGAAGTCTTCAGCCAGTACTACCTCACCCTTGTCTGCCATCCTGTGGATGGCTAGCATCAGCTCCCTATCTGTTTCTTCCTCCTGGGCTGGTGGTCTATAGACCACACCTGTGCGGATGGCTGGCCCCATTTTTCTTTCTAGCTTAACCCACAGTATCTCTCCCCCATTTTGTTCCTCCTGGAATTACTTATTGCTGGTAACGAGTACTAGTTTTTCAACCTTTAGTATGTGTACTGTTATGTTGCTGCATGACACTCGAATGTGGAATCCAATACCAGTAAGTAACTCATACATTCACAGACATGTGTTTGCAGAGAAGGAACTGTTTGACTCACTGTGTCGTCCAAATTACACCACTCTCCTTGTCCACTGCATGTGCATCAATGGGAGCTGTGCTACAGTGCACTTTGTTGTACTACCTGTGGAGGCAAACCGTACACTACGCCACACTGGTGTTGGCAGATGACCATTGACCATAGCAGTTGTCAAATCAAATACTGTTGGTCACCTATATTATTGGTGTAGAGTACTTTCAGACTTCAGAGATGCACTGTGAGTGCATGCCAAAGTGCACGACAAGGCTGGATGCAGACTCCACACTCATCTGTGCATTTTCAACTGCAGTCTGTGTGGAGCATGCTGTAATGGACTTATTAGTTATTCTGGTGTGAGGGGGCGGATCACTGCAGGTTTTGTTGGTGGAGAAGCACCTTGTGGTGTTGGTGGATGCCAAAATGAGAAAGTCAGATCAATGTGCCTGGGCTGTGGGCCACTAGCACTACCCCCAGATCCCTCTCACTCTCTGTGACTTGAATTTTGTCTCCTCCCAAGGTATGCCTCTGGCCTGGATTTCTTATTCCTTGGTGCAGAACCTTGCACTTCCCCACATTTAAGTTGAGTCTCCATATTCTTGGCCACCTTTCCAGAGCCTCCATATTCTCCTGTAAGGCCACCCTCCTCTCCTCTTCACCCACCTCTGCACCCAACTTTTATTAGTCTGCACAGAGACTTCATTTCACTCCTGGTCCCCTTCCTTATGTTGAAGTCATAGTTGTTGAACAGGAGTGGACCCAACACTGACCCCTTTTGGCACCCCACTAGTAACCCACCTTGTGTATGAGGCTAGCCCCCAACCAGCACACTCTGATTACGGTTATAGAACCAAATTTCTTTTCATCTTAACAACTGTCTCCCTACTCCCATTTACTTCAGTTTAGCCATCAGGCTATTATTGGGTATGGAATCAGACACTTTGCTTAAGTCGAGAAAGAGGACATGCACTGGCCGACCGTGATCCAGTGCCCCTTGTTGCCCAGTCATAGAACTGCACAATGTTCACATGACATGATCTTCATGGAACAATGCCATGCTGCTTATCATCCAAATACTCATTCTACCCCAGTAACCCCCTATCCTATCCATGACGATACCCTCCATCACCTTGGTAACCACCAACGTCGGGCTAACATGTCTGTAATTTACTGCCTCGTCCCTTGGACCCCCCCACCTTGTGGATTGGCATGCCATGGACCACACTCCCTTCTATACATGAACTTTTTTAGGTGGATGAGCAGTGGAAAAGGGGAACTATTATATCCTGGGCTTGATAGATGACACAGGTGAAAAGGTAGAGGAGGACCTGGAGAAGGCTGAATTACTGAACAATTACTTCTTCGCAGTATTCATCAGGGAAGAAGGGTGGTGAGGTTGTTTTTGGTCCAGTGGGAAAAGAAGTGGTGGTGGTGGTGGAAGCGTGACCATTCTGGGAAGAAGTTAGTTCAAAATAGCTTTGGGGACCTAAGGGTGGACAAGGTAAAGGTGCAACATGGAAGTCACACTAGGGGGTTGAACAAGCTGGGTGAGGCACCACCTGCATTAACCCATTAGTTCAATGCATCCTTGCACATCACAGTAGTCACAGCTGACTGGAAGTGCATGGCTGTGCTGCCCCTGCATAAGGGGGGGGTGTAGAACTTGAATCATTACTGGCCATTGAGTGTGACGTCAGTGTTTGGTAAGGTCATGGAAAAACTGCTCAAGGGAAGAATCATTGACAACTGAGAGGCAAGCAGCCTGCTCGACCCAATTCAGCATTGCTTTACCAAGGCCATATCTTGTCAGAAAAATCTGCTTGGATCTTTTGACTGGGTCACTAGGGTTGTGGATCAGGTGGGTTCTGTGGACATAGCCTATCTGGATTTCACGGTGGGCTTTGATACGTTACTGCACATTGTGTGCTGGTACACAAAATGGATGTCCTGTGGCTAGGGAAGGTGGTTATAGGATGGGTGCGAAACTGGTTGGGGGCAGAACACAGAGGGTGTTAGTAGACATGGTCCCCTTGTATGAGTTGTCAATCACAAGTGCCATTCTCCAAGTATTTTTGCTGTGCTCCATGCTGTTCAACATTTCTATAAGTGACATAGCGGTGGGTTTTGGAGGTAGAGTTAGCCTGTTTGAGGATGATGTCAAAATCTGCAGTAGATTGGACATACAGGATGTTGGGGAAGGATGCAGAGGTCATAAGGGGAAACTGCAGTAGTGTGCCAGGAAGTGGAGATTATCCCTCAGTATTGTGAAATGCAAATTCATGCCCCTGGGCAGAAGGAATGGGTGAATGGAATGCAGACTGGGGGGAAAGCAGCAAGTGGGTACCATGGAGGAGAGGGACCATGGAGGAGAGGTACCTGGCATCATTATCTTTCTGGACTTGAATGTGATTCCCCTTTACACCCAGCTGGTCCGACCTTATCTGGAATCTGGAGGGCCTTACTCAAAAAAAGGATGCAGAGTGGGTGGAGTGGGTACAGAGGAGGGCAACCAAGATGGTGAATGGGCTTAGCCGCCTGTCGTATGAGGAGAGGCTGTGATCCTGGGACATGCACACTCTTGAGCTGAGGAGTGAGAGCGGGGATATGACAGAGAACTTCAAGTACCTAAAAGGATTAAACAAGGTGACAACTGAGAACCCCTTCCTGTTGAGGAAGTGTCCCAGAAACAGGGTTCATGCTGTCCAGGTAGATGGTGGCAGGTTTAACGGCAACATTAGGAATAACTTCTTCACCAAGAGTGTGGTTGACACCTGGAATTGGCTTTGTAGGGAAGAGGTGGGTGAGAATTCGGTGATGGGGGGGATCAAGAGGGCATGGGACAGACACAAGTGTCTGTTAAAAGGAGGAGGTGGAAATCAGGGGGGAGCCTAGGGGATGCTGCGTAAATGGGCAGACTAGGTTTTTCTGGCAGTCCTTTTCTGCTGAAACATTCCTATGTTATTATAACTACTGTATATGGTAAAAAAACATTTATTTTACACTGCTTTTCACTGTGGTGTATTGCTTCTTGCATGAACAGTATATGTTTTTAGACAGCGGTTGACAGATTGTGCTCTCATTCTCCAATATTTCTAATCGGAAAAAATTTGCAATATGAGCATGGATGCTCTCGTTGACTTCTGCGTTGAGATCGCTCTTCACAGTCCAGGGCTCGCTTTTAATATACTCGAAAGAAGACAGCCAGATTTGTCAAACACAACTTCCATGATAAGCACTGATGCACCGGAATGGTGTGTGTGCCAGAAGTGCAGAGTCATGTCATCTGCAATTGAAAATATATGCTGTGGATTTGCACCTGGTGACTGCATTTCTGACTTGATGGTATGTACTACTGCACCCCATATTTGTTCTCCTATTTTCACCGTGCATGTTTCAACTGTATGGTTCACAACGTGCAACAAAATTAGGCATATGACATGGGTAATGGCCAGTGTGGAAAACTGTACAAACCACAGTGGTGGCATCACTCCGCATGGATATGCATTAAATTCCCTGTTTTTAATGCATGGTTCAGCAGAGGGACTCTGTGACAGTGCCTTCACCACTTGTGGCCTCCAAAAACCAGTGAAATCACAATGGTATCCATTATACAGAGTACTACTGCATGCCCTGGTCTCAAACTCATTCAGACACAACAAACCAAATGTGGATTACAGTTGTCCTGCTGCCACCTACACATTTTATAGTTGTTGTTATAATAATTGTCACTGTATGACTTTAATAATAAATAAAATAAAACTTTATTTTTAAGGCACCTTTCTGAAAACAAAGCACCGCACAGATTTCAAAACAAACATATTGCACCATTTGCAGCTGCTTAATTAAAACACAATCATCTAAACCAACTTATAATACCACTCATTTGCCAAAAGCTTGGTGCCAAAGATGATTTTTTACAGCACATTTACATACCTACACAGTCGTTCACTCACATAACTGGCGGGGTAGAGAATTTCAAAGCGAAGGGACCACATGCATAAACTCCAGTGTCCCCGAAGATTTTAAACACACTCTGGGGATCTCTAGCAACCCTTCGCCAGCTGAGCATAGAGATCACCAAGGGCAGTGGGGAACTAGAAGCTCTTTCAGAAGGTCAGGATCCTGTCCATGTAGGGCTTCAGAAATCAGAACATCAGCTTTAAAGGTAAGCCGCAATTGTACTGGCATCCAGCGCAGACCGCGCAGCACCATATAAATATGTCTGGACCGAGAGGTTTCTGTCAGAAGCCGGGCTGCAGTATTCTGCATTAGCTGCAAACAGCTGATTTCTACCACAGAAAGCCCTAGATACAGTGAGTTGCAGTAATCCAAGCGTCAGGACACAAAGGTGTGAACTAGTGTAGGGATGTCACCAGACGGAACAAGGTGCCTAATCCTGGCAATATTCCTCAGATGGTAAAAGGAAGTCTTGATGACAGTTGACACCTAAGCATGCAGGGTTAGACCCTCATCAAAGATTGCCCTCAGGTAACGCACCTGTTCAGAGGCTAGGAGTGGCAAACCCCCGAGAAGTAATTCCAAGAGTAAACCGGCCCCCGACCCCACTGTCCGGCATCCTGGGTCCACAACCAGCACTTCAGTCTTTCCTGAGTTCAACTTCAAGCAGCTGGAATCCATCCATTCCTAGATTTCCACTAGGCAGTTATTAAAGATTGAGAGAGCTCCATTCTGGTCAGGTGCTAAACAAGGGTATAGCTGGGTATCAGCAAAACAGTGAAACCTCAGCCCATACCTTCTTACAATGTCTCCAAGTGGCAGCATGTATACTGCAAATAACATGGGGGACAGCACTGATCCCCGATGAACCACACAAGACAGAGGGATTGGGTCCAAAGAATAAATCCTGGACACCACTGTCTGAGTTCTTCCAGTGAGAAAAGATGTAAACCACCTGAGGACTGTAGCAGACAGACCACAGATTAACCTTAAATGATCAAGTAGAAACACCATGGTCCACAGTCTCAAACGCTGATGAGAGATCAATAAGAACCAAGATGGAGAGGTTATTCTGACCTCTACCCATCAGAAGATCATTGAGCACCCGACCCAGCGCTGTCTCTGTACTATGCCTGTTTCAGAATCCAAACTGGAGGGGTTCATAGATGTCATCAATGGTCAAATGGTTCTCCAGCTGTGCAGCCATTACCTTCTCAACCACCTTCCCTAAAAAGGGAAGGTTACAGATCGGTCTGTAGTTTACAAGGCAGTTTGGGTGCATGGAAGCTTTCTTCAGGAGGGGTGTTAGCACTGCCTCCTTAAGAGAGCTAGGAAATGCACCTGTTTCCAGGGAGCACCAAACCATCCGAGCAAGGACTGGACCAATGGAATCAATACAACCCCAGATCAGGGAGGTTGGTCCTGGATCCAAACTACAGTACATAGGCCGTGCATCTAGGACAATCCTCATGACATCCAAGAAGTCTGCGTGGTTGAAGGTACTCCAGGCAGTGACCAAACGCTGATCATCAGCAACACCCATAGAGTGTGCCATCTGGAGAGCCACCCTAATATTAACATAGAAACATAGACTTTGACGGCAGATAAGGACCACTTGGCCCACCCAGTCTGCCCATTTTCCTACCTACTGGATAAGCTGCAGATTTTAGTTAACCAACAGCCTACTTCCTTCCACCCCCCACTATAATTGCCTTATGTCTGTCCCATGCATGCTTGAATTCCTCCACTGTTTTAGACCCCACAGCCTCTCCAGGAAGGCGGTTCCATGCATCCACCATTCTCTCCATGAAAAAAAATTCCTCACATTACCCCTGAACCGTCCCCCCTCTATCTTTAAATTGTGCCCCCTTGTTCTTACACATCTCTTTTTCTGAAAGATGCTACCCTCCTGGACTTTGTTGATTACCTTGAGGTACTTGAATGTTTCTATCATGTCCCCGTCCCTCCTTTCATCAAGGGTATACATATTAAGCCTCTCAGTCTCTCTTCATATGGTTTCTGATGCAGACCCTGCACCATTTTAGTTGCCCTCCTCTGGACTGCTTCCATCCTGTCTATGTCCTTGCATAGATGAGGTCTCCAAAACTGCACACAGTACTCCAGATGGGGTCTCACCAACTGTCTGTACAGAGGGATAACCACTTCCCTTTTTCTACTTGTAATGCCCCTTCCTATGCATCCCAGTATCCCCCTGGCTCTCCTTACTGACTTCTCACATTGCTTACCCACCTTTAGATCATCTGCTATGACTATCCCCAGGTCCTTTTCCATTTTTGTTGTTGCTAGTACCTCCCCTGCTATTGTGTACCCTTCTCCTGGGTTTTTGTTTCCCAGGTGCATTACTTTGCACTTCTTTGCATTGAATCTAAGTTGCCATATGTCTGACCATTCCTCCAACCTTGCCAAGTCCCTTCTCATCCTTTCTACCCCCCCTTGTGTATCAACTCTGTTACAGATCTTTGAGTCATCTGCAAAGAGGCATAACTTTCCCTCCAGACCCTCTGCAATGTCACCTATAAAGATGTTAAAGAGGACTGGACCTAGTACTGAGCCCTGAGGTACTCCACTAGTGACTCCCCTTTCTTCGGAATGTGTTCCATTCACTATTACCTTCTGTGTCCTGTTGTACAGCCAGTTTGCTACCCAGACTACCACCCTGGGACCCACTCCCAGTCTGGCTAACTTGATTATCAATCTTTTGTGTGGGACTGTGTCAAATGCCTTGCTAAAGTCTAGGTTGGCCATATCCACAGCCCCTCCCTGGTCTATTACTTTGGTCACCTAGTCAAAGAAATCTATTAGATTCGTCTGACATGACCTTCCTGCTGCAAATCCATGCTGCTTTGGGTCCTCTGCCCCACTGGCCTCTAGGTACTCAACAATTCTTTCTTTCAGAAGTGATTCCATCATTTTCCCTACCACTGAGGTCAAACTTACAGGTCTGTAGTTTCCTACTTCTGCCTTGCTCCCACTTTTATGAAGGGGAATCACATCTGCCCTCCTCCAGTCCTCATGTACCACCTGATCCTCCCATGATTTGTTAAAAAGTGTGGTCAGCGGTGTCACTAGGTCCTCCCTTAGTTCTTTTAGGATTCTGTGGTGAATCCTGTCAGGCCCCATTGCTTTGTCCTCTTTGAGTTTTTTTTTTTTTTAATTCAAAATTTATTAGCTTTCACAAGCACATATAAAAGCAGCTCCAAACTCGACTAATAGAAATACATATATGTGATCTCAAAGAACTTCTTAAAGAGACTGCTCCCCCCAACCCCTCCCCCCTACCCTACCCTAACCTGTCTCAGCACAGCTCAAATTATCTGAAGTATACACCAGCATGACTTGGATAATTACTTGAAGAGATAATCTAAGCACAAAGCAGCGTATGGAAAGGTTCCCAGATTTGTTTGTATCTACTCAACCTGTTATTTAAACTAGCCACCATTTTCGCCATCCTAAGATTGGCCAAAATCTCTTTAAGGCACTCCAAAAAAGGAATGTCTTCATTATCCTTCCAGTGTCGAAGGATAATCTTTTTAACTGATAATGAAATTAAGGCCATATAATATCTTCTTGATGAGACTGGAATGGAAGTGTAATCTCCCAACAGACACACCTCCGGTGTGAAAAGATCGGAAAGGCCCAAAAGGGGATCCATCCTCTGCTGGATGTCACCCCAGAGGATAGAGATCTTCGGGCATGACCAAAATATATGATAAAGCGTACCTTCCTCCTGCCAACATCTGGAACAGGAGGAAGAATCTGCAAGACCATACCTGTACAGTTTTTGGGGAGTATAATATATATTGTGTAAGATATGGAATTGCGCCAATCGTAATCTATCCTGTGTAATATATTTGTGAGAGTTTACCCAGAGTGCAGCACAATCTATTTCTAATCCAGGGAAGTACGTTGCCCAGTATGTCTTCGGTATGAATACCTCCGGATATTTGCAATTATATAAGCTTTTGTAAATATCAGATACCGAATGACGACACCCCATCAATGATAGCAGCATGTCCTGGAACATTTTCTTGTCTCCAAGAGGTGGGACTGGTCCAAACTCCTTTATTAACAAGTGCTTTAATTGGTAGACTCTAAAAACTGACTTAGTGGGTATATCAAATCTGCTCAATATAGTAGTGACTGAGAGCCACGAGCCATCTTGCACCACTAACTGGGCAAGATTGACATTACCCAGTTGTGGGGGCCAATTGAGATTGATTGGCTTATTACCGATTTTTATGTTGGGGTTGCCCTCAACGGGTTGGTCCAAATCAGTCACCTGATTATATTCCATACTTGAGCATATCTGGGCATGCACTTTAACCGAGATCGCCAAAGGAGTAAATTTCAACTGGGGAGGAAGGGTACTTGGCCTTATATGGAGCAGCGACATTGGTACCAAGCCACACTGCTTGATAGCAGATAGCTCTATTCGCAGCCATATAGGGAATCTGTCCTCTGGGTTAGATTCTCCCACATTCTCCAACCATCTCAAGTATTTTACCATGTGACTCGCCCAGTAGTAAAATATCAAGGATGGGAGGTGAAGACCCCCTTTATCCTTGGGAGCCGCCAGCTTGTAATATGCAATTCTGGGCTGTCTTTTGGACCAGATACATTTTGTTATTAATGCATTGACTTTGTGGAACCATGAGATTGGAATCCATGAAATTAAGCAAATTCAGTGGGTAAAAAATCCTGGGAAAAAAGTTCATCTTGATAAGGTTTACTCGTCCCCAAAGTGAAATAGATAGCTTGCACCATCTATTTAAATCTATCTCTAAGGTTTTAACTAGCTCATCCAAATTCAGTTTTAAAAGCCGGGCCGGTTCCCTTACCAGTTGAAAACCCAAATATTTTAGGGAGTTCGGTGTCCAGGACATGCCACATTGAATGACTGATGACTTATCCACTCTAATTAAGCGGGAACACCAGGGATTTGTCAACATTCACTTTATAATTAGAGAACTTAGCAAATTCTTGCACCACCTCCAGTAACGCCAGTATCGATCTGTCTGGATCAGTCAACTGTAATAACAAGTCGTCAGCATATGCTGATATTTTGACCTCGTGTCCCTGAACAATCACACCTTGGATCGGAGAAGAGAACTTCATCCGGCGGATAAGGGGCTCTAAATATAAATTGAAAAGTAAGGGTGAAAGGGGACAGCCCTGCCTGGTGCCTGAATAAAGTAGAAACTTTTCAGAAATCGCACCGTTGACCATTATTCTAGCTGAAGGGGCGCTATAGAGGGTTTTGATCCAATTCTGGAAAAGTATCGGGATCTTGTAAGCATTCAGGGCCCTGAGTAGAAAATTCCAGTTCACTCTGTTGAACGCTTTCTCCGCATCCAATGAGACTAGGACCACCGGATAAGAAGCATCTCTAGTTGGGGAGAGAACGTGCGACAGAGTTCTAAGGTGGTCCAATGAGGAGTGCCCTTTCATGAAGCCTACTTGCTCTGGCCTGACCAAATCAGGTATCACTAATGCCAAATGGTCTGCCAATATCTTGGCTTGTATTTTAATATCTTGATTCATCAAAGATATGGGGCGATATCTTGCCGGCAATTCCGGGTTCTTCCCAGGCTTCAAAATTAAAACTATTAGAGCCTCCCACAAGGCTGGATCCATTTGGGCACCGGATAATATATATTGAAATTGGGACATTAACATAGGAAGCAATTGATTTAGAAATTTCTTATAAAAATTGGCCGAGAACCCGTCCGGTCCAGGCAACCTGTCTGAGGGTAACGCCTTGACAACTCTAATAATTTCCTCCTCTGTTATTGGAGAGGTCAATCGGTCCTGCTGGGGCTCCAACAGAGAAGATAGTCCCGAAACTTCCAGGTAACTATCCATGCTGGCATTGGATGCCGAATTTTTAGCACTATACAAATTAGCGTAGTACTTCTGGAACTCTAAGACTATCTCCTCCGTTGTTGTCATTAGCACATTGTTTGTTGGAGAGCGTATTGCCAAAATGTGTCTGTTCACCTCCATTTGCTTAATCCTCAATGCCAGCAGCCTCTCTGCTTTTTCACCCATATCTGAGTATTCTGCTTTAGCCTTAAGGATTGCAAATTCAGCTTTGTCTCTTAATAATTCCAGGTAATCTTCCTTTAATTTAATCAACTCCAGTTTTTCTAACTCAGAAAAGGATAGACCTACTCTTGTTGTCCTCTTTGAGTTTTAGGAGTTCTTTCAGGACTCTTTCTTCTGTAAATGGACTGGTATCAACCCCCCTACCCAGAGTGCTTCTATTGTCTGGTTTAGGTAACTCCTCCTCATCTTCTTTTGTGAATACTGAGCAAAAGTATTCATTCAGTAACTCTGCCTTTTTCACTGTCTCCCTCTGCCCACCTCCCCTCTCCCTTATTAATCTTCACTATTCCTCCCTTAAACTTTCTATGCTCTCTAATGTACCTATAAAAGGTTTTATCCCCCTTCTTAACTGTATTGGCTATTTTTTCCTCGGTTTGGGCTTTTGCTATTCTGACTGCCTTCCCCACTTCTTTCTGCTTTAATTGATACAGTTCCCTGTCATGCTCCTTCTGTGATTCCTTATACTTTTTGAATGCAGCCTTTTTCTCCTTAACCTTCCCTGCCACCTCATTTGAGAACCATAGTGTTTTTTTACTCCGCTTTGTTTTCTTTATCTGTTTCACACAAAGACTTGTTGCCTCTATGATGGCAGTTTTGACTTTTCTCCATTGTTCTTTCACCCCTCCTTTTTGGCCATTTGCTAGTGTATTCCTCAGGTATTCACCCATTTTGCCAAAGTCAGCCCTTCTAAAGTCCAGTATGCTTGTTTTTGTATGGCTCGTCTCCATGGTTGTGCTTATTGTGAAGCACACTGTGCAGTGGTCGCTTGTTCCCAGATGTCTACTGACTTCTTAATTTGTGATCATCTCTCCATTTGAGAGTACCAGGTCTAGTATTGCTCCCTCCTGAGTGGGTTTTAACACTAGCTGTCTAAGGCCTGCCCCCTGCCCCCTGCAGGGCATCGAGAATGACCCTGCTCTTGGATGTGGCTGCAGTACATGTCATCCAGTTAACATCTGGCATATTCAGGTCCCCCATCAACAGTATCTCCTGTTTTTCAGCCATTTTGAGAATGTCCTCTATCATTTTCTCATCTCTCATCTCAACCCTTAGATGCCTCTCAACTGCCTTAAATAAAGCATGTCGGCTCATCACTGGTGCTCACCGTCTCACCCACACATGTGACCTGTACACTCAGATCGGCGGGCTCCAACTATCAAACCGCATAAAGTTTCTCACCTGCTCCATGGTGAAAAAAATCTACTTTGGCCTTGCACCTTCTGGGGTCTCAACTCTGTTACAACACTGAATTAACAAATGGTGCTTTAGGAGATCCACGCTACAGCTACTGAAAGTCCCCCACTGTCACACTTCACAGGGACAATGCTCTTTTGCTTATCGAGCGCCACTCTGGTTCAATGGCCTTAGCCCAACCATCTCCTCTGCCCCAACTATTGGTATGTTTAAAACTAGGCTCCGGGACTATCTCACTACCAACAGCTCCTGTGACTGCTCAACTTAACCTTGTTTCTCCACTTCCCTTTCTGCTCTAGTTGTTCCCCCTTCTCCTCTCCTCCTCACTGGATTCTACCCCTCACATCTTGGTATACCCAGTGTTGCACTTTTCACCCTCTCACCACCCTTTCTACATTCCTTCTCCCCCCCTTCCCTCTTCCCTCTCCCTATGACTCTGGCACTTCTTATCTGTTGTCTATTTTCTCTGACAAATGCCACTGGCTGCCTTGTTACAATGCTACCCTTAAACTGTATTAATCTGTACTCTCTTTGCAATGTCCACATTGTTGTAATGTCTGTCTTGATGTTTCCCATAATTTGTATTTCTCTGGCGTGGAACCTTTGTAAAAGAGCCATGGATCAAAGGTATTTGCAATCCTAGACTTGATAAATAAAATAAATTTTCTTGTCCATTTCCTCCCCTTGAGATGGGGGTCTGTATACAACCCCCTGTGTGGATTGTGATGCCATTCCCTGTCTCCAAGGTGACCCAGAGTGCCTCTTGTCCTCCCTCTTTACTTTTTAGTTCTGTAGCTTTGATCCCTTCCCTTATGTATAGAGCTACTCCACCTCCTCTTTTCCCCTCCCTGTCCCTTCTGTATACTGTGTACCCCGGTATGTTGACATCCCAGTCATGGTTCTCCATGTACCATGTTTCCATGACTGCCATGATATCCAATTGTTCATCTTCCATCAAAGTTACTAACTCAGGAAGCTTGTTTTCCAGACTACAGGCATTGGTACTCATTGGTACTCATTGCCCTCCATTTAATGTTGGCTTTATCCTTTTTTCCCTCATCCTTGCTTTTTTTGCCCTTGTCTATTTTTCCATTTATCCCTGTCCTGCCCTCTGTTGAGCACTGTACCTCAGTGTTTACCTTACTACCTGTCATGTTTTGAGGGGAGGCTTGACATTTCCTGCCTCTTATTAGCACCTCCCCCCATGGCTAATTTAAAATCTTGCCAAGGAAGCATTTAAATGTTGGCCACCTTAGCCACAAAAAACTGAGCAAGTTCATCACACTCCATTTGCAAAAACACTTTCCGAACTTGCAGACAAGATGGGTTGCACAGCCTGTCCACAGTTTGGAAAAGCTGAGGTGGTCGGTTGTCTTCTTATGGGTGATTGCTGATATATAGGCCCTGTTAATGCTCCATCAATCTAAGGTGGTCGGTATCCAGGGCAGATATCAGCCATCAGTGCTCTAACCTTCGACCTTGTTGCCACATCTCCATGAAGGTTCCATCAAACCATGGAGACCGAGGGTGAAGGCAGAGAGGATATACATGGCTAGGAGCAATGACATCAAGAGCCATAGCAATGGCCTTATTCTAGGCCATCACAAGGTATCCTGGGTCACTATTTGCACCCAGAATGGACGATAGGTCAAGCATTGTCATAAGGCCTTCAGAATCAACATCTTGTAAAGGGCGGTACTTGACCATCTCCACAGGGGTCTGCCTTCAATGGAGGGGTATAAAATTGAACCTCATGGTCTTATGATCAGGCCATCCAACTGGGTCCACCCCCAAATCATAGGCATCGATGCCCAGGAGAAAACTAAGTCAAAGGAGTGACCATGCTTATGGGTGGCAGTGTTAAGTACCTGTGTAAGGGCCTGAGATATCATCAACTGGAGGAAGTGCTGTCCAAATTGCGGGAGTTCATTGACCCATGCATTAAATTTATCCAGTACCATCAGTCTGGGTGACTCAAATGTCATGTCGATGATGAAGTCCACCACTTCCTGAAGTAACCATTTCCCATCCCTGGGTGGACAATGTATGAGAAGGCTCCTACAGAGTACACCAGCCACCACAGTACACTCAAATGCCTTGGCCTCCTCAAATGTTACATTCCTGAGGCCCAATTCGGTCTTTGAACAGACCACAACCCCCCTTCCCCTGTGATCCAATCTCGAGTGGTGAATCAATGAGTAACCAGCTGGAATTGTGGCATCTAATACAGGGCCAGGGCTTTATGCATTTAACAGTGACGCATCTTTGTCATAACTCATACATTTTTGTAACGGTTTCAGCTCCCAATAAAAGAAGGCTTGAGCTGAAAAGTTGACGTTGCATTTGTGTTAACATTTCTGTTATGGCTGCTTTGATTATATATAGAATGCAATAAGGACTGCTGTGTGTGGCGACAAGTTGCCACACACCACATGGGTATAGATGATACACAAACCGTAATACCAAAACTTGTTTGAAACAGCATATAAGCATGAGGTTGTGTCACGCTTTCGAGTTGACACACAGGCCACCATATTTTCTATTAGATAATTGCTTGTTTTCCCTCATTTTGCCTCCAGAATTACACAACCTAAATGTTATTTGCTGTTCGCACGCATTACGCTTTGGTTACATTGGCCGCCCCGTCTCCTTTCTTAGTTTATGTTCAACTTTTGGTTTCCATCATTCAGATGATGGTTACTTTGTGCTGAGGCACACCCATTATAGTTACATAATGCCAACTCTCACCGCAAATGCATTTTCTGTTTGTTTCCAGTATTGCACAAATGAAAATGTGGTTTGGTCTATCACCTAGTAACTCCTAAGTGATGATGCACACATTGATGGTTGTGTTTGCCATTATGGTATTTCCTTAATTATGGCAAATCATGCCATTGTTTCCCTGCAGGTTAAAATGGAAAGTAGCTATTATAAACAAAAAATTCATGCCATTTGCATTTTTGCTGAAAGCATTTGTCAGACCATTTCCTTTGTTAGCAAGCTTGCCTTGCAATGAACTGTTAGTACTGTTGCACTGTACATCGTTTTAGTGGTTACCATTTCAAAGACAAAATACTATAATATTGTTGTTTCTCTTCTCATCCAGGAAATGGAGTACCTTGTTTTGGATCCTGCAGTGCTGTCATTGTCTTCAAAGCTATCACCAGGACATGTTTACACTGCCACCAGATGCAGACACTAACAGAACAAGGAGGCATTCTGCAAACCGTCAGTACATTCTGTGGCGACTGAAATGTCTGGGTCAACGAATACATGTTCCAGTTCCAAGCTGCTGTGTATGGCACATTATAGATGTGTACCCAGACCCATTGGGGCAGTATGCTGGTTACCGTCTGGACCGCCATATTTGATACTGAAATACTTACACGTGCCCCATTACTTTGTGCTTCATCGACTGTGTAGTTCATTCATGTCGTGAATGAAAATTGCTTGGCATACATTGTAAAATAGTGTTTAATAGACTTGCTTTTTTACCAGTCAATATTTCCATTACTAATATTAATTGTCCTTGAAAATAAAATGTACTGTTTGAGACTGCAGGTATTATACATTGCTTCCCCTGATTGGAGTCATCACATCAACATTCATAATGGTTATACTATTTTGGGTTGCGATACTGTGGCATACCACTGCCATGGGTTGTTTGTGTGTGTGTGTCAGCATCTCAAACTGATCTAGAAAAGAGCTTGGGTTCACATAGATATCTGTTGTTTGTAGAACAATAATGAATGGTCAAAACTTGGTCTCTTCACTCTATGAACAAGATATTCTCTACTGGTGGTGTAGAACACTGCCACAATGGTGACTTTTAACATTGTGCAAGCAGGTTCATTAACAATAACTTATATTGAATGATATGAGTTCCTAGTCAAACACTGTTTGGCTGCCAGGCCTGTAATTCCCCATCTCCTCCCTAGACCTCCTTCTGTGGATAGGCACCACATGAGCCACCCTCTAGTCTTGAGGCACCCAACCTGTCTGCAGACAACTGTTAAAGAGTGCATCCAGGGGAGTTTCTAGCCCATCCACCTGTTCATTCATAACCATCAGATGCAGCCCATCTGTCCACAGTGCATTGTCAGTTTTTAGCGCACGAAGGACCTCCTTTACCCTATACACTCTTATTTCTCCATCTCAGCCCACCCACACATTCAACCACCCACCCCCTTCCAGATTTGGTCCAGCATGCACCCTAGCCTCTTTCAGTCCTCCCAACTCCATCTGACCTCTAGACTTTGCTCGCTCCACTTACCTCCCTTTGAGGTGGAGGGATCCCCTGCCTTATCACTCTGGTGCCACTCTGAGCCATCAACTCATACTTACCCCTCTCCCTATCCCCCCTATACTGCTTAAAATATGAATAGGCAGAAATGTTATTCCTCACCACCTCATGCACCTCCCTGGCCCACCAACACGACTTGTTGGCACTGCCATGCTTATGCCTTACTTTTGTACAGGACCTAGTAGCCTCCTGCACCTCTTTCTTCATGGTCTGCCACACACTACCAGCATCCATGTGTGGTCTGATCTTGTACAAGCTCCACCCTACAATCCTACCCATGCCCACAAGCTGATAAATGGAAGCTGAATCATGGGAAAGGAGATGCACAAGAAGTGGTGGAAGGTGGTCATGATAAATGCCAGGAGTTTAGTAAACACGCTGTCTGAGCTCCAGTTAATGCTAGTTGAGTGAGTGGTGGATGTGGCAGCAGTCATTGAGACCTGGGCCACAAAAGAGCATGAGTGTGGCCTACATTGAGAGGGCTACACTATTTTCAGAAAGGATAGGAGGGAGGGAGTGGTGGTGCAGAACTGTTAGTCAGAAATGGCATTGGTAGAGGAGGATGGGGGATCATGGAGGCAATTTGGGTCAACTTGCTGACGCACGGGGGTAAGGGAGTCAAGGTCAGTGTGGTATACAGACCACCTGCATTGGCTGAGGCTCTGGAAGACAGGTTGTTGGTAAATCTTGAGTTACACTTTGGTTTAGGAAAGGGAAGGGTAGTGGTAATGGGTGATCTCAACATGCCGTGAACAGACGTGGAGACTGTAATCACCAGTAGTCAGGGAGTAGGGACAGATGTTATATATTATCGCCTACATAACCTCGGTTTTCCCCAGGGCGGGGACGAGGTTGGCCCCTAGCACCCAGACCAGTCAGTAGCCTCAGTCGGGAGGGTGCCAGATGGGAGGCCGCAGATCGAGGGCAAGCTACAATGCTCCATCTCTACCAGAGATGAAGGGTATTTTTCCCCTGTTTCTTGTGGACTGGCTGGTGCCCTGACATCAAGGCATGGAACCAATGTCTGCCACTCCCCCACCCCTTCCTTCTACTTCATCAGCACTTACTGCATCTCCGGCCGCCGCCAGAGGGCAGCTGAGCGCTGACTCGGGACACCTGTCATTCCAGGGAGAAGAGAGCAGTCCTCCAGATGCTCATTTTTCTCCCTCCACTGATGACCTCCATCAACCTGGGCTCATTCCTGAACCCGGGTCACCTGTGCGGTGCAAGGTGTGGCATCCAGCATCTCAACCCTCAGTGCCACCACGCCAGTGAACAGAGGCAGATGGATGTTATCAATGATGCGTTTTTGACACAGCCAGTGGGTGCACCAACAAGGGAGGCCCAGACACTGGACATGGTTCTGGAGGACAGTGATCAGATTGGTGCCTAGAGGTGAGGGACCTGTTAACAGGTAGTGATCATGCCACAGTCTGCTTCTTTCATTACCTTGTGTGTGCAGAAAGCTGAGCAAGGATGGTGGACTTCAGGAGGGCTGACTTTGGCAAGATGGGAGAATGTCTTAGGAAAGCACTAGCAAACAGGCTAGAAGGAGGGGTGGAGCAACAATGCAGAAATATCAAAACTGCCATCACAGAGGCAACAAGCCTTTGTGTGAAGCAAATAAACAAATCAAAATGAAAGAAAAAGCTACTATGGTTCTCAAAAGAAGAGGTGGTGAAGGTAAGGGAGAAAAAGATAGCATTTAGGAAGTATAAGAAAACACAGAAGAAGCAGGACAGAGAACTGTACCAGTTAAGGCAGAATAAAGCAGGGAGGGTAGTCAGAATAGCAAAGGCACAAACTGAGGAAAAGATAGCCAACTCGGTTAAGAAGGGGGATAAAACCTTTTATAGGTATATCAGGGAGCATAGAAAGACAAAGAGAGGGATAGTGAGGCTGAATAGAATGGATGGTGGGTGGGCAGAGATTGACAGTGAAAAAGCAGGGATACTGAATGAATACTTCTGCTCAGTATTCACAAAAGAGGAAGTGGGGAAGGTGCCTAATCCAATTAACAGAAGCACTCTGAAGAAGGGGGTCGATCCCAGTCCTTTCACAGAAGTAAGGGTTCTGAAAGAACTCCTAAAACTGAAGGTGGACAAAACAATGGGGCCAGATGGAATTCACCCCAGAATTCTAAAAGATTTAAGCAGAGAACTAGTGACACCACTGACTACCCTTATAACAAATCATGGAGGATGGTGTGGTACCTGAGGACTGGAAGAAGGCTGATATGATCCCCTTCACAAAAGTGGAAGCAAGACAGAGGCAGGAAACTACAGAGCTGTCAGTTTGACCTCCTGGTAGAGAAAGTGATGGAATCACTTCTAAAGGAAAGAATTGTTGAGTACCTAGAGGCCAGTGGGGCACAGGACCCAAGGCAGCATGGGTTCACAGTGGGAAGTTCATGTCAGACAAATCTAATTGATTTCTTTGACTGGGTGACCAAAGTAGTAGACCAGGGAGGGGCTGTGGACATGGCCTACCTAGGCTTTAGCAAGGCATTTGACACAGTCCCACACAAAAGATTAGTAGTCAAATTAACCAGCCTTGGAGTGGGTTCCAGGGAGGTAGCCTGGGTAAAACATTGGCTGAACAACAGGACACAGAAGGTAATTGTAAATGGAGTCCACTCTGAAGAAAGAGGGGTTACTAGTGGGGTACCGCAGGGTTCAGTACTGGGTCCAGTCCTTTTTAATGTCTTTATGAGTGACATTGCAGAGGGACTGGAAGGAAAAGTATGCCTCTTTGCAGATGACACAAAGATCTGCAACAGGGTTGATACACAAGGAGTGTGGAAAGGATGAGAAGAGACTTGGCAAGGTTGGAGGAATGGTCAGAAGTATAGCAGCTAGGATTCAATGCAAAGAAGTGCAAAGTAATGCACCTGGGAAACAAAAACCCAGGGGAAGATTACACAGTGGGGGGCAGGGGAAGGTAGTAACAACAACAAAAATGGAAAGGAACCTGAGGGTAATCATATCAGATGACCTTGAGGTGGACAAGCAATGTGAGAAGGTGGTAGGGAGGGCTGGGGCGATACTGGAATGTATAGGGAGAGGCATCACCAGCAGAAAACAGGAAGTTGTTATCCCCCTTTACAGACAGTTGGTGAGACCCCATCTGGAGTACTGAGTCCAGTTCTGGAGACCCCATCTCCGCAAGGACATAGACAGGATGGAGCCAGTTCAGAGGAGGGCAACTAAAATGGTGCAGGTCTGCAAGAGAAGCCACACGAGGAGAGACTAAAGGAGCTTAATATGTATATCCTTGAGGAAAGGAGGGAGAGCGACATGATAGAAAATGTTTAAGTACCTCAGTGGAATCAACAAAGTCCAAGAGGGTAGCATCTTTCAGAAAAAGTAATGTGTAAGAACAAGGGGACACAATTTGAAGATAGAGGGGGGACAGCTTAGGGGCAATGTGAGGAAGTATTTTTTCACAGAGATGGTGGTGAACGAGGGAACAGCCTTCCTTAGGAGGTTGAGGGGTCTAAAACTGTGGGAGAATTCAAGAATGCATGGGACAGACATAAGGCAATTTTTGTTGGGGGGTAGGAAGATATAGGCTGTTGGTTAAATAGGATCTGCAGCTTATCCTCTAGGTAGAGAAATGGGCAGACTAGGTAGGCCAAGCAGTCCTTATCTGCTGTCAAAGTCTACGTTTCTATGGTAACCAACTTTTGGGGTATCCTCTGTTAGACCTCTTTTAATAGGACTCCACCTCTGAGCATCTGTCGGTTACATGTGGGTGTATGTGAACCCTCTCCATAACAGTTAGTCTTAGATATGCCAATGTGCTATGTTTAGTCTATGCATTGCCATAGTGACTAGAACACACTGTATGTAGACACACTAAGTTGTCCAGTTGCTGTATTATTTAAAAAATAATTCACTCACTCTTTGTGTCCCAATTTTTTTTTTTCTTTTTTGTTGGAAACTGTGGTTGGTGATTAAAGGGTGTGTAATAGTCAGAGCGCAAGGCTGCTGGAAAGTGCAGTTTGAAGCTCTTTATTGATCTCATTATGACTCACAATGGAAGCTCATTCAAGGTGTGTGATCACCTATTTTCAATTGTGCTTGAACTTAATTTTGTCTTTTGTCTCACACAACAGGACTGTAACAAAGACAACATATAATTATGCAGTTGAGAGCATTTAGGCCCTGTCCATACTACACCGCTTGCGACCGGTAGCGGATGCAATCCGTTACGGCCGCGGAGCGGTGCAGTGCGTCCACACCTCGGCGGTGTCCATTACAGGACTGGCACTGCTGGTCCACACGTCAGGGATCCGGGCGATCGCTACGCGGCGCCTGATCCCATATCAACAGCTTGCGCTAAGCGCTTTTGTGCCCCCGTAGGACCGCTACTGGCAGTTCACAACATCACTGTAATGCTACCAGGGCGGGACCGGTTTCATAAACGTTGTTGAAACCACCTCATATGTGGTTTCAACAATGGTTACAAAAATGTTACAGGTGTAAACGCGACCTGTTACGGTAATGTTTTACACCCTCTGTAACATTACAGAGGCGTAGTGTGGACAGGGCCTTTCAAACACTTCATTTCTCTCATTCAGATTATCACTGAGAGTCATTATAGGTTCATTTGCACCTAATTGCTGTTGTCTTTGGCTTCATTTTATTTTTGGATGGGTCAGAACAAGACCAACATAAACATCGCTGGTTGATAAATGTCTAGAACTGAGCTCCACTGCACTGCCAAAGCTGAATAATAGAGTGCCTAGCCAGGCCAATGTCACCTGTCTGTCATGCAAACACTCATACATGTGCATTTGTCTTCAAAGCCAAAAATATTGCAATTATGCTCCTGATTAAATATTTACGTATTAAATTATTTGTTAAATGCACATTTTTGATCAGTATGAGGCTGCTGCATGTTTTCCAGGACAAGTTCTTGACCCAGCACCCTACTATGGAGGACCGGACACTGGACATGGTCCTGGCAGACAGTGCTCAGATTTGGGGCCTAGAGGTGAGGGACCCATTGGACCTAGAGTGGAGGAAAGCTAAACAAGGAAGGTAATAACCGAAAATTTATTTATTCAGTTGTTTAACGAGGCATAGCACACTAAGCGGAAAGCTTTTTTTACAGGAGCGACCTGGGAGCACAGGGAAGTTAAGTGATTTGTTCAGGGTCACACAGCATGCAAGTGGAAGCTGTGGGATTCAAACCCAGGTCTGGTTTACTGGATGTCACCAGATTTGCAGCTCAGAGCCTTAAACCACTGCACTATACTGCCTCCTTATATGTAAATAGTGATGCAGACTTCAGGGAGATGGGAAGGATCCTTAAAGATCGTTTAGACAGTATAAGGCTGGATATGAATACTGTGAGCAGGTGGGAGATCAGCATAAGGTGAATAGAGAAGGTTACCACATCCTGCGCAATGGAAAAGCACAAGTTTTGTAAGGCAAGAAAAACGTGCTGGTGGACTGGGGAGGTTCAGGAAGTGTTGAGGGACAAGAAGGCAGCACAGAGGTGGAGCAAGTGCCCAAGTAGTAAAAGTTATCAGTCGGAGTATGAGTGGACAGCCACTGGAGTTACCAGGGTGGTGAGAGCAGGAGCTGCTGAGGCAAAAAATGAGCAGTCCACTGGCTAGGGCGATCTGGAGTAGGCACAAGTGGTACGTTAGATACATAGGGTGAGAAAAGGAAGGTAAGGGGGCAGATCGACAGGAGAAGGATATGGAAGGGTTGGGCACAGGAGGCGTGGGAACAGACAGGGGTCTTAGATGAGTACTTTGCATCAGTTTTTACCAGTGGGTGGGAAAGGGGAAATGTCTTGTGGGTGTAGCGGTGGCAAACCACATGAAGGGATGGGAACGATAGAGATCAGAGGCCCATACCAATCTGATTGGGGAGAGGAGGTGGAGGCTGAAATCCCGGTAGACAGAGTAATGGAAGGCCTCTGGTCCCTTTTTATGTAGAAAGCACCTGGGCCAGATTAGATGCATCACAGGGACCTGCAGGAACTTGCAGATGGCCTGGCATGTCACCTGTCTGAACTCTGCAACATCTATCTGAGGACTGGATGGGTGCCCTAAGAATGGATCATGTCAGATGTGATACCAATCCATAATGGGTCAAGGAAGGAGGTGGGCAGTTGCAGGCCCATTTGCCATACATCGGTGCTCGGCAAGGTGATGGAGGGTATCGTCAAGGATAGGCTAGGGGGGGTTACTGTAGCAAAATGGGTATTTGGATGCTAGGCAGCATGGCTTTGTCCCGGTCAGATCATGTCAGATGAACCTTGTGGAGTTCTATGACTGAGTGATGAGCACCCAGGACCGAGGTTGGTGGGTAGACGTACTCTTTCTGATCTTCAGCAAGGTGTTTGATTTGTTAACCCACAGTGGCCTGATGGCTAAACTGAAGGATATGGGTGCAGTGAGACAGTTGCTCAAATGGATAGGAACATGGCTGTATGAGCATAGTCACTGGGTGGTGGTTGGGAGGCTTGCCTCATCCCCATGGTGGGTTACTAGTGGGGTGCCCCAAGGGGCACAGCGGGGGCACCTTCTGTTTAACACCAGACATAAGGAAGGGGATCAGGAGTGCAATGAGTGTCTTTGCAGATGACTCAGAGCTGGGTGCAGTTGTGGATCATTAGGTGGTGAGGGTGGCCGTTCACGAGGGTCTGGAGGCTCTGGAATGTTGGCCTGGAAAATGGATACTCATATTCAATGCGGTGAAGTGCAAGGCTCTGCACCTGGGATTCAGAAATCAAGGCCAAGTCCATATATACTGCCAGGAGACAAAATTTAAGTTGCGGAGGGAGAGAGGAACCTGAGAGTACTGGTCAGTGTGAAAATGAACAACTCAAAGACCAGTAGGAGGGCAGTGGAAAGAGCAAATAGTATACTTGGATGCATCCCCCTAATGTAATTGCCTCTGAAAAGCTGGAAGTGATACTGCCCCTGTACAACTGCTTGGTTATGCCACACCTCGAGTATTGTGAGCAGTTTTGGAGACCACATTTAAAGAGGGACTTTACACTCCTAGAGGGGGTCCTACAGAGTGAAACCAAATCATCCATGGGCTGGGGGAGATAACCTATGAGGAAAGACTCCGGGAGACCAGTCCATGTTAATTCACTCTTGGGAGAAGGATAAAGGCTTAGTTGACAAATACAAAACCACTTCCAGTAGCAATTCCTGCAAAAGACCGCTTCCCCAACCACTGAAACACATGGAAGGGTAGTCAGAGACAGTTCATTTAATAGCAACATCCCTTTGTTCTAATGAGGCTGAGGCAGTGCCTCAGTATCAGCAGTACCCACAGCAGGGTTACTCCAGGCACTACATACAAATGGTCTGTCATGTAGTGAGTCAGGTATTGCTTCCAAGTTCAAAATCCTTTCCAGCAGTAAAAAGAAAAGTTTTCTTACCACCTACAGATGTACAGAGAAAATCATGGAAACAGAGGTAAAAACCCGTTACTGTCAATAACCTCAAATAAAATGGGGAGACCTGTCTTAGACTTCCAGGCAAGGACATAGTTCAAAATGATAACTTGGTCACTGATTCTGCCAACGGTCCAAAAGGGGAATTATTGACATCCCCATCCCCATCAAATTTTGGGGTGCACATCCCCATTACAGAGTCTCGCAGACTCCCATCAGGTGACTCTACAAGTGTGTACACATCCTGCTGTGCAGGGGTTGCAGCACACCTTCGAAGACAAGGTGTCACAGTTTTCCCATGCTTATTGACTGTCTGGTGGTTTTAAAATCAACCCAGCAAGTGGGGACATTTTCAATTCACCCAGGGTCTCTTGTAGGCTCTAGGGTTTCTAATAAATTGAAACAAAGTCTGTCCTTTAGGCTGCTCAGGCATTACAGTTCATAGGAGCAGTGCTAAGTACACTACAATTCAAGGCCTAGCTGGCTCCGGATGGGCAAAAAAGAATTACACTGATGGCAGGCTCATTCATCCTGAACAAACCACAAAACTGTGAGACAGTTTCTTCAGCTACTGCCCACATGGCACCTGCCACTGGCACAGTCCTGAGATCCAGCTTATAAATGAGACATTCTATTTCACCTCAGGACTCTCTAGGGCAAAGGACCATCTTTCAAAACTAATTCTAGTAACAAAAACAATGTTACATGCCTTTCAATGGTGACCGGAGGAAACTAACCTAAGGGGAGTGGTCCCTCTTTATGTTATCTTGCACGCATGCACAATAAACATTATGCAGCAGCAAAGGAGGGAAGTGGGTTGTGGAGCTGCAGGACTATGGCATCAAACATCAGCACTGCATTTGGGGACTTGGTCCTGGTTGACCAATGCAAGACCTGTGTCCTGATGACACTGGTTCTGCAGAAGTGACACCAGGTTGAAACGTTTTCGTCCCTGCAATCAGAGGCTGCCTAGTCATTACAACATCATCCATACTGCTGTGATGAGGGAGCGACACATCATTGCAGGGCGGTTATCATCCGCATGACCCATCCAAGTTTATTTTCCGACTGGGAGCCCACTCCCCGACGCCATACTGTAACCCTCGCCCCCATTGTATGAGTGCCGATGGGTGTGCACAATCCCCCTCTGCTCTCCACCCCCCCACCTCCGTATGTGCTGATGGGGGTGCATAAACTCCCCATTGTCTACAGCCCCCACTAAGAAAACACTCTTGTGGCAGCTGGTAGCCACCCTGCGGCAAATGTCCCTGTTTAAAAACAAAACAAAAAAAAACAGTCCCGCTTATTTTTTTTTCTTTTGGCTTTAGACCTATAAAACAGAAAATGGTACATGGTTGTGCTGTTTGCAAGATGGAGGTGGGATTGGTGTGAAGTTCAATATTTCACTGCCATTCCTATTCTGTATCTGTCTAACTCCTGCATTTCCAATGCTATTAACAATGATCAAACATTCGGCATTGACACATGCTAGTTTGAGAAAGAGTACCTATCAGTTGTTCCAGCAACACATGAATCCTTACTGGAGTGGTGCTCCTACTTTGGGGTGCACACCACCCAAGGCACACAGTCAAGTGCAGAGTGACTCCTGCACATAAACCTGCTGGAGCTAACAGTAGCGTTACTGGCAATAAAGGCTTTCACTCAACTAGTACAGGGAGCATGGTACAGGTCAGCACAGACAATACTAACTCAATGCACTTCACAAACAAGCTGGGATGGATAAGGTCACAGCCCACCCTGCACATGACTCATGGTAATACAAAGTCTAGGATGCTCCATGGGGGTTCACCTACAGGCTATTCAGCTGTCAAGCAGGGACAGTACCCTAGCAAATACCCTGACTCAGATCTACTAGTCCCATCACAAATGGGCCTATCACAGTCAGGTGCTGCAAGCAATCAGCAGACAGTTGGGTACCCCAGAGGTAAACTTGTCTGTGTCCCACCAGAACCACCACATGCCATAGTACTATGGCAAACCACTAGATATGGCAACTATCCACCTGGATGCTCTGGATCAGTATTGATTAGGGAATCACCTTCATGCGTTTTTTTCCTTCCATCTCGTGTACTGAGTATTTCTCAAGCTTAGGTCCCAGTCTGCATCAACTGTCTTGATAGCACCAGACTGTGCCAGGTGGCCATGGTACTTTTATGCTACTCAGTATGTCTGGGTCTGAACCAATACATCTTCCTCAGAGGCAAAATCTCTTAACCTCAAACTAAGGGATGCTCCGGCACCAAAACCTAAGGTCATTCAGGCTCGAGGAAGGGCTCTTGAGGGCCAACAATTTGCAGGCTTGCATTTTTCTGAAAGTGTCTTGTGTATTTTAAGCAGTTACTGGCAGTCCTCCACTAAAAAAAAATCTATGCTTCACACTGGAAGAGTTTTTTCTGTTTGATATTCAAATAGGAACTGGTATCAGCACATGCTGGGGTCCCAGCTGTGCTTGACTATGTTACCTATTCACATTCATTTGACTTGCGGTCCAGCATCCTTGAGGTCAACCGAGCTGTAGCATTGGTATTC
Organism: Neoceratodus forsteri; assembly: GCA_016271365.2. Lineage (NCBI taxonomy): Eukaryota > Metazoa > Chordata > Ceratodontiformes > Ceratodontidae > Neoceratodus > Neoceratodus forsteri. The sequence continues at coordinate 205,286,067 of CM028138.1, forward strand.
ATAATGTCTGAACACAATGTTTTAAGTTGCTCCAGATCATATCTTAAAAATGTTCAATAAGGGCCTGGCACATAACATCACAGACTGGTGACCCAGCTGTGCTGGACTATCTTACCTATTTGCGTTCACTGAGCTTACATTTCAGTTGGAACAAAAATGTTCTCTGGCCTCAGACCCTATCTTCGAAAGGTTCATTAAGTGCCTAGCACATTTGCACACCACCCTCACAGGGAACTGGGTACAGCATGGTGCCTAAATGCATGTTTAGTTTGGCCCACGGGTTCCCTGTTTCAGCCTCTTTCAAGATCAGAGATCCTTTCTTACCCGCCATTTGAGAATACAGGGTTGAAGAATGCTCCATCTCGAGTGGATTCCAAAACTAGCAGTCTGAGGCATGCCACCTGTAGGGCATCGAGAATGTCCCTGCTCTAGGATGTGCTGCAGCCAAGGTGTTCCAGTTATTATCTGGTATATTCTGGTCCCCCATCAGCAATATTTCCCCTTTCTCTGCCATCCTAAGGATGCCTTCTATCATTTCCTTGTCCATTTCCTCACCCTGAGACAGTGGTTTGTACACAAACCCTGTGCAGATTGTGGTGCCATTTCCAATCTCCAGGGTGAACTACATTGCCTCCTCTCATCCCTGTTTACCCTTTACTTCTGTCACTTTGATCCCTTCCCTTACATAGAGAGCTACTCCTTCTTCTCCTCCTCTTCTTCCCTCCATGTTCCTCCTTTAGATTGTGTACCCTTGTATGTTAACATCCAAATCATGGTTCTCTGTATACCATGTGTCTGTGACTGCCACGATATACAGGCATCCCTCTTCCATCAAGGCCACCATTTTGGTGCACTTTTTAACTAGACTACAGGAATTGGTATTCCATAACCTCTGTTTTTTAATGTCTTTATATATTTTGGCCCCATCTCTGTCCTGACAGCCTTTGTCTTTTTCCCCATTTGCACCAGTTACTCTTCCTGTCAAGTGCTCTGTCTTGGTTTTCACCTCAGAAACGTCACTGACTTTTTTTGGGGGTGGTGAGGATTTCACTTCTCCTCAGTGCCTCACCCCTTGACTAGTTTAAATGCGTGTCAAGCAAGCATTTAAACCGATCACCTGGATAGATGCAGACCGGCGCACCACTCTATGCCTGCATCCCTCCAGGTGGAGCCCCAGTCCCCATTCTATCCAAATCCCGGAGCTATGCACCAGTTTTTCAACCAGTCATTGAATCCCATGATGTGGCATACCTGAGCAACTTCCATTACATTCACAGGTAGCACTTGTGACCGTTACCATGTGTGCTACCTGTCTAAGGTCCCTCCACAACTCCGCAAACTCACTGGTCTGATCCCATTCAGGGCCATGTCCTTTATCCACAGGTGGATAAGGACATCCAGCTCACTCCCCGTTGCAGTTGCTTCCATGATCCTGCGGATTAGTTTCCTGTCCCTCCAAGTCATGGCACCGGGCAGGCACCTTACCTCCCTTACCTCTCCCTCCCCCAATTCTACCACCCAAACAACTGAGTCCACCAACAGAAGTTGTTTCCTTCCGCTGAGGGCCCCATGTGGCACTCTCCTGTGGGTCAACATTGTGAAGATTCCCAGCATGCTCCTTGGTCTCCACTGAGGGTGCCTTCATAGAGGAACCATGCTCCGCCACAGTGGGCAATGAATTGTGGACAGGTACAACTGTATGGATGCACCACGGTTCCACCACCCTCAACAACCCTGAGCCCACCATGATCCAACCGCTCCTCTTTCTTGGCAACCTCTGAGGCAACAGCAGTGGCACTGGTGGTCCCTGCATGGGGGAGTAGGTTTCCGGAATCCTTGCCAGGTCAGCATTGAGATGAATAACATTCTCTCTGTCTAGAGAGGTAACTGCAAATAGGACAGCAATGCAGTCTCCAGAATGTCTCTTGGAAGACTGTTGCTCCACAGCCAGTCCATTGCACCACTCCCCATATGTCTGTGTCCCTTCCTTTTACCAGTGCTCATTTATTTTTTCTTGTTTTAGTGTGTGCAAGCTTGTGAGTGTCTCTACCCCCCAATTCAGTGTGCTGTGCCTTTAAGGATATGAACAGGTGTATATATATGCAGATTGACTTCTGGCATCTGATGTGCTGTATTATTTACACAATTTTTCTATTGATAGTACTCTACCATTTTTGTGTGTGTGTGTGTTGGAAACTGTGGTTGCTATTTAGAGGCTGAATAAAAGTCAGACCGAGTCCAAAGCTGCAAGACAGTGCAATTTGAAGCTCATTAAAGGTGCATTATCAACCGTTTTCTAATATCCTTGCACTTCATTTTTGCCTTTGTCTCACAGAACAGGACAATCACAAATAAAGAGTAGAAATCGTCAGTTGAGAACAGTTTCAAGCACTTCATTTCTCTAATTCAGGCAGCCAGTGAGAATCATTATGGGTCAGTTTTCACCTCATTGCTGCTGTTCTTCTGCTTCATTTTGTTTTTGCATGTGGGAGAACTGGAGCAACACAAAGCTAAGTGGGTGATAAGTGTCTTGAGCTGAGCTCAACTGCACTGTGAAAGCTGAAGGATGGAGTGCATAGCAAGGTCAATGGCTCCTGTCTGCCATGCAAACACTCATACATATGCACTTGTTTCCCAAGACTAAAACTATTGCAATTGTGCTCCTTTTCAAAGATTGAAAAATCAAATATTTGTGTAATGGACATTTTTACACTGTTTCCAGTTAGCTTGCACACATGCACTGTTCTATGTGGACATTGCAGTTCGTGCAGCTACACAATGGAGGGTCAGGAGAGGAGGCAGGGAACTACAGGCATGCCTGACTAACATCGGTGGTGGGCAAGGTGATGGAGGGTATTGCCTTGGATGGGCTAGTGGTATAACAATCAAAGATGGCATGAAAGGGCAATGGACAGCATGGCTTCCTCCTGTGGGAATCGTGTCAGATAAAACTTGCGGAGTTCGACGATTGGTTGACGAGTTCCCTGGAGCTGGGTAGGGTGGTGGACATCCTCTTTCTCAACTTTAGCAAGGCATTAGACTTGGTGACTCACAGGTGACAGTTGGATAAACAGGGAGAAATGGAGGCGAGAAACGTACTCAGATGGATATGGAACTTGCTCTCAGAGTGGACCCAGAGGGTCGTAGTTCAGTGGATAGTCTCATCTCCAAGGAGAGCAGGGTCCCTTATGGATCGATCCATGGCTCCCTCTGGTTCAACACCTATGTCTTGGACATAAGGAAGGGTATCAGTATTGAGACGAGTCTCTTTCCAGATGACTCAAAGCTGGTTTCAGGCAGTGGATGGGGAGGAGGGGAGGTTGGCCCTACGGGGGGACCTAGATGCTCTGGAAAAGTGCTCAAGGAACTGGGGACTGAGGTTTAATGCAGTGTACTGGCCCTGGATGACAGAAACCCTGGCCAAGTGATTACCCAGTAAGGGGGGGGGTGTAATGCTACAAGTCTCGAAGGCTGAGAGGGAGCAGGGGTGGTGGTGGATGTTAAGGTGAACATCTCTGAGACTTGAAGGAGTGCAGCAGCCAAGGCAAATACGATGCTGGGAAGCACTGCAAGAGGGAACGCCTCCAGACGGGGGGGGGGAGGATACTCCCTCTGTATAACTACTTTTTGAGGCTCCACCTCGAGTACTGTGTGCAGTTTTGGAGGCCACACGTAAAAAGGGACATTGAACTAATGTAATGGGTCGCAAGGAGGAAACCAAATTTATCTGGGGCTCTGGGTACCTATGGGTAAAGGATCAAAGAGATAAATATATGAACATACGAACATACGAATGTGCCAGCAGAAACAGACCACCCCATCTGTCTAAGTCTGCTCGAGTGTGCAGCCAACACCCCTAGTAGACAGTTGCCCCAAACCCCCCTCCCTTTTGTCATCCCACTGCCACCACCCACCCTCGCTCTCCCTTGTTCCCTGTCCCACGCCCTTTTGAAGCTGTTCACAGATTTACATGATACCACCCATTCTGGTAGGGTGTTCCATTTGGCTACCACCATCTCTGTGAAATAGTGTCTCATTATTTCCTTCCTAAGTTGTCCCCCCCTCCATTCTTAGCCCATGCCCCTGGTGACCCTCCCCCTCCTTAACTTAAAGACCCCAACAGCCCCATCCTTATTGAGTCCCCTCAGATACTTGAGTGTCTCTGTCATGTACCCCATGTCCCTTCTATCTTCCAGGGTGTACATATTGAGGTCTCCCAGTTTGCTGTCATAGTCTCTCCCCTCCATTCACATATCATCTTTGTTGCCCTCCTCTGCACCCCCTCCAGCAGCCTGATATCACACTTTAGGTATGGCCTCCAAAATTGCACACAATACTCTAAGAGCGGCATTGCCAGTGATCTATAGAGGGACAAGATCATCTCACTTTACCAAGACGAAAAAACCCTCACTATGCACCACCTCATTTTGTTCGCTTTTGCAGCCGCTGTCCTGCACTGGGCAGTGTTGTTCATAGTCTCTGCTATCATTACCCTCAGTGATCCCCAGCTTAACCCACCCCCCAAGCCAATATTCTGTCCTTGGGTTCTTCACCCCAAAGTGCATAACCTTACACTTCTTTGCATTGCACCCCAGCTGCCACCTCTCTGACCACTCCTCTAGCTTGCTTAGGTCCCACTGCAGCAGCCTTCACCCCTCCTCTCCATCCGCCACTGCTCCAATTTTGGTGTTGTCAGCAAACCGACTTACCATGCTCGCCATCCCAATGTTCAATGTCTGATATGAAGAGCCCAAACAATTCTTGCCCCAATGTAGAGCCCTGTGGTGCCCCACTTGTCACCAGCCTTGGAGGTGACAGCTTCCCACTCACCACCACCCATTGCAGCCTCCAACTCAGACAGCTTGTAATCAAGTTCATCATTTTTGGCCCTACTCCTACATCAGTTTGCTTCCTCCCAAGCCGCCCATGAGGCACCGAATCGAAGGCCTTGCTGAAGTAAAGCACATCCACCACCTGACCCTTATCCAGTTCACATGTCACCGAGTCATAATATTGTATCAGGTTGGTTTGACAAGACTTCCCTGAAACCAATCCACACTGCCTCAAATCCTGGAGGCCAGTGTCTTCCAGGTATGACACCAGTCTTGCCTTTAGTAGTGTTTCCAAGAGTTTTCAAACTATGGATGTGAGACTTACCGGATGATAATTACCCAGTTCATCCCTTGGCGCACTCAGCTGTGTAATGCCACTATGTGTGCCATCCTCCAGTCCAGTGGCACACATCACGACTCTGGTGAGGTGCTGTACAGATCTGCCAGTGGCTCTGCCAACACCTCTGCCATCTCACTCAGCACCCTTGGGGTGAATACCATCTGGCCATGGTGACTTGTCTACCTTCAGTGCCCTTAATCCCTCTTTAACTCTACTTGCCTCATGTAAACATTGGAATAGAGAAGGGAAAGGGAAGACATGATAGAGGTCTTCAAGTGCATGAAGGGGGTAAATAGGGGAGGCTCAGTCAGGGTGGTCTGAAGGAAGATGAGGGACACATCAAGTTCAGCTTCCAGAGTGGGGCCTGACCAAATGAGCAGACACGAAAGCCCATTAGGCCTATTCTGCTGGCATTTAAGTATGTTAGTATGTGGAACCTTGCACTGTGAGGACTGAATGTGAGTGGGTGAGGTGTGTGCTGTTATAATTGAAGTGTTTTTTTTACAGGCACTGTCCGCATAAACATCTCCTACAGGCCAGTGGGAGGAGGTTTCCTAGCTCAACAAGGTGTTGAGCCAGTTACAGGCATAGTCCACAATGTCCAGAGCAAACTGGGTTGAAAACATGCACTACAATGGATGCCCAGGAAGAAGTGTCTCACCAGACCATGTTGGGAGCATTGAGGGGGCAGGGACGCAGAAGCACATGCCTCCCAGCAATCACTTCATTGAGTCATGGGAAGCGAATCCATGAGATTGCAAGTGCCATAACAGTGATGTTGGAATTGGATGTCATTGTCTACATGTGCACCTATGACATGGTGATAATCCCCTTTTGAAGCAGTCCACTCTTTGACTGGATACCACTTCTGACAGTGACGCATTACACCCAGATAGCACCCTGTTCATATAAAAGAGTCGCATCATCGCCCTCATGAACCGTCATCCCTCCATTCTCATGTCATGTCCATTGGTGTCCCGCCCCACATGACTTTGAACAGCACCTCACTACCTGTCTAGTTTCTGCCAGATCCTCCTGCAACCCATGCCATTTTTCCTAGGTCATCCACCACCATTCTCTTCTTGGTGTTGCCAACTAACAGACCAATCTTGCTCTTTATGCTCAATGATATGTTAGCAATGAACATCCAAAACAATACCGGTGTCAACACCAAGCTCTACGGAACACCACTCATCACCACCCTTGACTATGAGAGCTCCACACCCACAACCACTCTGTGTTGCCTTCCATGAAGTCTGTTCCATACCCCTCTCAATGACTTTGCACCAGCTCCTGTGACTTCTAACTTACTTACCATCATCCCATGAGGCACTGAGTGGAATGCCTTACTGAAGTCCATGGAGAGGACATCCACTGCATGGCCCCCATCCAATTGCTTAGTTAACCACTCATAGAACTCCACCAGGTTGGTTGTGTATGATCTGCAACTTATGAAGCCATACTGTCTGCTGTCCTGTATTCTTTCGGCCTTCTGGAGTGCCATCATCCTCTCCATCTGGACAGTGGCCATTAGCTTAAAAACGATGGATGTGAGGCTTGCTGGTCTGTAGTTTTCCAGTTCATCCTCAGGGTGGCACTTGTACAGCTGTACCACATTGTCCAACCTCCAATCCTGAGGTACTCACTCTGATTGTAGTGAGGTATTAAATAGGTCTGCCAAAATGTCCCACCTGGACATCCGCCAGCTCCGTCAGCACCCTGGGATGGATGGCATCTGTTCCTGGTGTGGTGTCCACACAGTGCTTGCAAACCCTCCAGATTCCTGTGCTCCATTATTGACCTATCAGTTACCCCTCCCCCTCAGTTTCTGCCCTCCCTACACCCTTGGTTATCACCACCCTCTTCTCCTTAGTAAAGACAGAGTAGAAGTAATCATTAAGTTCTTCTGCCTTATGGCCTCCCACTTCCACCAAAACAGCCTCCTTTCTAAACTGTATTATATTGTACTTGCAGTTCCTTTTCTCCCTGATGTACCTGAAAAAGTGTTTCTCCACATTCATAATACTTGGTTGAATTATGGCCAGGTAACTGTTTACAATTTCCCCCATCCTCCCGTTATCAGCCCTCCTGAATCTCCCCCCCAATTGTGTGGGATTCCACTTGTTCTGCCACCCTAAATTCCCCCCAAAAAATCCCCATTTCCCAGCTCCTTGTGCAAGGGTGTTCCCTAACCTGGTTGGCTCACTGACCATTTGCATCAGGAAGCTATCCTGGAAAGCACCCATGAGTACCTGTGCCCTTCTATCCTGGATGTTGGGTTACTCCAATCCACTAGTGGCATGTTGACATCCCCCACAATCTCCACACTACTCTCCTCTCATGTCCTCATCATCTTTCATGCTTCTTTCGTGTTTCACTCTCTTGTCTTGGAGGGTGGATTAATCACCACTTCCTTCCTGAGAGTCCTAATCTTGGAATCCTGTATTTGCATCTATAGTGACTTCATACTACCAGGCTCCCCCTCATGCCATACACACTTCTGTCTTTAACTCACTTATAGTGTTATCCCCCCCTTCTTTAACAATCACTGTGTCCCTAAGAAATATACTGTGCCTTGGTATTGACCAGTACCAGTCATTGTATTGGGTGCCCCATGTTTAGGTGATGGCTGCAATGTCCACCTCACCTACTGACATGAAAGTTTGAAGTGATGCTGTTGTCGTCCCACAGCTCCTAGCATTCAGGGTTACCACCTTCCACCATTTCCCCTTCTGTCCTCCTTTACCAGCATCACAACTAGTATTTGTCCTTTGTCATTTGTGACTGCTAGGGGGTGTAAACAACTGCTTATTTTTCAGCAGGCAGGACAGGTATTATGTCCTAGTTTTACTCTCCAGGCTGGATAATTTGTTTATTAATCTTTTACATGGGGCTGTGTGAAATCCTTTGCAGAATTTTTTTTTTCTCCCCATTGTTTAACCAGGAGAGGTACACTAAGCTGACAGCGTGTTTAAGGTGTGACCTGTGAGCACAGGGAAAATCAGTGACATGCTCAGGGTCACACAGTATGCAAATGTAGGCACTGTCAATGGCCTATCTATTCATACTCCTCTGTGTTGCTCCCTTATGCCTATCCCATGCCTGTTTGATGCCCTACACTGTATTACTATCCACCACTTCCTGTGGTATGCCATTCCATGCATCCAACAACCTTTTCTGTGAAAAATAACTTCCTCACATTACCCCTTAATCAACCTCCCTCTAATTTCGTGCTGTGTCCTCTTGTGCTGCTATTTTTCTAAAATTGAAACATGTTCGACTGTGTCACATCCTTCAATTACCGGGGAGTTCTCCTTGATAAATCCCTTGATGTCAGTCTGCACATACATTCAACCTGTAAAGCAACAATTGGCAACCTTGGAATCGCCTATAAGACTTGCTACCTGATAACAACATCCGCCAAATTGGCAATTGCCAAGGGTATTCTGCTTCTAGCACTGACATATGGTGTCTCCACTTTTGCTGATGCCCATAAGACTGCTCTCCATAAATGGGATGTCACATATAACAACATATGTCGGTATGCCTCCTCTTCCCATCGCCTCAAGCAGCACTGCACACTTTATAGCGACCTCGGTGGGCTCTCCGCAAATGCCTACCTACTATACTCACTAGGGACCCTCACTGACTCTGTAATCCATAACCAAACCCACTCCTCCCTTGCAGTTCTACTTGTACCACAGACACCTGGCCATGGACTACGCTCGGCAAACAAAATTCTACGTACCTTACCCAGGTGTCTTACTTCAAACAGCTCTGGAGTATTTCACGGCACCGCCACTGCAAAATGGAACTCCCTGCCTCCTGCCCTGAGGCATGCTAACTCCCACCCAATCTTCAAAAAAGAATCATATCACCACCTATCTCGGGACCCCTGCATATGCTTCAATACAACTCAATGCATCACTGCTAACCACCCTATTTCGCCCAAGACACTGCTGCATTGCTTAACAAACTTTGCTAGAAAATGTCTATATAGCTGCCACTTAGCCCTGTTTCAGTTGTTATTTGCATGTACTAATGTCACTTTTGTCATCTCTGCATAGCTATATGTATTATCTCGATTACTGTCTGACTTGATCTGTATTCTAACCTACCTGTACTATATACTATGTACCTGCACTGTATACTATGTATTGTATAATATCATCTCATTTGATGTATGTATTCTCCCTCGTCATGCCTGAAAATAGTCAGCTTTGGCTAGCGCACCTAACCGGGTTAACAAAAACTAAACAAATAAATGTTCGACTCTTTCACCTTGTTAATGCCCTTAAGGTGTTTGAATGTTTCAATCATATCACCTCTCTTCCTCCTTTGCTCTAGGGTATACATGGTGAGCTCCATCAATCTACCCTCATGTTTTCTGATGCAGACTATGCACCACCTTGGCCGCCCTTCTCTGGACTGCCTCAATTTGGCTAATGTCTCGTTCAGGTGCGGTGTCCAGTAATTAATGCAGAACTCAAGATGGTGTCTAACCAGTGTCTTGTAAACAGTGATTATTATCTCCATCTTCCAACTTGTGATACCCCTACTAATACACCCCAACATCCACCTAGCATTACAGACTGCTTTAGTGGTCTACTTGGATGATTTCAGATCAGCGGTGATGATGATGCCCAGGTCTCTCTTCTTCCCTTTTGACTGCCAGCAACTCCCCTCCCAGCCTATAGGTGGCTTCAGGGTTTCTCTTCCCTATGTGCATGATCTTGCACTTCTTTGCAATAAACCACAGTTGCCACTCTTTTGACCATTTTGCTAGTTTATCCAGATCTTTTCTCATTCTGCCAACCATACCTCTCAACCTCCTGCCTCATAAATCAAGGATAAGGCTTACAAAAATCAGGAACAAAGGTCCAAAATCAGGGACACATTTTTAAAATTGGTGCTATCCACTCAGGAAGCTGGCAGAATAAGGGACTCAGTGTATAATACATTTTCTGAAGAATAAGAAGTCTGCAACTGTATTTGACATACTTTTATTCTTACAATCATCACTGTTTAGTCAGGGGAACACAGATTTTAGGAGGGTCAGAGTACAATTTTGAGGTGAAATCGGGGACATCCCTGAAAATCAGGGACACTTGAGAGGTGTGCTGCCAGCCCCATCTGTATTCATCTACTCCGTTGCAGATCTTGCTGTCATCTGCAAACAGACAAACCGTACCCTCCAGTACATCTGCAATGTCATTGATGAAGATATTGATGTGGACTGGCCCCAGGACTGATCCTTGAGGTACCCCACTTGTGACTTGCATCTCTTCTGATTGTATAATGTTTAACACCACACTGCACTACTGCCTTCCCTGTGTCTCTTAGGGAAGTTTGACATGCCTGCTGATCTTCATCCTGCATCATTCCCTTATATTTCCTGAAGGCCTTCCTTTTTGATCTGACCTTTTCTGCTGCAGTGCCTCATATACTACCTGTTTACCATTTGGCTGCATTTATTTCATTCCTTCAATCACATGGAGAACTCCTCCTCCTCCTCTTTTAAACTCCCTGTCACTCTGGTAGCTTGTGTGCCCTGGTATGTTGACATCCCAGTCATGGTTCTTTGTGTACCATGTTGCTGGGATCACCACGGTATCCTGTTGCCCCACTTCCATCAAGGCCACAACTTCTGGAAATTTCTTACACAGACTAGGGGCATTGGTAGTCATCACTCTCCAGTATTTTAACAAAACACACATCACTCCAGGGTAGTGGTCAAAACACCGTATTTATTAAATTGAAGCATAAACCAAGCTAAAACATCACATATAAAAGACGTAGTACAATGGTTGGCATATCAATAAAGTCAAACCACTCAGCACTTGTAGGGCAACAGAAGTCACAGGAGTGAGGCTTGACTGAGAAAGACCACACTTCCATAATCAGTACCTGCATGTCTTATCAATAAAGTGATTACAATCATGATGCACACTGACAAACTGGTAAAACCCACAATGTACCAATGGGCACGGTGACTAGTAATACAGTCGACTATGCATTCAGAACTCCAGGGTATTTGTAGTATACCATTGGTAAAGTGATTAACAAGTTACACCCTCCTGTGTGCCACAAGATCATTTTGAAAAATGTTTTTCCAATTTTATTAAATCCATCCATTAAAAACACTTGTAACCATATACATAAGGAGATTGTTGCTTAGTAAACACTGCACTATGGATCTTAGTATTTGACAAACAATTCTCAAATTTGACAGCACCCAATGGGCTGCCACCCATCCTGAGTCAGATGAATATAAAGAATCACAGATTGTAAAATTGAGGACCTTTTGTACTAGGAAGACTTTTTATTTGAAAGCAATGTGTGTTCAGTTTCTTGTCCTTTTAAATTTCTAATTATTCAACAGTGTTGACTGTGTCTTGGTTCATAAATTACATTATGGTTGTTGGTTTTGAGACAAAAATATCCATCTCTTTTTTTTTAGATTTCTTTTATTTCAACTTTACTCACGCATATCTAGTAAAGTTACATTGCAGTGAGCAAACTGTGGCAAAAAATAATAATTGAAGCATCGATAACCTTATTCTGGGAGTACCCCTACCCCAGACAAAGACAGATATCAATCTGTTATATGTGAGTACTCTGGGGGGACCCAGTGAGTCCTCTAGGTGTGCAGATCTGAAATCCCTGACTACACCCCGTACATGATTGATTACCCACTTGTGACCTTGAGCTCTTCTTAATGTATAACGTTTGCCTCTACTCTCTGCTTTCTGTCAGACAGCATAGTTTGCCACTCTGTGCACCGAATTCTGTCTCAGAATGAACCTACACAGTTTATGTATCAATCATTGGTGTGGTACTGCTTTCAATTAAATATACCACATTCCATTAATTCAGAAAATCAGCGTGTATTGAATGTAACATCAATAAATAGGGTCATATGATACTTTGGATGTAATGTCAGACTGTAAAAGGTGTGTCTAGCAGAGGAAAGAATGATGCAGAAGCGTTAACTGTGGTGTAAGATGATGTTGGGTATCAGGGAACAGCAACACTTAATGTGTGCTTGGGTGCACTTGGCACAGCAGCCCTGCACATTTGGATCAATGGAAGTAGGTTTCAGGGTGCCGCAAAATCCCAAACTTTGGTGGCATGGGTCTGAAGCACAAAATGTGGAGTATGAGGCCTGAGGACACTAGGGTTTCACATAGCATTATTGGCCCTGTCTGCTGAGACTGGAAATAATGGCAACAAAGTGCATTCACCATGACTGTGTGGGTGGGATACCAAAGGCAGCAGGGTGCAATAGCACCAAGTGATCAGCATACGATGGGCATCAGGTTGCTGTTTAGTGTTTATAATTATATGATGAATTGCCACACCACTGAAATTTATGAGATCATACAGTGCATTTTTCTGAAAGAGTATGGTTTTGCAGACACATATTTGTAAATCTGACATGAAAACCAACTTTTTGTCACAGGAACATGAACATATTTATTAAGGCTACAGAAACATACTAACATGATAAAATGACAGCAGGGTATGCCTTATGGTCTTTCGTATCTGCTCGTTTGGTCAGCAACCACCTTTTACCCACCAGCTGAGTTAATCATACTTGCTGTTCTAATGTAGCTATTCACCACACACTGACTCACATCTGTATTGAATATCTATAAAGTTCTTGGAAGTTTGGCAATGTTGGGTGATGTAACATCTATTAACTGTTGAACTGGTGACATGTTTCACCTCCTCCTCCTTGGGTATGCTTTAACAGCAGTTACACAACACACTTTGAAAGATTGAACACTGCTGGTATACGCTTCTGTGTTTTTTAGTAATTGCTCTGTCCATGAAACATTTGAACACGTTTTAATACTCGTAAGTGCATAAATCCATCAGCATCAAACAGTGAAATTCAGGAGTTGGAAAACTATTTCTGCCACATATAGCTGCACACTGCTACAGATGTTCAGTTGCAAACACTTTGCACATTTTGGTATGTTGAAAAATTTGAAATTCCGTTGATCATGGAAGTATCCCTTCATCCAGAATGAGAAAATAGAGTAATATGCTATGCATTGACACTGTGTTTGCTATACTGTGTTAAAGCATTCAACAGTATAATGTAGAGCTTGATTACTACCAAGAAAGTTTAATTGTGTATGTGATTGTGTACCATTTGGCCATATCATGGTAATACAAGACAGTCGGTCAGCAGTTGTCTGCAACGGTATCTAGCACTGTAACTGTTCCACACATTGCAGAACAGAGTCCTGGATTTTTTCCCTTTTCACAAATGTGTGGTACCAACCTGCTCTGAGTGGTAAGTGATTGACATGAAAGTACCTAATGAACACATACCACAATGAAATTAAGTTTTTAGTTCTGTCACTGAACTGGCTTGTGAATTTGTTGCTTGCATCTATGTGCATTGCACGTATTGCATGTTTTTTAGGCCAATGGTAAATGAACAAATCATGCGGTATGCTGCTGGATAAGCTCTTCAGTGGATGGTGGTAGATCGGATGTAATGTTGCGCTGAATGTGGCATGGATCGTCGGTTGCTATTGTTGAACGAGTTGTGACGGTGCAGTTACTCTGCATTCGCTCAAGTAGAACATCAGCCATCATCTGTGGGATATAGGAGTAATCTTTTGGACAATAATTGCCAAGAAGTCACCATCTACAACTTCGCCTGTTAAAAAGATGACGATATCTGCAAAAAGATAGAAACATAATGAGTGAACTATCCACGATGATGTACATTATTCATTACTCGTTTCAGAAAGAGTTAACACATACAATGGCAAATGCAAAGCACACATAGACAAGAAATTACAATAAAGAAGAATTTTCATCACATCAAAGGGATAATGTTGAGAAACACAAACAAAATAATTTTCTATGTTGAAAATTGATGAGAGGAACAGCCAGATTAAAACACAAAATTGGGTCTGAAATATTGATGTGAAAACACACTAGTTGTATAAGTACTTGTCTATGTGTGTAATTTCTTGTGATTACGGAGTAGTATGCCACATGAAATCATGTTTTTAAATCATAGTAATGCATATTATACAAAATGGCAGAGCCTACAGTAACATAGCCTCTGAAACGGCGAGTGAAAAAGCGCAACGTTAATCCAAAGAAAAAATTGATAAATACTTACACCTTCTCCCCTCTTACATTGAGCAAATATGGATGTGACACATGTTGATTGTAGTCTATGGCTGCCAAATAATTTTGGGTACATTACACCGGAAAGGTATAGGCAAATCGCTTAGATGAATACATAAGAATATGTTGCTGGAACTGATCAAGGTCAGATGTGCTCCTGATGTAAACCAAAAGAAAGAAGTCAGACTTGAAAAATAAGTCACAGGGAGTGTGTCAGCATCTAACTGCTGGATAAATGACATTAATTAATTAGAAAAAGGGTCTGTTGTTCGATCTGTACAATTACCACATCAGATGATGACCTTGTCTGACACAAGACTTAACTGCATGCCCAGATTAGGGAGACTCTGCAAAGAGGACTGTTTCTAGGCGTGCAAATCAAAGGCAAAATTTTGCCATACATTTAGGAATTTAATGCTCTCCTTGGGTGCTGTGATGACCTCCAAGGCATACATTAAATAAATGTAACACTCATGTCCAGTGTTGGCTAGAGCGTACATATAATTTTATTGTGTTTTTAAATCACAATTGATTTACCAAAAAACATATCTGGATGATGCCAAGATGTTAAAGGTCATGTTGCTACGCAGCATGAACTATGCTAATGGTACACACACACACACACACACCAAAAAAAAAATTATAATCTGCATCGGGAAGTGTGAGAATGACATGAAACCAAGAAAGTTATGCTGCCATCAAAGAAAAACTGTTAGCAGTACAGTAATACAGCATCACTTATTGATGACACTGCATATATCCATGCAACTTTTTAAAAGTAAGAATAGTATGCATTTTAATGGTTACTCAGCGGTGGACCAAGATCAAGCAAGCATTAGTTAGATCAGCTTTTTCTTCGAAGTTCATCCATAAGAAGTATACAGTATAATGCATTTGAAAATGCCCCAGTGTGCTTGTTCATAGGGGTTGTACATAGTTTACACAGCCAGTTTTGGGTTGTGTCCCTGGCTTGGCCGGGTTTGTGTAGTGTGTGTTTGTTCGTTGTTTACTTCTGAAAACGAATAAATATGTTTAAAAAAAAAAAAAAGAAAATGCAATTCAGCCAATATATTCCACTCAAGCGTATACTAATAAAGCACACTTGTGAAGATGTACATGCCTACATACAAAGACAACAGTACAAGAATTAAAACAAGGAACCTGAAAGTTAGTTAATGTTATAGGGTGTGGTGGAACCACTTGTCCGTAACAATTTTGATAAGTTCCAGATGTGCCGGTGATCCAGGCTCAAGTCAGTCTTTGTCGCAGGCACTTTCCATGTGTTCATGCCTGCATTCTCTTATGCCACGTAATACATGTGTAAACTCCCACTAATGAACATTCGCAACATGGTGAGCCACTCCAACCCATAGTGCCTGCAAAAGCAAACTAACAAATCACACATTTAAGATACTTCTGTCAACAGTACGTTCCAAGCTAATGTAATCTGGATGTAAACAAAGAAGGATGTTCTCTAGTACCATGAAATCCGTATAGGTATCAGCTTTCTGACAACAGTACCAAAAATACTTCACAATGTCACAACACCATGTAATTAAAGCCTTGCAACCACGTTGTTGTGAAGCCTAGAATAGAAGCAATTTCATGCTATTTTACAATGTGCCATTGTGAAAAGTTGTTATACGAACATCATTGTTTTGTATGGAATTATACTTACTGCTACTGTTCATTTTGCAAGATTTTTTGCACCATGCTACATATCGAAAAAATGCCTATTGTATGGTTAGTGATTACCTGCAATGATAGTCAAGTGGAGTACGGTTAATAAATTGATAATGGCCATCTTAAGGGGCAACTGTTCAATGGCAATCACTATGAACTTTGACATGAAGGAGTCACAAAAGGTGAAGAAAGATGTAATATGGTGCATAGCAGTGTGGACAGTAAATGTAGGCATCAAAAAGTGGAAGAGTGGTGACGGTACCAGTAGATGGGGTAGTAGACCTTGGCCATTCAATGATGCTTGCAGTCAGATCGGGGTCGACGCTATTCTGGGGTTGATCAAAGGAAGGCAGAGACAGGCACTTCTCAAGTGCACAGGGAGAGACTGGGAGACAAAGGTAATAGACATGGGAGGGGCTGTGGACATGGAATACCTAGACTGTAGCAAAGAAGTGCAAATTAATGAACCTGGGAAACAAAAACCCAGGAGGAGAGTACACAATGGGAGTGAGATACTGACAGCAACAACAATGGAAATGGACCTGAGGGTAGTCATATCAGATGACCTAAAGATGGGCTAGCAATGTGAGAAGGCAATAAGGAGGACTGGGGGTGATACTGGGATGCTTAGGGGGAGGCATCACCATTAGAAAACTGGAAGTTGTTTACCCTCTGTACAGACAGTTGGTTAGACCACATCTGGAGTACTGTGTACAGTTCTGGAGACCCCATCTCTGCAAAGACATAGACAGGGTGGCAGCTGTCCATAGGAGGGCAACCAAAATGGTGCAGGGTCTGTACTAGAAGACATATGAAGAAAGACTAAAGGAGCTTAAGATGTATGGCTGCAAGGAAAGGAGGGAGAGGGAGGACATGATAGAAACTTTCAAATACCTCCAGGTGAGCTGGCACGGTGACACTGATGGCTTAGATGCTGGCCACCACACCTCTCACCACACCCACGACCCTGGTTCAGGAATGAGCAGGGGCTGCAGGGTGGTTGGCAAGGGAGGAGAAGTATTGAGCAACCAAAGGCTGCTCTTCTTGTCTTGGGAAGGAGGACCAGCAGGCGTCAATGCAATACCACCACCTGGGGGTTCACGGGTGGTAGGTGCCAGAGGAAGCAGCATGAATAGGAGGGTTCAACATCAGCCAAGACCATAGTGAAGGATGCATCTCAGCGTGCACCCAACTCCTTGGCTCTCAGTGCATGCCAATGCTCAAAGGGTGGGCTGACAAACTAGTGCTTGTCACCATTGAGGCACCGAAGAGAGTGGCCAACATGGGGAAGGTAGGATCATAAATACAGGATTGAAATTAATAAATAAAGAAAGAAATAAACCTCAAGGGAACCATTAAGTACAAGAAGGTAGCATCTTTCAGAAAACAATATGTGCAAGAACATGGGGGCACTATTTGAAGTTATATTGGGGACAGCGCAGAGGTAATGTGAGGAAGTATTTCTTCATGGGGAAGGTAGTAGAATCATGAAACAGCCTTCCGGAGAAGGTTGTAGAGTCCAAAATAGTGGGGAAATTCAAGAATGCATAGGACAGACATAAGGTAGTTTGAGTGGGGGGTAGGAGGCAGAAGGCTGTAGGTTAACTAGGATCTGCTGCTTATCCATTAAGTGGGGAAATGGGCAGACTAGGTGTGCCAAGTGGTCTGTATCTGCTATCCAATTCTATGTTTATGATTCTATGTGTGAAATTTTAGGCAGGCACCTGGAAGGAATGCAACAACACATGGAAGCAGACCAAAAATGGAACATTTTAAAGGAAGGGCTGGTGGAGAAAATAGAAGGGACGGGCAAAGAAACCCAGTTAGCTGACAGTGGAGGTCATGGAAGGGGTGAGGAACAAGAGGACAGGAATTAAAAAGTACCAAAAAATCAGGGACAGGTGATGCTAAGAAGACGTACGTGGGGAAGTCCAGGGAGGTTACCATGTGGGACAACAAAATGCTGGAATAGAATGTGATAGGCATCTCCTCCTGATGCAGAGAGGTTATCCTGCCCCTGTTTCAGTCATTGGTCAGGCACCAAGGGGGGTACTGTGAGCAGTACCGGCACACATTACTGAAGAAAGACTTAACATTGTTGGATGTGGGGTACAGCAAAGACCCACCAAGATGATACCTGGATTGGAGAGCAAGCCCTATGAGGACAGGCTTGGAGAGCATAATATGTATTCACTGGAGGAGAGGAGGGATGGTGGGGATATGCTCAAGACATCTGAAGGGGGATTAACAAGACAAACACAGAATAGATTTATCAGATGAGAATGGGAGGGACATGAGATGGCATGGACTGCGATGGGAGGAATATTCAAGAGGGAGATGAGGAGACCTTTTTCATGTAAGGAGTGGTGAACAAATGAAATACCTTACAAGACAAGATAGTGTTGGCTAAGAAGGAGGGCAGTGTCAAGAGTGGCTGTGACAGGGTAAGTGGAAGGGACGGGGGAAGGGTGGGGCTATTGGGGTAGCTGCGAGATGCAGTGCTAGCTGCACACTACAGCTGACTTGAAAAACCCCGAGGCCAATTTGTGCTGTCAGTTTCATACGATCATATATACTTACGCATCAAGCACGAAATCTGAACATGAGCATCAGTGACCACTTCAGTGACCGAAATGTCACTATTCAGAAAAAAGTCTAGTGAGTTCTGGAAAGCAAGCTTTTCCATATTTGGGGACTTCAGTGCTGTCTCCTGCTTGTCGACCATGGTCATTGCTAGAATCTCTTTCGACTCCAGGTCCATGCAGATGTATGTACAGTACTGAGCTGAGTGCCCAGGACTGTCCATTTTACTGTCACCTAAAATGAAGATAACAAATGTACATGACAGGTCGGAATAAGTCAGCTTAAGAACATATGATCACAGATATCACACAATGATGTAGCATTTTCACATCCATTATAATGACACTTTTGTGCTTGCGTGAAGACAGCAAAGAATCCTCCATTGCCACCCAGTGATGTTCAATAACAGGTACCACATACAGATGCTGAAAGCGAAAACATGAGGACTCACTGAGCATTGCATGGTTCAAGAAGCAGTACATGAGGGCAATCTTTCCATAGTTATATTGCCCAACAAAAGTACAGCACCGGAAGGCAACATGTCACCCACATTCAGGCCATATTTCAGTTGTGGCTGGCTTGACCATTTAAAGTGAATATGGCCAATTGTACACATCTGAAAGAAAAAATGAGTGTGTTACAGTACTGTATCAAGCAATACAATATTTGCTCAATATGTATGTCATAATTTGCCATTTGTTACGTACCCCTGTCAATGTCAAGCACGTCCCACTAACCCTTGTGTTGATTGCAAGGGCCTGGCCACAGATCCCACAACTGGTCAATGAGCATTTATGTGCCAACGCCATGAGGTTTTCCCTGGTAAACCATGAACACAGCCTGTTGTACAATTGATCTTGCAATGTGAGCATCACTGCCTTCTGTGTTATCGTTATCGTGGTTTTCCTCTGCATGTGCTGTGATGGGCTCCTCAATACCACACAGTCCCAAAACATCTTCCTCAACAGTGGTGTCTGGCAAATGTTCATATTGGACATCACTGTGAACTAAAATAGAACTCAATGGCAAGAATTACAATTATGTAACACACTAGAGATTCATGGTGCACTGACAAAGTATTGTGTGTTACTGTGTCAAATAACGTCTATATTGATGTTGCCCTTGCCCAAGACTTCATTGTCACCATGCTAAACGAGCCTCTGGAAGTTGTAACCAAATTTAAATATCTGGGTATCTGGATCGACAATAAATTATCTTTCAATGACCACGTCGAAGATGTCTCTAGAAGGTTAAAAGCAAGGTTAGGTTTCTTCTACAGAAATAGGCCCCTTTTCCCCCTTGAAACTCGAAACAAGCTTGTACAGGCCACTTTTCTCCCCTATTCGATTATGGCGATGTAATCTATTCCACCACCACTCTTGCAAATCTAAGTAAACTGGACATCCTTTATCACCGTGCGTTACGGTTCATTACCAACTCCCCTTACCGTTCGCACCACTGTGACTTATATGCAGCTGTTGGTTGGACATCCCTTACTACTAGACATCTGCTCTATGCTGGGCTATGGACTCTTAAACTACTCCTGCAGAAATTGCCAAGCTAGCTCTCTTCCCTTATTAGTATCTCACATAGTGCATACCTGTTAAGAAAATCTGACTTTATTATGCTTGACATACCAAGGACTCGGACTTCCTTTGGTAAACGTGCTATTGCATATGCCTTCCTCCATTTGGAACCATTACAAACCATACTGAAACTAACTAGCACAGTTTCAATAAACTTCTACAAATCGCTAAGTTCAGCCAAAATAAAAGACACCTGTAACTGTCATTAAGTCTCTTCCTTCCCCAAGTGTGCTATATTTATCCACTGGTAAGGTATAATTGATTTGTCATATTAACTGCTTTCCCTTCCCCTTCTACTCCTGGCTTTATCTATGCTTACGCTCCACTGCTACTCTATCAAATCACTCCTCCCCCCCATATCAGTTGTAGTCTGTTGTTTGTTCTAGCTGCCAAAATATATGTATTGCACATACCAGTCATCATGTTTCATTTATCAGTATGCAACCTGTAAGTCGCTTCCCTGTCTCATATCAATGTTTACCACCTGCGGTCACCCTATGTGGTACCCTTGTATGTATATCCAGCCTGTATCATGTAACGTGCATTTCATGTATATACTGTTATTACCTATCTGTGTTTGTACTGTAAGTGTTTATGTCACAGGACCTCCTTGTGAATGAGCTTGCTCAATGGAGTTTTCCTGCAATAAACTTGAACTTGAACTTGATGTGAAGACAAATGGCAGCTGTGATATGTATACATGCTAACATACTACTTGTCCGTACATTATGCCTTATGGTCGATTGAATCTACTGGAAACACAAATCCCACATTGGGAACTGAGGACCTTACTGCCCCCTTGTGTTCCGATATATCCCCTTTCTGCATCTGTCCCACCCTCTCTTGAAGCCCTCAACAGTGGAAATCTGGATCAGCCTGCCAGGCAGCGCATTACAAGGATCCATCACCTTCTCAGTAAAAATCTCCTCCTCTTCTCCCCATTATCCTTCCACCTTCCAACTTCCAACCATGCCATCTGGTGATACCGCCCTCCTTTTGTCTAGTATAAAGCTCCCGTCTGTGTTTACCTCATGTATTCTCTTCAGGTACTTAAAGACCTCAACCATGCCCCCCCATCTCTCATCTACTGTCCTCCAATGAAAACAGGCTGAGCTCCTTAAGTCTGTCCTCATACATCAACTTCCCCACTCCTCGAATCATCATGGTAGCTGTCCTCTGAGCCCTCTCCAGGACTGGTATGCCCCTCTTCAAGTGTGGTCTCCAGTACTTTACACAGTACTCGAGGTGTGGTTTAACCAGACCATTGTACAGCACATCCCACACCAGGTTGTACCTGTGTTTATGGTTTCCATGCACAAGATGTAACACCTTGCACTTGGTGGTATTGAAATTTATTTTCCATGTGTGACGCCACCTTTGTATGCTGTTCCGGTTCCCTTGCAGGGCCAGCCTCCCTTCTTCCCACTCAACTACTGCTCCCAACATAGAGTCATCAGCAAAGAGACTCAGTACATACCCTATACTCACCTTGATGTCAGATATGTATGCACTAAACAGGATCGGACCAAGGACAGAGCCCTGCCATACTCCACTACCAACCTCTCTAGGATTCAGGAGCTCCCCACTGACCACTACTCTATGTGTGGCCAGCTTGTCAGGGTCCTATCCATCTGACCATCAGTGGGCCCACTACCAAACCTGTCAGTTTCTCCAACAGTCCATTGTGGTGGACCGAGCCAAATGCCTTGCTGAAGTCCAAGAATAGTACATCCACAGGCTTCCACCTGCCCAGTTCCAATGTTACACATGTGTAGAGCTCCACACTGTTGGTTTGACATGATCTACATGGCAGAAACCCAATGTCATCGACTATCCAGCCCTCCCTTCTCTTCCAAGAACACCTATTGTCGTTACTTCTGCATACCCTCCATTAATTTTCCCACCACCGAGGTCAAACTGCTGGGTCTATAGTTACCTATACTTCCTCTCGACCCCCCCTTTGTGGATTGGCACCACATGCACCTAATGCTAATCCCTAGGTACCCTCCCTGTTGCAAGTGACCTGTTGAAGAGCTCCACCAGGGGTGCAGCCAGTACGTCTGTCAACTTCCATAGTACTCTCGGATGAATGCCATCCATCCCAGGAGATGCATCATTCATCTGGGAATTAAGGGCTTTCCACACCAGTTCAGTGGAGATAGTATCATCCTTCACCCCCACCTTGCTGGCCTGTCTTTCCTGGTCCTGGAGTGAAACCCCAGTGGTGCCTATCCCTTTGAGTGTGGCTCCATTTCTCTTGCTCTGCCAACACCACACAATACTGCTTCTGTCAGCCTAGTGCTTTGCTTTGTAAATATCCCATACCCCTCCCTAGTGAACACCGAGGTGAAGTACTCATTTAATACCTACGCCTGCTCCCTCGCCTATTCCACCCAGCCACCAACTGATCTCAATCTGCACAGATGATCCTTATTTTTTCACTGCTCCATGATGTAACAGAAAAAAAATCTCTTTTCCCCATCCCGAATCCTCTATGCCAGCCTCTGCCCTTTACTGGACTTCGCCCACCTGCACCATATGGGTGACCTCTGCCGATGCAAGATGGTACGTTTCAATCTCCCTTTCTCCTCTCAATGATTTGTATTTATTTGGGACAGCCTTCTTGTTCCCGACTGCTACCTGAAGTTCACTGGTACAACAGAACGGTTTATGTGACCTTGCTCCCTTGAGCTTCACCTTAGTCCAAGAGGGTAGCATCTTTCAGAAAAAGAGATGTGCAAGAACAAGGGGACGCAATTTGAAGATAGAGGGGGATGGCTCAAGGGCAATGTGAGGAAGTATTTTTTCACAGTGAGGGTGGTAGACACATGGAACAGCCTTCCTGCGGAGGTTATGGGGTGTGAAACTATGGGAAAATTAAAGAATGCATGGGACAGACATAAGGCAACTTTTGTGGTAGGTAAGAAGAAATAGGCTGTTGGTTAAATAGGATCTGCAGCTTATCTGGTAGGTATGGAAATGGGCAGACTAGGTGGGCCAAGCGGTCCGTATCTGCCATAAAAGTCTATGTTTCTATGGTTCTATGTTTAGTGCAGGTCCTGCCTCATGAAGTCCCCTTTGTATGCCCTCCCAATTCTTTTACACATCTGCCATTATTATAATCCCCTTCAAGTGATCCTTGAGAATATTTCCCATGCCCACAAAGTCTGCTCCCCTGAAATCCATGGCCAGTGTA
The DNA here is from genome assembly GCA_016271365.2 of Neoceratodus forsteri. Taxonomy (NCBI): domain Eukaryota; kingdom Metazoa; phylum Chordata; order Ceratodontiformes; family Ceratodontidae; genus Neoceratodus; species Neoceratodus forsteri. The sequence goes on from CM028138.1 coordinate 205,309,446, forward strand.
CTCGATCCCACCCCCCCACATTAATTTGAAACCAGACATCATGGCCACTCCCAGTCATGTGATTCTGTACAAACAGGTCCCTAACCACATCCCCATCTGCTAGAAGCACACCCAGGACATTTCCCTCCTTCCCATGTTTGTACCTGGCATATTGTGGTGCCCATCAGCAACACTCTCTCCCCTTTTAGTCCACACTGGGCTACAATGTTGACCAGCAAACCATAATCAAGGACATCACCCATCCTGGGGGGGCCTATATACTGCAACCTGAGTGACCTTTACTCCTGCAGGGGGTTTGTACAGTGACCCATAAGGCTTCCACGTTTACCTCTGCCTATTCTATCCTAGCAATTTCAATGCCATCTGTAATGTACATAGTCCAGGGGTCAATCGTAATATTGGTTTACTAGCCCAAACAATAGTGCAAAGTGACCAAGATTAGTACAGCTAACTCTCTATATGCCCATCTTGATTAGTGCCAATTTTCATGGCTGTTAATGACGTTAAAAAAGTCTTTACTTTAACATTCTTTAGTCCTCATGCTAATCTCTCTCAATCTTCCAGATGTCCAGGTGTGATTAGCAGCTCTTTAAGAGCTGCAATTATCTGGAAGTTCAAGAGAGTGAGTCATTATCACTCCACTGTTAAGACTTTCAGCTAGTGTACAAGGTGTGATCAAGGATAGAGTGCTGTTAAGTCACTAGGTTCCAGTTTTCTGATTCTGTCTATGTGTAACAATTTGTATAATATTATTAAGGCCAGTGCCCCTCATTTCTCTACATTTTGAGTGTTTGTATGTGTGATAGGCTTGTGGGACCCAGATTCAGACACCAGTTGAAGTACCAAAGTAAAGCAGCTTTTATTCAGTAAAGAAAACAAAAATGCTATAAGCAAACTGTTCAATAAAGAAATAAAGAGGATTGGTTCATCCAAATAAACATAAAAAACACGATTTTGTAAGCACAAAACAATAAACAACCACTAGCAAGTACAGAGGGGCTGTTCAAAGTAAGGGAAGGGAGGGCCACCAGGGGCCATGATATGAGACTGGAGCGAGGAAGATTCAGGAGGGAGATGAGGAGACACTTTTTTACAGAGAGGGTGGTGGCTGGGTGGAATGCGTTATCTGCAGAAGTGGTATGCAGTAGAACAGTGGACTGCTTCAAACAAAGATGGGACAGGACAAGGGGGAGGGTTAATGAAGGGGAAGGGTGGAAGGGAGGGGCAGCTGCAGAATAAGGGGTGCTAGCTGCACATTCGAGCAGACTTGATAGACCTCTAGGCCTTTATCTGCTGGCAAATTTCATATGTTCGTAGTGTGAAACAGGTGTCAGCTCCCTGCTGAGCCCAACAATGAACTGAATAAGAGCAGTACTTGCCCCTTATTTATAGTGCCATGTGATGGGGAAGCTCCTCCCCTTTTTGCATATTTACGAGAAAGTTCTTTATTAACTAAGCTTTATTATAATCTCTCATAATCAAATACCATGACTAAGTATATTCAATCAGTTAGGGATCCTTAAACATATTTATTTTTAGTGTAAACAATTTCTTAAAGCAAAAGTAGGCTGTCCTCATGATCTACAGGCTCCTCCCCTTGGTTCTTCATATAAATTTATCATTGATTCAGCAGGCCAGCTCTTAAAAGGAAGAGTCAGAAACAGAGGGAGGTCCTGAAGGCATGAGGAAATATGTCTAATCCTTTCCACAGAGTCGACTACACAGAATAGGTAAACAAAATAAAAGAAAAACTGTAAATTGTTTACATTCCTGCAATATATCCCCTTGAAGGTTATGTCCTGCTTTCCCTTTTCAAATATTTGTTTCCTTAAAATGAGCGTTTCATGCTGGGCTGAAGCACTGCATAGTGTGGTTAAAAAAAACTAAACTCTCGCTACAGAACAGACCTCTTTCCTACATCAATCGTGCTTTTCTAAGCATAGAGTTTAAACGGAGAAAGGGTCTGTTCTAATTGCATGAAGTTCCTAAACTCTAGCAGCAGTTCGTTTTGGAGCTTGCAGGCTTCAGGCTTAATTTCCTCACTTAGGACATACCAGGAATTTCACTATTCCGAAACAGGAGAACTCATTACAGTAAACAGCAAACCCTCACCAAAGAGCAATTTATACCATCTCTCTTTTAGTCTGAGGTTTCTTTTCCTGTTTTAGCTTTGTGTTTGCTCCTTTTGTTTTACCGCAGACTCGCTACCGGAACATTCACACTATTGAGAAGGGAATAGTGCGAGCGTTTGTGTAGACGGTTCTGCACACATTCGAGAAGGAGATTGATCATGATTACCATACCGGAACTTAAAGAGACGAGAAACAGAGGTAATAGTAGTCAGGGACAGATAGAACATTAGACAGGTGGCCTTCCAGTCCAATGGGGAAAAGAATACAAGAAGGGGGGGGAATAGGGGAGAGAAAAGGTGCGCTGTTGCAACAGACTTTAAAAAGGGGGGTCTCGAAAGACACTATGCAACCCTGTCACAAACGCCTCCCCACCTAAGAGAAAACCAAACATAAGGGTTTTCATATAACTTAGAGAAGAATTCCCTAAGCAGGTAGCATTCAAACAGATCTCTCAATAGAGAGATGGAGCTTCAGCCCACCCACTCTCCGAAGCTCCACCTCGGGGTCCCAATTCAAAAACAAACTAAAGAACAGAGAGGTAGCAAGGGCTATCCTCTGATGCTGTTATTTTCAATACCCCGAGGTCTGTTGTTACCTGATTAGTGTCCTGTCCTGCTCCATACCAGAAGAGGTAATCTGCATTTCTATTCACAGGCCCTGATCTATGCTTTATGGTAAAGCGATAAGGCTGCAGAGCCAAATACCATCACATTATGCGAGGGTTTTTATCTTTCATAGCCTGAAGACAGCACAGTGGATTGTGGTCTGTCCAGACCTCGAAATCCACTCCCAAAGATAAAACTTTAATGCCTCAATAGCCCATTTTGGGGCTAAACATTCTTTCTCGATGGTGGAATATTTAGTTTCTATATTACAGTATGTAATTTTCTACTTACGTATATTACTGGATGTTCTTCTCCTTCAATTATTTGTGTTAACACTGCACCTATACCGGTGTTAGAGGCATCAGTTTGTACAATAAAAGGAAGATTAAAAGCTGGACTTTCTAATATAGGTGATGCACATAAGTAACCCTTTTATGGTACAGAATGCCTTTTCGCAGTCTGGTGTCCATTTTACTGTACCGAGGGGTGATTTTTCTTTGTTAAATCCATTAAGGGACTGGCTATGGTTGCAAAATCAGGTGCAAATTGCCTATAATAACCAGCAAGCCCTAAAAAGGATCTTACGTGGTGTTTTGTAAGGGGGCGGGGTCTATTGGCCATCGCATCCACTTTCCCAATGTCAGGTTTTATTTGGCAACCTCCAATCTGGAAGCCCAATTATTTTACCTCTCTCATAACTAGGGCACATTTTTCAGGATTTATTGTTAACCTAGCCTGTGAGATGGCTGTCAGAACTTGTGACAAATGTTGTAAGTGATCTTCCCAATTCTGGCTGAACACCACAACATCGTCCAAGTAAGCGGCACTATAAAACTCATATGTGTTCTGAGCACATTGTTCATAAATCTTTGGAAAGTAGCTGGTGCTGCATAAAGTCCAAAGGGCATGGTGGTAAACTGGAAATGACCCAAGGAAGTGCTGAAAGCAGTTTTATCTATATCTTGTCTACTCAGGGGGAATCTGCCAGTACCCCTTTGTCAAATCAAGATTACTGATGTATTTAGCTTTTCCAAGGTGATCTACAATGTCATCAATTCAGGGCATGGGATATGCATCAAATTTTGAAATTGCATTTAGGTGGTGGAAATCTAAGCAAATCCTAATGCCTCCTTCCTTCTTACCCACGACCACAATAGGGGAACCCCATTCGCTAGTAGATGGTTCTATAACCCCTAAGGCCTGCATTTTCTGTACTTCTTTAATAACATCCCCTCTTACCTTCTCAGGTATTCAATAGAGCTTTTGTCTAATAACTATCCCGTGGTTCAAGTGTATCCGATGCTCCACCCCTTTTGCTTTCCCTGGTTGATAGGAATATGTTCCTGTAAAAGGTTTTGACATCTTATCTAATTCTATTCTTTGCCCCTCCTCAAGGTCAGGGTTAATGGTTATTAGTTCACAGCCCCCGGTTCCTTCCAATCTCTGGTAAGCTTGGTCCATTTCTCTATTAGATTGTTCAGGACATACTGTATAAACAGAGTAGGAGTAGTCTCTGTAGTCTCCCTATTATGCCATTTCTTAAGGAGATTAGCATGATATATTTGTAACCTTTTTCATCTCTCAGAAACATCTATTTCGTAATTGACAGGACCGACTTGTCTCCGTACAATATACGGTCCCTGCCACTTCATAGTCAACTTGCTTTCTGTGGAGGGTAATAGTAATAGTAATAATACCTTATCCCTGGGTTGCAGAATTTTATGTCCCACTCCTTGATCATAATATTTCTTTTGGTCTTTTTGTTTTCCTAGGTTATTCTGATGGGCCAATGTAATGTATTTGTTAGCCTTTGCCTTAATTGAGTTATATACTCTAGAGTTGGGGTACCTTCATGTCCCTTTTTGCTCTCCCATTTTTCTTTTATGATATCTAGAGGTCCCCTTGGATTCCTCCCATAGAGTAACTCGAATGGAGAAAATCCAGTAGAGACCTGAGGAACTTCCCTGTATGCAAACATTAAGTAAGGCATGTTACGATCCCACACCTTCCCTTCATCCTGAACATATTTCATGAGCATCTTGTTTAAGGTTTAATTAAATCTTTCCACCATCCCATCAGTTTAGGGATGATATAGGGAAGTGTACAAAGCCCCAACACCCAAAGATTGATAGAGGTGAGCTAATAGTAAGGATCAAAAGTTACTACCTCTATCCATAAGGATTTCTCTAGGTACTCCCACTCTACTAAATATCTTTAAGAGTTCCTCCGCAATTTTGGGGGTGGTGACTGTCCATAGGGGTATTGCCTCAGGGTAACATGTGGCATAGTCACACACCATGAGGATAAAGTGATTGCCCTTATTACTCTTGGGCAGAGGTCCCATAATGTCCGTTGCTATGCGATCAAAAGAGGTATCTATCAAAGGAAGTGGTTGCAAGGGCACTTTGTCTGATTTGGTTATAGTAGCCACTTTCTGACATTCTTGGCAGCTTTGACAATAAGTGGCTACCTGATCATGAATCCCTGGCCAAAAGTACCAGTTTAGCAGCTGACTTAGGTTTTTTTCCCTCCCTAAATGTCCGCCCATAGGGATGTCATGAGCTATGGTTATTAATTGCTGTCTAAAACACATAGGCACCACCATTTGTTCTATTACACACCCCGTTTTAGGATTCTTACACTCCCTATGCAGCAATTGGTCATGTATCACATATCTAGGATATCCTGTCTGACTATCTGCTTCCACAACCTGTGAAAAACAAGGTGTTACACTAACATCAGTAATTTGCTCATTTTTAAACATCTCATTTACATCAAGGTTGCCTTCAGCAATTGGAGTGTCCTTTTTATAGTTCCATAACATCCTTTCCCTTCATCTGTTTGACTTTGACTTTCTGTCCTTTCTGGGGGCATGATATATGTCCTCATCAAAAGGGAACATCTGGAGAAATGTTAGTGACTGCTTGCCTTGTGCTCTGGTGGTAACAGCAGTTACTTGAGAGTCCATACCCATTAGTGCATCAAACGCAGGGTAGTCATGTCAAATAACCACTGGCACAGGCAGGTTAGGTACTAGGCCAATGTCCATTTTATGGTCTTGCCCTTGAACACTCAGGGTAATATGTTGCACTGGATAGGCATGTACATCTCCATGGATACACATGACCCTGGTTGTGTCTTTACTATTTCCTTCAGGCAACAAAGATGCTTGTACCAGGGTCTGTTTGCTACAAGAGTCTAAAAGGGCAGGGACCTCTTTCCCATTTATTTGTACTGTAGTCAGATATTGACCCCAATTAGCAAGAGCTAGATGTGAATGTTCCTTCTTTTGGCATGGGCAATATCTGGCAATGTGTCCTTTCCCTTGGCAATCATGGCATATGATGTCTGGATTAGGTCCTCTACCCACCCTGTTGGTTCCTAGTGTCCCTTCACTGCTTTCCCCAATGACAGGTGATACCCCAACTTGATTAGTATTAGAGATGGGAACAATTCTTACCATGGGTGAGGGTCCATGAGCCCCCAAGTGTCCTCTCATCCTTGGAGGTCTTGCCATTATGTAATCCTCTGCTAGGTCAACGGCTTTTTGTGCAGACTCAGGACGATGCTCCTTCACCCACATTTGTACATCTGGTGGAAGAATTTTTATAAATTGTTCCAGAGTGATATCTTCCATTACTTGCTCCATTATCCTTGAAGTAGGTTGCAACCATTTATTACTTAAGTCTCGTAATTGGGTATATGCTTCCTGAGGGGAGGCAGCAGAATGACATTTAAAGGTTCTAAACCTTTGTCGATAGGTCTCAACACTAATATCATATCTTTTAAGGATGAATTGGCGTACATAATCATAATCATTAACATGGGCACTGTCCACATGGCTATAAGCCAATTGTGCCTTTCCTGATAAATAGGGAGTGAGCCGCACCACCCACTGTTCTTTAGGCCAACGACAAACTTCTGCCACTCTTTCAAAAGTTGCGATATATGCTTCAGTATCATCTGATTCAGTCAATTTAGATATTTTAATGTCTTTTGGTCCTTCTTGTTCTCTGGGTGCGGGCGGTCTTGTTGTACCTAATGTTTGAATGGCTCTAATAGTGTCAGTCCAACGGGCCTCATTCTGTAAGTGGTCCACCTCCCGTTGTTTCTCTAGTTCCATCTGTCGTACACACAGCCACCTTAACAGATCATGTACCTCTTTGGGGGGGTCTATCCTCAGGTTCCTTCATCTCTGAAGCAGTGGCACCTCCTTCAGTCTCCTTTTCCTCTTTCTTTGTCTCTTTCCATCATACATCTGGTAATCCAGTCAGTAAAGGTATTTGGGATAATTCGGTCATCCTGCGAGTCTGGATCCCACCCGTACTGGGTTGACTGGTAACTGGCTGGCTGACAGCTGATGGCTCCAACATAGTGTGCTATGAATACCAGGTCTGGTATTCCACCCTCAAGACAGCGTCTCAAAGGAATCCCACTTCTGACATTAGTGTGATAGGCTTGTGAGACGCAGATTCAGACACCAGTTGAAGTACCAAAGTAAAGCAGCTTTTATTCAGCAAAGAAAAAAAAATGCTATAAGCAAACTGTTCGATAAAGAAAAAAAGAGGATTGGTTCATCCAAATAAACATACAGAACACAATTTTGTAAAGCACAAAACAATAAACAACCACTAGCAAATACCAGTGTGAAACAGGGGTCAGCTCCCTGCTGAGCCCAACAATGAACTGAATAAGAGCAGTACTTGCCCTTTATTTATAGTACTACAGTGCCATGTGATGGGGAAGCTCCTCCCCTATTTGCATATTTACAAGTACGTTCTTTATTAACGAAACTTTATTATAATCTCTCATAATCAAATACCATGACTAAGTATATTCAATCAGCTAAGGATCCTTAAACATATTTATTTTTAGTGTAAACAATTTCTTAAAGCAAAAGTAGGCTGTTCTCATGATCTACAGGCTCCTCCCCTTGGTTCTTTGTATAAATTTAGCATTGATTCAGCTGGCCAGCTCTTAAAAAGAAGAGTCAGAAAAAGAGGGAGGTCCTGAAGGCATGAGGAAATATGTCTAATCCTTTCCACAGAGTCGACTACACAGAATAGGTAAACAAAATAAAAAAAAACTGTAAATTGTTTACATTCCTGCAATATATCCTCTTGAAGGTTCTGTCTTTCTTTCCCTTTTCAAATATTTTTTCCTTAAAATGAGCGTTTCATGCTGGGCCGAAGCACTGCATGGTGCGGTTAAAAAAAACTAACCACTCGCTACAGAACAGACCTCTTTCCTACATCAATAGTGCTTTTCTAAGAATAGAGTTTAAGCAGGAAAGGGTCTGTTCTAATTGCATGAAGTTCCTAAACTCTAGCAGCAGTTTGTTTCAGAGCTTGCAGGCTTAAGGCTTAATTTCCTCGCTTAGGACGTACCGGGAATTTCATTATTCAGAAACAGGAGAACTCGTTACAGTAAGCAGCAAAACCCTCAGCAAAGAACAATTTACACCATCTCTCTTTTAGTCCGAGGTTTCTTTTCCTGTTTTAGCTTTGTATTTGCTCCTTTTGTTCTACCGTGGACTCGCTACCGGAACATTCGCACTATCAAGAAGTGAATAGTGCGAGCGTTCGTGTAGAAGGGTCTGCGCACATTCGAGAAGGAGATTGATCAGGATTACCATAGCAGAACTTAAAGAGACCAGAAACAGAGGTAATAGTAGTCAGGGACAGAAAGAACATTAGACAGATTGCCTTCCAGTCTAATGGGGAAAAGAATACAAGGGGGGATAGGGGAGAGAAAAGGTGTGCTGTTGCAACAGACTTTAAAAAGGGGGGGTCTCGAAAGACGCTATGCAACCTTGTCACAGTATGCAACATCTCAGTGACAAATTGCAAAGAGGTATACAAGATCGGCCCTGCAGATGATGCGTTTTATCTCAGCCTCACTATCACTACCCTCTCCCCTCCAAATCTCGTTCTTTCCCTGCACACCACTGCAGACCAGACTCGGAGGTGACCATCCATAGATCCATAGCTGCCATTACTGGCAAGTGTAGGAGGTCCTCAGCTCTTCTAAACGGACCATGCCAGCCACCACCATCCATACAGTTCCACCCTTATCCCACTCAGCATGTCATTTTAGCCTAAAAACAAAGCTTTGGATTATGTATGGTATGAAAATAACCCTTGAACAAATACATAATTTGAAACCTTGAAATAGGCATTCCTGGGGTGCATAGATCATCCTATACAGATACAGAAACAGAAATAGTATAGTGTTATGCCTGTGTACTGTTTCCTCTGGGCTATGAGAGGACAATTTTAAAGAAAAATCTGTTATTGATGGGGCAGAACATAATTAAATGCATTTACAAATAAAAATGTCATAGTTTTCTGTTTCCCAAGCCCCTTAGGTTTGTCTATACCTCACCCCAAAGAAATCTTAGATATGATCCTGGATTTACTGAGACTATACCAAAAGTTTCGAAAGTGCAGGTCTCCAGTTGACTATAGGGTGGGAACCGAGAGTGTCTTTCTGTGCCTGACTCTGTTCATTGCCCTGTGGGTGGTGGTGACAGTGTGGTGAGGTGCATAGAAACATAGACTTTGATGGCAGATAAGAACCGCTTGGCCCACCTAGTCTGCACATTTTTCTACCTAATGGATACTCTGCACATCCTATTTAACCAACAGCCTATAGCTTCCCCCTCCAAACAAAATTGCCTTTTGTCTGTCCCATGCATTCTAGAATTCAAACACAGTATTAGAACTCACATCCTCCTCAGGAAGGCTGAGTCAATGCATACACCACAATGTCTATGAAAAAATATTTCCTCACATTGCCTCTGCCCCCCCCTTCAAACTGTGTCTCCTTGTTTTTGCACATCTCTTTTTCTGAAATATGCTACCCTCTTGGACTTTGTTGATTCCACTGAGGTACTTCAAAGTTTCTATCATGTCACCTCTCTCTCCCTCCTTTCCTCAAGGGTATGCATAGTCAGCTACTTTAGTCTCTCCTCATATAGATTCTCTTGCAGACCCTGGACCATTTTAGTTGCCCTCCTCTGGACTGCCTCCATTCTGTCTATGTCCTTGCAGAGATGGGGTCTACATAAGTGGAAGCAGTACTACAGATGGGGACTCATCAACTGTCTGTACAGAGGGATAACAAGTTCCTGGTTTCTGCTGGTGATGCCTCTCCTTATATATCCCAATATTCCCCCAGCCCTCCAACCTGCCTTTTCACATTTTTCATCCAATATGATTACCCACACATCCCTTTCCATTTTTTTTGTTGTTACTAACCCCTCCTCCATTGTGTAATCTTCCACTGGGTTTTTGTTTCTCAGGTGCATTAGTTTACACTTCTTTGCATTGAATCAAAACTGCCATTCTTCTGACCATTCCTCCAACCTTGCCAAGTCCCGTCTCATCCTTTCCAAACCTCCTTGTATATCAACCCTGTTGCAGATCTTTGTGTCATCTGCAAAGAGGCATACTTTTCCTTACAGTCCCTCCGCAATGGCACTTATAAAGACATTAAAAAGGACTGGACCCAGTACTGAACACTGTGCTACTCCACTAGTACACCCACTTTCTTCAAAATGGATGCCATTTACCATTACCTTCTGTGTTCTGTTGTCCAGTCAATGGTTTACCCAGGCCACCACCTTGGGACCCACTCCCAAGCTGGTTAATGTCACTATTAATCTTTTGTGTGGGACTGTGTCAAATGACTTGCTAAAGTGTCGGAAGGCCATATACGCAGACGATGCCCGGTCTAGTACTTTGGTCACTCAGTCAAAGAAATCAATTAGATTTGTCTGACATGACCTTGCTGTTGTGAATCCATGCTGCCTTGGGTCCTCTGCCTCACTGGCCTCTAGGTACTCAACAAGGCTTTCCTTCAGAAGTGATTCCATCACTTTCCCTACCTCAGAACTCAAACCGACAGGTCTATAGTTTCCTGCCTTGGTCTTGCTCCCACTTTTGTGAAGGGAATCACAACCGCCTTCCTCCAGTCCTCAGGTTCCACACCACCCTGCCTTGATTTATTAACAAGAGTAGTCAGTGGTGTCACTAGTTCTCTCCTTAATTCTGGGGTGAATTCCATCAGACCCCATTGCTTTGTCCACCTTCAGTTTTAGGAGTTCCATCAGAACCCTTTCTTCTGTAAAAGGACTGGGATACCCCCCCCCCACATCCAGAGTGCTTCTGTTAATCACCTCCCCCTCCTCCTTTTCTGTGAATACTGATCAGAATTATTTGTTCAACATCCCTGCTTTTTCACTGTCCCTCTCTGCCCACCCAACATCCACTGTGTTTTGCCTCACTGTCCCTCCATTTGTCTTTCTACACTCCCTGATATACCTATAAAAGGTTTTACCCCCCTTCTTAACTGAGTTGGCTATCTTTTCCTTGGTTTGGGTCTTTGCTATTCTGACTACCCTCCCTGCCTGCTTCTGCCTTAACTGGTACAGTTCTCTGTCCTGCTCCTTCTGCATTTGCTTATGTTTCCTAAATGCTATCTTTTCCCCCTAACCTTCACCACCACCTCTTTTGAGAACCACACTGGCTTTTACTTTTGTTTTTATTTGTTAATTTGCTTCACACAAAGGCTTGTTGTCTCTGTGATGGCAGCTTTGACGTTTCCCATTGTTGCTCCACCCCTCCTTTTAGCCTGTTTGCTAGTGCTTTTCTAAGGCACTCTCCCATCTTGCCAAAGTCAGCCCTCTGGAAGTCCAGAAGCCTCACATTTGTATGGCTTGACTCTGTCGTGAACCACACTGTTTGGTGGTCACTTGTTCCCAGATGGCTACCCACTTTTAGATCTGAGATCCTCTCACTGTCCCCATTTGAAAGTACGAGGTCTAAGATTTCTCCCTCCCAAGTGGGTTCCAAAACTAGCTGTCTGAGGTATGCCACCTGAAGGGCATTGAGAATGACCCTGCTTTTGGATGTGGCTGCAGCAAAGGTGCTACAGTTAACATCTGGCATATTCAGGTCCCCCATCAACAGTATCTCCCCATTCTTCCGCCATCCTAAGGATGACTTCTATCATATCCTTATCCATTCCCTCCCCCTGACATGGGGGTCTGTATACAACCCCTGTGTGGATTGTGATGCCATTTCCAGTCTCTAAGGTGACCCACACTGCCTCCTCTCCTCCCTGTTTATTTTTTTGTTCAGTTGCTTTTATCCCTTCCCTTAGATTGAGAGCTACTCCACCCCCTCTTCTACCTTCCTTGCCTTTCCTGTAGGTTATGTACCCTGGTATGTTAGCATCCCAGTCAGGTCTCTCTGGGTACCATGCTTCTGTGACTGCTACAATATCCAGACATCCCTCTTCCATCAAGGATACCAGTTCAGGGAGCTTGTTGCCCAGACTAAGGGCATTGGTACTCATTACCCTCCTTTTCTTGATGGCATTACCCCTTTTTGCGCCATCCCTGTCCATACTGCATTTGTTATTTTCTCCATTTACCCCTGAACTTCTCCCTATCGACATCTCTATCTTGCAGTTTACCTCACTTACTACCCAGATTTTTTTAGGGGGGCGGGGGAGCTAGGATTTCCCTGCTCCTTTCCATTGCCTCACCCCTTGCTAGTGCAAATACTTGCCAATGAAGTATTTCAACCTATCACCTAGGACACCCATGATGATGTCAGATATTGTGTGCACAGAGCTATGACTGCTTAATTGAACATTTGCTGTAGGGGGGAGCAGAAAGAGGAAGAGAGGAGAGGAGACCATGGTACAAAACAATGGGGGATGTACCTTTGATGTGATAGACGGCATTGCAGTCTTTTTTTGCTGGGAAGCTGGAAGCAATGTGGGAGAAGGATGAATGCACAATAATCAGAGTATTTAGTGGCTTTGCTTGCATTGTTTCCAGGAAACGTGACCAAAATATGCCATTGTAATTATGGGCTAGTGCAACCATCTGTGGGCTAGTGCAATTTGGAATCAACTTGACCTGCTGGCTAGTGCAAAAAATAGTTAAGGTTGACCCATGATTTTGCCACTCCGACCCCTCGTCCCTCCTTTCTAACCTACCTAAGCATAGTGTACCACCTCACGTTTAGGTCCCAGTCATGGTTTGTGTTGGCCCACATTTCAGTGAGCGCTGCCACAAAGCCCCCACCCCAACAGCATGACCTTGAACTCTGGTACATTGCTGCAAATCCCATCTCTCTTGTGGTGCTGCAATGAGGACGGGATTAGCCAGAGGAAAACTGTCAGACTCATCGGTATTGTCTTGATTGCTAAAGTTGTCACACCTGAAATATAAAAGAAATGACAAAAATCTGAAAATAAGATGAATGGAAATTGCTATGAGGATGGCACTACAACTACATGGAAAAAAACAGAAACCCATCAAGATGACGTACTGAGAGATTGGCATGTATAGGAATCCATCAGTGTTATTTCTTGTTTCAGTGTAGCCATAGTACGGTGCTAATCTACCTCTGTGCAGATTGTTACTTTCTGTTTCTTCAGAATGCTCTGGATATGACAAACTGCATAGAAACAACAACATATATTAATCAAAGAAGAAATCAAGTGTTTCCATTGGGACAAATACTTTAGATTTTGTGATTATCTAATGACAGCACTGCACTTGCCTATTTGCAGACACATGGTGTGGCACTGCATGTGAATGATACTGTGTTGGCCCATGGTCATCTGAATGCATAAGTTTGGCATGGTTACACTTATTCACCTGTTGCAGAGTGATATGCACATTTGGTGATGTGGCCAGTGCAGAGATTGTTCCATGACTTGTTTATAATACCCATGGAAAAGGAATGTAAAACATTAACAGCTGATGCTGTAGGGAGTGAACCATGAAAAATGTAGTCTAAATTAGATTAAAAAAAAAATTAAATGGTAGCATACCAGTCAAATAGAAAGCAAGCAATGTCAGAATGTGAAGAGAAGTTATGTTCTTCCTTGATTGATAACCACTGAGACATTTGTGAACCAATCAATATTCTGCTTTTTGCACAAGCAGTATCAAGTGCTTTCTTGTGCCTTTTCCAGGCAGAATCAGTGAGTGCGCGAGGACGGCCACATTTCAGTAGTGGAGTATCAGTTATGGTGAGAGTTTTCATAGTGGCCATAATATGAGAGGGGGAAAATCTGAAAAACATGTCAGTAAAAAGAGTGCTGAACTACAGCAAAAATTGCAGAGACACTGAATCACTGTAGTGGTGAGTAAACAAAAACATCTAAGATGCTGCCAGACAGTACCCCTGTGTGTACACACAGTACAGTAGCTGCAATGGATGTTATGTCCATGGCATACGGAAACACACACCAGTTGATCAGTGGAAGGAGTGTTTCTTATAGACAACAAAAAGCAAAAAACAAAAGGTGAAAAGCAGTAGTACTCGAACAAAAGTGAACAGTGTTGGTGATCAAGAGTGATTACTTACAAGGAGCAATGTAAAAAAACAACTCAACATATTGACATATTTTAAGATCAGTGTGAAAAGCATAATAATAATTTTGGCAGTGCGCAATGGAATCCCATTGATAGCATACATTGTAGATAGTCGGTCTTCTATTGCTACTGCACAATTGAGTAACATTGCTTGATATGTACTGCTGGTGATGAATGCCGTGGAGGGAGCAGGGAGTGAAGCGCAGTGTAAATCATCCCTCAGAAGTGTCTAAGAATCTATGCTTTTGACAAAATCCCAAAGAATATGACAAAAAGGCAGAATTGGTTAGGTGAGGCATTCAATGGATGATAGCATGGCCTTTATGCATACAGTCACATATGTTCTGGTCAACAATGAGAAATGCAATGTGAAGCTATCCTGGTTGCTTGTGTTGCTAATATAGCCCTGTCGTATGGTGCAAAGTAAGCAAACTAATTTAAATGTTTGCTCCGAGAAGAATCAAAGCACGGATACGTGTATATTTTCCTAGGAACTGTTGTTTAGTGGTCATCTACATTGTATAAGTAGTTACTAACATACTAACATAGTACAAGCAGAGAAGGCTTTATCGTTTGGCAAGTATGCTCGATAGTTAGCTCCCATAATGGTAAACCAGTTCTGCAGTCCCACCTTCATCCCCTTGGGTTTCACTATGCCCTGTGCAAGATATTCCACCCTGTATTAGACTTCCTCAACGTAAAAGTCATGAAACAGTGCAGAGCAGTGGCACAGAGAGCAAGTGGCATCCAAGGATGTATAGGTAGGTGCCTCACAAGCAGAAATCAAGAGGTAATCATGCCACTGTACAGATACTTGGAGAAGCTGAACCTGGAGTACTGTGTCCAGTTCCTGAGGCCACACCTGAAAAAGGACAAAGAAAGATTAGAGAAAGTGCAGAGAAGGGCCACTAAAATAGTGCCGGGGCTATACCATGAGAGAATTTAAACTAGGCTCCAGAAAGTGTAGTTGTACTCACTAAAACAGAGAAGAAACAGTAGACATGATGGAAACATTCATATATGTCAAGGGAATAAAAAAGATGGAGAACCTCTTCCAAGTAAACAAGCAAACTCTGACAAGGAGGCACAACATGTATCTGGTGGGAGGAAAGTTATGGAGCAACTATACAAATGACGTCTTCACAGAGAGGGTGCTACAGCCATGGAACAGCCTGCCAGCACAGCACAGGTAGTGCAGCTAAAACAGTAAGAGAATGTAAGCTAGCGTGGGGCAGTGTGAACAGACTGGCAGAAACAATTCAAGGAGAGGGGGTTAGCCACCTTGGGAAGACTCGATCGGTGAAGTGGTCCCATCTTCTCACACCGTCTTATGCTCTTGTGTTCGGATGAGTGGTGCAATAGCCATTAACATCACTGGGAGATGAAAGCTGTCCTCTTGATGGTAGATGCTTTCCCACCCCTGCCATTCACCACCGGCCTAAGTCCATTACAGAACATGGGTCACCGGCATTGTGAGAGGTGTGGTATCCAGTGCCTAAAACCACAGCACCACAGGGCAGAACACTATATTATTTCAAGTAGGTGTTGACGGAGACATACAGTACTGGCTAATAAGAGTACATATGTATAGATGACCAAGCAGCAGCTGATGGGAGGTCATTCATAAAGGTGTAGAGAAGCAGTAGACAAACTACTGAGCACTGTGGAACACCTGTGTTCAAGTTTATTGTGGGAAAACTACATTGAGCAAGCTCATTCACAAGACGGTCCTATTACAGATATATAGACAGGTATACAATACATATAAAGAATGACATAACAGTAAATAATATACTGTGTGGATAAGGAAGGGTAGTGGTGGTGTTATTGCATCAGCTATTGTGACTGAATGGGTCCTGCCTGTAAGGTAGGCTCTGAACCAGCATGTGGCAACCTATTACAGGGGAGTCCAAAAAAGTACAGAATGGACATCTACATATTACTAGATGCCAGACAGCCCATGGGCAATGATCAGTTTCCTAAAGATCACCTCATTGGTTAAATACTTTCCGTAGCAATGTAAATACCCAAACTAAGTTGTGAACATTCAAACTGAAGTTACGCCGACATCTCACAGCCAACTGTTCTTGTGACTGCTTCATCTCAGACTCCCCATCTATTAGCATTGAATTGTCTCCCCACAACTGAATAACCCTGTATGTTTGCTGTTACCTCAGTAATTATTAAGCTAAATTTTTGCACTTTGACAAGGCCACTGGACACCCCATGTCCGCCTCTACATGCCACTACACCGCCCGCAGCAGCCTGAAAAGGCCTATAGTTGCCACTTGTGACATTTCCTTTCCCACCTTTATAACACTGACATCCACCTCACCCTACACTGAGCCTACCACTCCCACACCAGCTTTACAAGACCTATGCCAGACACCAATTAGCTTTTTTACCACCCTGCCACGATCACCCCCAGGCCGACCAACATGCCAAAATACACAAGCTTGACACAGTCTATGGAAACCACTTCCTACATTTATTTATCCAATTTTTATCCTTCACCCTCTCAGCTATGATTTACTCTTAACTATTAAAACGATAAAACTGCAAACTGATACCTACACTTGTTCACTTTATTTTACTATTTTCAAAAATGTTATACTTAGCATCCTTTGTTTGTTTTGTCTCCCCACTCCACCGCTGATGTGGAACCTTTGAAAATTAGCTGTCTGTGCTCAGATGTATTGTAATCCGAGAGTGAATAAACTGAAAATCAAATCAAGGACAGTATTTGAAATATGAGTGTTAGATATTTTGTGTTAAGAGGTGAGACAAAGTGCAAGAGGACAACAGTGGGTGAATTAATGTTTTATTCACTAATCGATGTCATGGAATGTTCCACTGTGAAAAGGATCATTCTGGTGTACCCAGAATACAATTCAGAGGGTAACTGCTGATCAATCAAGCAATATTAAATGAAAAATAATGAAAGCTAATAAGAACAATGAACAAGTAGTGAGAGGTAACAATTGATCAGTTGGAATGATTTCTAAACAGTGAAAATACAAGTATAATCAAAGAGGTACTAGAAGAAAGATCAGGAGGGAGATAAAGGAACACTAAGAAGCTGCTAAACAGTAAGGTAAAAGGAGGAGTGGGAGAGGTGGGTGGTAAGGTTATTCCAGATAGAGGGGAAACAGGCAGAAATGCAGTATGACCCAGGAAGGTATTGCAACAAGGGGTAACAATGTTTCTAGAGTCAAAATAGCAGAAGAAGTAGGGTTGCATAGAGATGGGATTTAAGGAGAGGAATAAGCAGAATAAAATGAGAGCCAACTATTCAAGGGAGTTTCAATGTATTCCTGACGTACTTGGGAAAGCATGCTTTTTTCTATGGGGAGGCCATGGATTCTTTCAGGATGGGGGGGCAGTCTACAGGATTTCCACAACTTGAGGGAGAAGCTGACTATAACATAGTCTGAGAATGTATGGTCTATGGGAATCTGTCCTCACTCTACTATTTGGCTTCCCTTACATCGTTTACTGCTTCACGCCGGATCTTTGTAAAGTGCATATAGTGCACATGGTCATACACTGGGTGCAGTGCAATCAAAGGGCACACTGCATGATGATTGGCTGGCCAGTACTTCACATAGCTGGAGTCACACACTGGATACAGAGTGCAACAAAGTGCACACAGCAGGAGGATGACCTTTGCACAAAGAACCCCAGGCTCCCAGTCAGTTGATTCCACAGTCCCCCCTGCCTGCCTACTCCCCTACTCTCTTCCCAACAAACCACTTTGTCACTTAATGCCACTGCCTGGCTGTTCTTTTTGAGCCCCCTTTTCCTTTCTGTAACTTCTGTTACACAGAAAAAATGGCTTCCACTGTCAGAGCCTGCATGCCTCCTCTCTGTAATGTTCCAGCTGGAGCAATAAACAAAATGTGACAAAAATTGCTTAATGGAGCAGCAACTCAGTCCAGCTCCATCTGCTCCACTGATTTCAGGATGTGCAAGAAGAACCACTTAACTGCACATGATGGGCTGCTCGCAGAAGTGTACAGTAACAGTACTTACATTTAACTAGTCCCATCCTCCTTCCCAGCTGTCAGTCACTCTCAGTGGCTCTGTCCTCCCAGTATGTGTGCTGGAGTCAAGACCACACCACCCCGAGACAAGACTGCCTACCTAGTAGGAGTGAGCACCAGGAAATGGCAGGGAATGGCATGTCAGCACCGTTTTAGTGGAAGTCGGAAATACATTTAATTAAAACTTACAAGGTTCACTTCCAAATCTATTGTGTATTGCGTTATTAGTAGTGCAAGTTAATTGCTTTCTATACACAATTTCTTTTTTTTAAATAATAGTCATCAGTGTTGCTGCTCTGTGAAGCAATTCTTTGCAAAAGTCAGACATCACTGAATTCCTACAGATGTCTCTTCAGTGATATCCAAAACTCCAACACACCATAGCAACAGCTAGCCCTGTACATGTCCTCAATTGGGATACTCGATCTTCATGAACACTCACACAGCCAGTGGGCTAATTCATTTGTGTTGTGCAATATTTAAGTGTGTGTGTGTGTCTGTGTCTGTGTCTGTGTGTGTGTGTGTGTGTGTGTGTGCGTGCATGTATGTGTGCTCGTGCGTGTGTGAGCTGTGATGTTTGTTGCTGTCATTGAGATTTTAAATTGCAGGTTTTTATTTACTTTTATTTTTTATTTTAATGCTGGGGTGACACTTGGTATGAGTTGTCAGACACAGAGAGTTACATTAGGATTCCCTCACATTATATTCAATAAAGAGATGGGCAAGAGATATTAGGGCTGAGATTTAACAACAATACTTGTTTCATTAAATAACAAAGCTTCACACAGTGGCACTACTGGCAACACTATTAGAAGAAAAAAACAGATGTGTGTGTGTGTGTGTGTGTGTGTGTGTGTGTATAGAAAGAAAACACTGCAATCTGGTTAGTGTGCAGGTTTTGTTTATGCATGGGGTTGTAAATCTGAATGTCCTGTACTTTTTATTGGGCCCCTTTTTTAAAAACAACGGCAGATGTAAATGTCCTCCTTTTTGGAGGAGGGGAGAAAGCTGTCTTATGATGCCAAAAGGACATGCTGTAAATAGGGAGAGATTCTACTCGAAAAATCGCGAGGCTCCAGACCGTGTTGCCATGCGCTAGATGGCGCCGTAGATGTGCGCATGCGTGAGAGTAACTTTCAATTGCATATGAGCTAATAGGGTATGTAGCGTGCATGCGCGACATCGGGAGCAAACGAGATGGACCAGGGAAGGTGAAGGGAGGGGGGCAAGACGCCAGGCAGGGGAGACAATGGCAACATAGCCCACACCCTCCCCGAATACACAAGAGACAGGGAGGTGTGAGAAAATGCCATGTTGGGACTCCAAAGCTCAGAGGAAACAACAAGGGAGCTGCAGAAAAAAACAACATGGAGAACCCCCTAGCATGGACTGCAGAGAAATGCCAGGTATGCCCAAAAGAACAGCTCAGCATACACTCAGCTACTTACCAAGTGCCCTAGAGGCAGACATGTAACAAGGGGAGCTCCCTGAGGGGCAAGGCAAGGGACTTTTCCTGTAGTCACTAGCAGGGACTACAAGATGCACAAATGATCCCACCAAGAGCAGATTGTAAATGTGGAGAACAAGGGTGCTCTTGAAACAGCTAGCAGGGGTTTCAAGTAGTACACAGCAGCAGTGTTTGTTAGTCAAATTACCCTCCTAGGTTTGCTAACAGGAGACCCAGGTAAGCTGCTTCACACAGAAGATGCCAGACTTAATTTTTTTTTTTAAGATACATATTCGGGACCAAAACAAAACAACTGTGCCCTGGGGATCTGGTCAGTAGCTTGCGATACAATTGTGTGAGAAGGCATTTAAAGTTAGATTTGTAACCCAGAAATCCTTATTACAGTCACTTTTGACTAGTTTGTTTCATACAAAATGTAGAATGTAGCCTAAATTCCTAGCGCAATGAATTCAACAGATGCCTCTCACTCCCTGGATACTTCTAAAGAGATTCAGGCAGCTTATAAAAATAGACGTTAATCTTACCTTTATCTCAAAATCAAAAACCGCAGGAAGCTGTTGAGGATGCACTGCAACCTGTAAGATGCACAATTCAAACTGATTCAGAGAAGGCAGCATCATAGGGAAGAGGGGACGGACTTCCTTTAAAGTCACATGTGCATCAGCAACCTATGAGGTGGACACAATACCCAGGAGTAAGGAAGTGGAGTGCCTCAGAGATGTATACCCTCACAATCACCTTTACCAGGTGAGTAAACTACCATTTCAATGCACTGATAAAGTTCAAGAGGTCCAGATCACTTTGCAGCAAAATGACTAACAGACCAAAACTAGAGTACTTTCTTTTACATGCATTTTACTGGTATCCTGTCTTGATAAAACTGAGCACAACCATGTTAATTTCTTGTTAAATTGCACTGTGATGAGAAAGCAGTTTCCTTAGATACAGTCTGACTGGTTGTGTTTTATACTGCCTTTGTTCATTGTTCTCTGATTCTCCTACCACAATTTATAGTCACTATACAGTGCCATACTGACACTTGGTATGTGGAGACATGTTAGGCACAGAGCCTCCTGTTGTAAGACCGTTGATTCTTGGTCAGTTACTAAAACCAGAGAACAATGAACAAGGACAATGTAAAACACAGGCAGTCAAGACTGTATTGGAGGAAACTTTAGGTTTCTCATCACAGTGAAACTTGAGAAATTAATTAACATGGATTAATTTATGATCAATTGTATCAAGACAGGATACCAGTAAGATGCTTTTGAAAGACAGTCCTCTAGTTTTGGTCTGTTAGTCACTCTGCTGCAAAGTGATCTGGACCACTTGAACTTTATCACTGAGTTGACATGTCAGATTTACAACCCCATGCATAAACAAAACCTGCACACTAACCAGATTGCTGTGCTTGCTTTCTACACACACAGACTGCATACATTTTTATGTTGGCTTGCCGCGCTTGCGTGGCAGTCAACATATTGGGAGAGTGGAGATTTGGAGGCGCAGCTGCTGCTGGGCAAATGCAGGGCACGCATCAGTAGGTGCGTCCCCATTCCCCAATAAGCTAGCATGCTAGTGCTGACAGCAATAGTATGCAAAGTGGACAAAACTTCAAACAAAGTGCCACTGCAATCAGAGACAAGCTCGTCATGCAGCGGCACTTTGTTTACAAGATTACGTCCACTTGCATCATGCCGTCCCCAGTACAGACTGCCTGGCTGGAGCCCACCCCAGCGTGGCAACTGATGCCATTGCCGAGCGAGTTCCTGTAAACCCCGCCAGCTCCACTCCCCCACTCAACCATTCTTCTGCCATGCTGGGAGCCCACCCCAGCGGGCAAACGTCCGTGTCATCAATTTAAGAAAAACTGTAAATTAAAACGGTCCCACGGAGCTTCTCCCTGCCCCCACTCCCGCACCCACCCACTGCTCACCCTACCTCCCCACACCGCTCCTCACCCCATACTTACCTCCAGAGTCCGGCGCAATGATCTGCGGTGGACCGGGAACATGTCTGCACTCTTCAAAGCCAACCACGGACTGAGGAAATGCCGGTAAGCTGTATAATGGGCTAGATAGGGTTTTTTTAACTTTGTTGCATATCTCAGGCATTTTTTGCAATTTTTGCACCAAATTTTCAACATGGGTTTTTTGGGACCCCTTCATGAATGCTGTCACTGTCATGGTTATTCGGCCTGGAGGGTGATTTCGCAGTCACTGTGCAAAATCACCTTTGGGACCGATTAACAAAATGACACTGCCACTGTTCATAAGGTGGGCTTCAAGAAGTTTATTTTGAAAATTTGGTGGAAAAATTCCAAAAATGACTGTTTTACTTAACGTATGCTGCATTGTGTTCCTAATTAACACTCGTAAGTTTGTGAATTTTCAATATTTTCACTCCAGATTTTCAACATTGCCATTTTACCACACCTTCTTATGAGTAGTACAGCTGTCATTTTTCACATCTCACCCAAAATGTTTTTCCGCCCATGTAGTGCACAATGGCGTAGTCAGTGTGCGAAATCAATGTACGGCACAAATTAAGAAAATCACAGTGACACTGTTCATAAGCAGAGGTCTTAAAATGGCTATGTTGAAAATTTGGTGAAAATTTCAAAAAAATGACTGTTTTATGAGCGTGCGTTGCGCAATTCCTACGCATGCTCGTAAGTTCATAAAATTTCAATATTTTCACTCCAGATTTTCAACATTGCCATTTTACCACACCTTCTTATGAGCAGTACAGCTGTCATTTTTCACATCTTGCCCAAAATGTGTTTCCGCCCATGTAGCGCACAATGGCGCAGTCGATGTGAGAAATCAATGTGTGGCACACATTAAGAAAATCACAGCGACATTGTTCATAAGCAGAGGTCTTAAAATGGCTATGTTGAAAATTTGGTGAAAAAATTCCTAAAAATGACTGTTTTACGAGCGTGCGATGCGCAGTTCCTACGCACTCTCGTAAGTTTGCGAATTTTCAATATTTTCACTCCAGATTTTCAACACTGCCATTTTATTACACTTCCTTATGAACAGTACAGCGGCCATTTTCACATGTCACCCAAAATGTGTTTCCACATGTAGCGCATAATGGTGCTGTTGGTTGCGTAAAGCAATGTTTGGGACAGATTACGAAAATCACAGTTACACTGTTCATGAGCAGAGGTCTTAAATGTCTATTTTGAAAATTTGTGACAAAAGTCCATAAAATGACTGTGTCATGAGTGAGCATTGCGCAGTTTACACGCACTCCACGTAAGTTCATGACTTTGTAATATTTTCAGTCCAGATTTTCACCAATGGCATTTTTCCACACTTCCTTATGAACAGCCAGCTGTCATTTTTCACAACATGGTCAAGTGTATTTTCTTTCATACTTTCAGAGATGCGGTCGCTTTGGAAAATCATTGTTCGGGACAGATAAAGAAAATCACAGTGACACTGTTCATGATCGGAGGCACCAAAATGCCTGACTTGGCAATCTGCTGTAAAAATCCCAACCTAATTATATTACAGATTGTGCGTTGCTGATTTATATCGCTACGTGACTTCCATGATTTTTTTATATTTTAATGCAGATTTGCAACATTGTCATTTTTACACCTCCCCATGAACAGTACAGCTGTCATTTTTTACATCCTGTTCGGAATGTTTTTGCACCTGTGGTGTTAAATGCCGTAGTCGCTGTGCATAAGCAGCTTTCGGCTAACAAACTTATATTGCCACTGTTCATGAGGTGGGGTCACAAAAAAAACCATGCTGAAAATTTGGAGTGAAAATACCAACAAATGCCTGAGGTATTAGGGTTTCCAACCATAACACCCAACCCTGTAGAGAATGACAGGCATCAGGGGTGTGACTTGATATTCTTGCCTGTAATGCTCATACCATTCCACACCCTGCAGCCAGTGAGAGGCATCGAGGTATGCCTTGGACTCTTCGGCCCCAAAGTTCACCCCATTCTCCTATATCGCACCCATCTCACCGTATTTCCTAATGGAATGGGGGTGCACATAAGGGCCAAAGACCCCAAGGAACACAGTGACACTTGTCAGTGTCTGCAGGGTGGGGTGTAGTGAAATGACATGGTCGTTATGCCTGATGACCCAAAGGCACACCCCAATGTCTGTCACTCTCTGCAGGGTGGTGGTGGGGTGGGCTTCAGTTCAGTACTTCACTGCCATTCTTATTACGCTGCTCTGTAACTTGTACACTACCACTGCCAATGTCAGCAAGCCAACATTCGGCATTGACAAATGCTTGTTTCTTCTAATAGCGCTGTCAGTGGCTGCCACTGAAGTTTCATTATTTAATTAAACAAGTAATGCTGTTAAATCTCAGCACTACAATCACATGCCCACCTCTTTATAGTATATTGTGAGGCTATCCTGATGTAACTTATTGTGTCTGGCAGCCTCTGTTGGAATTGACAGCATGAGTTGACTTTTGCAGTGAACAGCTTCTAGAAGCAGCAACTCTGACAGCACTATTAATTAAACAAGAAAAAAGGGCATTGTGTGTACTGTAGAAGACTAACTTTCACTACTAAAAACTAGCACACAAGGTCTAGAAGTAAAAAAGACTTTCTGTCTGCAAGCAGACAACAAAAACGACAAAGGGACAAGGAGTTTACATTACAGAGCTGTGGAAAACAATGTCATTCATGTCTGTCAGTATTAATTCTGAATGTGCCTTACACAGACACTGGTGTCAGCATTGCTCCCATGTCAATATTCAAAGGGGGTAATACAAAATGCTGCCATATGTTATATTTTACAAACATGATCAGTAGTTTATCTGCTCATTTTTTTTTTTATCAAAGGCAACAAAATTAATTTTTGCCGCCTGCACCCCCAAAAACACACACACGTACACACACACACACACGCACATACTGTACATCGGAAAAAAATAAGTTGCATTTATAATTAACTGTAAAATTTCATTCAGCACAAACAAAATCAAATGAAATCTACTTTGAAATCTCATCACCCATATTGCTAACAGCATTTACTAGGCAGAAATATACAGAGAACTAAATACAGTAAGATCATCAAATTTGAAGTGCCAACTCAATGCTGAGACGTGATTGAAACTTGTACAGTGTTTATTTCATCCTGTTCATATACATAATGCTGATCAATACAACCTCTGATATATAAAAATGGTCATAGTTAAAAAAAAACTGCAGGGAGAGAAAAAAGTGTCTCAAATACTTTCCATTTACCATCAAATATAACAGCAGGACAAATAAAAAAAAAAGCCTGTAATTTAATGAAAAGGACATCAAGGTATGCTTTTCGTTTGCTTGCTCTAGCTGTAGCAGCACTGTACAGTCTCAATCGCAAATGTGTTTACATCATCTTGCGCTTACAGTTAGAAGTGGAGAAAACACAGATCTGCCTAGTTTTTCATTCTGCCATTTTTTTCCAACTAACAATGTTTTTATGAGTTAAAAAATATGATGGTCATAAAAAAAAATTAAACACATGCTGCTGTGGTCATCAAAGTGTTGATGTGTGATAGCTTAGTGCAGCAACAGCTTCAAAACTGATAAATGATCACATAGGAGAAATAGACATCACTCCAGAAATGAGGCAATGAACAACCAACACATAGGGACACGGAGAAAATAAAATAAACTGAACTGCACTTTACTACTGGTATTTTAACCTACTGTGTTAAAAAATATCCCCATTTTGAAAAAGAAAACACAAATACAAATGATTTCTGTTATACATTATTTATTTTTTATTTCACCATGGTTACCTGTGAAAAGAAAATTAAAATAACAGCTTTGGAGTTGATATTTAACAACAAAAAAAAAACCCTTTGGTGAACCCTCTAGTGTTCAAGTTCTAAATCAGAACTCGAACACCAGGGTTCCAATCTTTGACGAACTAGTTATGCCAACCCTAATGAGAGCCCTAGATTCAGCCACACAAAATATCATGCCATTAGTTTGAATTACTGTAACTAGCCAAGTCACCCTCCATCAGTAGCTACCCTGGAGCAAGACTGAATTCAGGAAGGAAAGCGGTGAGAAGAACTTGACTGCGATCCTGGATGCAAGGCTAGTCAGCTAAATATTTTTGCGGCATGCCGAAGACTAGGAGTTTTTTAAAAAAAAAACTTTTATAGGGAAACGCTGCACTAATTCAAATGTGGTCATGATCATTTATGGAAACTGTTCTCACTCGTGGAAGAGGCAACTAATGCCTTCAATTTTATTTATAGCACTGTTATGGCAACATTCATTGTTTTTGTACTTACGATTGGCAAATACAGCATTGTGACTATGTAAGGGTTGGCGGACCTAGTGACACAAGGTGCATAGTCATTTGAGAGAAGGACTGCCAAGGTTGCATGGCACTGGGATCAATGGCGATTTTGATAGCACCAAGTGTCACCTGCAACCACATAATACAGCATGTCCAAGGCATCAAAGATACAGAAGCAAATGATTTGATACCTTTTAATGAACCAACATAGATGTAACAACAAGAACAAAGTGCTCTAGCTTTCGGACCAACCAGTCCTTCTTCAGAAGCTCATGGCAGTTGTTTAGAAAATACAATACTTATGTAACAGCTAGATAATGCAGAGAAAAACAGAAAAAATTCCCATTGGTTTAAAATACTCATTTAAAAAAAAACAGAAGATGATGTCAGAGAAGTTTAACAGTACCATACTGCCTTCAGCCAGGAGGAACCCTGGGTCAAAGGTGCTTGGTAGAACATACATACAAAGAATCCTACTGCATATAAATTTAATTGACATAAGATAACACTGCTGAAGCAGATAACTCCTAAATCAAGCTATGAGTGTCACAGTTTGTATAAGGATGTGATTACTGAAAGGCAACCCCCACCCAGATTAAAGACAAACTAAGATTGTTATAGGGCTCATGAAGTTTCAATGTCTGCATTATAGACAGGAATTTACCAGGAAAGTTGTCTTAAAAACATCAGTGTGCACTGTGTGATGTGTAAAACCTAGCTGGACCTGCCACCCAGCTGTACTATCAAGCTAGATATAAGGCCCAAGAAATTTCAAAAACCTACCAACTATATAAATGATAATTTAAATATAAATTGACAATATTAGTGTCAAACAAAAAACTCTAGTCGAGGAACCTCAAGGAATTAAGACCATGTAGCCTGATATGTACTAATGTCAATATACACTGAGAATGCAACAACTTGATGTACCACAAGTGTCTAAGGAATCTGAAAAAGAGACAAAAATGTAATTTCTCTCCTCCTCTTCATACAAACAATACACCCTAACCCACCCCACATCACCATAATGTGGGTGGGGGAGATACATAGCTTTAAGGAGATGTTGTCTCTCTCTCCCCGCTTTCTCTCTCTCTCTCTCTCTCTCTCCCACAGACACACACACACACACACGCACACATGCATGCATACACACACACACACACTCTCCTAGTGAACCTTTATTCACTTCAGTCACTGCAACTGTTCCCCAAAGGAATTCAACTTGTCATGAAATCCTGAGTAAAAAGCTTATGTTTCCTAATACCTACAGAGCAAAAATGTGACACTATTTAACCGTACTACTATCTGCATAGTAACATTTCCAAGGGTTCTGGATAGAACTACCATGAAATAAACCTGCCACCCTCCCCAGGATAAGGTAACTAGAAGTAAATATAAAGTATGTGTGTAAGACCAACGGTCTAACATACCTACATATCCACAAATTACTACAATATTAGCCTAATGTAAAAAAGATCTGTGCAGGACCCCCATGCAAATGAGATGAAGGCATCAAAGAGAAAGACTGCTATCTTGGTTATGGTATCCGAAACTAGATGGCACTACAAAAAACTGCTCCAACAATTAATAGTTGAAAAGTATGTACAGTTTAAACGGAATCGAGCTGCTTGGTTTTGATTCCAGTTTGTCATTTTGTAAAAGACTCTGTCGAGTTGGATAAGTTTATTGCCTTAGTGTCTTATTCTTTTGATTACACAGTCCAACATAAACCACCATCTGAACATGATGAACTAGTGACAAACTATATTGTCTCACTGGGATTAGTTGGTAGATGCAATGTACAGACTGAAGCTAAATCATTACAAAAAATTAACCCAAAAGTACCTCACATTACTTTACCAATTTAGCAATAGGAAGAAGGTTAGGGTGGTAACAGCAGAAAAAGGGTTGGACTGTCAGCAGTGCAATGCTTTTCATAGGTGGGAACTCACCTCTCAGAGCACCTCAGCAGGAACTAAAGGGGAATCGGAACTGCTTCCACACCGGCACAGCTAAAGAGATGGAAATGCTCGAGCACAGGTGAGAACTGACTTTAGGTGCCTGCGGCTACACACTCATTATCTATGAGTATGACGCATGGGCGTGTGGGCTGGAACAACAGAACGGAGATATACTGTCGGACCGAGGGGGATAACAAAAAAGGGATAAACAACGAAATTTAGAAACAAAACAAATGGAGCAAAAAGGGATAAAGGTAAGCTGTGGGAAGCACATTCTGAAAAGGAGACTTGTTAAAAGACACAATGCCATTAAAAATCCTGGCGACTAACTCTGACAGTGCATCTTTAACTTCTAGGAAATAATAGGTTTAGAAGGATGTGGGGTGTCAAAACATAAATGTATGGTGAGCCACAAAATGAAGCTAGAATAACATAGAGAGTTTCTTTTCTGTATTATGAGTTAAGGGCCAGGTCATGTGACTCCACCAAACTGTAGAGAAAACTGCCACTAGAGGCATTGCTTCAGATGGATAGGTCAGTTGGAGGCTGACTGAGGTGGGAGTAAGACCCCCTGATGGTGTGTGCTTGTACTTGGTTCATTTTAAAGAATGGCAGAGATGCAGAAACTGTGATGAAAACAGTTGTTTGATTTGTTTTGGTTTACTTTTGATCTTCTGTCCATTTCATCATCTATTATTCAGAAAATAAAATGACAAATGCTCCCAAGAGTTTTTTATGCACCGAAAAGTTGTCTGTCTGTGTCTGATGTTCTTGAAATCCCACACCCTATGACAGGTACCCCTCTTGATCAGGTCAGTAAATACAAGTACCTGGGTATCTGGCTCGACCCCCACTTATATTTCTTGCCTCACATAAATGCTACTATCTCTAAACTGTGCCCAAAACTAGGCATGCTCTACTGACACAAAGACTCCCTCCCACTTCCTGCCAGATGTCAAATCTTATTAAAGATGATCCTCCCCATCTTCGACTATGCAGACGTGGTCTAGAGCACAGCCCCAGATACCTCCCTAATCAAGCTAGACACACTTCTAAACCCTTTTTGCCATTTTGCCACCAACTCACCCCTTAGAACTCATCATTGCAATCTATACTCCCTCTTAGACATTACCCCTCTGTCTCACCAGTGCTACATCCTCTCTCTCAACCTCATAGCTAAATTCTGGTTTAATATACTACCCTCCTACTTGGTGGATGGTCTCTCCTTGACCCTGGACACCTCTTATGTACTGAAACACTGAAACAAAAGATCTTTTCTCATACCTCGCCATCCCCATCATCTGGCAAAGCTGCTTTCTCCTAATGACTCCCCAGCTTATGGAAGAAGCTTACCCCCTCCATTAAAAGCACATCCTCTTACCTCGCTTGCCAGACTCAACTTTGTCTCCTACCATCCCCCCTCTTCTGCTTTCCCAGGTGACTTAGAACTAATCCACAGCACTTATAAATCCTAGCCCCTGCCGATGCACCTATGCTGTGACTCTGGTTTCCCAGTGTTTCATGTCCTGAAAATGTAATCAAGGTTGCCCTTTTCTGACTTAGCTGCTATATCTGAGGTCTTTTAGTTCTCAAATGACCTGTAATGTTGTCATACTCCTGCAGAATCTTGTTGCACTACTGCCTGTAACTACAGTATAATATCTTGTATGTACCACCGTTTTTGTATTATCTTGTATGTACTTCTGTACCCCCCATCCCCCGGGCCGCACCTGAAAACGAGCCTTGGCTCAGCATGCCCATCCCAGTCAACAAATGTTTAAATAAATAAATAAAATCTTTACATGAATTACACCTCTGAACAGCATTTTTTTTTCTGTAATAAATATGTTCTGCAGTTCATTATATATTTTCCATGGTACACTTAATTATTCGGCAAATCAGGTAAAAATTCAGCAGAAAGTGCAAATTTCGCCAAAGGCAAATCTCTTGTGAAATTCCAAGGAAATCGTGGAATTCCATGAATTTTTTCACGGAAGCGGAGTCTGCAATTTTCGCCCAGCCCTAGTCTATAGTTTTCCTCTTGCCTGTGCTGCACTGAGATGCACAAAATAGGCGATTTCATAGCAGGCCTTCTCCAAAAAACCTGTTTTATTCTGCACACGAATGCCACAGTTTTACAGAAATATTTCGTTGAGAAGCACAGCACTAGAGATAAGATGTAGCAGTGTGAAGGTCAAATGCCACAAAAGGAATGCTATGCAGATATACAAGATCATAAAGCATAAACATTTTTAAGTCTTACTAAAGACTAGAGAAACTGAAGACTTGTGTGTGTGTGTGTGTGTGTGTGTGTGTCTGTGTTCAATCCCTTGATGAAACTAGAGACACGCTGCAATTGCATTTTCAGTGCTGGCACTGTGCAAACATGGTTTTGACTATAACGATGTGTTCATTTTTCAATATTATTTGTGAATATTCAAGTTTGCACAATTTAAACATGTTGGGATGGATTTTCAAACCTCCAATGCAAGTTGCGACAATGGCAGCTTGTGCTGAGTGCCGGTGCGTCCAGGACCATGCACCCAATTTTCCACTACACAGGGTCCCAGCACCTAAGTCCTGCTGCTTGTGCCAACTGAATTAATGCATCAAAAGGATGGTGCACCCAGAAGGAATGCCGCAGCGCTATGGGACAGTAGGGTGAAGCTGCACCCTTGCTTGTGCACATGTTGGTGCCCCACCCAACACCATGCCCCGATGTGCTCATGAGCAGCACTACTGTGGACTGGACACTCCCTGGTGGTCTAGTGGCCCCCCACCCCTTCAAGTAGTGCCACCACCCTGCTCCCCCTATCCAAACCCCAGATTCGGCAACCAGCACAGCCCTCCTCACACCACCATGGCCAGCTGCCAAATGACCTATCAAAGCGCACACTCACAGTACATGCTTAGACAGTTCATTTGGTGGATGGCCATGGTGGTGTGTGGAGGGCTGTGCTGGTTACTGAATCTGGGGAGGAAGCGGGGTGTGGGCACTACTTGCTGGGGTAGGGGGCCACAAGACCACCAGGAAGACTACTCGGGAGGAATGACAGTGTTGGGTACGATGAGTGGTGGGGGCACTAGATCACCAGGGAGATTACTCAGGACAGTGTTGGGGTATGATGGATGGGAGGAGGGCCACTGGATCACCAGGGAGCCTCAATTGGGGTAGAGCAGGGCAGGCCACACAGTGGCACATACTGAACAACCCTCCAGGAGATGTCTAAGTACCCTTTGCTGGTCTAATGGTACTTAGCACTTTCTTCCTTGGGAGGGCTTTGAAATTCAGGAATTCAGGGTTGTAGCAGTCAGGGTCTGCCACAAGCCCCCTAGCTCCACACCACAGCCACTTTTGGGGTGTAAGGCTGGTGCTAGCACACTTTGATGCAGGCTGCTTTTTAAAATCACCTGGGGTGCTACCCTTGGCACTAGGTGCTTGAAGCATCCAACATGTTGGTCGCAAGCACCTTGCACCAATCTAAGGGCTTGGAAAATCTTGCCTGTTATGTCTATAACTTTGTGTTGTACTGAAAACTTAATATCTGATCTATATGGTTTTCTTTCTCCCATTAATACCACATAACTACAACTCTGCTATATATTTCTTTCGTATTACCGTGAAGACAGTCTACGCAAAACTTATTTATTATCACACCTGCACTTTGTTTACTCCCATTTGCTAAATAATCATCCTGTCTCTTGGAGTTATGAACATTCCTTTACCCAAAGCCCCTATACAAAATATTTCAGATTCAATTTGGAAATGTAAGGCCTGGGTCCATGCTGATTCTCCCTATAGTGACAAGGGAGAGAAGGAAAAAAAAAGGATAGTGGCGGTGATTTACCTTTATGACTGGGAGTGAATGTCCCCGCTGCCCTGCCACCCCTCCCCTGGCAACAGTGTATGTTAGGGGCCCCAGCCAGTATCACAGATAACTCTCACTATAGAAGCATCTCTTCTCATGTAGGGAACTCACTGTCAGGGCCATCACACCCAGGGAGTCTGGATTCAACTGGAATTTCACCTCCATATCATTGTTCTGGAGATGAAGCAGTCTTTTTCATGCTTTGATCCTTGGTGGACTTTGTTCATCACAAGGTAATCCTTCTTCAGATGGACAAAAAGGTGGTGGCGGAGCACATTCCTACCAACTCTACAGGGAAGCTATGAGGGTATGGGAGTGATGCCTTGAGCACATTACTCTGATTCAAGCAGTTTATCTGTCCTCCCTCCCTCTTTTGCTCCAATGAATACATAACTCCTTCAGTCTATCCTCATATGTCTTTTCCCACAAGCCCTGCACCATTTTAGTTGCCTTCCACTGCACCACCTCGATGGGCCTTCAGAACTGGATGCAGTATTCCAGGTGCAGCCTCATGAGTGCCTTACACAGGGGCAACAGTTCCAAAAAGTTCCTGGTGCAGTCCGTTGTACACAGGGGTGCCCCCCAGGACGGTCCCTCCCAAATCAAATTAGTTGCTCCAAAACAGAGGCACTCCAAGAAAGACGCTGTAATTGATTATTACAAATTTTAATGCATTTATTCTGCTAATACAATAATCAACTAGCCATGTGTTGTCTGACAAAGCCTCATTTAGCAGGCAAAGCACTGGGATGGAAAAAGACTACCACTGAGGTGACTGGCTAGTTGATTACTGTACTAGTTGAATAAATACTTTAAAATTGTAATAATTGATTACAGCGTCTTTCTTGGAGTGCCTCTGGTTTGGAGCAACTTATACAGGGGCAAGATGACCTCACTCTTTCTACTCATAATACTGCTCCCTATGCATCCAAGCATCTGGCTAGCCTTTCCAGCCACTTTATCGCACTACTTAGTTTCTCTTGGGTGCTTTGAGATGATAACTTCCAGGTCCATTTCCTGCTTCGTGACTACCAGTACCTCCACACCTAGTTTGTACTTTGCCACTGGGTTCTTGTGCCCGGTGTGCATGATCCTGCACTTTTTTTGCATTGAATCCCAGCTGCCATTCTTTAGACCATTTCCCCAGTTTTTCAAGGTCTTCCTTCATTCTTTCAACACCCCCCTGGTATGTCCACCCTATTGCATACCTTTGTATCATCTGCGAAGAGGCATACCTTCCCCTTCAGTCCCTCTGCAATGTCTCCAGTAAAGACATTGAAGAGGACAGGCACCAACTGTGACCCCTGCAGCACCTGTTCATCACCTCTCCCACTCTGCAGTACTCCCTGTTTACCACAACCTTCTGACTCCTGCCATTCAACCAGTTCTCCACCCACAGAACTATTTTAGGATCCATCCCTAGGCTGCGCAGTTTGTTAATCAGTCTTCAGTGGAGGATGGTGTCGAAGGGCTTTCTGGAGTCCAGACAGGCCACATCCACTGCACAACCCTGGCCCTCTACCTTAGTTACCTAGTCATGCCATAGATTAGTACAATAAGTGTATAAAACACAGTGCTTATCCTAAATACAGTAAATGTTAGGGTTAGCTGTATAAGTAAATAAATGCCATATAAGGCAGTGTATATGTATTAGTGTGTGTGTGTGTGGGGGGGGGCAATGCACTTCTATGTTGTACTTGAATATATATGCATATATGTGTATAAGTATTAGTCACTGTGTGTGCATTACAACAATTAGAAAGTGCAGTTAGGTGGCTCAGTGGTTAGTGTAAAAATTGCTAGTCTACATTCTCCTGCTATCTAGATCAGTTTCAACCTTATGCATGTCATTGCTGATTTAAATGAGGTGTCTAGTGGCAACCCCCCCACCCTCCGATGTCCCTTGGAGCCTGAAAAGGAGAAAATGGTCCCTCAATGTCTTTTTTTTTTTTAATCTGTAGAAATGTGTGTAGACTGTACACTACTATATTATACTGGAATATATATGCAAATATGTGTATATGTATTAGTCAGTTGTGTGTATCACAACAATTAATGCAGTTAAGTGGCTTGCTGGTTAGTGCAAAAATTGCTAATCTACATTCCCCCACTATCTAAATCAGTTTCAGACTTATGCATGTCCTTGCTGATTTAAATGAGGTGTCTAGTGGCAACTGCCACCCTCCAATGTCCCTCAGAGCCTGAAAAGAACACAGTCCCTCAATGTCTTTTTAACCTATAAAAAAGGACTTCGCAACACCAGCCTGACCTCCTACTGAGCACCCACCACCCCACACCCCCATACCTCTGCACACACACTCACTCACTTAAACAGATCTCAGTGTGAAGATCCACTGTCCCATGCAATACACATCTTGCTGCTGGAACCAGCAACGGTTATATGAGAAATAAGGTAAGTGCAGTTGAAAACTCATTGAAATACATTGCATGCACATACCTTATTTCTCATACAGCAGTCACCAGTTCCAGCAGCAACACGTGTCTTTGATGGGAGAGTGGATCCTCACACTGGGACCTGCTCAGGTGAGTGAGGGTGTGTGGAGTGTCTGGGTGCTCATTGGTAGGTTGGGATGGGGGCTGGGAGTCACACCACCATCTAGTCTGCCCTATTAATCCCTATCTAGTGTGAGGCCCCACGACCAAACTTAACACTGGAGCCTTCCTTGCCTCCAGAATATGCTAATGCCTATCCCACTGCTTCTTAAATTCTGTGACTGATTAAACCCTACCATCCCCTCTGATTGAATATTCCAGGCATTTACCACCCTCTCAATGAAAACATATTTTTTCACATTTCCCCTGAGCCTTCCCCTATAACTTCATTTTGTGCCTCTTGAGTTGGAACATCTCTTACTTTGAAATATGCTTCCTTCCTGTACTCTGTTTGTACTGGCAATGTATTTGTATATCTCAGTCATGTCCACCTCCCTCTTTTCCTCCAGAGTATACATATTTAACTCCTTTAATCTTTCCTCATATGCCTTATCCTGCACCATTTTAGTTGTCCCCCACTGTACTGCTTCCACCCTGTCTACCTTATTTCTCAGATGGGACCTCCAGAACTGGACCCAGTATTCCAGGTTTGGTCTCTCATGAGTGACTTATACAGGGGCAAGATGACCTCCCACTTTCTACTCATGATGCCTCTCCCTATGCATCCAAGCATCTGACTAGCCTTTCCAGCCACCTTATTGCAATGCCTAGTTTCTCTTAGGTCCTCCAAGATAATAACTCCCAGGTTCCTTTCCTGCTTTGTGACTGTCAGTACCTCCCCAACTAGTTCATTACTTTGCCCAGTGTTCTTGTGCCCTATGTGCATAATCCAGCACTTCTTTACATTGAATCCCAACTGCCATTCTTCAGACCATTTCTCCAGTTTTTTAAGGTCTTTCCTCATTCTTTCAACACCCTGTGGCATGCCCACCCTATTATATATCTTTGTGTCCTCTGCAAAGAGGCATACCTTCCCATCCAGTCCTTCTTCAATGTCCACAATAAAGACATTGAAGAGGACTGGTCCCAATACTGACCCCTGCAGCACACTGCTCATCATCTCTCCCTGTACAGAGTACTCCCTGTTTACCACAACCCTCTGACTCCTGCCACTGAGCCAGTTCTCCACCCACAGAACTATTTTAGGATCCACCCCTAGGCTGTGTAGTTTGTTAATAAGCCCTCTATGGGGGATGGTCTCAAAGATCTTTCTGAAGTCCAAATAGGCCACATCTACCGCAACTCCCTGGTCTACTACCTTAGTTACCCAGTCATGCTGTAGATTAGTATAATGAGTTAGTGCAAAACACAGTGCTTATCCTAACTACAGTAAAAGTTAGGGTTAGATGTATAAGTAAGTAAATAAATGCCATATTAGGCAGTGTATGTATGTTAATGTGTGTGTGGCAATGATCCGTGTGTCTATACAGTGCACTGCTATGTTATACTAGAATATATATGCATACATGTGTATATGTATTAGTCAGTGTGCGTGTGTATCACAAAAATTAGAAAGTTCAGCTAGGTGACTCAGTGGTTAGTGCAAAAATTGCCACTCTACATTCCCCCACTATCTACAGTAGATCAGTTTCAGCCTTGTTTGTCATTGTTGATTTAAATGATGTGTCTAGTGGCGCTCCCACCCACCCTCCCTCTGATGTCCACAGAGCCTGAAAAGAAGAAAAATGTCCCTTGATGACTTTTTTAATCTGTAAAACTGTTTGTAGACTAGAGATGAGTGAAGTCCATGAAATTCGCTTTGTGAGGTAATTCACAGATTTCATGGAGCGATTTCGCAAAATTTGCAGCAATGACTTTCGCGTATTACACTGCAAAATGTGAAATTTCACCTGCAAATTTCACACTTCACCCAAAAAATCCATGCTTCAAGGTAAAAAGCCACAGATATCAGTAAAGCATTTGTGAAAATCATGTGAATCAAAGTTCTGACATTTTTTGAAAACTCAACAGATTTCACGAAGCACGCATTTTTGGCGCGTCATGTGAAATTCACTGGCAAAGTTTAACTTTGTAACATCTCTAGTGTAGACAGTGTACTGCTATATTATACTGGAATATGTATGAATAAAATGTGTATATGTATTAGTCAGTGTGTGTATCACAATAATTAGAACATGCAGTTGGGGGCTCAGTGGTTATTGCAAAAAGTTCTACTTTACACATTTCTCACTCCTCACAATATTATTATTTTGCAGCTGTATTGGCTTTTGCTAGAATTTGTTCATCTAACTATGTAGAGATGTGTCATTTTCAGTTTAATTAACTCTTCATGATGCTAACATATGCTCTGATTAGCTGCTGTACTGGGCTTTGATCCCCTTGAAATGTCAGCACAAAGCAGTGTAGTGCATGCATGTGTAAATTTACTCTTTTTTTTATAATTATAATTTTCTCTTACACAATTAGAGTTACAATATAATCACTATAATGCCATTACAACTGGGTATTTGCAATGGCATAATGACCTTGCCGTGTGTGGTTAACACATCAGGCCATCAATATCCCTCAGCTGGGCATTAATCCCTAGCAAATGCCCAGTTGTTCAGGAATTATTGCTTAATTAGAACTCTTGTTCCTGTATTGCAATGCTTTACCCTTTGTGGTGTTTTTTTTATTTATTCTGATGCTTTGATTGTTTGAGTCCAAAGTCTCAAGACACTGTGCACATAATTACATACTGTGTTTTAAGAGTAATGTAGAATATAGTGTGTCACCATTAAATACACATTATTCAGAATTTAGATGTTATAACAATGTTGATGATGATGCTTTTAATTATAAAAAGCTCAACTGAAAAATTCTACTCTGATCAAACAATGCTACAAACAGAGCCAACAGACAAAAATAATAATAATAGTAAAACAATATATGAAAAAAAATCCAATCAAGAGAGCTGGTTAGCAATACAACTATATAAAAACTTCTCAAAAAAATACATTTTTAAATAAGATTAATATAGGCTCACAACACGGGTCATTCTTATATTGTCTGGAAGTTTATTCCATAACGATGGATCAGCAATCAAAATAGATCTACTGCCAGTAGCATGGGCGAAGTGATCCGAGGAGTAAAGAGAAATTCGCGAAGTGCTCCACAAATGGAGTACTCACGTTATGATGGAGTAGCATAAAATCCATAGAAAACAATGACTTTGCATTACATCACCTTCCCAAACCACTACTCCATCAATTCTTAAGGGTAAGTACATTGAAAACAATGTACTTAGCTCCTCACTCCTTGTTTTAGGCTCCAAAGGTGAAGTTTGCAGTGATTCATGGGATTTCGGTCACATGGGCTCTAGATTGTTCTGCCAGCCTCAGTTCAGGGTAGTGTGTGTAGGAAGCTGTAGGAGACAGTCTGCTCTGAGAGTTCTCTGCAATTCAAACCTTCTAAAAGCTATTAAAAAAACCTTTCTGAGTCTTTTTTTGCTGAAACTTTAGTTCTTCGATTGTAGGAAACCCTCCTGTGCTCATATCATCGAGCGTTTATTGTTTGTGTGTGGATTTTGAATGTTAATGTACAATATTTAGTCTGTGTACTGAGAGACAGTGGAAATGTGCTTTGGGGGAGGGGTGTATCTGTGGTGTAGGTAGATAAACTTGGAGAAAAAGACAGTTATTTCTGTTTTGGTGATATTTTTCTTATAACTGTGTTAATGTACACACAGTAATATTTTCAATAATTCTTACCATTGTTTTTCTGATTGTCGTGGTACAGCAGTGCATAATTTTAGTTTGTTTAAAATATGTGGTTATATTACTGAAGTTTTCAATTTGCTGCATTACTTAGTGCGTGTGTGGTATATGTGTTGTCATCGTGTCATCAAATCAGACACCGTTTGTTGTGCCACATAGTCAATTTCAGCATGTGAGACCTGCTATCCCTGCAGCTGTGTGATTTTACGTCTTCTTGTGGTATCTTTACTGGTACTAGTAATAGTGACTGTTACTGCAGCAGTGCAGTACACTGCCCTAGCCTGCCCCAACCGCAAAGGTATTCTTTTCCAGATTTGAATTTCTGATGGTGAGCACTGGTTAGGTGTTGTGCCTTTGCGTCTGCATCTCTTCAGTGCACAGTGCAATCTTAATCTGTCTGTGCATTTGTATTTCTTTAGGGCCTAATCTCCATCTGTAACTTAAGTCACAGTTGTTTCTTTGGCTTCCCTTCAGAGTACTGGACAGGTGTGGTGCATAATTCTGCATGAACATTGCACTCATTAATATGCGTTCTTAAGTCAGGAACATCATCATTAGTCACTTGTGATACAAATCACATTCTTCATCATCACGGTCACAAATGCAGTCACAAATCACGATTCACGATCACATCATGAATCACAACATTCATTTTGTTACTTGGATGTACTGTAAGCCTGTTTTGTAGTATCTCTCCAGGTTTCACCACCCCACCATTGTACTCATTGATACATGTTTTTAAGTCGGGGAGTTTTAAGATACAGCTCATCGGGGAAGTACAGTCGTAGGCATTTGCTTTCCCAATACAGTTTCATATTGGTTAACTCACACCAGCGATACCGTATCACATTCTTCATTATTACGGTCACAAATGCAGTCACAATTCACGATCATGTCACGAATCACAACATATATTTTTTTTCTAGTTAGTTCTATGTATTGTAACCTGTTTTGTATTATCTCTCTAGGCTTCACCACCCTACCATTGTACTCATTGATACATGTTTTTAAGTTGGGGAGTTTTAAGCTACAGCTCATTGAGGAAGTACAGCTGTAGGCATTCTCATTTCCATTACAGTTTCATATTGGTTATCTCACACCATCGACACCGAATCACATTCTTCATTATCATGGTCACAAATGCAGTCACAAATCATGATTCATGATCACGTCACGAATCACAACATTAATTTTTTTGTAGTTACTTGGATGTATTCTAAGCCTGTTTTGTAGTATCTGTCCAGGCTTTACCACCCCACCATTGTACTGATTAATACATGTTTTTAAGTCGGGGAGCTTTGTGCTACAGCTCATCAGGGAAGTACAGCCATAGGTATTCATGTTCTTTCCTGTACAGCATGTGAGTTACAGTACTATAAGTAGTGGTGGGCGACGTGGCCCCAATTCGCTCCACAAAGTGATTCACGGAGTAACATGGAACCTGCGGAGTACTCCACAATGTGAAGTGGAGTACTTCGCTTCATAATGAGGAACACAAAGTCCATTGAAACCAATGACTTTGCGTTATTCTGCTTTCCCCAAACCACTTCTCCACCAATTTTAAGGCAAAGTACGTTGAAATCAATGTAATTCACCTCACTTCACCTTGCAATTGAGCTCCAAATGAAATTTTGCAGTGATTCATGAGATTGCAGGTCACATGGGCTCTAGATTGTTCTGCACAGCCCCATTTATGGCCTGGGTAGAGTGTGCGTAGTGGTAGCTGGAGACAGTTTGCTTTCAGAGCTCTGTGATTCAAAACCTCTAAAAGCTGTTTAAAATGCCTTTTTGAGTCATTTATTTTGCTCAGAATTTACTAGGATACCCTTCTGTGCTCATATCATTGAGTGATTATTGTTGTGTGTGAATTTTGAATGTTAATTTAGAACAGTCAGTCTGTGTACTGTGAAGTGTGCTTTGGGGGAGGGGTGTATTTGTGGTGTAGGTACATTAACTGGGAGAAAAAGACAGTCTTTCTGTTTTGGTTATATTTTTCTTGTATAACTATGTTAATGTGCACACAGTAATATTTTCAGTAATTCTTGACATTTTTTTGCTGACTTTTGTGGTGCAGCAGTGTATAATTTGTCGTTTAAAACATTTGGTTATATTTCTAAAGGTTTTCAATTTGCTATGCATTACTTATAATATGTGTGTGAGTGTGTGTGCGATGCGTGCCATTAAATCAGTCACCTTTTATTGTGCCATAGCGTAACTGCAGCAGTGTGAACCTGCTATCCACCGCACCTGCATGAATTTTTTATACTACTTTGTGGTATCTTTACTGGTAGTTGATTGTTACCACCGTGCACTAATCCCACAACTTGCAAAATGTATTCCTTTCCAGATCTGAATTTGTAACTTGTGTGCACTAGTTAGGTGTTGTTGTTCCTTTTTGTATGCATCCCTTGAGTGCACAGTGCAATCTTAATCTGTCCGTGCGTTTGCAGTGTTCCATTAATTCTGGGAGACTGCATTTCTTGTTACGCTCTCATTTCAATTTGTCAGCCCGGGGGAGTTTTCTGGACACAAGACAGTAGCATTTTGGGGATGCACATTAATTCTGGTGACTCTGTGTGTGACCACTGCAAGTATGACTGAGTGTGCCATTAATTCTGGGAGACTTTGCATTTCTTGTTATGCTCTCATTTCATTTCGTCAGCACTGGGGAGTTTTCTGGACACAAGACAGTAGCACTTTGGGGATGCACATTAATTCTGGTGACTGTGGGGGGGTTCTGCCAATATTGTTGCCACTCCTCCTTACTTCACGTTTAAAGTGGAATGACAATGCGAAATAATAATAAGGTGAAGTGAGCCTTTCCTATGGGGCACTCCGTGTAGTGAAGTGCCAAGGCGAAATGGCCACTTCGAGTCCACTTCACAGGCAGATTTTAAATTCGCTGCATCTCTAAATGCCAGCAGCCCAAGGGTGAGGCATAATCAGTTGC
Source organism: Neoceratodus forsteri (assembly GCA_016271365.2). Taxonomy (NCBI): domain Eukaryota; kingdom Metazoa; phylum Chordata; order Ceratodontiformes; family Ceratodontidae; genus Neoceratodus; species Neoceratodus forsteri. The sequence continues at coordinate 205,350,394 of CM028138.1, forward strand.
TGTTGGTTCTCAGATTGCAATATCTCTCTTGGGTAAATGAAATTAGGAGATCCAGGATGTAGACTGGCCCCAATCCTTTAAGGACTTTATAAACCACCAATACTTTCAAGCTCATAAACTGCTTAATTGGCAGCTATTGTATCTTCTGCAAAACAGTGGAGATATGGTCCCTTTGACTAGCTCTCTCTAGGTTCAGAGACTACAGTTGTTGAAATAGGAAGTGTTTGTTATAACAGACTTGAAAATAATTTTACCACAAGCCACTCTGAGGAAGTGGCCAAAGTGCCATAAAACATTAGTGGGCACAAGATGTTATGTGGTGGTTAGTTGTGGTTAAACTGGCTAAATGAAGTTACAGTTTATAACTCAATAAAAATATTATACAAAAATATGATGTTACAAAAGAAAGAGGGCAGGATGAGTCTGTCCAGTCCCTTTTTCTTGTACTAATTCAAACCAGTTGGGTAAATATTCCTCCCTGCTGTTCCTTTTTTAACTGCCTTCTGCATAGAGATGTAAACTCATGGTGCTCCTTATTAGGATCTCCACTTGGTGCAGAATATATACATGCAACAAAATTAGCACCAAGCTGAGTTCTTGTGTAACCACATACAGGGATTCCACACAATGATTAGATGTTGTTATCCAACATCACAGCACGCAATCTGCCCACCAGATCTTATTGTAACAATTGTCAGAGTGTATTTGGTCCTCAAGCTCATCCATTCCACTGGGTTTTTGTGTCTCATGTTGGAATGCATATATGTGAGGATAGTTGTCCCTCTGTGCTTCCTCGCCCACAATGGTCTTCTCTCTTGGCATTGTCCTGTTCTACTTTCTTTTCCTCTTTGTTACCTTGTATTTGTCTTCAGTTCTTAGTGACTCCCCTGCACCTGCGGCCTCAACCATCCTCTCGTTTAAATCCTCCTGGTTGCCCTGTCAACTCTCCTGGGCAGTACCCCCACTCTTTTACTGTGCATGTACTGTACAGCCCATCTTGAGCACATACAGTAGGTGTTCCTTGCTCCAAAGGGCCCTCAACTTGGCCAAATCCATAGCCAAGCATTACTTTGCTTAATGGTCCCCTGACAGGACTAGGAGGATCTCAGAAATGATCAATTGCATTCTTTTTTTGCCATTAATATATTTTTTTTATTCTGAAGGATGTGCACAATAAATGAGTAGATCCTTTGCAGATATAATGAAATTTAATTGATCATTTCTTTATTCAAAAGGTATGTATGGTGTGTATTGACTGACTGATGGAAATACAGTATGTTGCAGACTTAAGCACTGCATGAGTTGCATCTTAGTTCACTATCATTAGCAATCTTTATTTTAATTTTATTTATTTGTCTCTTGGATTACAATAGCTTTGAACCAGATGCTCTTTTACAAAGGTTCCACATCAGGTAAAAGACAAACACAGTTACATAGTAAGTTACAAAAAACAGATAAGGTGAACAGTACATGATAGACAAAATAAAGTGCAAACTTAAGGAGACTACAGAATAACAATGCAGCCAGACAAAGGCTATGTCATGATAGGGGGGAGGCAGAATAGGAGCAAATCAGGGGGTATAGGAAGGAGGGATAAGACAGACAAAATAAGGGAGCTTAATCACTGGGAATGGGGTAGAGGAAGGGGAGGAAAAATAGAGGTCCAGAGGGTTCAGTTTCACGATAAATGGGGGGGCATACCTTAGGTCAAACAATCACACCTGCACTGTGTTGTGAGGTGCTGGCAAAGTTTGTACTTAAAGGGGTCAGTTTTGGACTAGTCGTGGAGTGATGGTGGGAGGTCATTTAGCCAGCTTGGTGCCCTGTACTTGAAGGAGCACTGTGCCATGGATGTGTGACAGAACGGTACTTGGTAGGCCACGTTAGACATTTCACAGGTTTGGTGAGGGTTAGTTACCTGGCTAAGAAGCTTTAGGAAGACTGGAGGGGTTAGACCAAGATGGATTTTTATTTTTCAGACAAACAGGTCTGATATTTTATACGGCCCTTAAGGTGTAGCTAGTTAGGTTATGCATACAACTCACAAGTAAGAATGAGTCTATGTGCTCCAGTAGCTAGTCTGCAGGTTTTATTAAGGGCTATGCTGATTTGTTTAAGTGTAGTATCCATGGCAGTAGCATAAAAAATTAGCCCATAGTCATTTAAGGAGAATATTGAACTGCTGATTGCTATGCGGAGGGCATATGGAGTGAAACACTGTCTATGCTTATATTAGAGCCCAATCCTGGTGTTTACTGCCTTAGCTAAATGGTCCACGTGGGTGACAAATTACATGGAGGTATCTAGGGTTATACCAATGTATTTGAACTGCTGGACCTGTTCAAGGGGTGAGTTAAGATTGTTAAGAATAGTCAACTGGTGTACTTCGGCTCTCTTCCCTGCCCTCCTTCCATACCCTAGATAGGACAGTCCTTGAGGACACTCCCTAACTTAGGAACTTGGGTGTTTGGCTTGATCACACCTCAGTTTCTTTCACCATGTGGACACCTTCCAGAAGAAGCTGCGTCCCAAGCTTGGCACTTTATTCAGGAACCATAGCTGTCTTCCGCTACCAGCCAGGTGCGAATTTGTCCAAAAGATTATCCTGTTTTTGACTACTGCCATTCCTAAGTCTTTCATAACTAGATTGGACACCCTTTTTAACTCTTTCTGTCATTTAGCTCTTGACTCCTTCACTCACACTCACCACTGTAATCTCTACCACTCCCTGGCTCTTCTCTCATTAGAAAATTGCCACCACCTCCACTTGCCAAATGCATGTCAAAAATTTGGTTTGGCACCCTCCTCTCTTATCTTACCACCTGTCTTTCCATCCTCCCTCCCTGAGACCATTCTCTTAGGTCCTACGACTCTTGTCTGTTGGTAATTCCATGTCAGTCTACTGCTGTAGACCAAATGGCCTTTTCACATCACTTCCCCAAATTTTAGAACTCTCTTCCTCCTCAGATTCACCTCTCTTCATCCCCTTTTTCTATCTCCTTAGCTCTACATACAGTAACTTCCTCTCAGTCAATTGTACCTGTGGATAGTGTCCCTTTTGTGTAACCTATCCTGTTCTGATCACCTGTTAGCAGAGTCTATGCTAGTCAATCCCTTCTCTAAGCCTGCACATACTATGGTAGCATTTACCTGTTCACTGAATTGCCAGCAACCGTAATTTATTATAATTTATTGCTGCCATTATATGCGCTTGTCCTCTACATTCCAGCACGGGTTACACTGTCATGCTCCATTGTATAAAATGTACTGTTTTTGGTTTGATGTGTATATGTATGTTTATATATATTCCCAGATACCCTTTCCTCTGGAACATTTACAATACCATGCTCCAGTGGTTGAATTGTACTACTGTTTTGCTCATGTTCCAATGTTTAAATTGTACTACTGTTTTGTGTGTATGTATGTATATGTGTATGTAATAATAATAATAAATAATAGTTTTATTTATAAAGCGCCTTTCAATTTTCAAAGTGCTGTACAAGTTAAAAAAATACAGATCAAACATTAAAATCCAATATCAAACACAGATAAAAAACATAATACAATCAGCAACTTCAGAGCAGACCATTTTCTAAAAAGGCCATTTGCCAGAGGGGGGTTTTCAAACCCCTCTTGAATTCCTTCACAGTGGTGCACTCCTGTAACTGGCGGGGTAGAGAATTCCAAAGAGTGGGTGCAGCATAAGAAAATGCCCTACACCCAGATGATTTAAGATTCACTCTTGGAATCTCTAGCAACCCCTCATTGGCCAAGTGGAGCGATCGGCCAGGGCAGTGAGAAACCAGAAGTTCATAAAGGGCTTTAAAAGTCAGCAAGCTGACTTTAAAGGCAATCCGCCACCATATAGGCAGCCAGTGCAGTTCGCGCAGCACTGGGGTAATATGACAGGACCTATTTGACCCAGTCAAATCCCAAGGCTGCTGTATTCTGCACTAGCTGCAGGTGGTGGATTTCAACCCCTGAAAGCCCAAAGTACAGGGAGTTGCAGTAGTCCAGGTGTGAGGACACAAAGGCGTGAACCAATGTTGGCAGAGCGTCAGATGGAACAAGGTGCCTAACTCTGGCAATATTCCTAAGATGGTAGAAGGAAGTCTTGATGACTGCTGATGCTTGTGACTGCAGTGTCAGCCTGTCATCCAAGATAACCCCCAGGTTACACACCCATTCAGAGGTCGGGAGTGAAATGCTGTCAAGAAAAATTCCTGAGGGCGTACCAACAGACAACCCCTCTATCTGGTGACCCGGGTCCACAACCAATATCTCTGTCTTTTCTGAGTTCAGCTTCAACCAACTAGAATCCATCCATTCCTGGATTTCTTTCAGACAGTTGTTAAACACCGAGAGTGCTCCATCCTGATCAGGTGCAAAAGTCAGGTATAGCTGGGTATCATCTGCATATCAGTGAAACCTCAGCCCATACCATCTTATAATGTCTCGGAGGGGCAGCATATACACCATGAATAACATGGGAGACAGCACTGAACCCTAAGGCACCCCCCACAACAAAGACATTGGACTCAAGGAAAAAACCCCGGACACAACTCTTTGTGATCTGCCAGTGAGGAATGAGGTGAACCATCGAAGAACGGTTCCCGATATTCCACAAATATGCCTCAGGCATGCTATCAACACCATGTGATCCACGGTGTCAAAGGCTGAGGAGAGATTAAGGAGAACCAAGATGGAACATCTCTTCTGATCCCTCGCCCTCGGAAGATCATTAAGCACCCGAACCGGCGCTGTCTAGGTGCTATGTTTTTTACGAAAACCGGACTGGAAGGATTCGTAGATATCATGGATGGTTACATGGTCCTCCAATTGGGCTGTCACTACCTTCTCAATCACCTTCCCAATAAAGGGTAGGTTTGAGATGGGTCTGTAGTTTGTAAAACAGTCGGGTCTAAGGTAGCTTTCTTCAAGAGAAGTATCACCACTGCCTCTTTCAGCGAGCTAGGGAACTCACCTGACTCCAAGGAGCACCAGACTATTCACACAAGGACTGGACCGATGATATCACTACAACCCCAAATTAGGGAGGCCGGTCAAGGTCAGGTCCAGGATCCAAACTACAGCATGTAGGGCGCACACTATGGATAATGATGTGTATGTATATGTGTGTGTGTGTGTGTGTGTATATATATATATATATATATATATATATATATACACACACACACACATACATACATATATATTCCCCCATACCCTTTTACCCCAGGATGCACCATGAAATTAGTAACTTGTTGTTCAGTGTGCCTTTTCTGGTGAAACATTTCAACAAATAAAATATAAATAAATAAGTTTGTTCCTACTGTGAGGACTGGTGAAAAACATAGATTTAGTTTTCTAGTAATTAAGGAGTTTGTGGTCAGAGAATCATTCCTCAACAGCAGAGATGTTGTCCTCTACTTGTTGTTCAAGGGGGAGAGGGTCAGGGTGACTTGAGAAAATGATGGCATCATCTGCATAGAGAAGTAGGTTAGATGAGCAATCCTGAGGGAAGGTGCTGAGGAATAGATTAAAGAGCAGAGGACACAGGATTGATCCTTGAGGGACCCCAGATCACACATGGCGGATGTCAGAGAGTGAATTACTTATTTTAACTTTCTGGGATCGACCACTAAGATACAGTAGCTCTCAAAACAACCCTTTACCTCAGCCGAGAGACCCAGGGCAGGGAGTGAATCAAGTAATAGGGTGTGATTGACCGTATCAAATGCTTTTGTGAGGTCGATATATATATCGCCTCCCTCTAGGTGACACTGGTCCAGAGCATTGTGTATAAAGCCAGTGTATTGAAGTAGCACAGTGGTGGTGCTATTCACTTTCCTAAATCCATGCTGTTGTGGGCATTGAAGTGGATATTTCTCAAGGTGTACAGTAAGCTGATTTGAGCAATGCTTTCCAAGGCTTTTGAGAGGGGAGGAAGAATGGAAATAGGGCAATAGTTAGAGGACTGAATTTGGTCACCACTCTTGTGGATAGGTATAACCACTGCAGCTTTCCATAGTGCTAGGAACTGCAAAGGCAGAGTGATAGGTTCAGCAGTTTAGAGAGGGGTAATAGGACTGCATCCAGGGTTAGATGGAGGAGTTTCAGATCAAGTGAGTCACTACTGGATCTAGTTTTGCCTAGCACCTGACCTATGTATGTTATAGCCTCAGTTAAGGTGACTCTCCTGAAATGAAATGGGGGAGGAGCAGGCATTATTGTCCTTTGCTATGCAGGTCAGTGTATTGAAAAAGTCATTGGGGGAGAATGCTGCCAGGGTTGGAGAAGGCATTGTTTAAGGTATCAGCAATGTGCTTAGGGTCCTAGATGGTCTCACTCTCTTCAATAATGGTGGGTGAGGATTTGCATGGAGTGCCCATCAAATCTTTAAGGTTTTCCCAGAACCTTCTGCTATCACCCCAGTAGTTTGAGAGCTCATCCTTCTTTTTGTTTTCGAACTCTGTTTTTGAGCCACCTGTGGGAACTCTCTCCAGCATTCACTCACCCAGAGCTCTACCTCCTACCTGAAGCACTCTACCCCTCACCCCCCCCCCACTGACTTGGCAGACCTTCCAGCTCTGCACCCTCCAAGGTAGGGCCACCCTATCCACCCAGGACACTCTATCTAGAATCTAATTTGCCAGTTGGAAGGGGTGCCAGCACAAGGAGAGGTGCCCGATATTGGAGTGTGGTTCATAGGATCGTGGTGTCTTTACCTATCCCACTGACAGGGATTTTCTTTATGCCCCTCAGAGTGCAGGTGTGCAATGGCATCTGCACACGCTGTGTGCTGACACCTGCCACAAGCTTGACTCCCACCAATTCCATCAATACGAATGAATAAAGCAAGTCTACAGTGCTTTCTTTTGCTCAGTTTGCCTTATTTCTTTTATTCAGACTAATTTAAATGTATTTAACTGCCTTCTAGTCTGCAGAAGTAAATTACAAATTATAGCAGAAAAGTAGCGTTGCTTGGATAGTATCCTATCAATTAGGATATCACCAGATACCAGTCTTTTTGCCAGATAGTGGGCCAGGTCAGATAGTAGCTCTATCCAACCATGGATCTGACTGTCCCAGATCCAGGTCAGATCCCTCAGATCTATGGTCAGATCCCTAGATCCCACCACTGATCCCTGGATCCAATGTCGGATAGTGCGGGATATGACCTGAGATCCAGCCTCTGACTTGATCAGATTCCATGTAGGATCCCAGGTTGGATACTGCCACTATCCAATGGTTCACAATCAGATCCACAAAGGCACTATCCGAACATCACTATCTAAAAGCTGGTAAAAACCTATATGTTTGATAGTAACAATGTCCTTTTCACTTCCTCAAGATCCCACGATCAGAGTGCAGCAGTCTGTGCCTCCCAGGTTCCAGAAAAGCCATCCAGCTGGGGCAGCCTACCTGTTGCTTTGACTGTGTCCCATGTTCTGAAGGGGAAATTGCTAACCAAAGTGGTAGGTGAAGGAGATGAGTAGCAGTACAGACACAGATATTTGTTAAAGAGCAATTTTTTGCTTCAGCAAGTACTTTATAAATATGATTTTTCTGCTATTACAGTTGACTGAATAATACATATATGTTTTTTTAATTTTCAGTTTTCAATTCTACAGTTTATAACACAACATGGTAGTCTATTCCAAAAAATCTGTATAAAACAACATATGCCTGTCCCCAACTGTCCAAATGCTGCACTTGTTTATGACATGATAGTGCTCACTAACAGACTGATGTGAACAACAATCATTTGATCAGTTGGGGCAAGCCAGATGCTTTTCAAAAGTTTTAAAGAAATATGTACTACATAGAAACATAGACTTTGATGGCAGATAAAGACCACTTGGCCCACCCAGTCTGCCCATTTCCCTAACTACTGGATAAGCTCCAGATTCTAGTTAACCAACAACCTACTTCCTGCCACCCCCCACTACAATTGCCTTGTGTCTGTCCCATGCATGTTTGAATTCTCCCACTGTTTTAGCCCCAACAACCTCCCCAGGAAGGCAGTTCCATGCATCCACCACTCTCTTCCTGAAAAAAAATTTCCTTACATTACCCCTGAGCCATCCCCCCTCTATCTTTAAATTGTGTCCCCTTGTTCTTACACATCTCTTTTTCTGAAAGATGCTACCCTCCTGGACTTTGTTGATTCCCTTGAGGTACTTGAATGTTTCTATCATGTCCCCTCTGTCCCTCCTTTCATCAAGGGTATACATATTAAGCTCTCTCAGTCTCTCTTCATATGATTTCTGATGCAGACCCTGCACCATTTTAGTTGCCCTCCTCTGGACTGCTTCCATCCTGTCTATGTCCTTGCGTAGATGAGGTCTCCAAAACTGCACACAGTACTCCAGATGGGGTCTCACCAACTGTCTGTACAGAGGGATAACCGCTTCCCTTTTTCTAATTGTCATACCCCTTCCTATGCATCCCAGTATCCCCCTGGCTCTCCTTACTGACTTCTCACATTGCTTACCAGCCTTTAGATAATCTGATATGACTACCCCCAAGTCCCATTCCATTCTTGTTGTTGTTAGTACCTCCCCTGCTATTGTGTACTCTTCTCCTGGGTTTTTGTTTCCCACGTGCATTACTTTGCACTTCTTTGCATTTAATCTAAGTTGCCATATGTCTGACCATTCCTCCAACCTTGCCAAGTCCCTTCTCATCCTTTCTATCCCCCCGCTTGTGTATCAACTCTGTTACAGATCTTTGTATCATCTACAAAGAGGCATGCCTTTCCTCCAGACCCTCTGCAATGTCACCTATAAAGATGTTAAGAGGACTGGACCAATCCTGAGCCTGAGGTACTCCACTAGTGACCCCCTTTCTTGGAATGTGTTCCCTCACTGTACCTTCTGTGTCCTGTTGTGCAAGCCAGTTGCAACCCAGGCTACCACCCTGAGACCCACTCCCAGGCTGGCTAACTTGATTATTAATCTTTGTGCGGGACTGTGTCAAAGTGCCTTGCTAAAGTCTAGGTAGGCCATATCCACAGCCCCTCACTGGTCTATTACTTTGGTCACCCAGTCAAAGAAATCTATTAGATTCATCTGACATGACCTTTCTGCTGTAAATCCATGCTGCTTTGGGTCCTGCGCCCCGCTGGCCTCTAGGTACTCAACAATTCTTTCTTTCAGAAGTGATTCCATCATTTTTCCTACCACTGAGGTCAAACTTACAGATCTGTGGTTTCCTGCTTCTGCCTTGCTCCCACTTTTGTGAAGGGGAATCACATCTGCCCTCCTCCAGTCCTCAGGTACCACCCCATCCTCCCATGATTTGTTAAAAAGTGTGGTCAGTGGTGTCACTAGGTCCTCCCTTAGTTCTTTTAGGATTCTGGGGCGAATCCCATCAGGCCCCATTGCTTTGTCCACCTTGAGTTTTAGGAGTTCTTTCAGGACTCTTTTCTTCTGTAAATGGGCTGAAGTGTCAGCCCCTATCAGAGTGCTTCTATTGTCTGGTTTAGGTAGCTCCTCCTCATCTTCTTTGTGAATACTGAGCAAAAGTATTCATTCAGTATCTCTGCCTTTTCACTGTCTCCCTCTGCCCACCTCCCCTCTCCCTTATTAACCTTTACTATTCTTCCCTTAACCTTTCTATGCTCCTAATGTACCTATAAAGGTTTTATCCCCCTTCTTAACTGAATTGGCTATTTTTTCCTCGGTTTGGGCTTTTGCTATTCTGACTGCCTTCCCCACTTCTTTCTGCTTTAATTGATACAGTTACCTGTCGTGCTTCTTCTGTGATGCCTTATACTTTTTGAATGCAACCTTTTTCTTCTTAACCTTCCCTGCCACCTCTTTTGAGAACCATAGTGGTTTTTTTACTCCGCTTTGTTTTCTTTATCTGTTTCACACAAAGGCTTGTTGCCTCTATGATGGCAGTTTTGATTTTTCTACATTGTTCTTCCACCCCTCCTTTTTGGCCATTTGCTAGTGTATTCTTCAGATATTCACCATTTTGCCAAAGTCAAGCCCTTCTAAAGTCAGTATGCTTGTTTTGTATGGCTTGTCCCATGGTTGTGCTTATTGTGAAGCACACTGTGCAGCAGTCGCTTGTTCCCAGATGTCTACCGACTTCTAAATTTGTAATCCTCTCTCCATTTGAGAGTACCAGGTCTAGTATTGCTCCTCCCGAGTGGGTTCCAACACTAGCTGTCTAAGGTCTGCCCCCTGCAGGGCATCAAGAATGACCCTGCTCTTGGATGTGGCTGCAGTACATGTCATCCAGTTAACATCTGGCATATTCAGGTCCCCCATCAACAGTATCTCCCCCTTTTCAGCCATTTTGAGAATGTCCTCTATCATTTTCTTGTCCATTTCCTCCCCTTCAGATGGGGGTCTGTATACAACCCCTGTGCGGATTCTGATGCCATTCCCTATCTCCAAGGTGACCCAGAGTGCCTCTTGTCCTCCCCCTTTACTTTTTTAGTTCTGTAGCTATTTAGTAGACTAAGAATGTAGTAAAGTGGAAAAAAACCCTAGAAAACCCTGGTTGCATAGTTGTTTAAACTTGAAAGGGACTCATTGCCCATCAGGTCTACACCCCACACACACACACACACTGCATAAGCAGGGATCAAAATATGTATGTTATTTTTGGTATTTTAATAAACGTTATTGAGATATACAAACATTAGACAGATTACACTAATTAAAAATATCAAATATGTATGCTGTGCAAACACATAACACAATGACTGTAAATCTAATTGTTAAGCTTCTTATTTTAGAAGAGGGTAGCTATTTAAATTAAACACTGAGATACAAAGGGAAATATCAACAAAGATGTGCAGTACATCAACATCAATTTCTTTCTCACTTCAACAAATAATGTGAATGCTCTCATCACATAAAATACCATACATACTGTATTATTCTTCTGAAATTTTGTTACAAAATGATTCCCTAGCCATAATATAATGCACTGGGCAAAATCGGGTGACAGGGGATCACTAGAGATAAAAAAAGTGGAAAATGATCCCAACATTTTACTTCCAAAAAATGGGGACATTCTGTAAAAAATGTTAAAGTAACATATGAATTTATAGAAAACATCAGCAAAGGAAATAAAATACAAAGTTAGGGCTTGAAGACTTGCAGCCCTCATTTATTGACACTATTCCTTGCACACAGAACTCCACATTATATTATGGCTAGATTTTTTTTGCAGTAATATAATCAAAATATTATATGCTGTGGCATGAGACATCCAGATCTATGCTACCCATGTCTGCTCCTGCACTTAATCTATTGTCTTGCTCCCACACTTACTCCACGTCATGCTTTTTATCCATTTTTGCTAATTTTAACAGTAAGTATTTATTGTACTGTTTACACTGTTCCCATGGCTCTGAATTATAATGTCCAGCAGCACATTGTGCTTTGAGTATTTTGCCACGCTGTTTAATAGCATTTGTATATTTGTGCTTCCCTTTGTGCTCATTCCCCAGAATGCCTCTGGAAATGAGCTGCCACAGCCCAGTAGGCCTTACCAGTTAATACTCTGTCAATAAGTAAATTTTGTCTTATAGGGCACACCCTCTTTCCTTCACCCAAATAAATGAAACAGACAATGTGCTTTGAGAAAATGGCTACAGCCGTGTATTTAACAGCCAATTAGAGATCCAAACTGCTAAACTGATGAGTTACATAAACAGTATATGTGTATATCAATTAGTATGGTGTGACATGCACTGCAACGTATTCACAGCTAATCATTTGTCAATCACATTAATCAATAACTATAGGCCCTACACTCCCCTTTGGAGGGGGATGACATACTTTGGTACAACCTCACGAGGGACTGTGGCAAAGGAAGCATAAGGGATGGCTCTTAGTTGACCAGTCTCAAATGCGCCCTCCCCATCAGAGTGCACTGCTGACTGTGAACCAAGTCCAAGAGTTATCCTTCACCTATGGCTGGCACCCCTCTTATACCAGCTGCCAAGGTCTCACCTCTCCCCAGCCTCAGGGCAAACCACCTGAAAGGTGACAGAAACCATGTCAGCTCCACTGTATGATCCTGCAAGACTACCACGGTACTGTCTTGCATGTATGACTGTGACACCCTGCCTATCTACTCCCCTACTACTAACACACTGCTAGAGAAGGCAAAAAACAGAAAACCCAATGGGGGAAAAAATATAAGATTTCTTCCCGACCTCTAAGGTGATCCACCATAGTGGGACTGCAGGTTCCCTAACACACTGTTCCTAACTAAAGAAGGTGAAGCTGAAAGAAGGCAGAACCTTCATTTCACCAGCTTAAATTAACCATGCTCCTCCCCTCCAGCAGGTAGCAGCTCCTGTCTACTGGAAAACCTGCCTGCTCTCTGCCCTTACCCCTAGTGGGTAGAAACTACCCCCACACACACACACACACACATTTGATCAGGTGTCATAGGAGGACATCCCCACAGACAACCCAGACGGAACAATCCCTTTTCTTCACCTGAAGAAATGAGACAGACAAAATGCTTGGAGGAAATGGCTACAATCATGAATTTATTTAACTACCAATTAGAATTTGAATTCTTAAACTGATGAATTATGTATGTAAAAGTCAATTAATCTGGCATAATGTGCATGGCAAGGTAGTCTCAGCTGATCATTTGGCATTCATATTAATCAATAACTGTAGGCCCTCTGCTCACTTTTGGAGGGGCTGACATACTAGATACAACCTCTCGAGGGACTCTGGCCTGTGATGCATAAGGGATGGCTCTTAGTGGGACAATCTCAAATGCACCCTTCCCATCAGAGGGTGCCACTGATTGTGGGCCAAACCCCAAGAGTTATCCTTCACCTATAGCTGGCAGCCCTCTGGTACTGGACATCAAGGTCTCACCTCTCCCCCATCCCAGGCAAGCCACATGAAGAGGTGCAAGAAACCCTGTTAAGCCCTCTGTACAATACTGTAAGACTACCATGCTACCAAAAAATGAGCATCCTGCTAGTGTGCAGTTGCTGGATGAACTATGATGCTCATCCCTCACTGGGCACATCACACCATGGTTTCCTCCAAAACACATGATCTGCTAAAAACGGTGTACTGTGACATGTGCTACCCGCAAGTGAGCACCTACTGAAACAGCGACCCACTTGCAATGCATGTCGACAGGGCGAGGGAGCAGGGAAGGTGACAGGATGGCGTGGATTCAAGAATAGCGACAGGATGTCGCTATATGTACACGCGCGCTGGGGGGATGCAAGCACGCTGAGCGAGAGGCGGGATGGTTTGTGAGTGGTGGTACCGCAGTGAGTTGCCATGCTTGCTCTGTGGCATGGCGGGTGGGTGCTGGGCTGCAGTGGCCAGGATGCTGGGTTTGGGTCCAGGCACAGGCATGTTTTGTTGCACCTGTCCCAAGTAGTTGTTTTTTATTTTGTACAATTTTGCACCCCCCCCGACATGCACCCCCTGAGGTTAACATTAAAATCCAAGTCTGTTGCACCATGTTGCTTTCCGCCAGAGGTGTACATCGCCAAAATTGAATTTCGGCAATGTACACTCTCCATAATAATGATCGCCTTTTGGCAATCACCCTTATGATATAGAACTGCTAAAAGCCTATCATTCCCGAAATATGACAGGTGCACTCCATCTTTTTCATACAAGTTTGGAATGTTTGTCATGATCCCATCATGTTGCAACACAATTCTGCCAATACAGGCTGCATGGCCATGTTGGTAAACCTATGTACCCTCTCAATTGTGCTGGGATTCTGAGTGTGCTGCCACCACTGCCTTTGTATCATGTGTGACCTAATTATTTACTTCTTCAGACTTTTGCAATGCTATAGCACCAAGTCCTCTCTTGTCATCTTCTGCAGGACTTCACCAGTCCCAAATCATTTCCTCCCAGATGGATGACCAGTGCATCTAGAGTGCCGTAGCATTGAGCTTCAGCTATGAACAGACGATCAACTCCTCCCACTTCATCCCCCTGCAGTCCATCTAATGAATTTGCACCCACTGAGGTTCCATGAAGAGATTTTCACCTCCCTGAGACTGCCGTGCTCTTACCACTGCCCTGTGGACAAAAGATCCACACTCATTTCCCGCGGTGTCATGACCTACGATAAAATAACACAGAGAGGTTACAGTACTTGCAGTCACACATAACTCTTAAAAGCTTGGAACATCCATTATCTCACTGAATCTGAGCATCTGTCCAGTCCTCTACCCTAGCAATCAAATCAGTACCAGTCCAGAAAAAGGGAGTGTTGTACTCCTGAGAAATTCTATCACCCCGCCCCCAGTGCCCAAAGGGCCTTACTGAGCAGATGGTGAAACTGGAACACTGTGAGGGGATACCTATCCTCATGGCAGAAAAAAACCTGCCACCAGTATTCAACTGCTGGAGTTAAGCTGAGACCCAACCATGGATGTCACATTGCACCCCAGGAGGGGACTGGAGACCGCACCAGAAGCACCTGCCCCCTATCTATCTTGCTGTGCTGCACATGAATGAAAACCCCTACTGAGGTCAACACCACATGATCATCACCCGGTGTTGCTAACAGCTTGGATGATTTATTCAACTGTACTATCTTGGACACCCTGAAGACTCCACAGGAAGCTACTAGGAAAGCTGTCAGAAACAGACACACCTGTGGCTTGCATGAGCAAACCCTGAGGAGTACATTAATCATGTTCACTAACAGATTAGGGATAACTGGGTGTTGTGTGTCCATCCAGCTTGAATCCCCATGGCCCTACCCTTCCAGTATCTTATGCACACGAAAGACCCATGTGGTATCCTTTACCCTTGCGTCCATAGTGAACCATGCAATGACTGCCAAGTCCTGCTCCTCCAATGCCAGTGTAGACCTGTGCCACCTTATGTGCAGGAGGCATGAACACAGTTGGTTTTCCAGACTCAGCCAAGCACTGGCCCAGTCCATCTGCTGCCTCACCCCCCAAGAAGTTCTCCAACCCCTTCTGATAGGCCGCCCTCATATGGGTAGTTCCCAAGTTTCCGCATCACCAATTCCAAGAGGTAGACTGGGACATTTTTGGTACACTTCTTCACTTCTGGCACTAGCTCTTAGAATCACTCCCACTGCAAACAAGAAAGAATGCAAGCAACACTGTTATCAGTACATAGGTTACATAGGTTAATACAGAGCTTTGAAGACAAAAAAGTATGTGCATGAAGTTTACTCTTAAATTCTGCCATGTTTCTACTGCCTACCACATCTTGAGGAAGTGAATTCCATAGTGTAACTACCCTCTGGCTATACCAATTAGATCTATTTTTTGAGCAGCAAGTATCCCCTCTCTCAGTTGTAGAGTGTGAGATCTGGTGCTGTATGTTAGTCCTCTCATGTCCAATCCCAAGCAGTCCCATAAGTCATGACTGGTTAAGATATGATACAACAGGCACTACCAGCAGCGATACCAGGCACATGTTCTGCTCTGGACTGTATATTCAGGACCAAAATGAAGAGTAATAGACCAAGCACCAGGGAATCAGCTGCTACAGTGCTGAATGATGAAATGAACAGTTAGAAGAAATATTCAAAGCACCCATAGCTCCAAACAAAACACACTGACCAGGTAAATACCAATAAGGTCATTCATTTTAATATATTGCAATAACCGGCCAAAAGGTGGTTCAAATGCGAAATGAAAAACTAACGTTTCTCCTGGCGTGCTGCCAGGCTTCTTCAGAGTTTATACATTGCAAAAATAAAGGTGCTTTTTTACACATTTTCAAACACTCATGTGATTATTAAAAACCTATCAGAAGCATGAAATGAACCCACCTCCATAGTTAAAGTGTTAAGTGTCCTAAATTGTATATATTTCTATTATACTTGGAACTGTTTTCCGCAGCATAAACTTTTGTGTATACGTATAACATTCAGATAAATATGCAAGAAATTTTAGCTACAATGGTAATTTGTGTATGTAACATATTCTTTTTTTTTGAAATTTAAGTTTATTGATTTTACAGAAGACAACCCACAAGACATAACAGAGACAAAGTTCGAAGAAAATACATGGTATAACAAAAACAGAGTAAACAACCCCCACCCCCTCAACAAACAAAACAATCCCCCATACCCACTCCCCTACCCCCACCCTCTCACCCACCCGCCTCCCTATCCCCCAACCAAAAAAACTCCGCCTCCCTCCCTACCACCCACCCAAACTGAGTGTGCCAAGCAAACATTATATCTGAACTGGATATTTAACATAGTAACAATTCAGGAAGTGCTCCCACCCCTCAAATCAGGAGATGCAGGTAACAGAATATGAGAGACAAAAGAGTCATCGCAGGCATCAGGTAGGAGGTCAGGAACTCACTGGTACAGATATAATGTATACAATTTACCCCATTCTAAACAGATCCCTCTGATTGCGAGCTGCTACCAACCTTCGGCATGAGGTAGGCAGAGAGCTCGGTCAGCCATTCAGTATAAGACAATGCCAATTGATCAGTCAATGTCTAAGGACCAGTCTCTTAACCTCAATGGACACCAAAGCCATGTGATACGGCGTTCCACACTATCTATGCTAGCATAGTCACCCAGAATACAGATCTCGGAGTGAAAAAACCTAGAGAGACCTAGTAAAGGATCTAAGTTATCCCGAATAGGGACCACAGGGGCAACTTTATTACAAAACCAGAAAATATATGAAGGATCCCCTTCACCTTGCATACACCTGGAGCAAAGGGAAAGGGAAGCCTGTGTTGGAAAAGCTCCTTAGGGTATAATACATATTATTCACAATATAGTATTAGGTAGCCTAAATCTGTCCTGAGTATGATATTTGTGGAATCCCTCAGATGCGAGGCCAATTCAGGGTGGACTCAGGAAACAGAAGGCCAGATACTAGAACCCACAACAGGTTCGAGAATTTGTAATTTAGGAGAAAGGAGTATATTAACGAAATGGGATGCGGTTTGGAAGCAAGGGTTAATATTTGAGAAAGGAAGGGATAGACTACCGGCTCATTAAAATGAGTGCCAAACTTCTCAGCAATGAGATGCCTCAGTTGGTAAACTTTGAAAATTTTAGCATTAGGAATGGTATGCTTATCAGTATGTCACGGAAGAAGAAAGAATCCTTGGTCATAAAAATGCTCAGATTAGCTTCTTTAATTTGTGGAAGCCAGTCGGAGTAATCATCGAATTACCCAGCTTAATATTGGGATTGCGTAATCGGTTGCCCTAGATCCTTCTCGGAAAAATATTTACAAAATGTAAACATTGGAAAGGGACTTAAGAATCGAGGTGTATGGTCAGCTATCCACTGTGAAAGTACAGAGGGAAGTATAGAAAATAGCATAGGGATCTATTCTAGATTCCGAGAGGATCGACTTTCAATTTGGAGCCAAATCAGATGAAGAATCAGGATTAGTAAGAGACCATCTCCTAACTTAGCGAGATGGGCCGCCCAGTGATAAAGCAAAGGTTGGGAAGCCGAAGGCCGCCCTTATCCTTAGGAAGGATAGTTTAAGCGAGCGCTGAACTCCTTTACCTCGCCAGATAAAATTTGAGAACATCACTTGGAACTGCTGCAAGTAAGAAACAGGCAACCAAAGATTTAATAGGTTGAGGGATAGAAGATCAGGGAAGAACGTTCATTTTAACAATATTAATCCGCCCAAAGGAAATAGGAAGGTAGATCACCAAACAAATCTTGCTGAATGAGGCTTTTAAGATCATCTAGATTAAGTTTCTTAAGTAGAGAGAATCCGTTGAGAATGAATCCCTAGATATTTAATCGACCTGGGGACCATCTCATACCAAAGTTGGCGAGATCCTGCTTATAATGCAGTGTTTAATGGGAAAACTTCAGATTTAGAAATATTCAGTTTATATTGAGAAAGGGCACCATATCGTCTGATGATGTCTAGTGCATATTTTAGGAGTCAGCAGGATGTGCACCATGCAGAGAGTATATCATCTGCATAAGCAGAGAGAACTAGCTCCTGTTGACGCACTAAACAACCTTTGATGAGTGAGGAGGACTTAAGCTTAATAAGAAGGGGCTCAAATATAGATTAAATAAAAAGGTTGAAAGAGGCAGCCTTGCTAGTACCGTATAAAATTGAAACAGTGAAGAAAACTCCGTTACAGTATATCTTGGCGAGCGAGTCGTAAGAATCTGGACCCACTTTGGGAAAAACCAGAAAATCCATCCTAGCCATCACCCGAGAGAAAGGACCAGTCCACACGGTCAAAAGCCTTCTCTGCATCTAAGAAACTAAGGCCATAGGGAATTGAGATATCGAGCTTGTTGAGAAATGTGGGAGAGTTCTTAAATGGTTTGATGGGGATCGAGAATGCACAAAAGCCAACCTGCTCTGGACTAAGGAGGTGGGTCCAGACTTTCTTGACCCTTTCAGCCAAGATTTTAGAGAGAATCTTCATATCAGTAATTCTGAAGAGATATGGGTCGATAGCTCACCGGGTCAGTAGGGGTTTTACCTGGCTTGAGAATTAAAATAATGGTGGCTTCAAGAAGAGTAGAGTCTATGACATGAGAAAAACAGATATTCATAGAGTTTAAGAAGTATGGGAGCAAGATCTTTAGAAAAAACCTTATAGAAATTTGCAGGGAACCCGTCCGGACCGGGTGCCTTATCCGAAGTCATAGAAGCAATGACCCCTTCTATCTCAGCCTGAGAGATAGAGACAGCCAAGGTCTTCTTGTGGGGCGGCAGAAGCTGGGGAATATCAATATCAGCTAAGTACGTTGTAATATCTGAGAAGGAGGTGGGGGATAGGGGCAAACTATACAAATCCTTATAGTAATTCTCAAAAATCCACACAATTTCTCTGGGAGAAGTTTTAATGGAGCTGGCAGGCGTTTGTAAGGCCAGGATTATTCTGGAACCCTCTAATGTGCGAAGGCGCAGAGCTAAAAGCCTCCCAGCCTTTTCACCGTGATCAATATACTTAGCCTGAGTTTTAACAAGACAGTATTCGGCCTTTTCTTTAAGGAGGTCAGTGTATTCATTTTTAACTGCCAAGAGGGCTTCCAAAGAGGATAGCGGAGAGGCAAGAGAATGGGCAGCTTCTAATTCTTTGATTTTATTCATTAAGGAGAATGCCCGCGCTTGCCGAGCTTTTTCCTTGTGGAGGCTAACAATTAGCTCTCCCTGAGATAAAATTTGAGAACACCAGATAATATCAAATCTTGAGGTAGACCCAGGTTGTCTGCCAAAAGAGAAATTAGGGATCTTATTTGCGTCACCGTATGGGGATCTTTAAGTAGCTGGGTATTAAACCTCCAGGTAGTGTCCGGTGGAATTCAGGATCCGGGCAAAGCTAATCCAGACAATTGCATGATCAGAAAGAATAATCGGCTCAATGCCAGACTGGAGAGGCCGGGAGAGGTCGTACTAAGCAAGATATAATCTATCATGGACCATGATCCATGGGGTTGGGAAAAAGCGAGAGGCCGAAGAGAGAGTTGGAGTCTCCAGCGATCACACAATCCTAACATATGTGAAGTCATGTAAAGTCCTCTGCATGGATGTAAGAGGCCGATTACCCTGGGATCTCTATCCAGGGAATGAGAAAGCGAAACATTCCAGTCCCCCCCAGGATAAGTTGCTAGGGAAGCAAGGCACTAATTTTGTCTGCCAGAGTTATGAAAAAGTCAGGATTTCCCCCAACGGGACCATAAATTGAGCCTAAAACCACGGTGTTCCCATTAAGGGAGCCTTTGGCCAAAACAAACCTCCCATCTGGGTCCTCCACTACTAAGTCTCTCAGAAACAAGACATGCTTTTTAATGAGTATAGCTACCCCTTTACTAAAATTAGATCCACCTGCAACATAAATCTGCGAAAAGCCGGATCGAGATAACCACTTAACCTCTGCACTGTTTAGATGGGTTTCCTGAAGAAATAATATATCTATTTGGAGCAGAGTGCAGTGATTGAAAACCTGAGTCCTTTTGACCTTCTCTCTGAGCCCACGCACATTCCATGATGCTATTTTAATAATACCTGTAGCCATTTTAAAAATAGCGTGAGAGGGAGGCAGGTATTGAGACATCCAGAAGCAAAACAGAAATAGAGGCACACTCGAACCCCGAAATCTCACCCCCCCTGCAGCCTGCCAACAAAGGTTCATTAGGGTAACAGTAACTTGAAAAGATTAACTGTGTCTGAAGAACAATCTTGCAAATATGAAACTTGGCAGGTCCACTCCTCCCACCCCAACTACCCTCCCAACCAACCAACCAACTATGTACAGCGTGGTACCAGGACTGAAAGACATCAAGATCAACATGAAAAAGCCAAGGTCCTGGAAACCAAACCCTCCATGCGAATCCAGAACATCCCAACTCACAGGGACCAACTAAAAAAAAAGAAATACCAGAACTCTATCCCATCAGAAAGAAGGCCATTGCTAATCCAAACAGGGAAAAACAGCAGGAACCCTGTGAATGGGGCTGGATTGGCAAACCCCCCTTCCATAGGCTCGTGACTCATTACACACTCAAGGCACTGGGGCTAGAGCCACCCCACCAGCCAACCGCCCAACCCGCAGACAAGCCGTAACAGTTAGCGATCCATTCAGATACATCCTCCTTATCCATTTAGATAGAGGAGAAAGCATCTATAGGAAGATTCTACTCACCCCTGGAGCAGACAGAAAGGGACTCCAGAACAGGCAGATTAGGCCATAAAATGGGAGCTTATCCTCGATCCGACCATTTTGTTTCAGAGGCACTATTTGACAGCAGGACTAACAGGGTCTCACTACCAAACCCAGTACCCCGAGGAATCACTACACCCAATAGTCAGTTCCGGGAAGGGCCGAAGGTCCCACTGTAAATGCCCTAATTCCACCTGCCCAACCGTCTAGGATGTGGCTCGACACAACAACCTGCGGGTTGGCCAAATCAGGTAAGGGCATCAGAAAGTAGCCAGGGGGAAAGGTAGCAAGGGCACCTGAATGCGTACAAGGGGAAATCAACAAAAAACAAAAACCCCTTTCAGCAACCTAAATGAGACTGGTACACCCCACAGACATAGTGCCCAGTAAAGCTTTCAGCCATTTAACTTAAACAGATCAGGGAGCCTGGTGGCAAGATCCTTATGAGCCGCGTCTGGAGAATCAAAGCTGTGGGTGATACTGCCAACGGAGACCTTGAGGGTAGTGGGGTACACCATCCTGAAGGGGATAGACTCCGCAATCAACTTCTGAACTATCGGGAGGAAGGCAGCCCTTTTCGCTCTCGTTTCCTTGGGGAGATCTTGGGCGATGCATAGCTTGGCTGACCCCCATGTAATCGCTTGCAGTTCTCGAGATTTGCTGAAGACATGTTGTCTTTCGATATAACTTAAGAACTTCATGATTATGGGTCGTGGGGGGGAGCCCGGTGGTGGTCTAGCCTCAACGACCTGTGTCTCTCTCAAGGTGGTAGCTTGGGTTAAGTGGTGAGGACCCACTATTTTAGAGAGGAACGCTGCAGGAAAGCCATCAGGTCTGGCCCTCTTCCAACTCCGGCAGGCCCAGAATAAGGAAGTTATTTTGTCGGTTGCGCCTTCCAGATCCTTGGTTTTCAGCTGAAGTTTCCGAATCTGTTGGGCCAGCCCAGGCGTCTCGACTCAGCATTCACCCTCCACTGCTCCAAGAGAAGATCCTGGCCTCAGATCCAAAACTCTCGTAGTAAGGGAGGAGAGGTCACCCCATAAAGACTTCAGCTCGGCAGTAATGTCCTGGAGGATATTCTTTAGTGGGGCCAGCTCTTGCATAAATTTATCCTCCGTAAGAAGACCAGGCGGCTGAGGCTTATCTCCGGTTCTTTCTGACCCCGTACCCGCCTGGTTTCGCGGCTTCTTGGATAGTTTTTCAGGGGACCCAGGCGGCGTGTGCCTAACCGTGGCCTGCTTTTTATCCACCTCCATCTCCCTGCAAAATTAAGAAAACTGGCAGGATACACACCCGAGGGTCGGCAGGCAGAAAGTAGGCGATCCAGTGATGGTAGTTTTGGCTAGATTGGTGGTCCAAAGATCGCAGATTGTGGCGGTTAGGACGGCTGGAGGAGAGAGCTCTAAGCCCCTGCTGCCATTCAGAAAGCTGTCATCATGTGACTCCGTATGTAACATATTCAATAAACATTACATTTTCATCATTCTTGATTATTGCACTCAAATATCTCACTTTTTGTGCAATTTTTTTATCTGAAATCTTTGTAACATGGTTGTTATACTATATGCTTGTGGAACTGTTCCAGGCACCATGTAATTTTATATTATTGCTCTGCAATGGCTAATATTCAGGACCAAACACTTCAGTACAAACACACTCATCAGATTTTCCATGCGGCCTGCCCCCCCCCCCCGGCTGCCTATTTATGCTATACACTGCCCCTGTGTTACCCATCCTAAAAGTCACCTGCTTGTCACAAAACTGATCTTCCCAGATCACCAGATCACTAATGCCACCACAATGGGGAAGAATTCCTGAAGCATGACCTGAATTAACAAGCTCATATCCACCCAGGACTGAGGCCAGTACCCCACAAACCAGGCCCTTTGAAATAAGTGCCAAAGCCTCCTGAAGCATCTGTGAACAGCTTCAACTCTTGACTCAAGTCCTCTGTCAACCAAATGGCAACCCCACTGACACAGAACAAGAATGCCAACCATACCTGGAGGTCATCCACATGGACTGGGTAACCAAAGTCTGTGATGGGGCTTGCTGCAGTCCAACCCTCACTTGGCTAACCATCAAAGAAAGGTTTGCCCCATTGGGATTATTTTGCAGGCAAAATTCAGGTGTCCCTAAAGCTTCTGAAGCTCCCACAGGGTGATTTTCATTGCCGGCACCACCTTGTGTAGCAAGGCCACAGGGTCCTGACCTTTTTTTGTGGCAGCTGGAATTCACTGGCTACTGTATTCATTTCGATGCCCAAGAAGAATAGGTGCATGCATGGTCCCTCCGTCTTGTCATGAGTCAAAGACAGCCCCAAGTCCTCACTTACAGTATGGAAAGATCCCATCATCTGGGCACAATGATCAGGTAGTAGACTTCAGACCTCCTTGACAGTTTTGTGGTGGCCCAGTGCAGGAAAAGTGCTGAATTGCTTTAAGACCATACACACATGATACAGCTCATATGCATACAGTTGTCAACGTAATACTGACCCACAGACTTCATACTCAGTAGTTCCCTGTCCAGTGAGTGCACTGGTAACAGGTGGGAGACCACTTGTATGTCTGCCTTGCCCAGTAAGGTGCTGTTCCCTATTCCACCACACCACTATGATGGTTGCATCAAAGACCATGTAAGATGCTACCATATCAGCCAGATCAAAGTGGTGGCTGACTAAGTCACCCTCTGAGTATGATAGGCAATTGATCATCCTGAATTCACCTGGCACTTTCATTGGCATCAAACTTATTGGTGATGCCCAGAGGGTGGGGCACGATGGGTGCACAAATGGGCCAGTAACCCAACCTGCTGCTACTTCCTTTTCCAACTTTGCCCTAACTATGCTGTGGTGGACCCTGGCAGATTTTAGGTTCTCAGCCTTGCTAGCTTTGTGTGGACCCTTGTACGGGATCCTGAAATCTTGTGCAAAGCACTCTGCAAGTGACCAAGCGGCTGTCTGTCCTGAACCCACCAACCAATGTTCAACATGCTTTACCAGTATAAGAGTTGGGAGGCTTGCCTTCTCACTTCTGATAGGGCTGTTGGGCTGGTCCCATTTGTATACTGGATGAATGAGTAGCTCCACCAACAGACAGTGTGCTCATGTTCATCTCAACATGGCTCTGACTTGCAAGTCCTATGGTTGTAATGATAGCTCTGACCCCCCTTCCCTTCACCACCCCCCTTCCTACTGCTCCCTGCCACAAACCCTTTTTTGGGGAACTGTTCCAAGTACACCAGGAGTCCACTTTATTAATGCTGGAACCCTCCCCCCACTGGCCTCAGTGGACCACTGGAAAAGGAGGTCCAGCATGCCCCAGGCCCTACTGGAGTCATTATGCTTCCTCCTTGGGAACTCCTCATCATATTCTAGCCAGCCACAACTCCCTTTGTTAGCATGAATTGCCATTATGTGACTGTAATAGCTCCACAAACCATGAACTTTTTGCGGACACAACTCCATTAATAAACCCGCATAAATGGTGAACCCCACTGCCAAATTCTCCCATTTGCATCATAAGACCACCTTCCTCTAACGCTCTAGCCCAGCATCCTTCTCCTTTTCCTTATCTGACTGAGGCTCCCTGGGCCTGTTGAGCAATGTGAAAATGTCTGCAAATTCACAACTAGCAGTCTGCTCATGCACCTTCTCAGAGAGATGTGACCCAGTGGACTCTCCAGTGGTCACATATGACCCATACACCAGATGTGCTTCTGGATTCTGTGTTAATCTCCCACCTGATAACTTTCCTACCCCATCATACTGCCCCTGGGTGACTCTGGCAGCTTCTTCTCCTGCTCCATCAACAGAGCCAGCACCTTATCCAGTTTTTCCTGCAATCTTAAAGGGGAAGCAGGAGGACCTGCTGGCTGAGGAAGTGGACCCAGACTCCATGGCTGTAGTACACTGCTAGGCCGCAGCACAGGAGGAGTTGTCGAGAAAGGAGTGGGACCCCTTGTTGTGCTCCTGGCAGCAGCACCAGTAGGGTCATGGCTGCTAGGGGCAGAGTCAACATTGGGCCCACTGGACCCAAGAGTGGCCCTGGAGTCAGCAGTGGTGTCAGCTTCAGACAAAGCAGTGGGAAGTGGGGGGTCAGCAGTGGCCCTAGTGGATACAGCCATGGAAGATGGGGTTGTGGTAATGGACACAGTGGGTAGAGCACCAGAACTGGCATTGGCAAAGGCCCTGGTTGAGGACCTAGCAGCAGTCCAAAAGGGGTCAGGAGTAGCAGGTGTGCCCCCAGCAGTGAGGACAATTGGCAGGGAGCTAGGCCTGGAGTAGGCAGGCCACTCTAACCCAGAGTATGAGGCACCAGTGCCCTTGGCTGAAGCATCTCCATGCCTGTGGGCTGAGGCACCCAATCTGTGGGTTTCTTGGCTCCTTGGATGGTGCCATCCTGGACTTGGGCATGGGAACCTAAAAAGTGTTTCTCACTAACTCCTGTAACTCATCACCAGACAGTACCAAAATCAGGCGTACCTGGTTGAGGTAGTGCTGGAGCCAGAGGATCCTCCCTGACATCTGCAACCTCCCTTCCCTGCCCATTGACTCTGGTGTTGCCACTAGTTCCTGAGGGGCTGCCAGCACTGGGATCACTGAATCGGGCTGTGGCACTGGCACTCCTGCTGATCTCACCTGACCATGTTTGCCTGGTTGCTGAACACTGCTTCCCACAAAGCCTGTCCTTTCACCTGTATCAGGGCCACCAGCTGTTGTTTGAATTGGGGGGGTATTGATGGCCACAAATCAGAAAAGGAACCTATGAGTAACCATATCTGATGACCTAAACGTTGCCAAACAATGTGAAAAGACTGTGAAGAAAGCCAGTTGAATGCTGGTGTGCATAGGGAGAGGCATCTCTAGCAGAAGGAAGGAGGAGGCAATGTCACAGTACAGAAAATTGGTGAGACCTCATCTCGAGTATTGTGTTCAGTTCTGGAGGCTGCCTCTCCAGAAGAACATAGGCAGAGCAGAAGCGGTTCAAAGAAGGGCATCAAAAATGGTGCTGGGTCTAGACCAGAAGCCATATGAGAAGAGACTAGAGGAACTCAGTATGTGTTCCCTCCCTGGAAGAGAGTAGAGAGAGGGGAGATATGATAGAGAGTTTCAAATACCTCAAAAGTATAAAGTAGAGGGGGCGCTGTTGAGCCCGAGCAAGATGGAGGCTTAGAGTTTATGCTCTCTACATCAAGTGAACAGAAAGCTTATAATTAATATTTTCTCAGATAGTTTGGCAAACTATATCAGTAACAAAAAGTTTCGGAATACCTGAGAAGAAAGGATGGGTAATCCAAAGAAAGATAAACCACAGCATGAGGGAGCTAAAAGCAAAAACATTCCAGGGCCACCAGCCACGAGGTCTGCGTATGGCTGTCTCGCTTCGGAGGACACTGCTTTGGAAGAAGAAACATTGCAAACTATAGGCACTAAAATCAATCATCTTATATTCACAATGTCTGGATTAGTAGAGAAATTCAACTCCCCAACTAATAGAGTTAACAGTCTAGAAATGGAGATAACATAGGTGAAAACAGAGGCAACGGAAACACACAAGCCATCAGAAGAGGCCTTGGGCACCATTTCCATGCTAGTAAAAGAAAATACACACCTTTGTTCTCGACTGGAGGTCTTACAGAACCAAGCTTGGGTGGCCAACCTCCGGATTGTGGGCATGCCAGAACAGAGTGAGGGAGATCATCTGGGCCTGTTTATTTATGACTGGCTGGAGTAGCAATTGGGACAATCATTCTCAGAAGGCCATGTAAATAAACAGAAAGCCTACCACATGGCATCAAGGGGCCATCCTGAAAATCCTGAGGCTCCTAGGGAAGTTGTGGGGGTTTTGAATGGAGTTGGATCGAGGGACTTTGTCCTGGCACTGGAACGGCAGAAGAGAATGTTATTCCAGGATGATGCATAGGTACGACTCTACCTGGACCTCAGCTACGCAACTTGTCAAAAGAAAAAGCATTTTGACAGAGTCCAGGCTATGATAAGGAGCTCAGATATTCCACATAACATGCTGTTCTCTGCACATCTCAGAATCTTCTATAAAGGGAAAGTGTTAATTTTTTCAGATCCCAATGAAACCCTGAAATGGACCCAGCATCATGCACCACCACCTAGACAGAGGGAATCTACAGACCAGTCCAATCGAGAAGAGGATGAAGAAGGGTAGACCTGATTTTACAATCAGAGGACTGGGTTACAGGTTAGCTTCATGTTTAAAGGAAGCCCCCTAAGTGAACATCAACACTAAAAATATTGTGGATTAATCACAGTACCAAATAACTCTGAACTGTTAAGCTAGATAAGCTCCTTATTTGAACATTGCTTCATCTAGGAAAGTTTGTGACACTTTTACCTTTAAGGGATATTTCTCTATGTTAAGAGGGCATTTTA
This sequence comes from Neoceratodus forsteri, assembly GCA_016271365.2. Lineage (NCBI taxonomy): Eukaryota > Metazoa > Chordata > Ceratodontiformes > Ceratodontidae > Neoceratodus > Neoceratodus forsteri. The sequence goes on from CM028138.1 coordinate 205,377,454, forward strand.
CCCCAGAGAAAAGTTATTATTGTTGAGATTACTGGCATAAGGTTTTTGATTTGCTCTCTTATAGCGCGTTTAAGTTTATGGTTGATGTTTTCGCCAGACAGTTAAAAAATTCTAAAAGAATATACGATGTGGAGGTCTAAACACTTACTAGGAGAAAACCAATAAGGTTCCTAAATTTACGGTATCATGATACCCTCATTTCCTTTGTAAGGAAACAGAGATTGAAATAATTTTTTATTTATACAATGGAAAGTAAAATCATACAGCTCATGGGTTCTTAAAACAGCATTGAAAATCATGTGCTAAATGTGGTTTATGATTTATCTACTGATTCTCTCCTAGGGACATATCTAAAGGAAGTAGTATGACACTAATTTAAACCTGCTTGTATTAAGCCGGGTGGTGCTCTCAAGTGGACACATATTATTTTATTTCCTCATGTACTGCCTCAGGATGTTTTATTCTGTGTAAAGTTTAGTAAACATAAAGTTAAAAAAAAAGTATAAACTTGGTGCAAGAGGGTAGCATCTTTCAGAAAAGAAGATTTTCAAGAACAAGGGGCCATGGTATGAGAATAGAGGGGGTAGACTCAGGGGTAACATGAGGAAGTATTTTTTTCACAGAAAGGATGGTGGATGCATGGAACAGCCTACCAGTGGAGGTCGTGGCAGCAAAAATGATAGGAGAATTCAAAGATGCATGGGATAGACAATAGAAAGGAGGGGAGTAAGCCGCAGATTACTTAGGACCTGTGGTATATGAAATAGGCAGGGGAATGGGCAAACTAGGTGGGCCAAGCAGTCCTTATGTGCCATCAAATTCTATGTTTCTATGAATTCCACCCTCATGCTGTGTCTTGGATCCACCATCTTAAAGTCTCAAGCTGTAATGACACAGAAAACACACCTGTGCACATGCCAAACCTCATTCGCTGTCATGGCCTCTGCCATGACTGAACAACTAGGTAACTGTGGAAAGGTTCAGTTTAGAACAGGTGCTTGAAGCAATAAAAGGGGAACATTCAAGTACCTGAAGGGAGTTAAGTAAGAAAGTAAGCTTTATTTTTAAACGCCTTTCAGATACCAAGGCACTGTACGACGAAATGATCAAACAATACAATCAGGATAAACATACATTAACATTTTTAAAAGCCTTCAGAAAAAGCCTTAGAAAATAAATAAGCCTTGAGCTCAGATTTAAAACTCGAGACAGTCAGGCATTCTCTAATCCAACGAGGTAGAGAATTCCACAGGGAAGGGGAAGCATAAGAAAACGTACATACCCCAGATGTTTTTAACTGAACTCTGGGAATTTCTAGCAATCCCTCATTGGCGGATTGGAGTGAGCAGGAGGGGCAGTAGGGAGTAAAGAAATCTTGCAGATACCAGGGTCTCTGTTCATGTAGGGCTTTATAGGTCAGTAACCCGACCTTAAAGGTGATCTGCCACTGAATGGGCAGCCAGTGCAGTTCACACAACACAGGCGTGATATGACTGGTCCTAGATGTACCCATCAAAAGCCTGGCTGCCGTGTTCTGCACTAGCTGCAAGTGATGGATATCAACCCCCAGAAGCCCTAGGTAAAGGGCATTGCAGTAATCAAGGTGGGTGGTTATGAAGACATGGACCAATGTAGGAAGGTCAGCCGGAGGAACCAGGTGTTTCACCCAGGTGATATTCCTAAGATAATAAAAGGAAGATTTGACAATGGCAGACACCTGCGATTTCAGGGTCAAACCATCATCAAAAATAGCACCCAGGTTATGCAACTGGTTTGAGGTCATGAGCTGGACATCATCAAGCCATAGGCCCGAGGGAAGCCCAGCCCTAAGACCCGCCTCAGTGTGACCCGGGTCCACAACCAACACCTCGGTCTTATCCAGATTTAACCTCAGCCAGCTAGTGCTCATCCAATATCTGATTTTGGCTAGACAGTTGTTAAGCACGGAGGCTGCAGCCTCCTGTCCAGGAATAAAGGACATATACAGTTGGGTATCATATGCATAGCAGTGAAAACCCAAACTGTAATGCCTAATGATATCTCCCAATAGCAGCATATAAACTGTGAACACCATGGGTGCCATTATGGAGCCCTGCGGCACCCCACAGGACAGGGAGGAGGTATCAGAGGAATAAATGCCAGTGACAACCCACTGTGTCCTGCCTGTAAGGAAAGATCAAAACCAGCATAGGACTGTACCAGACAGTCCACAAAGAAGCAGCAGGCACTCCAAAGCACACCATGGTTCACAGTGTTAAATGCTGCTGAGAGATCGAGAAGGACTAAGTTAGCATGAGCCTTTAGATCTCTCATAATTAGGAGATCATTTAAAGCCCCCAGTGCGGTCTCGGTGCTATGTCTTTTCCTAAATCCAGATTGGAGAACATCATAGACATTGTGGGCTGTAAGATGGTCATCCAGCTACAACGCAGCCACCTTCTCAATAACCTTACCCACAAAGGGTAGATTAGAGACAGGTCTATAGTTAGCTAGACAGTCTGGATCCAAGGAGGGTTTTTTAAGGAGTGGTCAAATGACTGCCTCCTTGAGGGTATCAGGAAAGACCCCCTGCTCCAAGGAACTCCAGACAATTTCAGCAAGGATCGGGCAGATGACATCTACACAATCTAACAATAGTGGTGTAGGGCCCAGATCCAAACTACAGCTGGTTTGTCGCAAAGTCTGGACAATCCTCACAATGTTCCTGAATTCCAGCCTACTAAAGTCAAACCAGGTAGCACGGGTGCTTGACACCTCCTGCCGATCTCCGCAATCCCTTATAGAGAAAGTTGGACCGATACCCAACCTAATGCTGGCAATCTTATCTGCAAAGAATCGAGCAAGCTCATCACACTTTATTTGTGAAAAATCTCTTCCAGACTGAAGACAGACTGGATTGCATGGTCTTTCCACAGTTCGGAAGAGCTGAGCCAGTCGATTCCGTGCAGCAGCAATCTCCCCTGACAGGAATTCTGCCTTCTTACAGGTTATTGCTGATTGATAGACCTTATAATGGTCCATCAATCTAAGCCTGTCAGCATCCAGGCTGGATTTCCGCCAAGCTGTCTCTAGCCTTCACCCCACTTTTCTCAGCTCCTTCAAGGACGCATCAAACCAAGGGGTCCTTGGGCACAGAGTGAGTGGGCAAACATGAACAGGAGCAATTAATTCTAGGGCATCACTCACCGCCTTATTATAGGCAAGTACAAGCTCTCCTGGACTCATGCATTCACTTGATAAACCCGATAGGTCCAGCACCACCAATACTGGACCATCTCCGTGGGCGCAGGCCTATTTGGGGGTGCCCCGAAGCTGAACCTTATGGTGTGATGGTCTCACCAACCATTTGGTTCCACCCCCAATTCCATGATTTCCATCCCCAGGAGGAACACATGAGGAGTGACTCCCTATATGGGCAGCAGAGGTAACCACCTGTGTAACGCCCAGCATAGTCATAAGCCGGAGGAGATTATTTCCAAATTGCAAGAGTTCATTGCCAATCCAGGCATTGAAGTCACCCAGAATTAACCATCTGGGTGACTCCAATGCCATGTCGACAATGAAGTTAGCAAACTCCTTCAGGAATTCTCTACCATCACTGGGTGGATGGTAGATAAGGAGTATCATGAACCCTACACCTGCTCTCAGAATACACTCAAAGGAATGAGTGCATCCTACTGGCTCATCCACAAGGCTCAGCTCTGTTTTAAACAAAATGGCTTCACCCCCACCCCTACGATCCACTCTTGGATGGTGTATCACCGAGAACCCAGCTGGAACAGTAGATGCCAAAATAGGGCCTGCATTCTCATCCAGTCAGGTCTCGGTGATGCATGTCAGATCAGATGTTCCAACAAGATCAGCTATAACAGCTGTCTTGTTCCTAATCGATCAGGCATTACACAACACCACCCAGGTTGGATGGGTTATCAAGGAAGATCCCAGGACCTGCCCACTATTTGTGGAGCCCTTGGGTATGGGAGTCAGGCAGGGAGCACCCCTTTCCTGGCCCCATTTCACCCCAGGGCATCTCCTAGTCCCCATGACCTCTGTCTACCCACCCCTCTCCATTCTCCCACCATGCCCAGGCCTCATCCCCTTCAATCATCTCCTCACTATCCCCAAAGCTTGACATCTCTTATAAACTTCAACTGATAATGGGAGACAGTCAAAGGGGTGTAGATCTCGGAGCATAGTAGGAGAATAATGCCTGACCGTCTTAACACCCTCCCAACGCATCTTAAATTAATAATAATTAAATAAATAAAACCAAGGAATTTTACAACCACAGTAATTCCACACTACAATTACCACCAACACACATACACACTCACCTTCAGCGAGGTGTCTCTCACACAACCCCACCAAAGGTCCAATCAATCATACATTCACTACAATCACCATCCACCTCCCAGAAAACACACACACACACTGATTGCCAAAATAAACAATATAACCCCAGCAATTAAATAAATAGTCAAATTATTTAAAACATCAGTCCAAAATTAAGTCCTGCGAAGATTTCCAGTTCATATTCAGTCCACATAAATCCTCTCACAGTTCATGATTATAGGTTGCTTAACTTCAGTTTCAGTTTCAGTTCCATACCAGTAGTCCAGCACTCCTCAGTAATAAACTTAGGCAGACAGCTTCAAATGTTTGATGAGGGCCCAAGCGATCTCTCACTTCACTTAGCCCAAAAACAAAGTTCTCACTCTCAGACACTGCTCTCACTAAGAGTCAGAGAGAAAAACATATAGTAAAAAAGAGAAAATGCAGATCAGTATAGTGTAGGCAATTTTCTCAGAGATGCTGTGAATTAGTGGCAGATAATAACTCCACATCCAGGAACACTAACAGTTTAGAGGCCAACAACATGAAGGGAAAATAACCACCTCTCCAAGAGGTCACTGCCCTAGTCAGGCTTGTAGCAACAGCCCCCATGGACCTAGGAGACACTGGTAACTTGTGCTCGCCCTTCAGCAGACTTGAGACTGGTGTCACCTCCCCCAACCCAGCCAACAACAGCGACCACCTCCGGTAGCTTACCCCAACATTCACGTTACCTCAAACAGTCCCAAATCCAGATCCCAGTGCAGGAAGGCTGACAATAGGTAATGCCAAAAACGGTCGGGAAATAACTCCAGGGAACTAATGAATTTAAGCTCCTCTCTCCCAACTCTCCAGCAGTCCAATCTCCAACAGTCTCTTGCTTCTAATCCAAATTAATCGTGACCCCAGCACCGGCAAATATTCAGAGCCCGATCCGGCTCCACCGAAGGATGTTCCTGCAACAAACAGCAAAGCCCCCATCACTTATCCAATTCGATCCAAGAGATGCTGCCATTCAATTTAGCCACAAAAGACTTCCAAAATAAAAATATTAGGCTGTTGAGCTGTTAAAATTGTCAGACCACTTGTTACAGATAAAGGCAGTTCTGTAAGAGTGCAGTAACAGTGCAGTCAGCTATCGTCAGCGAGTCTAACAAACGATAACGATAAGAGATTTTACTAAACTTTAGCTGCCAAAATAAAATAAATAAATTAAAAGACCTCCAAATGAACAATGAGCAAATACATTAGCAAATACATTAGCATTACAAAAGTTGCTGCTAACAGCTAGCCTGCCATGGCCGCCATCTTAGTAAACAAGCTAGAGCGTGAGAATCTCTTCAACAAGAGAGAAAATACCACCACTAGAGGACATAGCCTAAAGCTAGTGGGGGAAGATACAGGAGGGATGTGAGGGTGGTGTTGGCCTGGAATGAGCTGTTGGAGGAGGAGGTGGTGGTGGCTGGAATGGTGGGATCCTTCAAAAGATCCTAGGACAGACACAGAGGAAAGCCATGAGATCAAAGGGGTGGAAAGGGAAGGGGGATGGGAGAGTGGGGAGAATGAGCCAGTGGCACTGGTGTAAGGAGAATACAGGACCCTGCAATAAATCGAGTGGACACAATAGACCATGTGGTCTCCTTCTGCTGGCTCCCTTCTTATGTTCTTTAAGTGCCCCTGCCCTACCATGGCTCCTGCTCTGTCCACTGTCTCACCTACCTTCTCACATTTTTGCACTTGTTAAACAGATACTAGATGCATGCCTAAAATACACTATTCAAGCAACTAAATTTTGAATTGCTATATGAGCCTGCATGCTTTTTATATGATATTAGACTGTGATAAATTGTACCATTCCAAGCTAACTGTTCATAACTGCCCATTCTTAATATACAGATATGTCAGTTTGCCATCTTAGGCCTAGACTATTGGAGTCTTGAAACTAGCAACAAATCCTGTCCCACACCATTCCTCATGCATGTCACTGCTCACCAGGTAACTCAAAATGAAAGAACAAAAAGAAGATGCAATCAATATGAATGCTATATTTGATTTTTGAACCCATTCCACATTGCGCAAAACATGTTTTTTTAATATGTATAATGTTATTGATTCAAGGCAAATAAAGGTGGCACCCAGATGAAAAACCAAGCTCCAAATGTACAAGCAACAATAAACAGAGAATGATGGATGGGTAGGTGGTTGTAATGAGGATTTTACCCTCCCCCAGGGGTGGGATGCGAAGCTCGAGGGGTTTATTAACACATACCACCCTGAGGGGCTGTGTAAAATCTGAGTTTTACATTCCTACCAATCCTTTATTTTGTAAAATTTCTGGGGATCATTTTTTCACCACAACAAATATACAAAATAAGTGGATTTGTCTATGGATTCGAGCCACGGACCATAGCAACTCCTAAACTGGAAGCAGTGATTTTTTTCTTCAGTCCAATTGTGAGGCTAGTGAGCTTCTTAGAGGAAAACAGTCTCCAGGATGGTCAATGGCACAAGTTTGTAGCAGGCAGATCCTGCCAGACAAACCTTGTAGAGTACTATGACTGGGTGACACGGAAACTAGACAAGGGCCATGCAGTGGATGTCCAGTATTTAGACTTCAGCAAGGCCTTTGATTCAGTGCCGCATGGCAGGTTGAGGGGGAAGCTGGAACATGTGGGGGTGGCACCAAAATGGTGAAATGGATCACAAACTGGGTAAAGGAAAGGCAGCAAAGGGTGGTGGGGAACTTCTCATCACTGAGAGTGGTGACAAGCAGGGTACCACAGGGTTCGGTACTGGGACCAGTGCTGTTTGGGATTTTTATTGCAGATATTTCATACAGGATGTGGAGCAAGATTAGTCTGTTCGCAGATGATACCAAGATGGGAGCTGTGGTTGATGATGCAGAGGGGTGGAAGGGGGTTGCAAGAAGACCTGACTAAGCTGCAGGAGTGGGCAGAAACATGGCAATTGGGGTTCAATGGCAAGAAGTGCAAGGTTCTGCACTTTGGAGCTAGGAACCAGGGAAGGGAATATCACTTGAATGGGATATAGTTGGAGAGTTCCACAAAGGAGAAGGATCTAGGAGTGATTATTACGGGGAGCATGAACAACTCTGCTCAGTAAAGGAAGGCAGCAGAAAAAGCCAACAAAATGCTGGGGTGTATTGCAAGAGGGATCTCCTCTAGAAGGAGAAAGGTTTTCCTGCCTCTGTATAGGTTATTGGACAGGCCCCACCTGGAGTACTGCATGTAGTACTGGCCCCCGTTCCTGAAGAAGGACATCAGATTGTTGGAGGGTGTGCAGCGAAAAGCCACAAAGATGATCCAGGGATTAGAGAGCAAGCCCTATGAGGACAGGCTGGGAGGGTTGAATATGTATTCACTGGAGGAGAGGAGGGATGGGGGGGATATGCTTGAGACCTTTGAATATCTAAAGGGGATAAACAAGATCAACACAGAAGGGATTTTCCAGATGAGGAAGGGGAGTGACACGAGAGGTCATGGACTGAGATTGGAGTGGGGAAGATTCAGGAGAGAGATGAGGAGACATTTTTTCACTGAAAGAGTGGTGGACAAATGGAACACCTTACAGATGAGATAGTGTCCTGTAAGATGGTGGGCACACGAGAGGGCATGGACTGAAACTGGAGGGGGAAGATTCAGGATGGAGATGAGGAGACTTTTTTTTTTCACTGAAAGAGTGGTGGACAAATAGAACACCTTACCAGACGAGATAATGTCCTGTAAGATGGTGGGCAGTTTCAAGAGGGGTTTGGACAGGGTAAGGGGAAGGGCAGCTGTGAGATGAGGTGCTAGCTGCACACTCAAGCTGACTCGATAGACTGTGCGGCCTGTTTCTGCTGTCAATTTCATATATTTGTATGTTTGTAAAGGAACTTACCACTGACTTCTTCTGTCGGGGAAGTTTACAGTGCTAAGGAGTGGGGACGGACAGCACAGAGAAGAGGAAGTTCACGGTTGGCACATGTGATGAACTAGGGAAACTGGGTGCATGTCCGTCAGCTGGTTATAACGATGGAATTATAACCTAGTTTCCCTATGGGAGAAAACACTCCCCAGTTATTATAAAACAATTAAGTTCATGCTAAGGCAACATCCTGGGAGCAAATACACAACCCAAACATTTGGTTGTCTGATTCAAAGATCATTGTGTATTAAAAGATAAAAACTACAAGGTGCAGCACACCACTGAAAACCCCAAACGTTGTCAAACACCCATGCATGCTCTTTTTCAAGGCATGAATCAGTGTATGGCTGCCTCCACATAAATAGTAAGCTGTTAAAGCTACATACATTAAAACATTGGTCAAGAAAACAAGAAAAGTGCCCACAAGGCTTGTGATGCTGTCAAAGAAACAAATCAGGTTAAGCACAAATTCGGGTACTCACCGCCTTGGTGAAAGGACACCACACAGCTCCAGAGAAGTTTCCATTAAAAAGTAATTTTATTGACATGCAAAGGCAAACAGGCTGTGGGCTAATACCCCCATTTGTGCCCAACTAATGCATTTCAGTCACACTGTCCTTTGTCAAAGGCTGAGGCTTACCACAAGACACTCACATTAAATACCATCTACTGTACATGACATATCAGTGACATCAAAAACAGCATTCAAAATCATTGCTAAACAAAAACATACAGCATTACAAATAGATTTATACTGTGCAGGTCAACCCCAGCCTAGAACCACAAAAACAAGAAGAAAAAGATTTGTTTAAAGCAATCAATTACATATAAAACATGTGAAAAGTCTATAATTATATACAGAATGTGACAAAATGTATAACGTCATTATAAACTGCACCACGAAAGGAAAAAAGAAGGGGAAGGAAAGGGGGGAGGGAAGGAACTAGAGAAAAGACAGGGAAGGGTGCAAGTTGTAAAGATAAAATATCTAACAATTCTGATACATAACAGCATTAGAATAATTCCATACAGAGGATAATATATGAGCAGCCATACACAACAAGGCTGTGTCTGCATCGAGAGTTTTTTTTTTTTTGAAAGTCAGGATTATTCAAAATAAGATGAATATACACAGTTATTTTGTCCACAACATTTGACCTACATTACAAAATCTTCTACTTCATATTGTCTGATATACCACACATTGCATGCCTGTCATTCCTTTATTTCTAACAAGTTGTCCTTTTTATGTTGTGCTTATACCCTACTGTTAACATTTTCAATGGTTTCCTACTATCTATTAATTATAACCAATCTTACTACACCATGGATAAATCATGTCTATTATCAATCAACCTAGCAATATATTTCATTATTTCAAACTTATATATAGCTTTAAATTAACTATATGTAGCCTATTAACCTTACATTTTAAAGCACAAAACTTAGAATTTAAAACTTAGGGTTACCTTTAACTTGTTTTCTTCTCCTCTATTCTTACACCATTGAGAAGAAAGGATAGTAAGAAATGAAAGAATTGAATAATGGGGTTACCTGTTTGGATTAAAAAAAAAGAAAAGGTAAGTGGATCTAAACTCCACACTTCTGGTTGCCCAGGGGATCTGTTGAGGATGGTGACTGCTCCAATTTTCCACATTGGACCCTACAAGGAATATAATTCAAATGTTAGTCTGGGTCAGAAGGTTCATGAGACAAGTTCTGACCTGTGTACCATAAAGACCAACCTCTCCAGTGTTCTGTGTGTTTTTCCTCTAAAAGATTGCTGTGCTGTTAGAAGTTCCATGTCATGGACTCCTTTGTTGGAATGGTTGCAGTAAGACGTTTTAGTTCAGTGACCATACATATTAAACTATTCTTCTGCTGCTGGATGTCAATTTTGCCGTACTAGGGAGGCTGAGGATCCACTCTGTAAACTCTAAAGGTGTAAATATACCTGTAATGTGTTGTGTTATCCTTTGAACCATCTCCCAAAAGAGAGCAATAATGGGGCACTGCCAAAAGATAGATCAGTGATTACCCAAGTCATCACCTTGCCTCCAGCATCTATCTAAAGTATTGATCTGATAATGTTTGGTAATGGTTGGAGTCCAGAAAAAGCAGACTAGCAGCTTCCAATAAAATTCTCACCACAAGGGGGCCGAGGTGACCTTCCAATTCTTTATTAGTCTGGATTCCCAATCCCTGTCTTGCATTGTTATAGCTGTTTCCCACGCCCAAGCCTCTTTAATCTGTGATAGTGTAAACCCTTGTTTTTTTTTGTGACAGTGTATATCTATACCCAAAATGTATATTTGAGAATCTACTAGTTTTACCACCCAGTAGACATACTGTTCCCAACTAGACAGGGGTCTACTTAACTTTTCTTTATTTCCTGGTGTATTAATGAAGTGTTGGATCAGCATATATTGTATCTTATAAATTCTGAGTTATCCCATCCAAACTTCTCTTTTGCTCTACTAAAAGTGATGCAATGCTCTTGTTCCAAACATTGTGTAAATCTGGTTACTCCCCTTCTCTCCCACTTCACATAACCTCTATCCAACCTTGGTGGCAAAAATTACATTTTATACCTTATTAATTCCATGGGACCCAACCTATATGGTGTATTGGTAATACAACTAATCTTTTGTATAACTTTCCAATTGTGTATAACCCACCTACTTTGAATGGAATGTACTAACTCTGGGGTAACTGTCATAAGTGTCAAAGTGAAAACCAATTGTCCCCCATTGTGTCATTTTCTATGTCATACCATCCCAATTCCATTCTATGATTTGCCCACATACAAACTGCAGACAACAGAGCTGCCAAATAATATTTCTGAAAATCTGGAAGTGCTAACTTTCCTTGTTCCCAAGGAAGGTGCAGTATGAATTTTGCCATTCTTGGGCATTTGCCATTCCACACAAACTTGTTCAAATTAGTTGTGATTTTGTTCTAGAATGTATGTGGTATTTGTATGGAGAGGCTTTGAAAAAGAAATAGCAATCTTGGCAGCACATTCATTTTTATAGTGGCTATTCTGCCAATCATAGATAGGAGCAAAAGGTGCCATCTTGACAGATCTGCTGCAACCAATTCCCAAATTTTCTCATAGTTTAGAGTAAACAATTTCTATAAATTAGTGGAAATATAAATGTACAGGTATCTGATCTCTCCCCACGCTATCCAGCTAAAGGGGAAGTTATCATCAAATCCTTGTGGTTTATGACCATTTATTACAATCGCTTCTGGTTTTAAGAAGTTAATTTTATATGCTGAGATCATCAAATTGATGCAGACGCAATACTAGATCTGGGACCAATTGTTCTGGGTTACTCAGAAAAATGATGGCGTCATCTGCATATAGGGACACCTTTTGCTCCATTCCTCCCACTGTAATACCCACTATGCTGATGTCCTGATGGATCTTTGCTGCTAAGGGCTGGAAGCAAATAATGAATAACAGGGGAGAGAGAGGGCATCCTTGGCACATTCCTCTGGTCAATTTGAAAAATGAGGAGTTGATACCATTTACTCTGCCAGGGCCTGTGGATTTATATGGAGTGCTTTTATGGTAGCTATGAATTTGTGGCCAAATTGCATTTTCTCCATGGTTTTTAATTAAAAAAATACCAATTCATCCTATCAAAAGCTTTTTCTGCAACTTGTGTCTATACAGATGGCTATTTGAAAGATTAACTGTCTTCCCTTCCCTGCCAGTATGTTTAAGAGTCTCTTTATATTATCTTGAAGATACCTTCCAGAAATATATCCAGTGTGATCTTTATGTATGACTGTTGGTATTATCCTTTGTACTGTCTCCAGCAAAATGCTTATGAACACTTTTAAATCTGTATTTAGAAGGGAATTGGCCTATAGAAACTGGGTTCTGAAGTTTCCTTGCCAGGCTTGGGCAGGACCAAGATCTGTGCATATTGCCATGAGTCTGGAACATCCCCTCCCTCTTGCACCTCCCTGTAGGCCTGCTGTAGTAAAGAGCCAACTGTGTGGCAAACGTTATATAAAATTCAGCTGGGAGGCAGTCCAGTCCTGGGAATGCACCATTTTTTAACTGTTTTATCCTAGCCAAGATTTCCTGTGTCTCTATTTCCTGATCTAAATCTGTGGCTTCTTGTTCCACCAAACCTGGGATGTCTAAACTGATAAAAAACTCCACCACCTGTTGATCAAAAGTGTTGTTAGTTTCCTGCATCTATAACTGGTGATAGTTTTGTGTGAAACTATTGACAATGTCCCCTGGGTTCCCAGTTACCTGACACCCCACTTGTGAATCCCTTAAATGAAGGACTGATCTACTACATTGTTGTTTTCTGAGCGTATGTGCTAATAAACATATTGCCCTGTTGCCTCCTTCATAATGTTCTTGTTGTACTTTTCTGTAACTCCTTTCTATTTTTACGGTTAATAGAGCCAAGAGCTCCCTGAGTTCCCTGTCTAACTGTTCCTTAACGTGGGTATCAAGAGTCATTTTATGGTGGAATTCTAATTCTGTAATATCCTGTTCCAAGGCTTGTTGGGCCACCCTTTATTTTTTTGGTCTGGATAAATACTCAATAATGACCAATCTTAGCATGTATTTTAAGGTATCCCAGTGAACTGTACAAGACATGGAGTCCTTGGGATTCTCCTGTATGTACCTTTGAATGGTTCCTACTATCATTTCTTTAAATTCCTCAAAACTATGTCCCACATTCAGCCGCCAGTTAAAGTTATGGATCAATGGTGACTACACCATTCTCAAATGAAGTTGAGCATGGTCTGATATTGTGCAAGTTAAAATGGTGCAGTCCTCCACCAGCTGAGCCCAGTCTGTGGCTATGAAAAACATGTCAATTCATGAATAACTTTTGTCTTTATCTGAATAATGGGTATAGTCTAGAGCAGTTCCATTCACATATCTCCAGATATCTGTGAGGCCCAATTCTAAAGACAGTCGTTTGAGTAATTTGCCTGATTTACTAACTGTCCTATTGGTCCCTCCTCTTCTGTCATGCTTACCTGAAAGTACTGTATTAAAATCCCTGCCAATGACATATAACCTGTTTGGGTGTGTGACTGTATCAAGGACTACCTTTTTTAAGAAAGGCCCCACTGGGCTCATAAAGGTTTTAGAAAGTGCACCTGATAATTCTGTAATTACCATGTAATCTAACAAAATCGACTTCTGGATCCAATTCTGTTTTCTCTATTTGTACTGGATTGTGTTTTTGAATTAAAATTTCTGTGCCCCTTCTATGCAGATGTGCTTCCCAAGATGCAGCATAGACCGCCCCTACCATTTATGTTTTCGTTTTTCATGCTCCTGTGGTGTTAAGTGTATCTCTTGAAAAAACATCAGCATGGCCCCTGTCTTGCCCAGTTCCTGCAAGATTCTAGCCCTTCTTATAGGATTATTGAGACCCCAGACATTGTAAGTTGTCAAATTGAGGTGCCCCATCATCCCTTTGTTTGAATAAATCATCAATATTTCTCATCATTGAGAGGTTTTTACAGCAATCAGGAACCTAGAGAGCAACACTCGAGAGGTCCCCCGGTTGCCATAGATAACGTGAGATGAGGACAGAGGCTTGTCTGTGTATGTATGCCCATACATTATTTTTAAAGTGTTTGGGCATCTATGCCTATTTCAGACACTCTGCTTCCTTTCAGTGAACTGGGGGTTGTGGGGGGGTCACCTGTAGATTGGTGGTGGGATCAAATACTGAATTAATTTTCTGCAGCTTTTTCTGTAAGTTCAAGTTAAAAAAAAAAAGCTTCCAGATTGACTGGATAGAGGAAACCAGCTGTGTGGTAGTATTCTAAGTTGTGCTGTAGTAGTGACATCACTGCTGCAGCACAACAACATAATAATGTCAAACTGCAGCACAACAGGCATATAGAATATTGTTGAGGATAAAAATCCATCCCCAGAATAGGTTTGTTGTGCTGCAGTAGCTACATAATTCTGCTGTTGTGCTGCACTAGCTACATAGCTACTGCAGCACAACAGAATAGAATGTTTGGAATGCTGTCTCGAGTGTGTCAAGATTGAACAGCGGCTGCAGTTTATAGCACTGTATGGATAAAGCGATAGTCTGACAGTTCATACAGCACTAGAGTAAGGAATCATGGCAGCTGTGGTTTTATCTAAAAGCAGTTAATCAGAAAACAGGAATACTTACGCACAATTAAAAAAAATGGAGCAAGACCTGAAACTTTTCAGGCAGAGCAAAGCAGATCTATAACAGCCATTCCAGTATACGAGCTTGACAATCTAGTGGCCAAATTTGTTTGCAAAGTGGAGTGAATAGATGGCTCTCAATATGAACCCAGTACCATTCGGGGTATAATTGGCAGCATTGACCATCATCTTGTAAAAGAAAGGTATAGTCACTTGATCTTCCATGGCAACACCATAGACTTCCGTGAAACTTTAGCCACCCTAACTGACAAACAAAAGTTCTTAAAAAAACTTGGCCAAGGAAACAAACCACACAGGTCTGAAGCACTCTCACCCCTTGACATAGACAGGCTGTGTTCTGCTGGAACTTTGTGTCTCCACAATGCCACTGCCCTGCTAAATGTTGTGTTTTTCAGCAATGGCCTGCATTTTGCCCTATGCACAGCCAAGCTGTAAGTCTAAAATGGGGGGATCTGCAGCTGCTGACACTGATGGCAAAGGGTTTATTCAGTACAACGAGCGCCAGATGAAAACCACAGGGACATCAGTGCAATCAATCCTATGATGTACCAGAACAGCATCAACCCTGAGAGATGCCCTGTAGCCACTTACTTCAAATATGCTAGTGAGAGACCACTTAAAATGCAAAATGCAGATTCACCATTTCATTTAGCACCAAACTTGTTCCACAAGGATGGACTGTCAAAGTGGCACAGAGCAGTTCCCACAAGTTAAAACAAAATCAGAAGCATGATGAAAGTAATAAAAAAGCAAGCTGGTTTGCCTGAAGATAAAAGAATTACTAACCATTCGACTTGCAAGACATTCATTCAAAGATTAATTGACAGTGACATGCCACCCACCAAAGTGCAGCAGGTCTCTGGGCACCGGGTGCTTCAATCCCTCTACAACCACAATGTCATGTCAAACGAAAAGCAGAAAAGAAATAGAGCAATCTTTTGCGGTGAGAACGAGCAGCCTTCAACATCATCTGCTTCTCTGTGTTACTGCCAACCATGAAAGACAAGCAACCGAAAAGTCCAAAACCCATCTGAGTGACCTCATTAATTGCAATCTTTTTGGGGACAGTTGCATTTTTCAGCACAGAGTCCATGTAAAAATAATAAATTACCTCTGCAACCCGAAGAAAAGAACAGCTGTAATCAGAGACACCAGTAGTTCCGACTCTAAGTTGAGTGAAAGCTCACAATACCAGAAGCAATCTCTATTGCCCTTTACCCTCTCACCCCATCCTGTTAAACATTTTTCCTCTCCTTTCTCTCTGTTTTGTTTCCAGAGGGTAAGCATTTGGCAGCTTGACAAGCAAGACATTAGCATACTGGCGTGATGATGTCACCCAAGTGCTGAAGGAAATGGCTTTGAAAGACTTTTTTTTCTTCTGAGTTCTGTTTTGTTGCAGTAATTGTTACACCTAATGCTTTGATTTATTATTTTAAAATGTTTAGTATGTTCAGTATTGTTGGAGCAAACTTTGACGAGTAAATCTGATATACTGACCTTGTCTTCGACCAATGATTTGCGTAACTGTCTCCTGTGGAGTGGGGGGGGGAGCACAAGCAGAAACCAAAATGTAAATGACAGAAACCAAAATGTAATGTATAGTACTTTTGTTTCTACTTGTCTGAATAGTTGGACCATACACTATAAAATACAATGTATGGTTCCCTATCCACAACAAGCATGCATAGCCATTTCAAGGTTGCCATGAAGACCAAAACCTCTCGAGCTTTGCTCTCGAGGTTCGAACAGTCGCCACAGCAACCTCTTAATGGCTACATGTGCTTGTTGTGGATAGGGAACCATACATTATCCACTATATTCTAGGCATGGAATTCAATGCATAACAGAGTTCCACCATACTCTGTTGTATCTTTCAGTATACTTATAACCAGAACACTGCCACAGCAACTGCTTAATAATGGCCAGAGCAACAAAGCACTAAGCAACTGTATGATACTCATTTCATCTGCAGCAATGAGCTAGAAACACTTAGAGTAACACAACCATTTTTGGATTTTTTTTTTTTTTTGCAAATCTGTACTAGTAGCACCTGGGGCCTCTCCCAATGTTCTATATTGCCTACTAATATTGTCTCCCACTACTGTTAAGCTGTGCTCTCTGTACTTCCCTGCTCCAATGACAAAAATCACAACATAAGAGCTGGAATGCAGTATTAGTTGAAATGCCTATATACTGTATATGGTGAAATGCATTAGTGAAGGTGCCTATATGTTCAGCAATTATTTGTCCACCAGGAGTAGATCTGAATGGGATGGGAAGGAGGGAGGTGCTCAAGACAACCATTTGCCATGAGGTAGTCCATGACCCTGACTTGCACATTTTTTTATTAAATGCTTGGGGTTGCCTGAATTAATCAATTGTCTGCCCGAATATGCTGCTAGTTGTACTGGCTTTCGGTCAATGAAAATCTGTATCCTCCTGAATGTTTCATTTTGTTTTTAATTTGAATTTTCCCCATGTTCATCCTGGGAGACAGAACACTAAAAATAGCACCAGACTATGGCAGAATGTTAACTCAGTCTGTAAAGCCCTCACTGTGCAAAACAATTCTCTAAAACAAAACTGATGATTTGCAGTAGAGTTACCACAGCTATCCCACTTAATTATTCGATAACTCACATGGTGCACAAACAACCCTGAAATATGTTTATCTATAACTTGTCAATCAACCGGCCAGTTAATAACCTGTAACAAAAACCCATCATAAAGGAAAGGACTACAGTATCTGTAAGCATATGCTGAATCTATAAGCAATGCTGTGTTTTTATGTTCGCTTTCACATGGAACGTTTTGCTACTAATGGACTTTGAAACATAGACTTTGACGGCAGATAAGGACCGCTTGGCCCACCTAGTCTGCCCATTAGCCTAATGGCATTTTAGAGGCGTGTCACTGCCGAGACAACTACAGCTGAAACTGCAATGGGCTTGACAATGTACACCAATGACCAGGCACTCCGGTCATGACAGTAGTACTGCTTGCTGACGTGCCACTTTGTGTAGTTGAAAGAAATGTATTGCTCCAATGAGAGAGCAGATGACAGGGAGCTAAGTGTGCTCCACCATCTCCCTGGACAGAAGTGAATAAGTAAATATTAACGCATGACAGGGTGTGCGGATAATGCTTTAATGCTTACGTGAAAAAGTGTTATTTTGCTCTATTTTGGAGAAATACCTACTAATGTCTACAGTATTTGTTTCATTTTGTTTCAGCTGTCAGTGACCTGTCTAGCTCTGTTATAAGCGTGGCTGACCACTGAAGTAGGGTGGCTCTGAAATTGACATGTTTCTTAGTAAAAAGACACTCTGCTTCTGGTATAATGCCTGGTGTTTAAAGAAAACACAAAAAACTCTGGTGGCATTCTAATTTTGTTCTTTAGCCTAAAAAAAACTGACCGAGAAGTCTAAATGTATTATAAAATAAAACGAGGAGCAAACCCTTGTTTAGAAATAATCAGGAGATCACGTGATGTGCTAGTTTGGTGAGGACGTGCTGAGCGCTGCTCCCGGGCTGACTCAACCTCAAAAGCAATTTAAACGCCCCCGATTAGCGTAAAGGGGCTGACAGCTGTTCTAAAACCGGCAATTGGCGTCGCGCTTACGGAGAAGTTTGTTGGGTCCATTAATTGGTTTTGTGTAGCGTGAACTTCCTGCGGTGCAGTGCCGATTATAGATCGGAAGCCCCGAACTCTCCGACGCACTGGCGCCACCTTCCAAGTGCCCGAAGCCCCCCTCACCAGTGCCAGAAGACCAGGAGGCACGCTTGGGTGCAGAGGAGAAAGGCCAGATTCCCCCGGACGACGTAATGGAAATTAAATCGCTCCTTCGAGGGTTAGTAGCCGACTTTGCCACAATCAAACCTACTCTGAATGCTCTGGCACAGAGAGTAGGGGATCTTGAAGCTAGAGCTGCTTTGCAAGACAGGAAAATGTCAGCACATGAGCAGGAGCTAGTGGCTTTAAGGAGACAGGTGAAGAAACTTGAGGAGAGAGTAGATGACCAAGAATCTCGTAGCAGAAAGAATAATTTGATTTTGGCAGGTTTGCCAGAGTGGTCTGAAGGCTTGGATTGTATTGCCTTTATCCAGGGACTGCTTTTAAAGATCCTGGGCCCTACACCTTACGGAGAGGCGTATAACATCGAGAGAGCACACCGATCTCTGAGAGAGATCCCTCCCCCAAGGGCTCGCCCCAGGGTTATTATAATGTGATTCCTGAATTTTAGGGAGAAGACCCACGTTCTTATGAGAGCGAAAGCCCTTAAAAACCTGCATTGGAATGGAGCTGCAATCTGGCTTTTCCAGGATCAGACACCTGCCATCCGTGAAAAGCAGAAAGAATATATTGACATTAAGAAAAAGCTGTACTTAGCAGGCATGAAGTTTCAGATGCAACATACAGCTACCTTGGTGGTCAAACTGCAGTCGGGAGACCGAAGGTTTTTGACAGCGAGGGATGCTGCAGAGGGTCTGAAAGTTGAACTTCCGGATCTGTTCAGGGCTGCAACCTGAAATTCTGTGATGGGAGAAGTTTTCGGATGCGGCTGAGGACTGCTCTTCTCATTTATTTTACCTTGGAATAAGGCCATTCAGTAGTACTGTTGTGCAACCCCCCCTGAGGATTCTGAAGACTCTGTGATTTTTGTTTTAAAGACCTTAAGAGGGAGGGGCTATGTGCTGGGGCTACAAAAGAAGTTTGAGAAGGGGGGGAAGGGGTTTTCAAATATTGGTATCTCTGGTAAAGGGGAATAGAAGCTTGATTTGAGTTAATTCGAGGTTGGAGGGGCTGGGGGCGCTCAGTGGCTGTCATCTAGATTTTTCGACGATGGTTAGGAGGGCGATCGAGATGGGAGTTGTGTCAAAGGGGTGAGGTTGGGGAGGGAGAGAGTCCAAAGTGCAGATCTTAAATTTCTTTTTTTTTTTTGTTGGCAGTCGGGGCTGGGAGGTCATGATGGGGTATAGTATACTATTATGTTTATGGTCAACATAGTATCTTGGAATGTCAAAGGCCTCAGAGGAAGGAAAAAGAGGCTAGTGATCCTAAAGTATATTTTGCAGATAGGGGCTCAAATTGCTTTATTGCAGGAAACCCACCTGTTAATGGAAGAGTTAATGCTCTTGAGAAGGCTTTGGGTGGGTCAAGTTTTTGGAGAGGGGCACGCCAAAGCTTCAGGGGGCGTTGTGATTTTGATTGCAAAGAGTTGCCCGTTTGTCCCCCTGCAATATAAAGCGTGGGAGGATGTGAGGGGAATCTTCGTTACGGGCACTATTATGGGGAGGTTAATAACAATTACCTCTGTATATGGGCCAACTCCTCCTAACCCTGATTTTTTTGCCTCCTGAATTAGACCTAACTAGCTTCTCATCCCACCCCCTAATTATAGCAGGGGATTGGAATCTCTGCTTTAGTAACCTGGTGGATAGGAAGCCCCCTTCTAAAAAGCCACCTTCTAGAGCGCAGGTATCTTTGGCTAGACTTCTAGCGGTGGCAGCATTGACAGACCCCTTTTGGAGGTTTAAACAAGGGGATTGTAATATGACCTTTTATTCAGGGGTGCACGAAACTCTAACATGTATTGACTTTTTCTTGGTCAATCAGGAGGCCCTGCGGGGGGTTAAGAAACTGTTTACTCACAGTAGAATTTTGTCTGACCATTCTCGGTTCAGATGTCTTGGGTAATGGAGTCTGTTCGGACAAAACCTTTCAGATGGAGGCTTGATGAATCTCTCTTTTAGAAGATAATATGTTATCTCTGTCTGGAGGAAGCTCTTAGGATATTATTTTGACCCAGATCCCTACCCTTGACAATAAGAATTTAGCCTGGCCTACTTGCAAAGTTCTATATACCAGTATAGCTCAGACCCTCTCCATTAGGAGAAACAGGATGAGGAAGGCAAGGAGGAATTCATTTGAGGTGCTATTAATTTACTTGCCCTTGGGAGGATCTGGCGAGGAGGTGGACAGGAACTCCGGGAACTGAGGACGAAATAGCCGGACATTATGTACTACAAATTGGAGGCTTGGACGAAAGGCTCAAGCTGAATATCTTTTGCAAGGGACTTGTCAGTAGGCTTCTTGCAAGTAGGGTAAGAGAGTGGGAGGCCGCTCACAATACCATTTTGGAATATCGTGGGGAATTGGTTACAGACCCACAGGCTATGGCAGATGTCTTTATGGATTACTTCACAGAATTATATCAAGGGGCATCAGGTAGCACTGAGGAGGGTGTGTGGGGTTTCTGGAAGTATCAATTTACCAAGACTGGAGCAAGAACAAGCCCAGTCCTTGGTGATTCCTATATCAGAGGCTGAAATAAGTGATGCAATTAATACTTTACCTAGGGTAAGACTCCAGGTCCAGATGGTCTTTCAGCTGGGTTCTATAAAGCTCATTTGAAGACTCTCATACCTTTACTCCTCAAGCTTTTTCTTGTATTCTGTCTGATGGAGTTTCCCATTTACCGCTATACCAGGCTTATATTACACTTATTCCCAAACCAAATAAACCCGAGAAATGCCAGAGAGTTATAGGCCTATTGCCCTCTTGAATCAGGACATTAAATTATTATCTAAAATATTGGCTAATAGAATTTTAAGGATAGCTCCTTGATTATTAGCCAAGACCAGGTTGGTTTTATGCCAGGCAGGGGGCTCATGATGCCTATGAAGCTTCACATGTCCTTTGAGGCCTCCAGCTCTTGCTTGGATATGGCGCTTTTCTCCCTGGATGCTGAGAAGGCCTTTGATCGGGTCTCCCACTCCTTTCTATTTACCACTATGGAGAGGATGGGTTTCCCGGAGGGTCTTCTCAGGGGCATTAGGAATCTCTACGCCACACCTATGGCCAGGGTCCTTTGCAATGGTTTTTTGTCAAAGGAATTTCACCTTGATAATGGGACCAGGCAGGGTTGTCCCCTCTCACCAATTTAATTTAATATTTATCTGGAGCCCTTATTGCAGGCAATTCAATCGGATCCTGAAATACAGGGGATTGTGGTTAAGGGGAGGGAACTGAAGTTTTCGGTTTTTGCAGATGACATTCTATTGCATCTTTGCGACCCTGTGAAGAGTTTTGATAGCGTTTTGGAGGTTATAAAGAGATTCTCAGTGGTCTCAAATTACAAACTAAACTTGACCAAGACACAGGTCCTCCCCCTTACCCCACATGTATATAAGGCAGACTTCGACCACCTCCAGTTGAAATGGGCTCCAGATGGTATTGACTATCTGGGTATTTGGGTCACTCCTGATTTTCAGCAGGGTGTAGAGGCAAATCTGAATAAAGTACTAGTAGCAGCTAGGGCTGACTTGGATAGGTGGAACAAGCTTCCCCTAAACTTGACGGCTAGAATGGGATTAATTAAAATGAATCTATTGCCTAGATTTTTGTATCCCATATATTTGTCCCCGTATAATATTCCTAAGTCCTGGTTTATTAGAATACAAAAACTTTTTTCTGATTTTCTATGGAATTTCAAGCCTCCGAGGAGGAAACATATGGTTTTCGACTTCCTTTTTAGTTTAGGGGTCTTAAAATTCCAGATCTTTATTTATATTACGTAGCTGGGCAATTATCTATAATAACTAGTGGAACAGCTCCCAGGAAGGAGAGGGCTACACTCCAACTTGGTTACATATTGAACGGCAAATTTTGAGAGATAAGGGTATCTCCCCCGATTCATTGCTCTTTACTAATCCGGGAATTCTTCCGGAAGTGGGTAATGATTCCCCAATATTTAAGACAGTCCTGGCCTGGTGGGCTCTCCTGTCCCTGCTTCGTAAAAAGCTCCAGAAGGGCTGTAGAGATCAACCTATTTTAGGTAATCCTAACATGACTATTGGTGGCCGATTAATTAGGGGCTATTGGGCTCCGCAGTTAGCTAATTATGTTTGGTCAGACTTAATTCTAGACAACAAAGTAGTGTTTCCACCTCAATGTAGTGGTATCAATTTTTTTAAGAAGATTCAGGTTACTAAAATGTTGCAGAGAATGCAGAGGGATAATATATGTCCTCCAGGGACTCCATTTACCTGGAACAATCTTAAGGGAATCAATTGTGCTCGTAAACCCCTGTCAATGGTGTATAGGGTGCTTCTGGATTTCTTTAGTAGGGAGGTTTTGGTGAAGGTGGCTTACTGGGAAAAGAAGGATATCCTCCTGAGGCCAGACTGGGAGGCAACTTGGAAAAGTGTGGCTTACATACCTATACCTAAATATAGAACTATGCAATTCTTCATTTTTTCCAATTTGTACTATACCCCCACCAAACTTTGTGCTAGGAAGCTTGGACAGACAGATCTATGTTTTAGGTGTGGACTGAGTCCGGGGGATACGTTGCATATATTTTGGGACTGTCCTAGGATATACCCAATTTGGGCTCAGATTAAGCGGAATATGGACCCCCTTTTAAATTATGTGGACTATATCTCACCTAAGGTCTGTATTTTGGGGGATATGACTCAAATCCCGGGATTGCAGATTAAGTATCATATTGCCCTGATGTCTGCCTTTGTCAAAGCTTATGTTTTGAGGCATTGGAAAAATGAATGTATTTATTCATATGGCCATTGGCTAGCGGATCTACTGAGGACATTAGGCAGGATTAAGTGCCAAATGTCTCGGAACGGGAAAAAGGGAACATATGATAAGAGGTGGCGAACTTTAGAGGCAATTTATTTGCTCCAGCTCAAGCTTCCCTGTCATGGGTCTGTCTGTCTAAGTGTAGTCGATTGAGGTGGTGGGTAAACAAATTATCTATGTTTGAATATCTATATTTGGATTATCTCTGTTTTTTACTTTCAGGTTTGGAGATCTGTATGTATCAGGATTAATTTCCTTTTTTTTGTGTGTACATTAAGTAGATAGGACCTGGGCTGCCAAACAAAGGTTTTTTTTTTGGGGGGGGGCTCTCTCTCTTTCTCGGGACACAGCTGTGGGAACATCTCCCCCTTGATTAGAGGGTCCTGGGAACTATAGGACTTGTGGATTAATTCCAGTTTTTATGCCTTGAGGCCCTTTTTTTTTTTTTTTTTAAATCTAGTTCCAAACTGGGTAGTTTTGTGTTCATTTTCCCTCAATTTGGGTATTGGTGAGCTGGTTTTAGTGTCTGGATGGGGGGGTGGTTTTCTGCAGCTGTGATTGTATATAGTCTTTGTATATAGTTTGCCTACCCAGTTTTTGGGGTGGGTACCCGGGAACCCGGGTTTGCTGTGTATGTCTGTTTGTATGTTTATTCAAAATACAATAAAGATATTATTAAAAAAAAAAGAAATAATCACACATTCTTGACACCTTTCAAATGCATAACAAGTACTTTCACTACTCTGTGGGCTCCATTTTGGGAAAACATTAATAATCTCTTTTTTTTTACTCCCTGCATGTCCATAGGGTTCCCTCGAGTCTGTTGGGATGTTGCACCATATTTAATTTCATTTAAGCATGCTTGACAAGCTGCAGGGAGATGAGTATGGAGGGATTGTACCTTACTGCTACAGAACATTGTTTTCTCTCTCTCTCTCTCTCTCTCTCTCTCTCTTGCACAGTGACCTTTCTCCCTCTCTCTCCCTCTCTCTCTCATATGCTCTCTCTCTCACACTCACTCACTGTCGCACAGTGACCTCTCTCCCTTCAGTCAGCAGCTGGTCCTATTCTCTGTCCATCTCTGGCATGATCACCTCATCTTGAGGGTTGGGGGGCACCCATGGAGGACAGGATCCTGCCACACATCACCGGCCACAGTGGGGAGTGAGCTCTCCCTGACTACTCGCCATGCAACCCTGCACCACCTTTGACTTACCCATCTCACTGTGTGTGTGTGTGTGTGTGTCTCTCTCTCTCTCTCTCTCTGTCAGCCACCGCAACTTGTGCTGTGTCTCATTCTTTGTGTCATGTGACATTGAATTCCAGTGAGTGGACATCATTGCCCTGGCTGGGGGGCACTGCCAGATTGCCGTAATTGTCAGTTGGATGTACCACTACTATGTTAGTTGGGTCACGTGAGCTGCACCGGAGCCAGAATGACACGTATGTAAGCAATAAGCCATGACAGGGTGTGCATTTGATACTTTAACACACGGGCTAGGAGGCGTAGTGAGGCATGAGGCCACCAGCCGAGTGCGTCCAGCCTCCTAGCCGTGTGTTAAAGTGTCTAATGCACACCCTGGAGTGGCTTATTGCACTTATGAAATGGCTATCTTTATTGCAACTGCATTTGGTAGGTTAAAGTTCCAATTTAAAGTAGGAAAACACATGTATGTTTGTGTCACTTTTAATAAAATAGTTCCTCCGCCTAAGTGTCCTGTGTTTTTTTTGCACTGAAGGAATTTTGTCCTAGAAAGGTTTCTGTACTTTAGGTCTGGTTGTCATGGCAGTATTTATCTCGCCCCCAATGCTGTGTGGAGACAAGTAAGAGAGAAAAAGAGTAAAATGCATTTTTTAATATAATTAAAAGTTAAAACTTCAAGAGCGGGTGGGCTAGTAGAGAGATCGAGGTTGTTCCGTTTTCTTTTCAAATATATGAACGAGCAGGCAGGTTGGGAGAGACATTGCAGCTGTACTTCAGAAATAAAAATAAGAATTTCAAGAGCAAGCGGGCAGGCTGGTATACAGATCATGGCTGTTACATTTTTATTTTTTTTTACCGATGAATGAGTGTGTGTGCAGTTCATTTCATGCTACATCCACAAGAAGAAGGATTTTATTAAAATCGAAAATATTCAAACACTGGGGCAATCTGAACAGGAGGTCAGCGGTATTTGTTTTATTTGTTACAGTTTGGCTGGCACCACTTATGGCACAAACAAGATGGCTGCGTTTTGTTTTAAGGTTCTGAGTTGGCAGCATCACCTATATCAATGCTCACTGCCCAGTCTTGGACCATTTTACTGTGCATCAGACTGAATATCACATCCCTAGCAGCCAATTAGAGCTCCTATTTTATGATGCCCATTTCATAAACTACATTGTCACCCACAGCCTTTGTTTCTCCCCAACAGCATGCTCTCTATCTTACTGGCTGTGGCCACACACTATTTAATGCACATCACGGAGCACAGATGGGGGGTTGGGGTGGGTGCATTACTGTGCACTGACCGGCTGCAGAGCAGGTACAACTCTCACACATATGTTTAATTTCTCACCACTGCAGTAGGTTGGGACCGAGTGGGATGGCACTTACTTTGGACAGCACACCGAGCTGTCACCTGTGCTTTCAGTGCTTGCTGCACTCGTGGATCGAGAGTCGGGAGGGAGTCGGATAGGGTACGGGCTCCTACATCACACAAACAATAACCACACAAAGAAACAAAATAAAGATGCTGAGCATCACTTTCTTCTGCCACCCAGATGTTTCTTGGCTGTATGACATTACAAAATAAAAAAATGCAAGGCATCTCACATGGCAGGGCCAGGGAAGGGGTGCCCCTCCCCCCTACATGCCTATGATGACTACTGTGGTTGCACTGTGTGGAGGGTGCCCCAAGGTCCACTTGACCGTGAGCATGTTGGTGGTAGTGTGGAGGTAGACAGATAGATAGATAGATAGATAGATAGATAGATAGATAGATAGATAGATAGATAGATCCATGTGTCATCGAGACATTTGCCTTTGCAAATACATGTAAGCGAACATTCAGCATTGACAAATGCTTGTTTCTTACTGTACCTTCTCAACTGCAAACTAGAAAGGCACAAACTATCCAAGCAGATCAATGAATGCTCAGTGCTCTTGATCTGCCACATGGCAGTTGGCATCCTTGTGCTGACCCTGTCTAGTATCCCCAGCTCATGGCCACATTAGTTGTGGAAGAGGATTGGTCCCAGGCCAAGCTTGCCAACAAATGACTGCCAGCAGTTGTAGAACACCGTCCCACCACATGGCAGTCAGCTACCACCTTCCCAGCTCTCAGCCCCTAGCCAGAGTCCACAACTTTTTTTTTTTTTAAGTACTCCAATGGGAGCTCCAGAATACTGCAGCTCCCATCCTCTTGCTGCTTCCCTGGTAGAATGCCAAGTTGCAAGTGAAGTGGGAGTTAACTGCCTGCATGGTTCAATGCTGAATGGCCATGTGAGGCTTGGCATCTGTCAAACAAGACCACTACTTACCAACCTCCAGACAACCCAGGTAACTCAGTGGGCTAGGACTTATCCAGTGAAAACCTGAAGCTCAGCAGCAGAGAGACTGCTTGAGCAGACAGCATCCACCCTCCAGCAAAGTATTTAAAGCATGTGTGTCTCTTATATTTTACCAGCTATTTTGGAAATACATAATATTTATGGATTTTTTTTAAAGTTAGTTGATTTAGGAGCATAGCCTTTACTTTTGAAAACTTTACACCTGAAACCAGATTTTAGCACCTCAATGCAAGTCTACCTTGTTTAACTGCAGTATAAAAGAAAATGTATCATTACTTTGGAAGATAGAGCCTATCCATAATTACACTCTGAGTGTCCTGTTACACTGATGACCTATTCTACTGGTCATTGCTGGAGAAGTAGCTCCTATCTGCTGGAGAGGGTGAAGTTGAAAGAAGGAAGAGCCTTCGTTACACCAGCTTAAATTAACTATGTTCCTCCTCTCCAGAAGGTAGCAGCTTCCACCTCCTGGGAACCTTGCCTATCTGTCTACCCCTGCCCCTAGTACCTCCCACCACCATCACCACCTTTCTGCTCAGCTGCCATCTGGAGGCATGCCCACAGACAAACCTCACCTGCTGCTATCCATTGCAGGCTCTTTCATGATCCATGCATGAAGGTAGGTATTTTTTTTTGAAATTCAACTTTATTAGTTTAGCAAATAACACAATGCAATGAATCCAAACAAGACTGTACATGTAATAGGAGAAGGAAAGAACAGAAACAAACAACAACCCCCAAAAAAACAACCCCATACCCAATCCCACCTCCCTAAAAAGAACCCCACATCCAAAACAACCCACATCAATGACTAGGATACTGTACCGACAGGGCTATCATTATAATTACTCACCCTAACCCCGCCCGAGTGTGCTTTACATTGGATAATCAGGTTATAACACAGAGCCAGAGTTAATACCATGTAATAGGCTTAGGGATAGAGGGAAAGGATATGCAAATGAAAGAAGGGGGAAGGAAAAAAAACAAACCGGGAGAAGACAGGAGCTAAAAAGGGTGCTAGAGCCCGAACCAAGAGGTCAGTGGTGTAGGTAGAGCGAGTATAGCTTGTCCCATTTTTTGTGAAACAAATCCATACAGTTACGTGAGCTAGCTGCAAGTCTCTTGAAGTTAAAGCAAATTGATAGGTCTTTTATCCATTCGGTATATGTTATAGTTAGTTGATCAGTCCAATGCTTAAGGACTAGCCTTTTGACCACCACAGAGATTAAGGCAATGTGGTATTTGCGCTCCTGACAATCTATGGTGGTATAATTGCCTAGGATGCAAATATCGACCATGAAGAGGCTATCAAGGCCTAAAGGGGTCCAGATTATCCTGAATAGAATGCCACAAGGGGCTACCTGACACATGCCAGAAAATGTAAGTAAATTCTTCACCTTGTGAGCATCTAGAGCAAAGGGGAAGAGAGAGTTTTTTAAATGAAACAATTTAACTGGGGTGTAATACATGTTATTTAGTATATGGTATTGGATAAGTCTAAATCTATCTTGGGTATGGTATTTGTGCAGATCCTTCCATAAACTAGGCCAATTAGGGGTGAAATCAGGGGAAAGAGAGAGCCAAATACGAGAGCCCTCGAGCAGGTATGGGGAGTTATAGTCCAGCAGGTAGGAATATATTGATGAAATGGAATGGGCTCTGGGCGCTAGAGTTTCAATTTGAGAAAGGAAAGGACTGACCTGTGATTCACGAAAATCCAGTCCAAACTTGACGTTGATGAGATGTCTTATTTGATATATCTTGAAGATAATGCTGTTGGGAAGATCAAATTTGGCAAGTATGTCAGGAGAAGAGAGAAGGGAGCCTTGGGAGTAGAAATTACCCACTGTAGTATCTTTAATTTGTGGGATCCAACCAGGGGGAATTAGAGAGCTTCCCAGTCTGATATTGGGGTTAAGAACAAGGGGTTGTGCTAGATCTGATTTAGATGAAATGTTGAGGTAGTAAAGACATTGGGAAAGGGTTTTAAGAGAAGTAATAATAGTTGGGTTTGAAATCCATGAAGGAAGCGCCGAAGTGGGGGTGAAGAAGATTGTTTTGGGATCTATTTTGGCATCTAAGAGAATTTGCCTCTCGATCAGAAGCCAGAGTGGGGGAGGACAAGTAGTTGTATCTGAGAACCATCTGCCCAGCTTAGAGAGGTGAGCCGCCCAGTGGTAGAATATTAGATTGGGAAGGCGAAGGCCCCCTTTATCTTTGGGGAGGCATAACTTAGAGAAGGAGCATCTGACAGCTTTATTTTGCCAGATAAATTGCGAAAAGATGGAATGGAATTGACGTAAGTATGAAAGCGGTAGCCAGAGGCCTAGTAAATTGAGAGGGTAAAAAATACGGGGAAGAACATTCATCTTGATAATGTTAATCCTGCCCCAAAGAGAGATGGGAAGTTTAGCCCATCTTTGTAAGTCTAATTGAATATTAGCTTTGAGGTCGTCTAAATTAAGCTTTTTAAGCATAGCCAGATTGGAAGTGAAATGTATACCCAAATATTTAATTGACTTGGGGGACCATCTCATACCAAACTTAGAGAGGTCGTGTTTGTGTGTAAAAGAGTTCAGGGGGAATATTTCCGATTTAGATATGTTCAGCTTATAATGGGAGAGACAGCCGTATTGGGTAATGATTTGGAGTGCCTGCTCTAATGATTTGGCAGGATGAGCAACATGAAGCAAGATGTCATCTGCATAGACAGAAAGCACCAGCTCCTGCATTTGTACCGGCATCCATGAATGAGTGGGGAGTGTTTAAGTTTGAGAAGAAGAGGTTCTAGATACAGGTTGAACAAAAAGGGTGAGAGCGGGCAACCTTGTCTGCTGCCGGTGTAAAGGAAAAAGATTGAGGAAAAAACCCCATTAGAGTAGATCCTAGCTGAGGGGGACTTGTATAAAACCTGAATCCACTTGAGGAAGATGGGTGGGAAGCCCATTTTGGCCAGAGTTGCCCACAAAAAGTCCCAGTTGACTCTGTCGAACGCTTTCTCAGCATCTAAAGAGATCAAGGCCATAGGGGTATGGGATAACTGGGCAGCATTTGAGATGTGAGAAAGAGTTCTGAGGTGGTCTGCTGGGGAACGGGCTTGAATGAATCCGACTTGTTCCGGACTGAGGAGATGAACCCAGACCTTCTTGATACTCTCAGCTAGGATCTTGGCTAGGATCTTCATATCACAGTTTAGGAGAGAGATGGGACGGTAGCTCGCCGGGTCTTTGGGAGGCTTATTAGGCTTGAGAAGTAAAACGATTGTGCTTCTAGTAGAGGGGGTCCGGGGCCTCAGCGTTGAGCAGAAAATTATACAATTTAAGGAGTAAGGGTCAAGATCTTGGTAAAGGTTTATAAAAGTTCGAGGTAGCTATCAGGACCGGAGCCTTGTCCGATGAGAGAGATGATGGCATTTTCAATTTCAGAAAGAGTAATAGCGGAGGCAAGGGCATTTTTATGGTATATTGAAAGATGAGGAAGGTTGACATCTAATAGATAATTTTCTATGTCCAGAAGGGGTACCGAGGGGGAAAGACTGCTATAGAGATTTTTATAGAAATCTTAAAAAATCTGTGTAATGTCCCTGGGGGTAGTCTTGGTTAGGTCTTCAGGGGTTTGCAGAGCCGGGATTAATCTTGAGCTCTCTAACGTACGTAGTCTTAAGGCTAAAAGCCTACCGGCTTTTTCGACCTGATCAATATATTTAGATTGGGTTTTTAATATGGTATACTCAGTTTTCTCCTTAAGCAGGTCAGCATAGTCATTTTTTACTTTTAAGAGGGATTCAAGAGAAGCCAAAGGGGAGGAGGGGGTGTATGAGCTCTCCAATTCCTTAATTTTGGATAATAATAGGACAGCATGGGCCTGCCTAGTCTTCTTCCTTACTGAGGCTAATTTAATTAGCTCTCCTCTAAGGTAACATTTCAGGAGCACCAGATGATATCCATCCTCGGGATGAATTCATATTGATCTCAAGGAAATTAGAGATGAGAGTTTTAATGCAAGCTACAGTTTGGGCTTCCTTAAGGAGTTGGTGTTGAGTTTCCAGATCGTCACGTTGAAAATTGGGGTGGGGAGATTTTCGCAGACAGTGCGTGGTCGGACAGTATTATCGGTTCAGTACCGGTCTGGAGAAGGCCAGGAAGGAGGGAATTACTGATTAAAATATAATCTATTCTGGACCAAGATTGATGGACTTGGGAGAAAAGGAGAAGGATTGGAGGAGGGTTAGTGAGACGCCAAGGGTCACATAACCCTAATATTTGCACAAAGTCCGCTAAAGATTTTTGAACCAGGGATGCAGGCCAATTAGAATCCTGAGATCTATCCAGAGAATAGGATGGTGGGACATTCCAGTCCCCTCCCAAAATGAGTTGTGAGGGTAGAAGGATGCCTAACTTATCCGCCAGGGTCATAAAAAATTCGGGGCTCCCCCCTACTGGACCATAAATTGAGCCGAGGATGACCTTACAGTTATTGAGGGAACCCTTGACCAGGACAAACCTGCCGTCAGGGTCAACCAGTGTCTCCTCCGTCAAGAAGGCAACGTAATTTTTAATAAGGATGGCCACCCCCCTGCTGGATCTTGACCCGCTCGCTGCAAAGACTTGAAAGAAGCTAAATCTGACAAGCCATTTTTCCTCACTCTTGAGTAAATGGGTTTCCTGTAACATGAGTATCTCAATTTTGAGTAAATTGCAGTGATTGAACACCTGAGTCCTCTTGGTTCTTTCCCTGAACCCTGGCACATTCCAAGTAGCTATTATAACTGAATTTGTAGCCATTTCAAAAACAGTAAGATAAAAATAACCTTAGTAAAGCTTCTGGTATAAATCGGCATGAAAAGGCACACTCTGACCCCCCCCATCAGACTGATTAGGAATTGTGAAAAAAAACAAAGCCAGATCTTTGGAGTGATACAATCCAACAGCAAGAATAGAAAATAAAATATAACCCTTGAAGTTTAGCACAGACCAGCCTCAGAACCCCCCCCCGTCCCCCCAACAAGAAAAACCGCTACAAACTATGTACATTCTGGTGTCTAATGTGTCAGTAAGGAATTGGTGAAACCAAAGACATGCAACTGTGCACCAGAGCCCCATGACAAACCCCAAGATTGACCCAGTCGTTAAATCAAAAACGCTAAATGCTATCGAGGAAAGTGGAGACAAGGTGCATGCCAGGAATATCCCACTAAATTTAGTGAGAAGTCCCCAACCAGAAGAATTAGGGCTGCCATATCCCCCCTTTATGAGCTTGTGAGGCAGCATCCTTTTGCTCCGAGTGTCTCCGGGAACTCCCCCCACCCACCAGCACTTAATCTTTAGGTCTCTGCCAAACAACGGCCTTGTAAACCCGTGAGACCTATCGGGAAAGAAAAAAGGCCCGGGAAGCTTTGCTTAGGGTAGTAACCCTTTGATTCTGCCGCCTAAGTAAGCCTGATTACTGGACTTACCCCCATCCGTGTAAATCTGCAGTCCATGTGAAGGCCAGCGCAAAGAATGAGAGTGAGATCAGGTCAGAATCGCGAGGCTGACTTTAGCGTTGTTCCCTTGGGGGCAGAATAAGCTGTGGGACCAAAACCGGTCCGCCTTCAAAATGGTCAGACCGAACCATGAGCCACCAACCCAAATGATCCGGGGTTATTACTGGGACCGACTAAAAATGGACCACGGCCTACCACCACCAGCGCTAAAGCCCCTGGATACCCCAGCCTCCCAGAAAAATGGAACAGCAAACAAATACATCAGGTAAATAATCAATCCTGACATAGCAAAATGTGAATGCCAAACATAGGCAACAAGCCAACCACTGGATTAGAGAGAGTCAAGTCATTTGTCTTTGAACAGATTGGGTAGCCTGGAGGTTAGATCTTTGGTAGCCTGTTCAGGCGTCTCGTAGGTTGAGGAAGAGCCATTAATGGTGATCTTAAGTGTGGCAGGGTATAGCATTCTGAAGCAGATACCTGCCTCAATAAGCTTCTGCACCACAGGATGGAACGACGTTCTCTTCTGTTTGGTCTTAGCTGGCAGGTCCTGGGCAATCCGTAGTTTAGTAGGGCCCCCCATAATAGATTGCAGCTCACGAGCCTTCGTGAGAACATGCTGCTTTTCAATATAACTAAGAAACTTAACAATAATCGGCCGTGGGGGAGAGTCCGGTGGGGGCCATGGTCTCAGGGACCTATGAGCTCTCTCCAGGTGATATTGAGGGTTGAGAGGCTAAGGGCCGATGACTTTTTCCAAGAACTTCTGAAGAAAAGTGATGGTATCTGGACCTTCTTCTTGTTCGGGCAGGCCCAGTATCAAAAGATTATTTTGCCTACTACATCCCTCTAGATCCTCAGTCTTGATTTGCAGTTTCTTCACCTGCTGTTTTAGCAAGATGATTTCAGGATCCACTGTGCCCCTCCATTTTTCCTGGGACCGGATCATAACCTCTGAGTCAGAGACCCTGGTTGTGAGTGAGGTAAGATCCCCTTTGATCGATTTAAGCTCCGACGTGATGCCCTCTAGTACTTCCCGGAGCGGCGCGATTTCCTGTAGAAATTTCTCTTCGGTAAGGGGACTCGCCGAGGAAGCAGCACCGCCCGTTTTACCAGGGTTATTGATAGCTTGACTCCTCGCTTTTTTGGATAGTTTTTCCGGTGTAGCTGGAGGGGTATGCCGCATCGCAGCCTGCTTCATCTCTGCCACCATCCTTAATTCTGGTAGCAGGATGCAATGAAAGAATGCACGGAGGCCAACAGGCAGAGAATGAGAGGCAGTTTGGTGTTATTATTTCCCGTGTTGGTTGTGGCTAACCGCTTTAAAAAGAGATTTAAGCTGATAGGTGGTGGGAGCCCAGAGACAGCACAGCCATTCAAGGAGCTAGCATCACGTGACCTCATGAAGGTAGGTATGTAAGCATTACTGTGAATGTGGAACACAAGTCTTGAAACGCTAATTTGAAATGTCTGCCTTTTCTGGCATTTTCTGCAGACCTTAACAGTAGTTTAAATGTTTATATCTGTCTGCCTGTCTATCTACACACACACACACACACACACACACACACACACACTTACTAGTCTCTGGAAGTCCCACCATTAGGGTTGTTGATGAGATATAACCAATCCTTTTCTGACTGAAAAAAAAAGATCTATCTATCTATCTAGAATAAAAAATGGATAACAGTGGTATACTAGGAAATATACCCATCGCAAGGGCTACCTAGCTAATTAATTCATGAGCTGAAGGGTGAGTGGCTTAATTTGCTGGTAGCCCGAGATGGATATATTTCCCAACATTTCACCCTTACTCGTCATTTATTTTTTATACTATATGGATTTGACGTTTTTAGTTTTTATTACTTTTGCAGTCATTTTCAGGTTTGCCTGCTGCTGTGTTGCTGTTCTCCTGTTTTTCCTTAGTATGGTGGTGTTTTGGAGTCTTTTGACTTATGTCTGTAGTGGATTTTCATAGAGTAGTGGGCCCCTATATAAGGGGGCATGCCTGAGGTGCAGATTTCCAGTGATCCTTGGAGGGGTGTGGGATACAGCCAGAAACTGTGGCCAGGAGTGTATTTGCATGGGTGCAGCATGTGTTGATGGGGCTGCAGCTGGCTTCAGGAGCATCAGCATATGGAGAATGCTGTCTGGAGTGTGGAGGTACTTGCTGCGGTATAGTCAGAATGATGTCATTGGATATGTCATCTGGAACATGAAGGGACTGCCTGCTACATCGTGGATGGCTTGTTGTGACTGCTATGGAGTGTCAAGAGACATTGCGGTGGTGAGATTCTGTTTTTTTTTGTTTGTTTGTTTTGGGAGGGTTAGGTACTGTTTTGGTTTGTAGGCTTTTTTCTCTAGGGGTAGTGTGTTGTATTTTTTTGCAGGTTTTTGTTTTTACAGGGTTCAAGTAGTCTCCAGTTCCTGGTTTAGGTTTTTTTGTATGTTTGGGGCTATGTTTATGTATGTTAGTGAGTGTGGGAATTTTCTTTAAATGTTAGCCTGGCTTGTTAATTGATGTATCACTTAGTTTAAGTAAGTAATAAGCCACAACAGGTTGTGCATTACCGAATTATAATAACTGGTGAGCATTTTTTTTCTTAGGATTCAGACAGTTGCTATTCACTGTAACCCCCCCCACGTTATTATGACAAACGTGTGCTCTGTCAGTCAAAATTGAGTGCTCCATCATTGGCTCTCATCCTGTGTGTAGGCGGGCTGAACAGTTTCTTAAACATGACGGCTCCGTATCTCCCATACAAGGAGCTGCCACAACAAGACTCTGCACCTTCTTCCCATAATCATTTATATTTTTCTATCTGCTTGATCCTGCCTTTAAATTAAAAAAAAAAAAAACTTAACTGGTTGATCCTGTGGTTCACCAGCTTTATGCTGGTGGGAGGGCAGGAAGGAAGCTTACTAAGGTATGGGGTTAGGTCGGTAAACATGGAATTGAAAATGTTTGCGATGCCAGCAGGGTCATCGATGGTGTCCAATGGGGAAGTAAGTTGTGTTATTTGCTTATTGGTCTTGGAATATAGTATAGACCCAATTGAGGCCCAGAAACTATGAGGATTTCCAAGGGTATTGTTTTGGAGGTCATTAAAATATTTCTGTTTTAGTGACTTGGCTGACTGCTTACAAGCTTTGAGCATCTGTCTGTAAGTGTTCCATAGTTGGGGGGGTGGGGACTCTTTGAATGCTCTTCATTTGGAGTCCCTGACTTTCATTAGTAGTAACAGTCCTTTTCATATCCAGTGTGTACAGCCACCTCTAGCCTTTCTGGTTTTAATGGGAAAGTACTGGTCCTGGAGCTTCTGAAGGGTACAAGTGAAAAGTGTGACAGCGGAGGAGACGTTCTGTATCAGGTAGAGGGAGGACCAGTTTAAGAACACTGCAACCCCAATCACAGGGTCATGATTCAGGCTATTTAAACTTCTGAAGGACAGTAATCTTGGTGGGGGATGGACTGTCTTTTTGTTCATGACAATGTAGGTGGGGATGTGACAGATAATTGCATCAGACATGGTGCCTGCTTGGAGGACTAGATCAGATCGGTTTGTGATAATCCAGTCAAGGATTGAGTGGTTAGGTGTGTGGTGGTTGTGTCTGGTTGTGGCAGAGATAACTTGCTCCAGGTTATACAATTTTAGTAAGGTGGTATAATCAGAGTTGGGATTAGCTGCCCAGTTGAGGTTGAAATCTCTGAGCAGGAAAGCATCCCTTGATGGGGTGGTGCATGCTAGACCGGAGAGAAAGCTAGCTAGTCCCTGGGTGCTAGCTAGTGGGGGGGTTGTAACAGCAACCAACATAAAGTTTTTTTGACACACTAATGGTTAGCTTGGTGATTACCCATTCACTTGTGGAGATGGGGGTAGAGCAGCTAACAGTGGCAACAGATATGGGGTCCTGGACATACAGCGAAACACCTCCACGTCTCTTCCTACCTGGCCTATCCAGATGGAAAAAGGAGTAGCCTTGGAGCTGATACAAGGCATTATCATGATATAGCTTTAGCCATGTCTCTGAGAGACCCAGCATGTGGGGCTTGTATATGGCCACCCAGGCCTTGATCTCGGTAAATTTGGATGGGAGGCTACATACATTTAGGTGAGCAGTTTTTATACTATTGCATCTAGCCCATGTGGCGTTAGTGTGGTCAATATGTGTGTTCATGGGGCCAGGGTTGTTTCTACATCACCTGCTAGCAGGTCTAGGAGAAGGAGAGACAAGAGAGGGCAGGTTGGAGAAAGGCAGTGGCATTTCTGGATCATGAAGGAGCGAACCAGATGACCTAGTTGTCTTTGTCCACTATTTGATAAGAATGCCAAGGTTATGGATGCCAGGGGTGTGACCTTGTAAGAGACCATGATGGGCTGGTTAAGAGGATGAGGTGGTGAGTGAGTTGAGGTGCAGTGGTGAAGGAATTTTTGTTCTTTGGCTAGAATTGATGTCAAGAAATCAGTGGCCAGCAGCAACCCAGTCAAGGTGGATGTAACCATCAGGAATAGACTTTTGTTCTGGGCAATGATGAGGACGGGGTCATTGATTTTGTGGGAGATGTGAGAAAGAGCAACAAGCAAAACACCATGGTTCCTTTTACTACAGTATGTGGCATTAAGAGAAGTTTCAAAAGTTTGGGAGTGGGGGTGGAGTGGAGAAAATCCTGATGTAGTGAGAAATAGTGAGAATAGTGGCCACTGGTGACAGTTGCAGATAAGCTGCAAATGGAGAACATCACTGACTGGTTTTGAAGAGCACATAAGCACGTGATTTTTGTTATAAGTTATGATGTCCACCAAGGGTGGTGGTGGGGGTGGTGGGGTAGCTGACGCAAAGCATCAGTGGGGCCAAAAATCAACAGAGTCCTGAGCCATTGCTGTGACACATACAGGTATATTCTTTTGTTGGGGCGATCCACGGAGCTCAGGGGAAGGCTCCTCTGTGGTCCAGGCCCTTGCAACCACCAGCTCAGGAGGATGAGACAGTGGAAATTTTATATAGAGGTAGCCTGGAAGAGAGACTGAGAAATGGGGAAGGGGCTGAAAAGGAGCAAAGTGATGGTTGGGCTAGCCCCGATAGAAGGAGCACAGCAAACTAGGTCTTTATGCTCGAGTGGCTGTGAATTGTTTTTTGTTGTGCAGAGTGAAGCTGGCTAGTGAAATTACTTGAGGGAAATTCCAACTGCTAGCTGAAATTTGTTACAATAGTATTTTGAGGATGGCCAAAGCGAATCTGAATCAGAGCTGAAATTCATTTGTACAGAAGTAGCTAGCATACATTAGGTAGCAAGTAACAAGGCAGACGGTAAAAGCAAAAATTAAGCTAAACACAGCATATTCTTAGTAACAGTCTCGGAGCACATACATGCATGTTTGATGAAACCTTTAAATCAAGCAGAACATCTACTTTTGCACAATTAAAGTAAACTTGTGCTGGCTTTAAAACAAGCACTAGCAATTAAAGTAGCTGGAAAAAAGCTCCAGAAATTTGTGCTGCTGGCTTTAAATCAAGCACCACATCTATTTAGGCACAAATAAAATAACTGGGGAAAAGACACCAATAATATGTGCAGGCTTTAAGTATTTTTGTCTCTTAAAAATTCTATCTGTATTGCTGCACCGACACAATAGGGGAAGGCAGTTTGGTGCCAAAAAGTCCCAGATTTAAAAATCAACAGAGTCCTGAGCCGTTGCTGTGATGCATGCCTTCTTTTATTGGGGGTGATCCGTGGAGCTCGGGGGGAGGGCTCCTCTGTAGTCCAGGCCCTCGTGACCACCACACATGGCTAAACCCCCAGTCTGACCAATCAGTTTGCAACATTTTCCATGTCCATTTTATAATATATCATTTGGAATGCTTGCTTCCTTTCTGTGTACAGCTGCTCTGGGGAAGTTTTAGAATGTTCAGTTAGTCTTAATGTGGAAGTGAGAGTGGCAGGAGCTCTGCCAGTGAGCTCTGAGTCTAGGGCCCTGGATTTCTCACCCTAGTTTGGATTACGATTACCAGCTTCCAGTGAAGTGTTGGAGACCTTTCTTTAGCAGGTTTTCCTGATGCTCACTCCAGGAGTGAAAGGGACTGCTAGTTCAGTGGATCCATGGGGCAGTCCCCCTGAAGGTCCTTGTGTGTTCATAGTTGCCTTTGAAAAGGACTTTGTAACAGACTGTTCTGACAAGTTACCAAGGGAAAAGATGATTTCTGGTTGTTCCCATGCCTAGAGGAAGGGGCAACAAAATCGTGAGTACAGAATGAAAATGTGTTTTGGGTTGTTTTCCATACCTAGAGGAAGGAGCAACTATTCCATGAGTACTGTTTTGAGAGACAAGTTGTCCATTTAGGGGGTTTGTTCTGGGGTGTGTGCACCCATCGATAAGGCTAGATCACACCTATCAGTGCCCTTTGTTCACCATGTGTGTGAAGTACAGTAAAAGTCTGGAGTCTGTAGCATTTCAGTGGGGAATGGTGGCTTCTTTGGTGTAACCTTGAAGGAATGGCAGAGACTGTCAGCTGGGACAAAGGGTGGGAGGAACGTCTTCTGGAAGCTTACAAGGCAGGGCTAACTGATTCATGGAAGGGTGCCAGTTTTACCTGACCAAAGGCCATTGCTGTGGGTTCAGGTGTGTGGGATGGATCCACAAGTATACATCTATTTGGGAAAGAAGATGCCCTAAGTATGTGGCCCAATTCCACAAAAATACACTCTGGGAAAATGGAAATGTGTTCAGGTGTGTGACATAGTCCACAAGCATACACCATGTGGAAGAGAAAGGAATTGTTTTTTCTCTGGAGTACTGTACTGCCTAGCAAGAAGAGTTCTGGAAATTGTACCTGTTTGCCATGACTGACCCTTGGGGGTCCATTGATGCTTTGGTAACATCTGTTGAATAAAGCCATACTGTAAAATCCAAGCTACTGTTTTTGACATTCTGATTCTTGCTTCTGGTGTGGAATTACTGGGATCCCCTCTGCAGTTAAGGCTAGCATACACCTAGCATCCTCTCCCCTGGACCTGGTTGTGGTCACAAAGGTTCATGTTTGTAGGTTGTGGTATATGGGGGATTGGGGTAGGTGCAGTCCACTTGACCACCAGGTACATGTCAGCATTCCATATGGGAGTTCAGTGCAGGGGGGAGGGCACTGAATTACTGGGATATCAAGGTACTATATAAGGACATGTGTCAGGGATCACTGATCAGGCTTGGGGGGGCACTAGACTACCGGGGACTGTGGAGGGATTTAACAATATAGTGTGTCGGGGATTGGTGTTCGGCCTGGGGGGGGCACTAGATTACCTGGGGCAGTGGAGGTCTTTAATGAAATATTGTGTTCGGGATTGGGAGCTCCAATGACCATGTTTGCTGGGGGAGGGTTACCGTAAGCTTTTCAGTGGCGGTATTTAGTGCTGTGCTACTGGTCATGCTAACTCCTATAGTATGGTGCTATTGTTTTGAATATCCTGGTGCTCTGTTATTCATGTCCCTACCCCTCGGTCAGTCCCCTGCGTACATTATTTCTTTGTACTGGTGCTATCACGTTGCTCTGGAGCTATTTACACTTTTGAATATTGCAGCCGGGTGCACATGCTACACAATTTCAGTGCAGATGGCTTGCGCCTGGTGCAGTGCTTTGAACATCTGGCATCTGGTGTGTGGCAAAAATCAGAATCGAACAGTGATACACCAGTGAACCTCTGCCCCCCCCCCAACAAAGCAGCTTGAAAGCTTGCAATTAATTTAACTTCATTTTCTTATTTTGCCAATTCAATAATTTTAACATTTTAAAGGGGTTATTGAACTCATCATTCAGATGAATCACAGTTAGCCTGACCACCAACAACAAAGTGACCCCCTTAGCAGTCAGGTAACTACACTTTAAATTTTAACGTGCTAATATGAGCTGAGGTCCCACCACTTCCTCTCTTTCTTTTGTGGAAACCACCCTCTGGCTTCATCTTTTATTTAATGTGCTCTTTAAGAGGCTTACAGGTGACCATTGAAGAGCTTTGAGCTTCTTATGGGCTCTGGCCCATAAGAAGCTCGAAGAAGGCCATTGAAGAGCTCACCAGTTAGGAGAGGAAACACCTTTTTTTGTTTCTAATGCAACGTTAAAGGTTTAGCAAGGTCAACCCTGGCTAATACGGAGAGATTTTATCACATTTCTAATAAACGTTTTTGTAAATTTTGCAGGGGTGCTCCCAGTGTGTTGTCAGTGTGGCCAAAATCAAAATTAAAAAGTCATAGTACCAGTGACCCTCCCCCCCCCAAAAAAAAGCCACTTGGAAGCCTGCAATTCATTTAATTCCATTTTCTTACTTTATTTTCATTCAATCTGTGGGTTCTGTGTGAAGAAATGAGATCATGTTTGACCTTGTTTTCTCAGGGAAGGGAATGTGCATTAGGATTGACAACCCTAAGGAACACCCCACTGCTGATTCATCAATACTCTGCAGACTCAAAACCCTAATGTGTTTCATTTCCCTGCTTTGTGCGCTTTGCATTCTTCAACCCTAATATCTGTCTTAAAGTATTTATTTTGCAATGAATCTTCTTTCTTTTTGTGATATGGAATTGTATCCTCACTTGTGCAGGTCCCAAAATGAAATACATAGAATAGTGGAGATATTCTAGCCCTTCTTTTCCAACCATCTAACAAGTGAAAGACAACATATAGGAGAGTGTATGGCAACCCAAACACAAGGCTATTCTTCACCCAAGTGGTTACTATGATGACTGATGACCTCAAGAGCAAAGTTTGAGAGGTCTCTAAGTCATCATAATAACCATGAGATGAAGAGTATCCTTGTTGTGCTTGGGACGCCATACACTGTTCTATATAGTGTATGAACAAACCATCCTAATTAAGACAGTCAGGGAGCATAAAAAAGAAAGAAACACATACACAGGAATTGATCATTGTGTACCCAGTAAGAATGACCAATCAAAACTAAAAATAACTGTTACATTTGTGGAGTATTCATTAACTGCAGATGGTCCAACCCCAGCTTTGAATACACCGCAACTGCGTTACACTGAGTGCTGGTGAACTCCGGTGCTGATGTTTATGTCTGTAATGTGATTTTGCTTTGTTTTAAGCTTATGTTGAATGTTGTTGGTAGAGATGGCATGAGATGCTGATGGAGCTAACTGGCAAGCTTAGAGGCTCGCAATCTGGTCTGTGTGACGTCCGTACTGCAGCAGAACAAAAAGTTGTTCTGCTGCACTACGGACGTCACTACTGCAACAGAATTACATTTTTGAGCTCATGGAAAACTACTGGTAACAAGATCTGTCCATATACTACAGTGTCTTAATTATTTGCAGTTGCATTGTAACATTGTTCCATCCTAACTTAGATATGGTACTAATAATGATTTCTTACCTGGGTGCTGAGGATTGTGGGATGGGGGTTAGACAGCCTGAGTAAACATCCAGTTGTTCCTATAAAATAAGAATAGCAATGGGGTTATAAAGAATCTGCTGCACTTTAGTAACTAACTGAGACAAATAAGATACTCTAAACACAATAATTATCTGATACATGTGGTCAGTGTTCTCCAACACCAATGCAGGAGTCTTGTTACACCATTTTCATCATTCCTCTGGACCTGTAGACATAAAGTGTAAAATAGGTTAGTATGATTAATAAAAATATCAATCAGCTGTGTTGGGTGGAAAGGGACTGTAGTTTTTTTTTGGGGGGGGTTAAAAGTGGATTGGTGAGGAGGGTAGATACTATTATTATAGCAGTGACTAGGGTTCATGAATGGACTTAGGCCCCTTGTGATGCTCAGTGTGGGGGATGTAGACAAGAGTCATCATCCATGGGTCCACTCTCCTTGCAAGAGGGTAAGTTGCTTTGCTCATCAACCACTAACAGGGCAGGATGAAGCCAGCACGTTTTGCATGCCCTGCAACAAGGACTGGGCAACAAACTGCCATACTGGTTGACAGTCAAGGGGGCCAGGCATTCCTCCCCATCCTATCTCTATTATGAGAGGAATTTGTGCGGAATACCAAAGGTGCAAGATAAGTTCCTGAGAAGGAATGTGATGGGGCTGAGTGGCTGATGGCATTAGGGGGCCTATTGGTGGTAGGAGGGACCTTCAGTTACCCAACTGTCATCCTGCCAGGCACTCTTTTTCAATTTTCCTTGCCACACATTTATCCCAATGCAGTGCATGAGTAGAGATGGGTGAAGTGGACCCAATTGGCTCCGTGAAGTGATTTATGGAGTGAAGGTGAATTCACAGAGTGCTCCACAATGTGAAGCGGAGTGCTTCGCATTATAATAGGTAACGTGAAGTCCATTGAAAACAATGACTTTGCATTACTCTGCCTTCCCAAACCACTACTCCACCAATTCTTAAGGCGAAGTACATTGAAAATAATGTACTTCGACTCACTTTTCCTTGTTTTTAAGCTCCAAAGGCGAATTTTGCAGTGATTCATGGGATTTCAGGTCACATGGACTCTAGATTGTTCTGCACAGCCTCAGTTTGGGGTAGTGTGTATAGGAAGCTATAGGAGACAATCTGCTCTGAGAGCTCTCTGTGATTCAAACCTTCTAAAAGCTGTTAAAAAAGCCTTTTTGAGTCATTTATTTTGCTGAAACTTTAGTTCATCGATTATAGAAAAGCCTCCTGTGCTCATATCATTGAGCATTTATTGTTTGTGTATGGATTTTGAATATTAATGTACAACATTCAGTCTGTATACTGAGAGACAGTGGAAGTGTGATTTGGTGGAGGGGTGTATCTGTGGTGTAGGTAGATTAACTTGGATAAAAAGACAGTGCTTTCTGTTTTGGTGATATTTTTCTTGTATAATTGTGTTAATGTACACACAGTAATATTTTCAATAATTCTTGCAATTTTTTTGCTGATTGTTGTGGTGCAGTAGTGCATAATTTCAGTTTGTTTAAAATATGTGGCTATATTGCTGAAGTTTTCAATTTGCTATGCATTACTTAGTGTGTATGTGTGTGACGCGTGTTATCAAATCAGACACATTTTATTGTGCCACATAATAATTTCATCAATGTGAACCTGCTATCCACAGCAGCTGTGTGATTTTTGTACTTCTTTGTGGTATCTTTACTGGTACTAGTACTAGTGACTGTTACTGCAGCAGTGCAGTACATTGCCCCCAGCCCGCCCCAATCGGCAAAGGTATTCTTTTCCAGATTTGAATTTCTGATGGTGAGCACTGGTTAAGTGTTGTGACTTTTTGTCTGCATATCTTCAGTGCGTAGCTCAATCTTAATCTGTCTGTGCTTTTGCATCTCTTTAATGCCCAATCTCCAACTGTAACTTAAGTCACAGTTGTTTCTTTGGCTTCCCTTCAGAGTACTGGACATGTGTGATGCATAATTCTACATGAACATTGTACTCATTAATATGCGTTTTTAAGTCAGGACCATCATCATGAGTTATGCGTGACATAAATCACGTTCTTTATCATCACAGTTACAAATGCAGTCACAAATCACGATTCACGATCACGTCACGAATTATAACATTCATATAGTGTATAGTAGAACGTTGTATTCTCTCAAAATTCATATTTCCCTAATGTTGTTGTACCATCGATGTGACATCACGATGCTGTTGTACTATCGTGAGTATGTCACATCGAGGGTACAACAGCCCAGATCACATTTGCACATGCGCAAGTCGCAGTTTCTCCTCGTCAATAAAATGGCGACAGTAGTTCAGCGAAGGCATGGGAAGACACCGGAGGAAGTTCTTATTGAGCAGTAAGTGGCTCGTTCTTTAAATATTAGCTGGCACACAGCAGGACACCAGGAACATATTTAAAATGTGGACCCGAGCTGAGTGTTGTCAAGGACATGGGTGGGGCGGGAGGCCCCTACATCACGGCGCAACTGGGAAAGAAGTCGCAAGTTGTTGTTTTTTTTACTGTTGCCCATACACTATAAAAGAGAGTGGATGGGCAACAGTGAACAACGACACTGGTTCACTTCTTGAGGTTTTCATGCCAACTGAAAACCTCTTGAGCTTCACTCTCGAGGTTTTCTTGGTTGTCATGACAACCTCCCAAAGTGAACAACGGTGTTGTTGTTCACTGTTGCCCATCTACTATCCTTTATTTTTTTCTAGTTACTTGGATGTATTGTAAGCCTGTTTTGTAGTATCTCTCCAGGCTTCACCACACCACCATTGTACTCATTCATGCATGTTTTTAAGTCTGGGAGTTTTAAGCTACAGCTCATTGGGGAAGTACAGCGGTAGGAATTCGCTTTTTCAAAACAGTTTCATACTGTTTATCTCACACCATCGACACAGAATCATGTTCTTCATCATCAATGTCACAAATGCAGACACAAATCATGATTCACAGTCACGTCATGAATCACAAC
Source organism: Neoceratodus forsteri (assembly GCA_016271365.2). Classification (NCBI taxonomy): domain Eukaryota; kingdom Metazoa; phylum Chordata; order Ceratodontiformes; family Ceratodontidae; genus Neoceratodus; species Neoceratodus forsteri. The sequence continues at coordinate 205,421,935 of CM028138.1, forward strand.
ATAAATTTTTTTTCTGGTTACTTGGATGTATTGTAGGCCTGTTTTGTAGTATGTCTCCAGGCTTCACCACCCCATCATTATACTCATTAAAACGTGTTTTTTAGTTGGGGAGTTTTGTGCTGCAGCTGATTGGGGAAGTACAGTCATAGGCATTTGCATTCCCTCCTGTACAGCATGTGAGTTACAGTACTATAAGTAGTGGTGGGCAAAGTGGCCCCGATTCGCTCCACGAAGTGATTCACGGAGTAACGTGGGACCCGAGGAGTACTCCACAATGTGAAGTGGAGTACTTCGCTTCATAATGAGGAATGTGAAGCCCATTGAAACCAATGACTTCGTGTTATTCCCCCTTCCCCAAACCACTTCTACACCAACTCTAAGGTGAAGTACATTGAAATCAATGTAATTCGCCTCACTTCCCCTTGTAATTGAGCTCCAAATTAAATTCTGCAGTGATTCGTGGGATTGCAGGTCACATGGGCTTTAGATTGTTCTGCACAGTCTCAGTTCTGGCCTGGGTAGTGTATGTAGTGGTAGCTGGAGACAGTTTCCTCTCAGAGCTCTGCTATTCAAAACCTCTAAAAGCTGTCCAAAATGCCTTTTTGAGTCATTTTGTTTGCTCAAAACTTACTACATCGATTGTAGGAAGCCCTTCTGTGCTCATATCATTGAGTGATTATTGTTGTGTGTGAATTTTGAATGTTAATTTAGAACAATCAGTCTGTGTACTGTGAAGTGTGCGTTGGGGGAGGGACATATTTGTGGTGTAGATACATTAACTTGGAGAAAAAGGCAGTCTTTCTGTTTTGGTTATATTTTTCTTGTATAACTGTGTCAATGTACACACACTAATATTTTCAGTAATTATTTACATTTTTTTTGCTGATTGTTGTGGTGCAGCAGTGTATAATTTGTTTAAAATATTTGGTTATATTACTAAAAGTTTTCAATTTGCTACGCATTACTTGTAGTGTGTGTGAGTGTGTGTGCGATGCATGCCATTAAATCAGACACCTTTTATTGTGCCATAGAGTAACTGAAGCAGTGTGAACCTGCTATCTGCCACACCTGCATGGATTTTTTATACTGCTTTGTGGTATCTTTACTGGTAATGGATTGTTACTGCCATGCACTAATCCCCCAACTGGCAAAATGTATTCCTTTCCAGACTTGGATTTCTGACTTGTGTGCACTAGTTAGGTGTTGTTGTGCCTTTTTTGTATGCATCCCTTGAGTGTGCAGCACAATCTTAATCTGTCTGTCCATTTGCAGTACACCATTACTTCTGGGAGACTACATTTCTTGTTATGCTCTCATTTCACTTCGTCAGCACTGGGGAATTTTCTGGACACAAAACAGTAGCATTTCATCAGTACTGGGGAATTTTCTGGACACAAGACAGTAGCATTTTGAGGATGCACATTAATTCTGATTCCTCTTTGAGTGACCACTGCGAGCATGGTTGAGTGCGCCATTAATTCTGGGAGACTTTACATTTCTTGTTATGCTCTCATTTCACTTCATCAGCACTGGGGAGTTTTCTGGACACAAAACAGTAGCACTTTGGGGATGCATATTAATTCTGGTGGCTGTGTGGGTGGGGTGCTGACAATTTTGTTGTCACTCTGCCTTACTTCGTGTTTAAAGTGGAATGACAATGCGAAATAATAATAACTAGGCAAAGTGAGCCTTTCCTATGGGGCACTCTGCGTAGCGAAGTGCCAACGCAAAGTGGCCACTTCGTGTTCACTTCGAAGGTGGATTTTAAATTCACTGCATCTCTACGCATGAGCCCATCAGGCCTCAACACACACACAACCCATTATGAGGAAAGGATTCACGGTCCACCACAAGATTTCATCTGTGCAACAGCATACTGCTCTGTTTCTCCCCAGGTTGGGGCCAATGCCACATGCTGCAGCAGCTTCCCCCAATACTTGGCCCAATCAGCCAGCTCACTGAACTAACACTCAAACTCAGGTCACTGGCATAGTAAGGCAACATGGTTCCCACTGGGCAAGTGGCCATCCCTGCAAGCAACATTGCTTCTTAATTTTGGGTGAGAGTCACTGCTCCCCTGACCATTTTTAAATCTAAACTTCAGACCTACCTGTTTACTACATGTTTTGGGGCATGATGCTGTTATTTTGATTTTCTTATTCTTTTATTTTGGACATTATGAGGTTGCCTATTTATTTATGTTCTGTTTTTTTTATTTATTGTTTTAGTTGTACTTTTATTACTGTCTTCTGCTTTTGTGAGGCTGCCAGAGCCCCTGAGATTGGGCATCTTATAAAAAAATGTATTTGCCTATTTTTGTTTTGTGACATTTTGTGCTCAAATTTTCAACATAAAGTCTTCTTATGACCCCCCCCCCCCATCCAAACCTAACAGGCCAAAATGTAATTTCCTTGCCACACGTGAGAAAACAGGATTTGAAAAACAATACCATAGACATTCATGTGGAGGTTTGAAAAAATGGCTGTGTTGAAAAGTTGAGGTCAAAATATTGAAAATTACCACTTATAAGTGGGCTTTGAAAAATGTCAAGATACCATCATAACTTTGTTTTTTTTATTTTTTTTTGTTGTTAATCTTTTTATTGAGATATAAAAAGACACATACAAGCATAAACAAAAAGAAATAGCCACCATATAGAAATACAAACGAAATCACTTATCAAGCATGTTATGTATATATAAAAAAAACATACAACAGGATGATTAGTGTACACATGATGATGATACAATTGGCCTTGATTATATCAGGGAAGATAAACAGATGAGTTATTATCATAATACATAAAGGGTTGTAAAAAATAATCTGGTCCAAAATAGATGCTAATAACAGGCAATGGTTAGACATGTAATAATTTATATAAAGTGATACCTATAAGAATACAAACCTTGAACGGTAGTGGAGGAAGAAGAGAAGAAGAAATACAAAAGAAGGCAAGAAAGTGATATAAAGGAAAAAGTGAAGGAACAAGAGTAGAAATAAGATAAAGAGTGATATCTGTGCATGATAATATTGAAAGACCCTAATCAAACACAGAAGGAGTAAAAGCTGAATAAGTCTAATGATTAGGGTTTGTAAAAATTTAGGAATTAATGTACTTGAAATAATCCTGCCAGCACTGATCATATGTAATGAGTTGGTTAAGAATAACATGTGATAAATGATCTAAAGAGGCATAATGAAAAATATTTTGTAAAATATCTGAGAAGGAGAGAACTGAAGTAGATTTCTATCTCATCAGTATTAAATGTTTAACCAAAAGGAAAAGTATATATAACCTTCTAAAATGCGCATGCGAGAGTGAGATACTGTTTGGAATAAGGATGCCCAAAAGAAATAATTTAGGATCGAAGGGTAGTTTTTGTCCTATGACTTTAGAAGCAAATGATCAAACTTTACAACATAACTTATTAACGGAGGCACATAACCACAAAATATGGAGCAAATCCCCGTTGGTCTGATCACATCGCCAACAATTATTATTGTTTAGTAAACCCATACATTGAAGGATGGAGGGGGTTCTGTACCACAAATGTAGAATATTAATTTGTATTAAAGAGCTACGAGTATCCTTAAAAAATTGTGTGCAAAAAAACAGCACTTGCTCCATTGTGAATCAGAAATATTGTAGTGAAGAAGGTTGCCCTATTTAAATTTTGACTGAAATGGATTGATCAGGGAGATTATCAATAATGTCTTTATAAATGGAGCTATTAAGTTTTTCAGTAAGTTTTACTCAGTGCGAGATGTAGTGATCCAGAAGACTATGTTTATGAACAAAATTTGTAATAGAGTTATAAGCAGTTCAAATTTGTAAAAACTTCCAAACGTCCTGGTTAGGGAGTTTCCAGGACTTCTGCAAATCAGAAAATGTTCTGAGGGTAAGTGAGTTCTGGTCTAGGATGTCTCAGAGAAAGAAAATGCCTTTAATCTTCCAAGTGCAACAGAAAATGGGATAATTTTCCAATGTAAGTAAAGGGTTTCCCCATAAAGGAGCATATAACCAGGGTTTGGGGTTTGATTTCAAGAATTTGTGGATTAATTTCCAATAAAAAACAGAAGATGATATAGTCGGGTGGCCTTTTAATTTAGAAGTAAGGGGGTTAAAAATAAAGGAAGTAGGAATTCCTCCAGAACACAAAGCAGATTCCATTGCAATCCAAAGAGGAGCATGAGGAGAAGAAGGTTTCTGAAACCATTTAATGGTTTAGGCTGTCCAAAAAGCCCAAAGATAGCATTTGAACCAGGGAAGTCTGAATACGCCTTTCTGCCAGAATGAGCAGAGTTTGTTATGGCTGAACCCCGGTAGTTTCCCATCCCATATGTAGTTACCTATTAGTCTATCAATTTTGGCAAGAAAAGGGGATGGTAAAATTAAAGGAATATTGGTGAACAGGTAAAGAATCTTGGGAGATATGGACATCTTAATGGATGCAATTTTCCCCAGAAAGGAAAGGTTAAGAAGTTTCCATCTATCTAGAATTGTTTTTATGTTGTCGAGTAAGGGATTAAGGTTACTGTCTCATATTTTTCCTAAATTGCTGGATATTTTAATACCTAAATATGTTAAACCTTGAGGTGACCAACAAAATCCAAGAGGTAGGTTCATAAAGGGTTTACAATGGTCATTAAGGGGTAAAGTTTCTGATTTGCAGTAATTTAAAGCAAGGCCTGAAATATCTGTAAATTTGTTAAGTAAATCAACAAGCAGAGGTCCAGCCTTATTCAAATTTTCAAGTAGAATTAAAGGTCATCATCATAGGAAAGTGAGATATATTGCATGTTTCCCATGGGGGTCTAGTACGATTTCCCGTTACTCATCTGACCGACGTTTACATTCCTGAGTATAGCTTCCCATAAACCAGCTTCCCAATCTGCTATTTTTACCAACGAGACTCTCCCCCGGCATACCATTTCCCCATTTTTCATCTACCCGACGTAATTTACATAGATGATAAGCTGTGCACTGATGAATATGCAAAGTTTGTACCAGCTGAAATTATACCGATCAGGAAAATCTGAGCTGGGGTAACAACTACCCTTGGATCACAGCTGATGGTTGGTGAAATGCAGTCCCTTTGTAAAGACTCACAGACATATATGAACTTATGTGATTTTTTCCTCTAATTTCTTCCCATTTCCTCCCGCTGCTCAACTACCCTACACGACATGGCTCCTGACTGGGGGGGTACTGTGTGGTCATACGAAAGTGCTCAAGCTGTTCCGTGGTTCCCACCTCCTCCCTAAATCTGACAGCACTGACTAGCAGTCCAGAGCGAGGTGTTTGGCTCACATGGGTGCACAACATGCCCAACAGATATCACCCAACAGCTGCATGTGGTGTGCATATAATGCACACTTTTTGTTTTGTTTTTTTTACACACTTTAAAAAAAAAGTCCCAATATCTAGTTTAAAAAAAAATCACAAACTATCCGTGCAGTCCAAACTCCTTCCTACCTGGTCATTAAGCCAATTCTGCCTGTACAGTGTCCCCAAGTCGTCCATCAACTTTGCTTACTGCTCTGTATATGTAAACAAACCCACTCCTATGTTCTGCCAATTCTGTGAGTGGTCAGAGCATGTGCGCGCAGCGGAACAGAATGGTTTCTCCTGAGATAATGGTGAACAGGGCAGGTTTGTTTACATATATGGCGCTTCAAACAAAGCTGAAATACTAGACAATTAGGCAAGAGAAAAATGGTTCTGATTTTGCTAAAGATTAATGATGAAGTTAAGCCGCCTGCACAGTTTTAAGTTTTGGGATCGCCACCAAATGTAAGCATACATAAAGGTACCTGTACTTCATTCAGTTGCAGTTTGGGTTTTGAGCCGATCACCATCAAATGTAAGCATGTCGGGGGGTTAGGAGACGGGGTTTAATTATAGGCGGGCAAACAATGGACGGGATTAGCATTGACGGGATGCGGCATCTGTAGGGAAGTTGGTTGCGGGCAGTCAGTCGTCGGGGTAGTATGAGTCGAGAAATCATACGGATCCCTTCTCATGGTGATACCCTTGATACCAGCAGATTGGTGTAGGGAAGCAGTCAAGGGTTCCATGGGTAAAATGAACAGCAAAGGAGACAGAGGACAGCCTTGCCTGGTTCCCTTCATCAATTGGAAATGGGGAGAGATAGTCAAATTGGTGAGCACTCTAGCTACCCGGGAATTATATAATAGTTTGATCCAAGAGCAGAAGGCATAGGGAAATCCAAAATAAGATAATAATTGATAGAGGTAGTCCCAATTTAAGGAATCAAATGCTTTCTCAAAATCGATGGCTATAGTCGCCACCGGTGAGTTAAGAGATTTAGCTTTATGAATTAGGTTGAATAGGGAACGTAAGTGGTTAGATCAGTACCTATGTTTAATAAAACCAGCTTCTGAACAATGGGTGAGTTTGAAAATCAGAGGCTGAAGTCAAGAGGTAAGTAATTTAGCAAATAACTTCCTGTCCATATTCGACAAACAAAATGGTCTATAATTTTCTGGATTTAAGGGGTCTATCTTTCTTAGGGATTAAGGTTATGATCACTTCCATACAAGAGGGGGGAAGTTTGCCAGTGATGGAGGTTTCTTGATAAACAGTGAGAAGAAGGGGGCATAAAATATCAGAGAACTTTTTTATAAAAGTCAACTGAAAATCCATCACCACCAGAGCATTTATCAGATTTCAAGGATGACAGAGCTATGAGAATCTCTTGCAATGAAAAGGGTTTATCTAAAAGATTAATTTCAAGTGAAGAGAGATGGGGAAGATGTAAAGTTTGGAGAAATTGTTGAATTTGTTCAGTAGATGGGGGCTTTGTATTAGAGAATATTTTTGATAAAAGGTTCTCATAATATGGTTAATAGATGGATTATCATAGGGAGTTGTGCCTTGCTGATCTTTAAGACTTAAAACATATCATTCCTATTGTTGTGCTTTAAGCTGGTAAGCTAGAAGTTTCCCATTTTTATTGCCATGCTCCCAAAATTTTTGTTTAAGTTTAAAAAGGGACAGTTCAGTTTTACAGAAGATTAATTCGTTAATTTTGATTCTAAATTGAAGAATTTCAAGGTGAAGGGGGGAGTCAGGGAGATATTTGTTGGAGGAGAAGTATAATTTTTCTTTAATTTTAAGTGATTTTTCCATGTCAGCCAATTCTTGCTCATGTAGTTTTTTTCTGTGGGCTGCATAGCTGATAATTTCCCCTCGTTCATAGATTTAAGGGCTTCCCATCTAGTAGATATAGAAACTTCGGAAGAATTGTTGTGAGTAAGGAAGTCCTGAATTTGCATTTTGATCATAGATAAAAAATCAGGATCTTTAAGAAGGAGAGGATCTAGTTGCCAATAAGTAGATTTGGGTGTAGGTGGACCCCATAAGAGATGTAGTTTAACAGGGGAGTGACCCAAAATAATAATGGAAGAAATGGAAGAGTCAATGGTCTTTCCAGTTATTGCAGGAGAGTTTAGCCAATAATCAATTCTACTATAAGTTTTGTGAAAGGAGGAATAAAACATATAGTCTTGGTCCCGGGGATGTAGTGAACGCCATATGTTGGTTAAATCAATGTCCTGCATAAGTAATGAAAGGGCATTTATGCTTCTGGGATGAGCTTCTGTAGTAGAATTACTTCTAGATATACTAGCTTCTAAAGCTAGGTTTAGATCCCCACCAAGGATAATTGGTGTATTATCTGTATTAAGGGTTAAAATTTGTTGAGTTAAATTGTGGAAGAATTCTGGGGAGTCAATATTGGGAGAGTAAATGTTAACAAGCAGAAAAGGACTGGAATTAGTATTCAATTTGACCATCACTCCTCTGCCTTCACTATTGGAGAGGGATTTTATAAGGGACCATTAAAGATTTGTATGTACCAGAATGGCAACCCCTCTTTTTTTTGAAGGTATAAGATGAATCATATATTTGATTGACTCAATATTTTTTAAGCCTGTGAACATCCTCTGTTAATAATTTTGTTTCTTGAAGGAAAGCAATTTGTGTTTTATATTTTGGAAGCTAAGACAGGATTTGCTTTCGCTTACAAGGAGAGTTAAGTCCCTTCATATTCCATGTATATAAAAGTAAATCACTCATAGTGTTGGTAATAAAAGAAGGGAAAGAACATGGATAGTGAAGGGATGTATAAATTAAACAGAGGATGGTCAGAGTGTAGTCTAATAACAACATATATACAGGAGGTGGCAGAAATAATCAAAGGGAGTTTAATCGGCACAGATATCCTTATATAGATTTAATAAGTGAATAATAAAAGAAAAAACATTATTTAGCAGTCATTATTTAACACACTATTACACTAGAAAAAAATACTTCTTAGATGAATGATAAGATATGAGTCAGGTAAACCGCTAAGCGACTCACTCACCGTACTCTTAGGTGTAGGAAATTGGAATAGACCAAAAAGGACCATTTGAAACCTGGGGTCTAAACCTTCTAATACAATATGAATGTTACCATCAATCAAAACTGATCAGAAGTCACTATACTATGTTAGGCAGGGAGCCATATTAACCTCAGCATACTATAACAACTGTATTCATAAAAGTAAGAGAATAATACCACATAACAATAATAAGAATATTTGGTATCTGTAAGAATAGTTGAAAAGCCAACTTCTTATAATTGGAAGCCTAAATTTGCTGTAAAAGAAAACAAGTAAAGCCTTAAATGTATGCAGTCAGAGGAAAAGGCACTTATTTAATATAGATGTTAGAAGAAAAAAAGGTTGTTACAGCATTGAACATCTTATAAGACTAACATAACATTAGCACAGGATGGGCATTAATAAGTGAATAAAAAATAAATGGTAAGGAAATAGAAGCCCCTTACCATAAACCACTTCAGCACAGGGATAAATATATGGGTTATCAGGCTTCAGTAAGTCTATGTACACAGGTGGATTTAAAATAAATGCTGCAACCCTTTACTTGAAAAATTGTCAGTATATGTAATATATGGGGTAGATGGGTCTATGTCATAGGCCCATCAAGCCCCACATAAAAAGGATCATTTTATTAAGGCATTGCCCGAAATGCTAACTAGGCTTCGAGTAGAACAGAGCATAGAAAGACAAGCATAGCATAGATATTGCAATTATAGACATCCGAAAATGGCCAGCATCTGAGGTAAATTGTGATTTTTTTTTTTAAATAAAAAAATAGAAGGAGTTTGGCAAAAGAGAAGTTGGGTAATCAGATTGTTCTCAATATTATAACACAGGTAAGGGGGGAATAATGCCTTGTCCTTGGGTATTTATAGAGTAAGAACAATGTTAACTGGATGGGGGATGAGTAAGTTTAATTAGGAAATGACCAATATTCAAAAGCTGGAGTCATAGTATTGGGCAAAAATAAATATAAAAGTAACAAGATTGCAAAATGCAGTCATCACCAGAAACTGTGTACCAAAATATTATAAAAGGGAGAGAAATTAAAAAAAAGTGCCAAAGTTCCACTGAGAGGATACAATATTAGGTAGAATTAGAGCCAGAGATAACATTTACAACAGACCGCGATGCACAGCCTTCCGCCATCACAACCTGCTGGAAGTGAATATCACAAAAAGAAGGTTGCACAGGGCAAGTTGATTCAATTGGCAAAAACTGGTTCTATAGCAGACAAAATCCTGATACAACTGATCAGGAAAAAATAGCAACAACCTAGAAACAGCATTACCATTACTTTATTTGCTCCAATAATTAAATTTTGTATTTGCTTTTGGATTTGGCTTTACGTCTTTTTTTTTGAGGTTCAAGAGATTTAATGGGAGAGCTAGCAACAGCATCTGCCCATAAGGAATTTGCAGATACGATGACCTGTGTAGCTGTATATGAATTAGAGGGAATATTATCTGTATTATGGTCCGATATGTCCTCTTATGATGCGTGTGCTAGAAGAGCAAACTTAATATTTAATGGTATGTCAGGATTCACAATCAAGTGAGCAGTAGAGAGCTGATAGGTGTTAATAATACTTTCAGTATGGCAACAGGAGAGTTTGACTGAACCAGATCCAGAACATATTTTTTCTTTGATTCTTTTGGATTGCCTGTGAGAGGAAGCAGCTGTGGCAGAGCTGGACTGGGATTCCAGTTGCATAATTTCTCCATCATCATCCCGTGCAGAAATTCCTTCCAGTCGTGCAGACTCCAGACTGCCTATAGGATTCACCTCAGAAATCGGTACTGTTGGGGTGAATAACGGAAATGAGACATCCAAAAAGCTAGCAAGACCATTAGGGGCATTGAAATCTTTAAACGAGGAACCTTGAAAAATGCACATTGTGTTAGGATAGCGTAAGGCAAATTTTATGCCTCTTTGGTGCAATATCATTTTCAAAAGATTGAATGCCATTCTTTTAGAAGTTAGCTCCTTTGAGAAGTCTCTATAAATGATGATTTTGTGATTTTGTCACTTAAGTTCTCCTACTTCTCTAGCATGCTTAAGGATCAGTTCGGTATGTGCGTAATTTAGGAAGCGGGCGATGATGGGTCTGGGTCAATGATCTTGGGAAGGCTTGGGACCAAGGGTTCTGTGAGATCGCTCAATAATCAAATGTAAGTCAGGGGGTAACTTTAACAAGGTTGGCAAAACATGGAGCAGCAAAGCAGATGTATTCCCAATTCAGCACCTTCAGGGAAACCAAGAAAATGTAAATTATTTCTTCTGTTTTGATTTTCAATATCATCGATTTTGGATTGGAGAGATTTAATAGTGTGGTCTTGATCTCCAATCGTGGCCTGTAGATTATGAATGAAACTTACATTTTTGGTAACTGCATTTTCATTTATAGCAATTTTTTGGTGTACTGATTCAAGCATGGCAGTATTCTGGTTAGTAGCTGTTTTTAAATCACTGATGTCAGTTAATATCGTTGAAAACATCTCTTCCACTTTTGCAAGTGCGTTGGATTGCACAAGAAAGTCTGCCACAGCATTGGCTGATAAGGCCTACCAATCTTAGTATTAAGATGCTCGAATAGAGATGTAAATGCTCAAAATAACTTACAAGTTGTGTGAGGCACGTAGTTTACAGGCTAAGATTCAAAGCTGGCTTCAGAGGAAGGTCTGGGTATGAATATATGAGGTTAAATTACTGCATTCCCTGCAAAGAAGACTGATTATGCTGCCATCTTGTGCCTGGTCAGTCCACTCTCCCCCCCCTCCCATTTTTTTAATATTTTGATAACAAATTTTCAGCATATTCTTTTTATGATTGAACCTCATGAACCCAGTAGGTGAAAGTGTTCATATTCCACCTGAAATGTGATTTTGCAGAGCAACTGGGAAATCATCTTTCAGGCCATGTCTGAAAATTTATACCTACCTTGTTCATGAGGTGGTGTCCCAAAAAAGCCATGTTAGAAATTTTGGGGAAAAGTATTTAAAAATGATAAAGTTATGAGTAAAAGTTCAAAACACCTTTGGCAATACATTAACTGCACCTATCTTATTTCCTCAGTTTGCAGTTGCAGTTCCATGAGAAGGATGTCTTTCAGCTCAGAGACTGGATCTATGATTGTGGACTGATTTTAGTTGAATGAGGGGGTGGGGGGTGATGGATACTGAGTGAAGCATTGAGTAGGGTTGGTATAGGTAGGGACAGGGCAGCTAAAACAGCCATCAATGGACAGTTTATTTTAGGTTACAAAAAAAGAGTACAAGGGGCAGTTTTTTTTTATTATTATTATTAAACAAATACTAACATTAGGGATTGGCACCCAGTGTCAGTTTTCTGTATGGCAACACCAGGTGTGGGCACCATGGTGTTGCACATTTGTGGTGGGTGAGGGGGTTATGTAGCCCGTACCAGGGATTGATCACCCTAGTGTTGGGATCTTATTCATGTGGGTGAGGAAACTTAACTGGCATTCAGGATTGGCACACCTGTGTTGGGTAAAATACGATAATGGAGGGGGGACTTAACAAGCACTGGGGATGGGCACCCCGATGTTGAAAATAATTATTTAGCTGACATCAGGAACTGGGTACCCTGGTGCCCAGCTTACATTTAAGAGGCCCTGCATCCAGATAATTATGGCCAAAGGGCCTTATACAAAAAAAAAATATGCACAACTCCGTTCGGGGGGGGGGTGTGAGGCTATGCACTGATGTGTAGCTCCGACTCCACTGAATGAACACTGTTTAAATAGATACAGATGCTGTTTGAAGTGTGACGATAGCTCTGCCCCCCTCAGACACCCGTGAATGTTTGGCAAACAACTGCTTTAAAAATTGCTGTCATAAAAAATCAGTTATCCTTAGAATGTTCAGTTTTTTATTTATTTAGTTAGGTAGTTAGTTTTTGTTTACTGGAAAAGAAGGGCTAGGCAATTCTGCCTATTTTCAGCCTCTTCCAGTGGTGGTGGTGGGGGAGATACAGATGGAAACCAATTGAAGTTGAACCAGATTAAGCTGTTCCAGGTATTTTTAGTGAATGGGGGAAGTTTTGTCAGGACACCGGCTACATTACATTACTTTTTTTGAGAAGTGCCAAGGAATCTTTAACATCCACCTGAACAACCACCAGACCAGGAAGACGGGACCTCAGTTTAAAATCTTATCTGAAATACAGCACTTTAGGAGTGCAGCACCCCCTCATGATACACTACAGTGTCAGTATTGGGTTTTACCCCAAGTTCCTGGTGTGGGGATAGAACCCACAACCTTCTAATCTTCCACCTCAGAGGCAAGTATGCAACATGCTGAGCCTCTGACACTAAGAATGTGTATGGTTTTTTTTTAAAGTTCTCAAAAACTGGGCAAGTTAGGGACTTAAAATGCACAAAAGCATACACCTTGGGGAAATCTATCAAACCTGCAGCTTTCAGGTTCAAAATCCTCCTAGTTTTTTAGTTCTACTGTACAATGAGCTCACCAAACTGGTCACAACCACAGTCGGGAGACAGACCTAGACATTACTTAATCAAATACTTGCAAAACCTGGAGAAAAAAAAAATTTACAAACAGCTCGCCAGCATGGTCCAGTGGATCTGACCAAAGCAGAAGTGTTCATTTTTCAGGATTACAGTCAGGATCTTCAAATCAAATGCTACAAATATTCTAGGATAAAAAAAAGCTGCACAGTTTAGGATGGGAGGTTGCTCCACTATACCAAACTAAGCTTCAGAAAGTTTGTCTTGGTCGCCCTCAAAAAATCTTCAACAAACCTACTAAAGCAGAATAATTTCTCAATACAGCGGAAGCAGCTTAAGGTCGTCAGTTTCAGGCTCATAACATCCAACCAGCCCACTGAGGCAGTTGCTGACTTTCAACCTAGTAAACAGTACCTCAAGTAAGTGTTGAGCTTTAGTCTGAACCCAGTATCAATAAATGCAATGGGCAATGCAGAATGTCTTTATTAAAACGAACCTACTTACTACACTATTACTTTAGTGATGAACAGTTTATTATTATTGCACTCTTGTAACTTAATAAGTTGATTGGTGCACTGCCCTTTGACAACTTTGCCTCCAATTATGAGGACATACTGTAATATCAAACTACAGGGATGTAAAGGGGCAAACTGTGTTAAAATATATATGCAATTGCTTAAAATGTACTTTGAACTCTGTATCTATGGTGCAACTATTTCTGTCAATTAGATTATTAACCCATTAATGAAATTAATGACAACTTGTAGCCCATGGTGAGCTGAGAGGGGGACCCCACTCCGAAGGCCATGTGGCCTCCAACTTCAAGTTACAAACCAGGATAACTGGAAACCAGCTCCTGTTTTATTTGGAAGTATATAAATCCTCAGTTAAATTGACAGGCATCTTACTGATGTGTCATTATTTGTGACGTGTGTCAAACGATGCCATAATATACTTGGTTAGATGATACAATATGAAGCACAAAATCGTTGGACTGTGTGAGGCAAGTTATGTGATTCTATACTATGAGTGGTGCAACGTAATGTTGGATGTGAGAGGTGATACAGTATAATGGTTAAATATGGACAGATATGTTGCCTTTTGATAACATTTCTTCATGACAGTTTATCACCCATGAGGAGACGTGAGGGAGACCCTGTACCATAAAATTGCAGCTCCCTTCACGAAAGTGCAGTTTAGGTTACATGGCAACCATCTTCTTCTGTCACTGTCAATTCCAGCTGTAACCAGCACCAAACTGCAAATGTCGCATCACCAATAAAATAAAATAATATCTGATGACAAACTTTGAGACAAGGTCAAGAGACTTGCAAATAGCAATCAATTTTACAGAATGCTAACCTTCAGATCAATTTCAGACCTTTTATATTCACAGGAATGTTTCACATGGAGTGATCCAACTCTCTTTGGGCAGTCTGATCTTCAAGGTAGAATGGCAATGACTTTTACCCTATATTTCCACCACTGTGTAATTGGCTTGATTATTTTTTATGTCTCAGCCCGATCTCCATGGAAGTTTGAAGAGTAGACTGCACACTGACTTAAGCAAAGGATGAGTCATGACAACATGTAATGAGTTGCCTTGCAACCATCTACATTTCCCACTTAGAAAACAATCTCATATTGAATAGATGTGCGAACTGCCTCTGAGAATACCTTTGCACTGATACATGGGGAGCTGCTGGGATGTTCAAGGAATATTCTCTTAATATTGTATTGAAATAAGAGCAGCTCACATATGCAATGGATCTCTCACCCTTATGGAAAACTCAATTTTCCAGCTGACAGTGGTCACACATGTAGTTTTTGGTTAGAGTCCCACCATCCTTCCTCGGTCTGCAGCTGGGGCTGCAGGTATTGATGGAAGATGTGCCTTTTGACAGCATGTCTCAAAATGACTAAACACTGTAAATGCTAGAAACAATAAAATGTCTGACTTATCTAAATCATATGAATAGACTAGTATATAACAGAACATTGGAATAAGAATGTACATGTACTACGATTGTTCCATCAGGATGCCAGCAGGTACCTTCGCACATTAATGCACAACTCCTGATAAGCAATTAGCTGTCATGGTTCCATCAAGCCTATGTACTAACCATGTCTTGACATCTAATGCATTCCACTCATTCATAATGACATTAATGTTAGGGATATGGCATCAAGTGGAATGATTCCTCATTGCCTAATACTCTACTTATTTGGGCTCAGTTGCCTTGACAAGGTTGTGTCCCTGTTTTTAAGGTAAGGTTACCAAACTGCTCACATCTTACCAGGGTAGGGTGTATGACACTGGTGTAAAATTACATTTCTTCTTTCCAGCTATGGGAGGGGCAAACGGTTTGCCTCAACCTCTCCACAGGGTGGGGGGAGGGGGTACAGCCCTACATGTAGCTTTCTTTCTTTGTGCTACTACAGCAAATCATGGCATTGCTCATGTTTACTGCCCCAATATTTTTTGTCCACCAAGGTATGAGTGGGATGCTGCACTTCATCAGTGAGGGACTGGAGGGTTATGTTGACCCATTCATCCACTTTAAATTGATGAAACTGGTGAGCTTGTTGCTATTACAAGTCTGGGAGGGAGGCATTTTCTCCAATGTGGGTTCCACAATGAAAGTTTGTAAATACTGATTCGCAAAAGAACTCAAGCACACGGAATGGGTAGGTTAGTTTTTTTGGGGGGTAAGGGAAGGGGAGATCTGTTATTGTTTAAATAATTGGTGTTTAATAGAATGTTATACTCATAAAAAACATGGTACATTTTGCTATAAGGTGCAGTTTACAATCTTCTTCACTAGAACATCAGTGCATGTCGATTTGTAGGTAACTGATTATGGTTGAGAATGCTTTGAATGTTAGATTATGGAATGTTAATGGGTTTAAATCACATATAAAAAACAAGCATTTGTCAATGCCGAATGTTGTCTCGCTGGCATTGGCATTGGTAGTGCAGGAGTTAGGGATGCATAATAGAAATGGCAGTGAAGTATTGAACTGAAGTCAATGCCACCCTCACCCTGTAGAGACTGACAGGCATTGGGGTGTGCCTTTGGGTCATCAGCTATAATGCTTATGCCATTCTACCTCACCCTACCCTGCAGACACTGACAAGTGCCGTGATGTGCTTTGGGGTCATTGCGCCTTATACTTACACCATTGCATGAGAAAAAATGCTGAGGTAGGCACAGTATAGGAGAATGGGGTGAACTTTAGGGCCGAACACTCCAAGGCACACCTCAATGCCTGTCACTGGCTGCAAGGTGGGGGTTGGGTGTGTGGGGTGAAATGGTGTGAGCATTACAGACAATGATCCAAAGTCACACCCCCTGACGCCTGTCAGTCTCTATGGGAGGGAGTTACAGTTGTAAACCCTAATGCCGTAGGCATTTGTTGTTATTTTTACTCCCAATTTTCAACATAGGCTTTTTGTGATGCCACATCATGAAGAGCGGCACGATCAGTTTGTTAGCTGAAAGGTAATTTTGCACAGTGGCTATGCCATTTGGTGACACAGGGATGAAAACACATTTTGGGCAGGATGTGAAAAATGACAACTGTATTGTTCATGAGGAGGTATAAAAAAAATTGCAATGTTAAAAATCTGGAGTGAAAATATGAAAAATTGGTGAGGTCATGAGCATGCATAGAAACAGTGCAGCATAAGTCCGTAACTCAGTTATTTTCGGATGTTTTTTAATCACATTTTCAAACTAGGCATTTTGGGACCTCACCTCATGAACAGTGGCACTGTGATTTTGTTAATTTGTCCCAAAAGTTGATTTCCCACAGTGACCATGCCATTGTGCGCCATAGGTGTGAAAACACATTTTGGGCAGGATGTGAAAAATGACAGCTGTACTGCTCATAAGGAGGTGTGAAAAAATGCCAGTGTAAAAAAATCTGGCATGAAAATATTGCACATATGAAAAGTTACTAAAGTGCGTGGAAACTGCGCAACACACACTTGTAACAGTCATTTTATGGACGTTCATCACCAAATTTTCAACATAGGCATTTTAGGATGTCTGCTCATGAACAGTGCCGCCTTAATTTCCTCAAACTGTCCCAGAAACTGATTTTGCACAGCAACCGTGCAATTGTGTGCCGGACATGCAAAAACACATTTTGGACAGGATATGTAAAATTACAGCTGTACTGTTCATGAGGATGTGTGGGAAAATGGCAATTTTGAAAATCTGGAGTGAAAATATTATAAATTCATGAAGTTACGAGCATGCATGGAAACTGCGTAATGCACGCTCGTAAAAAATACATTTTTAGGATTTTTTCCACCAAATTTGCAACATAGACATTTTGAGAGCCCCCCTCATGAACAGTGGCACTGTCATTTTGTTAATCAGTCCAGAAAGGTGATTCTGCGCAGTGACTGTGAAATCACATTTTGGGACCAAATAACACCATGACAGTGACTGAATTCATGAGGAGGGGCCCCAATAACCCCATGTTGAAAGTTTGGTGCCAAAATTCCTAATAATAGCGGAGATATGCACCAAAGTTGAAAAAACCCTATTTATGCCATTATACAGCTTAGTTCATGGTTGGCTTTGAAGAGTGCAGATGTGTTCCCGGTCCATTGAAGATCATCACACTGGGCTCCGGAGGCAAGTATGGGGTGAGGGAGGGCTGTGGGGAGTCAGGGCATGCAAAGGGTGCACCGCAAGGTGAGGAGCAGGCAGGGAGACCACAAGGGACCATTTTCTTCTTTCACAGGTACAAAAAAAAAATTGCAGGATGGTTTTTCTTTTTCAGGGGATTTGGCACACTGGGGTGGGCTCCCAGTGTGCCACCAAAGTGTTTTTTTTTTTTTTTGGGGACGCTGTAGCCAATGAGGTATTGGGCACCCCCACTGGCACATACCAAAGGGGGGAACAAGAGCTGAGGGAGATTGGGCACCCACCCTTGGCACACAACAAAAGAGGGGGGGATATTATGCTGATGGGGAGTGGACTCCTCCATCAGCAGAATAAACAGGGAAGGGGGACTGAAACCGATGGGGATTGGGCCCCCCATCAGCAAAGAAAGACTGTTGGGGGGCACATGATGCTGAGGGGGATTGGGCGCCCCCTTGGAATACATTGTAAATGGGAGGGGGGTCACTATGTCAATGGGAAGTGGGCTCCCCATTGGCAAAAGAAGTGTGTCGGGGCAGTCTCCAGATGCTGTCACCAGGCATGTCAGGAAGGTGTGTTATTGTGCTGCTGCATGATTGCAATGGACCTTTTCTTAGATCTGGTGGCCACCTGATGTATGCCTGGTGTCAGCACCTACAGCTGCCTTATTGGGGAATGAGGGACACACCTTCTGATGCATGCCCTGCATTCACCCACAGTGACCGCACCTCCAAATCTGCTACTAGTGCAATATGTTGGCTGGCATGCACATGCAAGCCAACATAAAAATGAGTACTGGCAAAAGTTAAACATGAAAACTGATATCCTATGTTTCCAAGAAATGCACGTGGTGGAGAAGGAAAGGGGATTTATGGGCAGGAATTGGGGGGGTGATTGGTATAGATCATACTTTTCATCTAAAGCAAGGGCAACTGCTATCTGGTTATGCCTATGCTTTCCTGGTATTGTTATCAAGGTGTGTGCAGACCAAGGTGGCAGATATGTATTACACAGGTTTTACTTAATTTGGGGCTAAAACTTGCAACTGGATCTATATACTGTCCAAATATTGAATGTCTGGAGGTTTTTAACCAGTTAAAAGTTGAAATGGTTGACTTTGAAGGTCCGTGGCTATTAGGTGGAGATTAGAGATGCAGCAAAATTTAATTTCACCAGCAAATTTCTGGCAAAATTGGGAAAAACATTTTGCAAAATTCGTGCATTTCACAAAATATTTTGCAGGTGTGAAATGCAAAATTTGGCCAGTGAAATGTGGAATTTTGCCCACAAAATATGGAATTTCACTCGCGAATGGTGGAATTTTGCCCACATTTCTTGGGTGAAATGCCGCATTTCACTGGTGGACCAACGGGCTTACAGCCCATGCTGTACCTGTCATTTGGTGGGCAGCTGGGAAATGCATGGTGGGTTGCAGCTGCCCACCGATGACAATGGAAGTGGGGTGGGCATGGGGTTCTGTGTGGGTGGGAGGGGTGGGGGTGCCACTGGATCACCAGGGATGTGTGTTACAGAGTAATTCTGGCAATGTGCATGTGGGGGTACCAGTAGACTACCAGGGCTCAGTTACTCTACTTCACTCACCAGTTGGGGACATGGGAGTGAGGGGGGTCTGCTAGACTACCAAGGAAGTGTTGTACTGTGGCTTTACTGCAATCACAGCTATGGGGGTGGGGATGCCCCGGGATCCCCACTGTGCACAGGACATTCTGTGCAGGGCGCCAGGTGCACTTCACCAGGCTGCCTGGCACAAGGCATGCAAATGGGGCCACAACAACATGCAAATGGCCCCTGTTGTGCCTTGCTTATATTATGGCCTCATTTGCATGCCCTCTGCTGAATATCATGGGTGATGCACCCAGCACAACTGCATTTGTGCTGGTGCATCCCTGTGCTCCCTATCTGTGGCTTGCACTGGCACAGTGCCACTGTGCCATGTGCAGTATGTGCACTGACCTTGCCATATTCTAAGGTGGTGTATCATGATACATCACTGCTGAATATTGCCTGGTCCTGGCCCCGGCACAGCCCAGTTGCATTGCGCCAAGTCTTGTGCCACTGCCCAGCGCAGTCTGAATATCTTGGCCCCCATGTCTTAAGAACTGGGAACCAAGACCGCACATGTAAAACTGAAAGCACTTTTGTCAAATGGCCTCAAAGTTATTAAGGTGTAAAAATCAGGGTTTAACATTAAAGTGCCTACTCAACCAGTGCTCAAAAGTCAAATTTACAAAAATCTTATAACTCGATAACTGATTAATATATTTTTACAAAATCTTCGAAAGGCACGTGCTTGGGCTGATTTGCATCTACCATAAAAATTGCAGAAAAAAATTTACAATTATTTGTGCCCTAAATGCAGGCAGAAAAAATGGCCAACATGTGCATTTTTGTTTTCACACTCCCTGGCTCTCAGAATCTGGACAAGCAGTAATCACAAAACTTTTCAGACTCTAAGAATATCACACCCTGACCACACATGCAAAATGTAATGCAATTTTGTTGAATGACACCAGATATTGAGGTGCAAAGATTGGGGTTTGACATTATAGTGCTTACTTAACACATGCTTGAAGGGCCACATTTTTTAAACTTTACAACAAAGAGCTGATTAATTATTTTCAAGAAATCTTTGAAACCCACCTCTTTGGGCCAAGCCACTTCTACCCTAAAAATAGCAGAATAAAATTCCAAACTTTTTTGCTCTATATGCAAGCAACAAAATGGACAAAAAAGTGTGTGTGTGTTTTTAAATCCTTTTGCAGTCCTTGAATCTCAGAATCCTGGCAAGAGACCATCACAAAACTTGTCAAATCCTAAGAGCATAGCACATGACCGTGCATGCAGAATGTTATGCAGTTATGTAGAATGATGCCAAAATGTGAGTTTAACATTAAATGCCTACTTAACCCATGGTTAGAAGCCACATTTTTAAAACCATATAACTTGAGAACCTATTAGTATTCTTTTCACAAAATCTTGGTAGGGTACCTCCTGGGGCCAGGATGCTTCTACCCTGAAAATGTTGGAACAAAATTCCTAACCAATTTTGCTCTAAATGTGAGCAAAACAACAGAAATAGGAGTGTTTTTTCTTTTCTTATTTTTATACTCCCTGGGTCTTAGAATCTGGAGAAGTGGTTGTCACAAAACTTGCCAAATCCTAAGAACATGGAACCCTTACCACACATGCAAAATGTTATACAATTTTGTCAAACATCACAAAAGTTATTAAGAATCAAATTCTTGACAGTAAAATTTTATCTCGTGAAAGTAAAACACATTTTCTTGCAGAAGAAAAATGTCTTATGCAAGTACAATTATTTTGTACACAGGCAAGGCGAGGCAAAAATTATTTGTATGGTGCCCAATCCCGGAGGCTCTGGGCATCTTACACAAAACAAAAGAGACATAAAACAGTGAGATAAACTAAACAGCAATTTAGATAAAACTTCAGTATCACAGATTTAAAACAACTAAAACTAATCAATAATCAATAGCTGGGAAAGCCAGGGAAAATAGGTAAGCCTTGAGACCCCTTTCAAACACCTCAACCAAGGCAGCCTCTCTCATGCTGGGTGGAAAAGAGTTCCAGAGGGGCTTTTTGGTGATGTTAAAAGTACAGTCACTGGAAGTTCTCAGTCTGGCCTCATAAAAACAGGAATGAGGCCCCTGGTCGAGGAGTGGAGGGAGTGAGCTGAGGAGGCAGGTGTTAGTAGATCAGCCAGGTAGCCAGGCCAAATCCATGTAGGGCCTTATAGGTGAGCAAGCCCACCTTGAAGATAATCCTCCACCTGACTGGCAGCCAGTGCAGTGCCCGCAGGACCGGGGTCACATGACTGGACCTAGAAAGGCCAGTCAGCAACCTGGCTACTGCTTTCTGTACTAGCTGCAGCTGGCAGAGGCTCCCTCCAGAGATCCTGAAGTAAAGAGTGTTACAGTAATCTAGCCTGTATGTCACAAAAGCATGAACCAGTATTGACAGATGTTCAGGCAAAACTAGGGGTTTGATCCTGGCAATGTTCCTCACGTGGCAAAAATCACTACAGACTACAGCGGACACCTGAGGTTCAAATGTCAGACTGTCATCCAGAATCAATCCAAGATCTTGCACCCTAGAGGAGGCAGTCAACGGAATACATACATACATACATACATACACACACACATACACAATGTCAGCATAGACGGACCTCAAGGCTCACCCAGTCTGCCCAATCTAGCCCCCCACCCAGATATCCCCAGCCTTACCCTTTTGCCAGATCCCCTACCCCATTTACTAGAATCCCCTTGTGTCTGTCCCATGCATTCTTAAGGCTTATGATTGACTCAGCCCCCACCACCCCCTCCAGCAGAGTATTCCAAGCATCTGCCACCCTCTCCATGAAGAAATACTTTCTTAGGTTATTCTTAAATCCACCCATCAGCTTCAAGCCATGACCCCTTGTTCTTTGGCAACTCTCCCTTTGAAAAACACTCTCTTTCTGCACCCTATTGAGGCCATTGAGATACTTAAAGTTCTCTGTCATGTCACTTCTCTCCCTCCTTTCTTCCAGGGAATACATATTCAGTTCCCTCAGCCTCTCCTCATAGGTCATTCCCTGGAGACCTTTCATCATTCTCGTAGCCCTCCTTTGCACCATCTCAAGTCTGTCTATATACCTCCTCAGATGAGGCCTCCAATACTGAATGCCATATTCGAGATGAGGCTGTACCAGAGTCTTGTACAGAGGCAGCAGGACCTCCCTCCTC
Organism: Neoceratodus forsteri; assembly: GCA_016271365.2. NCBI lineage: Eukaryota > Metazoa > Chordata > Ceratodontiformes > Ceratodontidae > Neoceratodus > Neoceratodus forsteri. The sequence continues at coordinate 205,444,259 of CM028138.1, forward strand.
CTGCTGGTAATGTCCCTCCCCATGCAGCCAAGCATACAGCTAGCCATCCCCACTACTGCTTTACATTGCCTAACCACCTTAAGGTCATCTGCAATAATAACTCCCAGGTCCCACTTTTGCTTCATGACTGCCAGTTCTACACCTCCCAGGTCATATTTTGCTCCCAGGTTTCTGTATCCTATGTTCATAATCATCAGAGGGTTATCTCAAAAACCCTATTAAGCATGCTCAGAAGTCAAAGTTCAAAACCTTGTAACATGAGAGCTGATTGCTATTTCTTCATGAAACCTTTGAAAGAAACACCCTTGGGCTGAGCCCCTTTACCCTGCAAATTGCAGAACCATATTCCAAATTGTTTTTGCTCTACAGGTGAGCAAAAAATAACCAAAAAGTTAATTGTTAAAGGCATTTTAAAATTCTGGATCTCAGAATCCATATTAGCATCAATCTAAAAACTTGTCATATTTTAAGAACTTAGCACCCAGACAGTGCATGTACAATTTCAAGTAATTCCATCAAACATCAGCAAATTTATTAGGGTGCAAACATGTGGGGTTAACATTAAACAGCCTACTAAACCCTAGTTATATTTGAGTTACCATGCAAGTACAATATAGTCCACCTGAGGCTGTATATTAGGGTTGAGTAGGCAGTTTAATGTTAAACCTCTGTTTTTGTACCTTAATAACTTGATCATCATTTGACTGATTTGACATGCACAGTGCTGGTGCAAGGACCTCTGTATCCTGTAAATTTGGTACTGATTGGTTCAGTGGTTAAAACGTTCTAGAAGGCTGAAAATACATACAACCCCAAAGTTAAGACTTTATTTTGTTCATTGATAGCCAATAATGGTTTGGACTTGAAAGTTGAAACTTACAGGTTTGTTAGAGTGTATGCCATGGATGATTCTTAGCTGGTTAGTTTTTAAGGGGAGCTTTACTTTTTAAATTAGTAACAAAAATAAGTTCAATTGTCACACATGCTCATTTTCAAAAATTCTAAACTGCCCATTTTTATGGCTGCAGTGGGCAGAGCCAGCAGAAGTTTTGCATGTACAAAAGTAGTGATGTCATCTTTTCTGTCCATGAAACTGACTGAAGGTGTGAATAGTCTCTTCCACCTTACTCTCCTCCAAGCAATGTTTTCCATTCTCAAATAAATACACTTTCAGGTTAGTCAATGGTTGCAGGGTACTATTTTCTTTCTCAAATGGGTGGTGCAAGAACTGGAATTTGAGTAGTGGGAGGCAGCATCAGTTTTTTTTGGGAGTAAGATCGACCCCTGCCTCCACCCGAGAAGCTCCTAAAGATACACCACAAACTTTTTTCTGATTCATGTGGGAGGAGCATGAGATAGCGCTATCGTGCTGTAACAAGATACACTAGTTTGGGACCTGTAACAACCAACAGAACAAGCCTATAAAGTGGAGAACAGAAGATACTTAATGCCTTTAGTAAGGACTAGGAGAACAGAAGATATTTAATGCCTTCAAATTAACTTAAAAATCCTTTGGAACAAATGATTATCAGAGCCACCTGGGGCCTCAGAAGGAAACCTAGACACACATTCTAATTTACAGTAAGAGTCACATGTTTTTCTTAAACATTTTATATACAGTATGTATAGTTTATATATAATTTGTCTTTAGTAGTTTCAAAACTTTGTAAGCATTGGTGTTAGTAATGCATTTAGAAACACATTTTTAAATTGTCTTTACAGTTAAATATGCAGTTTCATGTCAAGGCACATTTTTTGGGGGGAGGGGGTTCAAATTATTTTAATCATGGGCTCAGTATTTGGTAAATACAGACTTTGATGATAAAATGTATTTTTTTCTTTCAAGTTTGAGAAGTATGTATTATATATAAGTGTAACCATGTTGTAAATGGTTAAATAGGCAGGTAGGTTAAGGATGCAGTATAACACAGTGGTTTAAGGCTCTGAGCTACAAACCTGGAGACCTGGGTTTGACTCCCACAGTCCCCACTTGCATACTGTGTGACCCTGTGCAAATCATTTAACTTCCTTATGCTCCCAGGTCACACCTGTAAACAAGCTTTCGGCTTAGTGTGTCTCTCCTGGTGAAAAAAAAAAAGTGCCTAGAATTATTTTTTTAATATAGTTGAATTTATATGTGGTAAGTAGGTAGGGTATGGTGTTTTGAATGTGGCAGTAGGATTTAGCATGTGCACTGCTTTAAAATCATTTCACAGCAGCAGAGCTGTGCAACTGTTCTGGTCCAGTGAGCATAAATGGCAACAGTCACACACTTATTTCAGCTACACATTTGATTCCATATTACAATGGTTCACTGCACTACACATTTAGTGTATCACACTTTTTCAAATAATGAAACAAATATTCTCCAGACTAAATAACTCACGCATACGTATTTTATACTTTCTTAAAAAGATACTCCACATTTGTATGGGGGCTGTGGGATTCAAACTTAGATCTCCAGATTTGCAGTGAAGAGCCGTAAGTCACTGTGCTATACTGCCTCCCTAGTTATGGCAGTCATCTGTTTTATGGTTCATGATGTTGGTGTAGTAAGCATACCAACATACTAATTGTCTGTACAGTTAAACATGCAGTGCCATGTGGGCACATTTTTGGGGAGAGGGGGTTCAAATTATTTTAATCATGGGTTCAGTACTAGGTGAACACAGACTTTGATGATAAAGTGTGTTTTTTCTTTTAAGTTTGAGATGTATTAGAAAACACTGAACAAGAAAACAATTGGTGATTTTAAAAGCTATTCTGATCAGAGCTGACATTAAAAAAATCTTAACTATTTTTTATTTTATCATGGACACTAGAAACAGGATGTCAGCATTTACTCCATTAAACCTGTTTTTCAGATGTTTTAATTACATCTTGTCCAAGGCAATCTTTCCAGAATGCAGTTTGTCAGGGCACATTTTTGGGGGGAAGGGGCTGAAATTGTTTTACTCATGAAGCATTGGTGTTAGTAATGCATTTAGAAATACAATTTTTAATTGTCTTTACAGTTAAACATGCAGTTTTATGTCAGGACACATTTTTGGGAGGGTTCAAATTATTTTAAACATGGGCACAGTACTTGGTAAATATAGCCTTTGATGATAAAGTGTATTTTTTCTTTCAAGTTTGAGAAGTATGTATTATATATAAGTGTAACCATGTTGTAAATGGTTAAGTAGGCAGGTAGGTTAAGGATGCAGTATAACACAGTGGTTTAAGGCTCTGAGCTACAAATGTGGGGAACTGTGTTTGATTCCCACAGTCCCCACATGCATACTGTGTGACCCTGCACAAATCACTTAACTTTCTTGTGCTCTCAGGTCACACCTGTAAACAAGATTTCAGCGTAGTGTGTCTTTCCTGGTAAAAAGAAAAAAGTGCCTAGAATCATTTTTTTCATATAGTTGAGTTTATATGTGGTAAGTAGGATTTAGCATGTGTACTGCTTTAAAATAATTTTACAACAGCAGAGTTGTGCAAATGTTCTTGTCCAGTGAGCATAAATGGCAACAGTTACACACTTATTTCAGCTACACATTTGATTCCATATTACAGTGGTTCACTTCACTACACATTGTGTGTATCACACTTTTTAAAATAATGAAACAAATATTCTCCAGACTAAATAACTTACACATATGTATTTTATACTTTCTTAAAAAGATACTCAACATTTGTGTGGGGGCTGAGGGATTCAAACTTAGATCTCCAGATTTGCAGTGAAGAGCCTTAAGTCACTGTGCTATACTGCATCCATAGTTATGGCAGTCATCTGTTTTATGGTTCATGATGTTGGTATAGTAAGCATACCAACATACTAACATATAAAAATGCCAGCAGAATAGGCCTAGTGGGCTTTCGTGTCTGCTCCTTTGGTCAGTCCCCACCCTGGGAGCTGACCTTGCTGCCCCCCCAACCTCTCGGGCTTCTCCCTTCCCAGTCCTGGGGAGAGCTAGCTAACTGGGGTTTCTGTAAGACGACAGCTACTAAATAGCTCTGATTCACTATTTATATTTTCTATGTGTGTCAGGTCTAGCTAGCAGGAATGTTTTAATTTTATCAAACTATACACAACCATAAAAGCACAGAAACTGCTCAGATCATCAATGCTATAATTAATACAAACTCTAGCTGTTTTCTTACAGAAACCCCGCTCAGTTAGATTTCAAGTATTTACTAAGCTGTAAATGTAGGTATCAGCATTCTATGATCAGTTAGTGCTGATTAGCTCGGTAAGAAAAGTTTCATTTTTTTTTTTTTTGTGGGGGCTGTTGGATTCAAACCCAGATCTCCAGATTTGCAATTAAGAGCCTTAAACCACTGTACTATACTGCCTCCCTAGTTATGGCAGTCATCTGTTTTATGGCTCATGATGTTGGTGTAGTAAGCATACCAAAATACTAAGATACAAAATGCCAGCAGAATAGGCCTAGTGTGCTTTTGTATCTGCTCATTTGGTCATTCCCAACCCTGGAAGCTGACCTTGTTGCACCCCCGCCTTCTCGGGCTTCTCCGTTCCCAGTCCAGGGTATTCCCGCTTCATTGGACTTTGCTTCCACAACCCTGCCCCTGTACCTGTCCCACCCCCTCTTGAACACTTCCACAGTCTCTGCCTCCTCCAGTCCCCCAGGCAGCACATTCCACTGTTCTACCACCCTCTCACTGAAGTAGCATCTCCTCCTTTCTCCCCTGAGTATCCTCCCTCCAGCTTCCACCCATGCACTCTAGTTGCCCCCCCTCCTTCCTTTGGAGCACCATGACTTTGCCACCCCTGTTTACCCCCTTCATGTACTTGAAGACCTCTATCATGTTCCCCCATCCCTTCTCTCTTCCAACATGTATATATTCAGCTCTTCAAGCCTCTCTCCTTAGGTCCTTTCCCCCAAGCCCCAGATAATTTTGGTTGCCTTTCTCTGGATCATCTCCAGGAGTTCTATGTCCCTCTTTAGGTGTGGCCTCCAAAACGGCATGCAGTACTCAAGGTGTGGCCTCACCAAGCAGTTATACAGAGGGAGTATCACTTCCCTACGTCTGGAGTGATCACCCTAGTGATGCATCCCAACATAGTGGCCTTAGCCGCTGCCCTCCTACAAGTCTCTGAGTTGTTCATCATGACATCAACCACCACCCACAGGTCCCTCTCAGCCATACAGTCATAGCAGCAGTACATTGCATAGCAGATATAAAATGTCAATAAGCAGGTCATGCAACAGATGTACTGATCAGTTACTGAAGCAAGAAATGTACTGCTGTCATTTTTTACATCCTGTTCAAAATGTGTTTTTGCACCTGTGGTGCCAAATGGCACAGTCACTGTGCAAAATCTCCTTTCAGCTAATGAACTGATAGTGTCACTGTTCATGTGGTGGGGTCACAAAAAGCCCATGCTGAAAACTTGGAGTGGAAATACCAAGAAACACCCAGGGCATTAGGGTTTCTGACCATAACACCCTGCACTGTAAGGACTGACAGGCATCAGGGTGTGACTTGGGGTTGTCAACAGTAATGCTCACGCCTTTCCACCCCCACCCCCACCCTGCAGCCAGTGACAGGTATCGAGGTGTGCCTTTGACTCTTCAGCTCCAAAGTTAACTCCATTCTCTTATACTGTACCCATTTCAGCATATTTCTGTATAGAATAGGGTGAGTGTAAAGTTTGAAAACCCCAAAGCACACCTCAACTCTTGTCTGTGTCTGCAGGGTAGGGTGAGGTGAAATGGCGTGCGTGTTATGGTCAATGACCCAAAGGCGCACCCCAATGCCTGTCCATGTCTGCGGGGTTGGGGTGGGGTTGGTGTCACTTCAATACTTCACTGCTATTCCTATTCTGCCTGTCTGTCTGTGTCTCTCGCTCTCTGTCTATATGTCTATGTAATTATCTAGCTTTCTGTTAATTGTATGTATCGCTATTTTTGCCTATTTCTAAAATAAACCTGCATATCACATTTGCCTGCACTCTGAGCATATACTTATGAAACTGTGCATATTTGTACTCCACTTCTGCGCAGATCTCATACTTTCCTAATATTCCCATTATCACATGCATAACTACCTTGTTCTTATCAAAAGCACCCCCCTCTGAAAGTTAATATCACATTTTCTCTAACAGCCCATCATCATTACACCTGACTTCCTGACATCAACACATTGCTTAAATATAACTTACATCACCTCATGGACAATAACCCTGTTTCTCTAAAAAAAAAAAATAAAAACAAATGTGTAAATAATCCCAAGGCTGAATATATGCCAGCCATTACTTTTTCATGTACTGCCACCTTCTGTACCATCATGGGGATTTGCATATGTTTCCCTTAATGCTTTGCATTATTGGGATATGTGCAATTGTGTGTTCTTTAAAATTTGTCTGTCTGGCCAATATCATCTGGGATAACACATACATCAGTGGCATTTGCTCTTGGATTCTTTTGTAAGCTTCCGATTCCTTCCATTAAAATGTACACCTCCACATATTTTCCTAATAATGTGTATGCCTTCCTTAGAACAGAAACCAAAACAAATCTTACTACTTACAAATCACTGTGTTGTTTCTCCATACCTCCTTTACAATTTCACACAAATTCACTATCTTCATTATGCAACCGTGGTGGATCTGACCAGAATTTGTTACAACTGACAGGACTACAAGTGGAAATGTAACCAGTAAAACAAAAACCATGTTTGCCCATAAAATTATGATGGTGGGTGTCCAACTTAACACCAATCTCTGTCCCTTCTAATTGTTATGAAACTCCACCACCATTGCCCACCCAATCACCCATGCCACCATCTCCCCCTCACTGTCAACCATGTAAATATTTTTCCCCTTTTCATAAATCCTCAAGGTTTCTCAGTGTGAGTCCTCCAGATGTTCATTTTAGTACATTCCAATATAACCCCCTTACCCTGGCCAAGAGCAACATCTTGTAGCTGGGAACCCCCTACTTGTTACACAGACAAGACAACAAACCACAAGTTGGCAGAAAATAAGTATTACCTCTGGCATTATGGTAAATACTTAGCTCGGGCATCTCACAGGTTGGGGGAGAGGGCACAAAACTAACATTTCTATTTCACCAGAGTCTGGGAGAGAGGTGCCATGGCTATGCTGTGTCTCCTATCTGAGAGGCCCCAAAACATTTCACTCAGAGACTCACATATGGATTGTCCACAACCATAAAATTTGGGACTTTGGGGTCTGAGGACACTAACAGTCTAGCCTAGGGCCTCACCATCTATGCCTTTGAGGCTGCTCCTCCCAATACCCTCTCCCTACAATTCACCTCACTTTTCCCTGGACACTTCCCCTCCCATCACATCATTGACTCCCCTTCCCCCATCCCACTTAGCTGTATCACTAACTAAGCTCAGACAAAGCCTTTCTCTGGAGGCACATGGTTTATCTTTCCATCTCTATAATTATTTCTATTCTTTCCCTTTCTCCTTTAACATCATATAGTAGTCTAAACTCTATACATATTATGTCTCTGCTCTTTACAGTAGAATGTATAAACAACTCTAAAGTCTGTAACTGAGTGAAATTATTGTTTAGAACCTTGCCACGTGACCTTGTAGTTGATTCTTGTGGCATTGCTATTTTTCTGTACTGCATATGCTGTCTAGGTGTAGAACCTTTGTAAATGAGATTCCAGCTCAAAAGTTGTTTCCGAATCAATAAACATGAAACTTGAACTTGAAATTTGACTGTATTGTATGGCTTTATTTCTGACAAGATGGTAAACAAAAAGGGTGGCCCCCACAAGGCATTACTGTTCTGTACAGATGTCAACAGCTTTTTGAAGGCAGAAACACTTTACACTCTGGCAGTGCTATATTTCCAACATGAACACTTTTCCTAAATGACTTATCCATCCCTGTGCTTATGGATCTCTGGATCTGTAACCAGTGCATATATTGTGGGGGTTGTCATGCACTTAAACGTAAACATACATTATGAGATGACACTTGTTAACACCTGCAGGAAAATTGAGTACCTGTTATCTAGCTTGTTGTGAGCATACAAGGCCCCAGACAACCCCACAGTCTATCATCAAATGAACTTTGTACTCATGGTTTGGTATTCCCTTTTAAGGCATTTGAAAGTACACTTCAGTCCACAATTCTCTCTCAAATCAATAGCTTTTGAAATAAAAAGAACACACAGTCTCTTCACTCTGGGCAGCTCTGATAGTCTTTCAGTGTTTCAGTGGATTGCCCCAAAGAATCACTGACTTCTCAGTCCCATTCCATCTTTTTGTGTGAAATTCTCAACCCACCGGGGCTTCACAGGATCTGGCAGCCACCATGTCCTAGGAAGCCAGTTTTTGGATTACTGTACTATGACAGAAACATGAACAGAGAGTTCTTCCCTCTTGAACATGAGTGCAAGCAGGCCCTCTTGCCCTCAGAACTCTCAGAGAGCTCCTCTCCCTTCAACCTCCAACTTCAGAAAAACACATTGACAGCTCCAGCACAGCCCATAGACAAGTGTGGCTTATGCTGTTATGAAAGTTCCGAACAGCATGACCTCATCTTCTGCCCAGCAGAGCCAGACAACTGATGATGTAATGTTTTACAGAGAGCATGTAATCCTTCTGAACACTGCACAGACTATCTGCCTGCTCTAAAACTAATGAGATTTCTAGTAACCCCAGGGACTGGCTGGTTACACTCACCATCACCAGATGAACTTGATGTCTGCAGCAAGGCTTTGCACTGCAACACAGGCCATCCAACCTCTTGGCGCCCTATGGGAAGGGGTGGCCAGGTCCTTCCCTACCCATGATTTAACATAGGCAGGTTGCCACAGAGAAAATGGAGGCATCCTGAAGCAAACTTCAGTCACCGATTGACAAATTAGCTTGGGGCCCTTCCTCAGTGGCTCAATAGAACCTCCTGAAGCATGTCCTGATTGAACAGAACCTATGGCCCATACTTGAGTTAGGAGGATCTCCAGCCTGTCTATCCCCCTAGCCCACTTGGGAAAAGCTATCTAACCACTGCGCTACCCATGGGGCAACCTATAACAACCATTTCACATTTTATACTGTATACTGCTTTAGAAACATACATATGACATTGCTATGCATTTTCCAAACCCCAGTACTACAAACTTTAAACCTGAAAAGCAAAATGTCTAACATCTCCCAGTTGAAACATTTTGAAACACCCATAGGAACTCCACTGAGCCCCAACATCCTCTTCTGGTCTACTTGTCATCTCCCAGGCATTCCTGTAAAAGAAAACATCTTGCAAAAAAGAAACAACCTGCAAGAAACACATGATGTATCTGCAAGGGAAAAACAGGAAACAAAACTCCCACCAGCAGATACAATACAATCCCAAAAATATTTTTTAAAGGGTTTTTCTACAAAAGACAGTATAAAAGTACCAAAACAATAATGCATACAAAACATTTTGGGGGAAGGGGTGACCCTACAAAGTCTTTCTAAGGAGGAAATGTCCTGAGGGCACAAAGCAGTTACATTCAAGAAAGTCACTGTAGGCCAAAGCCAGTCCAGAACTGTCCTTGCAACAGGCACGAGGCCTACTGGAAACTTTAGTCCAGAACCAGGTGTCTAATGGACAAAAAGAGAAGGAACATTTCTGCTTTAGTAGACAATACTTTAAACATAAAAAGTAAGAGAAAAACTTGACCCTACCTGTTCTAAAGTACAGGCTGACTGTTCTGCATCATCTCCCTGGAACTGGTCTGGATCTCTTCTTTACTTCAGCTGAAGACAAGTCTTCAGAAAAAGTTCTTCCACACCACCACCTCTGGACCGGGATACTGCTGATCAAGGAAGAACACTGCAGTCATGACAACCCTCATTGCTCCCGGGAGTAAGCTGTACTCTGATCTCCAAATCTTCTTTCTTTGACCAATTGCCTGCTGAGGGTGTGACCTGCAGATCACTGGATTTTGCTGATGGATGGCTCTTCCGATACTTTTAGGGATAGTACCATCGGGGACAAGGACCACAGATGATTGTTCCATCTGGGTGAATCATTTTCACTGAGTACATTGTCTCTTTGCCCTCATGATCAGTCATTATTATTGATTCCAGGTAGAGGGTGTGACTCACCTTCCAAGAAATTATTTTTTCTTGGTAAACTTTTTCTCTTCCTGCTGAATGAAGGCCTTTCATGTGGTACCACCAGAGCTTATTTGCTGAAGCTTGGCTTCCTCCAGCAACCATTATTCATGCTTGTCCTCAGTCTGCTCCAACATCCATCTGGGCATAAATGGATATTTTATACCAAATTCTTTCTTGGCTCTCCTCCTGATTAATCTTTCTTCTTTGCTGCTCTTTGTCAGATGTAGGCCCACAGCCTGACTTGGGGATGGCCAGATCTGCTGTAGCCATGCCTCTCTGTGCCACACAGGAAAAAGGCAGTTCACTTCAGTGTCTTTCTGTGCCTCTACTTACACATCTGAGCCCTTCACTTCTGCTGAGGGCTCCAAAACATTCATGGCTGTGGCATCTGGTAATCCAGTCTCTTCACCAGATGCCTCCACCTCCTCCAAAGCCTCCATATCTTCTACCTAAGAATCAGTTAGGGGTTTGATCCCTGAGAACATCCACTCCTCACTATTGCCAGAGGTATCTGCCTTCCAGGTAATGAGGCATTCCACTTCCTCATCTTCTCCAAGCAAACTCGGATCTGGACCACTTTCCCATGGTTCCACAGATTCACATTTTGCCACTGCTGAATCTCTCTCAGCCTCTTCCTCAGCCAAGGGGCTACATCCTGCTTGCACCTCTTGCACATTGCATTCAGCCATATTTACAAAGAATTCACACAGAAAATCTTCTACTTCCTCCTGCTTTTCTTTGCCATCAATCTGCCTTCCACAGTCATGCTTCTCAATGAGGATCCACGTGGGAGCCAACCGGATACAGTGGGTTATCTCTCTGGGTGGACCACTAGCCATACTCATCCCAAACTTTATTCTGCAGTCCTGGCAGTGGGAGATGGCTATGACATCCCATCCTACTTTAAATCATACTGCACACACAGTCACTGGATAGCCAAGGAGCGCTATGTCAGGTGGTGCTCCCACACAACCATATTCCTCCTCAAACTTTTTAAATTCCTTTTCCTTTTCTGCTACCCAAGCCTTGACTTACAGTGGATACTGTTGCCTTCTACCTGCCATGCTGGCTTTCTGAAAAAAACATTTCCAGAGAAACGCTATTACCATGTGCACAAAATCAGTTCTTCTTAATTTCAAAATCTTTTGCTGTCTGCCTGATCACTTTATCTGAGCCACTTCTGTTTTAAATTTGCTTTGCTGTGCAATTTGTTTAAATTTGGCTTGCTTTGCATTTGTTTACACTTGTTTTGCTTTAGGCCCCCGCCACAGTATCTCTGCTGCAACTTTCTTTCTGCATCACTCTCTGAATTAAACCTGGCTCACTGAGCTCCTATCTTACTAGTTCAGTCAATTGTTTGCATCTTTTTTACTGCCCAAAGAATGTTTGCTTTGCTCAAAATGTTGTTTGTGTACTTACAAGAGTAGCTGGTTCTAACTTGTTGCTGCGGCCTGCCACCGAGTCGATGACACTTCCGATGCACATCATGAACAGTCCTCTTACGCCGATCAGCAGAAACACCTGCAGTAGCTACTGGAATGGTTGATTTCATGGAAGAACCCAGATTTTACTTTTTTAGCACTTTTTAGCACAAAAGTAATCTGCAGTCCACGATTGCTACACGTTACAGGCCTGATGCCTCACACACTCCTCGCTCTCTTCCTCGAACAACTAAGCACAACAAGGCAGCATATTTACAGATGGCATTTTCCTTGGCACAAATCAACTTTTTCCTAATAACGATCCCTTGGCATGGTGCACCGCCACTCAGACAGAAAGATCACAGACATGCCCTCTGTACTGGCATAGCAACTTTTTCCTCCCCCCAAATCCAGGATGAGCCCCCCAGTTTGTAACTCCCTTACCCTGGCCAAGAGCAACATCATGTAACCAGGACCCCCCTACTTGTTACACAGACAAGGCAACAAACCACAAGTTGGCAGAAAATAAGTATCAACCCTGGCATTAGGGTAAACACTTGGATCACGCATCTCAGAGGTCAGGGTAGGGTACAAAATTAACATTTCTATTTTACCTGAGTCTGGGAGAGAGGTTGCAGGGCTATGCTGTGTCTCCTATCTGAGGGGCCCCAAAACATTTCACTCAGAGACTCACAGATGGATTGTCTGCAACCATAAACTTTGGGATTGTATTGTATGGCTTTATTTCTGACAAGATGGTAAATGAAATGAAATTAAATTTCAATATCACCAAGTGCAAGGTGTTGCATCTTGGTCGGGGAAACCCTAAACACAGGTACACCCTAGGAAGGGAGGTGCTAGAGGCCTCAATAGGGGAAAAAGACCTAGGGGTCATGGTGGATACATGTATGAATAACTCTGAGCAGTGCAGGAGAGCAGCTAGCAAGGCAAACAGGATGTTGGGATGCATCGTAAGGGGGATCACCTCTAGGAGCAAGGAAGTGATTCTGCCGCTGTACAATGGACTGGTTAGACCACACCTTGAGTACTGTGTACAGTACTGGAGACCACACTTGAAGAGGGACATACAGCTCCTGGAGAGGGTACAGAGGAGGGCAACAAAGATGATACGAGGGCTAGGGGATTTGACTTATGAGGACAGACTTGTGGAGCTCTGCCTGTTTTCATTGGAGGAGAGGAGAGACAGGGGGGACATGATTGAGGTCTTCAAGTACCTCAAGGGAATAAATAGGGTAAACATGGAGGGGATCTTTAGACTAAAGCAGGGAGGTATCACCAGAGGGCATGGTTTGAAGTTGGAAGGTGGAAGGGTGAGGGGGAAAAGAGGAGGAGGTTTTCACCGAGAGGGTGGTGGACCTTGGAATGCACTGCCTGGTGAGCTGGTTCAGAGATCCACAGTGGAGGGCTTCAAGAGAGGGTGGGACAGACACAGAAAGTGGATGTATCAGATGATGGCCTGTCCCGGGGGGGTGGGGATGGATGATAGGGGTTTCTGGAGAACAAGGGATGGGAGGGTCTCGGCATCCAACTAAGGATCTAGGTTCGAGCAGACTCGATAGACCGTAAGGCCTAATCTGCTGGCAAATAGTATGTTAGTATGTAAAAGGGTGGTCTCCCAAGGCTTTACTGTTCTGGACAGATGACAACTTTTTGCAGGCAGAAACACTTTACACTCTGGCAGTACTGTAATTCCAACATGAATACTTTTCCCAAATGGCTTATCCCTTCCTGTGCTGGTGGATCTCTGGATCTGCAATCAGTGCATACATTGTGGGGGTTGCCATGCACTTAAATTTATACACACATGTCGAGATTAATTTATTTATTTATTTTGAAGGTTTCACCAGAAGAGACATACTGAGCTATGAACAAGTAATTTCCAGATGCATTCTGGGGAGAGGGGAGAAGGGACTATACACATATACATACAGAGTATAAAATGTTTACAGAGTATAAAACAACATGTATAATGTTCCATTAATTAAACATTACTATATACATTGCAAGGCACAGAGTATATACACTAGAGATATTTACAGAAATGCAGCAACAACAGTGGATAACTTAGCCTTCTAAAGCAGGGGGCGAGGTACCAAGGGAGAACACAGCAGCCAAGGACAACCATCAAGGGGAAAAGATAATAGAGAGGGAGAGAGAGGAGAAGGAAGAGCAGAGTGAGGGAGGCAGGGTGGCAAGAGAGGCCAGGTGGTGTGGGTAAAGGTAAAGGAAGTGATGAGGAAGAGGCAGAGGGATGGTAGGAGGGGGAAAGGGGAAGGAAATTTGAACATGGGAAACAGGAGGGAGTGGGGAGAAGAAGGAGCAGAATAGGCATGGGGCAGTTACAGGAGGGGCAGTTATAGGAGGCAGCAGAGTAGTCATGTAGAAGATTGGAGAAGGAGCAGAAGGAGGTGGCAGAACTGATAGGGAGAGGGATGAAATTCCAGAGTTTGGGAAGGTTGTAGAAGAAATCAGATTGGCCAGCCAAGGTCCATCTAGATGGAATTGTTAGAGAGCAGGGCTTCGAGCTATGGAGGGAATAGGAGGAGTCTGAAAGGGAGGAGAGGAGAGAAGAGAATAAAGGAAGGACTGGAGGGAGCTTAGCCAGTGCTTAGCGATAAGGGAGGAGCCATGAATAAGATGTCTGGCTACAAGAGAGATGAGGGGTAGAGGTGACAGTGGTAGGTCCATGGGGGGGCAATCTAAGGAAGACCTACAGAAGGAGAGGTAGAGGGGCCCAGTCTGGCCAGGGTAGACTTAGAAGTACTACCATAGATGGTGTCACTGCAGTCAAAGAAAGGGAGAATCATTCTCTGTACAATTGCTCTGCAGGGCAGCAGAGGGATACACCCATGGTTCCTATACAGCACACCAAGTTTAGGGTGTAGGTTTTTGTGTAAGGAGTCCACTTGAACAGAGAAGTCTAGGTGTCGGTCGAGGTACACCCCTAGGTACTTGAAAGATGTAATGTTCTCAAGGATAGACCCATCCAGGGTGTGGAAGGTGGGCAGGGCTGACAGTCTAAAGAGTTTTTGCCTGGTTCCAAATGCCATTAAGCCACTTTTCTTTGCATTTAAAGAAAGCTGATTGGAGCAGAACCAGTGCTGGATATTGATGAAATCCAGCCAATGTCTGTTCATCAGATCAGAAAGAGAGAGGAGCCTGATGCAAATATAACAGTATCATCAGCATACATACAGTATACCACCAACAGCTTAATCTGGTTCAAGGTCAGTTGGCATTCATTTGTATCCCCCTCCATGGGTCATACATGAAAATAGGCAGAATTTGTCTAGTGCACTTTCCCAGTCAACAAAAACTAAATAAATAAATGAACATGCAGTGGGGAGGGTATTTAGAAAGATGGAGAAGAGGATGGGTCCAAGCACTGAGCCTTGGGGGACACCAGTGTGAATGGGGGAGGCAGGGATTTGCCAATTTTAACAGATTGAGTTCTGCCTGTGAGGTAGGAATGAAACCAATCCATGGCTCAGGAAGACAGCCCACCAGCAGATAGCTTGGCAAGGAGGAGGGGATGGGCTACTGTGTCGAAGGCTTTGGCCAGGTCAACAAAGATTGCAGAGGTGATCAGACCCTGGTCCATACCAGTCAGGATGGGATCAGTGAGCCTGAGTAGGGAGGTGAATGTGGAGTGAGATTTGCAGAAACCAAACTGGAAAGGGGTGAAAAAGGAGGAGGAGTCAAGAAATGGAGAGAGTTGTGAAAGTACCACATGTTCTTGGAGTTTAACAAGGGTAAGGAGGAGAGAGATGGGGTGGTAGTTGCCTGGAGCTGATGGGTCACCACCTTTAGGGAGGGGAATGACAGTGGCTAGTTTCCAAGAAGTAGGATCAGAAGCCAGGTAGAAAGAGAGGTTGAGAAATAATGTAAGAGGGTGGCAGATAGCATAAGCAAAGAGGTGCAGGAGCTTTGGATTCAGCCCATCTGGACTTGGGTCCTTGAAAGGCTTTAGGTGACACGTGTTAACACTTGCAGGAAAACTGTTCCTATCTTTTAACCAGTTAGAGCCACTCTGTAACCATGAATGATGGGCTGCTCACTGTGGCCAAAGTCAGAGTCTTTGTCATACCCCAGGAAACAAACTGGATTTTCCAACCCCACTGGGCTGCTAGAGGCATCCTTATATTCAGCACATTATCAGCATATTTTTGTGGTGAAAAAAAGGTTCTGAGTACCTGTAATCTAGCCTACTGCAGGCCCATACAAGGCACCATACAACCCCACAGTCTATCTTCAAATGAACCTTGTACTCACAGTTTGGAATTCCCTTTTAAGGCATTTGAAAGAACACTTCAGTTCACAGTTCTCTCGAAAATCCAAAGCTTTTGAAGTAAAAAGAACGCGCACAGTCTTTTCACTCTGGGCAGCTCTGATAATCATTCAGTCATTCAGTGAATTGCCCCAAAGAATCATTGATTTTCAGTCCCATTCCATCTTTTTGTGTGAAGATCTCATCCCACTGGGGCTTCACAGGCTCTGGTAGCCACCACTTACTAGGAAAGTAGTCTTTGGATCACTGTACTATGGCAAAAACATGAACAGAGGGTCCTTCCCTCTTGAACAAGAGTGCCAGCAGGCCCTGTTGCCCTCAGAACTCTCAGAGAGCTCCTCTCCTTTCAACCTCTAACTTCAGAAGAACACATTGACAGCTCTAGCACAGCCTTTAGCCAAGTGTGGCTTATGCTGCTGCAAACGTTTTAAACAGCATTACCTCATCTTCTGCCCAGCAGAGCTAGGCAACTGATGATGTAATGTTTTACAGAGATCATTTAATCCCTCTGAACACTGCCCAGACTATCTGCCTGCTCTAAAACTAATGGGATTCTAGTAATCTCAGGGACTGGCTCGTTACACCAATAATGGGTGTCCAATCCCCCACTGGTCTCCCTCCCACCAGACCTTCTAAAACATTAGCACTTCTGACTTAGTGCCGCACTTCCATCCTCCCTCCAAGCAATAACTGAAACCCCCTGCACTCACAATTACTGGTGGCAGGTTCCCAGTCTCAACATCAGTATAGCCTCACCACCAAAACTGTTAAAAAATACCCCCATCAAATTCTACCCTCCTTCCACTGGCACCCACCTCTGTCCCTCATCTTGTCTCCTCTTTCCCTCAATGCCAATTCCTGTGTTCCTTAACATTATCCTCCTCCATCTGAAGAAACCCTTTAATTTTCAATGGGTCCAATTATTTCAATTATTTTTTGTTTTAGTCCTAAACTTTTTGTGTTTGACTATTTTTAGATAATTTTATTGTAAACATATTAGTAAGCCCTCCCCTTTTGGGACAGCTTACTATAATGACCATCTCCTTTTTCCTTTTATGGTCTACCAAGTGGAATCTCTGCCCTCAGGCAGAGTTGTGCATTGGGCCTTTAAGATATATTAAGTTGTGATTTGGGTGGAAGGAGGAGGCCATCTGGGAGACTGTAGTCACCTTAGTGGGGCCGGGGTTCAGACCTCAGCCTCGGGATTCAAGCTTAGGTGATGCGGAGCTGGAAAGTGATCCACTCATGATTAGGTGGGTGGTGGTAGGCCACGCAGTGGTGGGATTGCGTCCATCATAGGGAGCTGTGGCCCATTTGGAAGATGTGATGGGGGGCCCACCTTGTGCTCTGTGGCACTGGTTTAGGCCAGGGCCTGGTTCTCGAGTGAAAATGGTGAGGCAATGGGGATGTCATGGTGGTAGCAGCCCATGGCATGGGGCCTAGTGGTGGTGGCAGCCCTCTAGCCTCATTATCCAGTGTTGCACTCCACTTCATGTATTGACAGCCTGCTGGGAGAGAGAAGAGGTCTGGAGCACCCTGGCATGGTGCATGTTGAGCCTACTCCGGGATGCCAGGGGTTTAGACCGAGAGCCCTGTGTTGCAAGAAGTAGGGAGAATTGTGACTGCAGCCATGTGGTGCCTTTCACTCCAGTGCTTGGTTGAGCAGCTGTTTGTAGTCTGAGCTGCCGTGGTTGTGATAGGCTAGGCCACAGAGTTGTGTTGTGGGTCCTGTGGCCTACCAGGAGTTTCTGCTGCAGACTATGAGAGCCCCCCCAATTCTTTTGGAGCTCAGTTTCTAGGCCTTTTTGGCCTCAAGTTTATGTGTCATGGCTTTGCCACTGATTGCTGCCTTCTCCCGGTATGTGCTCCCAGCCCCAGGGAGCTGTATTAAGTTTTAAAATAAATTAATTTGTTTTTTTATTCGGAGAGTGTTCCACCTCTGTTCTTATCCAATGTTTGGACTGGCAGCTAACAACTTGCCCCCACAGGTTCCAGGTTCAAGTCTCTGGTCCCCTTTTCTTTTCTGCAGTATGTAGTGCCAGCTATCAAGCCTGCATTGAATCCAGATCTTCAGCTCAAAAAGTATGTTCCAGCTCAAATAGTGTCTGGATGGCTCTCCCTGCTTGTGCCCCCCTCCACTCAACATAGCATCAGGCCCCTAGATATTGGTCAGCGAGCAGGTTACAAATGTGGGGGCTCATCTGGGATGCACTATTTTGGGGGGACCAGACTATTTCTGGACCTGCATTAGTATTGGCAATGGGGTCTTTATGGCTAGAATTGTTATCTGCACCATTAATCGGGTGTTGCCATCTTGGACGGTTTTGCTCCTTTGAGTAGTGCTGCCATCTTGGTTACAGGTATTTACTATTCATGGAGCATGTTAATGAGCATTTTCTGGTTCCTGATTGACTGGGAGGAGAGTGCAGGATCCTGGGAGGAAGGAGAGGGCGCACCATTTTTGAGAGTGACGAGCTGCTGTGTGGTAGTGTAAGAAAGAAAGAATGGCTCAAATGTTGGCAAAAGCTGAGCCACAGGCCTTGGTACCAGCCTCCCTGATTTACTGGCTTTGGGCTAACGTGGGTCAGGGAACTGCAACTGGCCAGTGCATCCACAGCAGCTACCAGAGTTTGGGGGTGGTTTGCCTCTCTCTATGTTTGGCCTGTGCCTGGGGGGGGGCACCTCCTAGTTTCTATTCTCTGTCCCCTTACTCCACGGAGTGGACTTGGCCATCTGTACCTTCAATGGGGACAGCTTCTCTGTTATCGGAGGGCAGTCTGGTGGCATGAGATGATGTGAAATCCATGGTCAACCCTATAGACCCCACTGCTCCCAAAGCTGATGTGCAGGTTGAAGTTGTGAAGGAGGAGAATTCATCTGGTACACAGGGGCACAGACATCTGCCCAACCCTTCCCCCACCGCTGCCTTTTTAGCCTCCCCATGGCAGAGGGAGAAGGTGAGGTATGCTTTAAAAATCTGCTGATCCCCCAGGGCCCAGGGAATTGGATCATGCTCTCTCACCCACCAGAGGTAGCAGTGTTACCTCTAAGAGGGGAGATGCCTTGGGAAAAGAGTCCCCCCAAGGTGCAGGAGGAAAATAGGAAATCATCGGAGCCTGACTATGTGGAGCCTCCTATATTGTCCCCCAGTCAAGCACTTAAATCCCTGCTGTTTCAAGATCAAGGGATATATTGTGCAATCCAACAGCCTTATAGGAGGCCGGTGTTAGCCCTGCCAGATACCATTTCATGCCTCCCGGTGATGTCGGTAGCCCTTAGGGACCATATAGATGGCATTTTGCCAGATGACCCAATGAACTTGAGCTATTGCACTGGGGTCTGGCTCGAGGAGGCCCAGGCCAGAAGAACCAGCATTTGTATTATTCCTGAATGGTCACAAGCAGAGTGGTGGATCCACTGCTGCATTCATGTGGAATACTCCCAAGAGCAGTATCCTTATATCTTGGAGCACCTGTGGGATGTGATAGAAGAAAAATGGGTGGATTGGGTCTTCAGGGCAATGGTGAACAAGCTCCAGTTTCATATTAACCAGTTAGAATCCGCTTCATCGGAGTTAACCAACAGGGCTCACTCGCTGTGCCACTCTGCAGCATAGGCAGGCCTGGCCCGCTTTGAACATTTTGTGCTGGTCCAGGATGTCTCAGGCCGTAGGATGAAATACTATGCGGTATCCACTGACTCCTTTGTGAATAAAGCTACTAAACCAGACCCCCAGTATTACTACAAATGCAAATGTGTACAATAAGATGGGTAATGGTAACCAACAACTTTGCCTTTAGTCATTTTATTTTTGTTCTTTTCTGTGGTCTCCTGGAGGCACTTGGTACAGCAGTAGTTTCAAATGAATTGGAACCACCAAATAAAACTGTCCAAAATGCTGTGTAGTCTTTAGTCTTTTTTTTATTTTACCCTACATTTTGCTGTGATTAGAGCTTGTTCACAGGGTATATGTTTTCTTTCTGTTAATTTAATAGAATATTTTATGTTCAATGTTTACATATTTATTTTCATTTTTCTAGTAATCAATTTCTTAAACATATTTTTTTGTGTGTACTGCTTCATACCACAGAGCGCTTTCCTTTCAGCCTTATATGTATCACATCTGCTTTCTTATAAGGCATCACATTTCAACCTTTACTTATTCACCCTATAAGAAAAATATAGTTGGTCTCACTAAAACATGTTAAATTCTGCATCACTTCAAGTTTTATTTATTTGTATTGGTCCATATGGCCCATACAATTATTTGTTGTGACAGCTGCACAAAACTGCTTGACCACCCCTTTTACAAGAAAGACAGCAAACCTACTCCATTGGTCAACTTTCAAATGTTTGAAATACTTTTTCTTTTTAGACTTCCATGGTATGTTTTACACCTATAACAGTAAACAGTTCTCCATTTAGTATTTTAATGCCTTATGGCTTTTATTAAAGATTGTTAAATAGTTATTACTTTATCTCCTGGCTATGTAGCTTAAAAGTGCATACCTTGTTTCCAAAACAGCTTAATGAGCAGGAGGTATGTGCATATGACCGAAATGGCAGTCCATTTTAGAGCAAGTGGGAACTATGTCTCTTGTTCCCTCTTGAGTCCTTTTGCCAAGATCCCGTGGGATGACAGTGATGTCATCACCAAGTGATCGCTCTAGGGTAAGACCGGTTGCTAAGCAACCATACACTGCTCACTCATGCGAATGGGGAGGGGGCTCAGGGCTTGGCAAAGGGTTTTAATCGAGTATTTCCAGAATCTACTATGTTTGTTCATTAGCTTTTATATAACATCTGTAGCTTGCTTAGATTTGATCTGTGATTCCATCATATACTAAAATGCAGATTCAGGCAGATTGGGGTTGCAGCATTGTGCAGGGTCAGCGTTATTGGAACCCATAACCTTTGACCATGCACACTGTTGCAGCCACAGATATTCTCACATAGATCTGCATTTTACAAGTTATATGAAGTCCAGAACTAGAATCCTAGGCAGACACATTGACATATGAACTAATAAAGTAAACATAGTGGTTCTGGGGTAATACTTGATTGTGAGTCTGTTTGCCAAGCCCCGAGGCCCCCCTCGTTCGCATGGGTGGGCACTGCATGGTTGCTTAGCAACCAGTCTCATCCTAGAGTGAGCACTTGGAGATGACATCACTGTCATCCCATGGGATCTTGGCAAACAGACTCAAAAGGGACAAGAGACTGCGTTTCCACTTGCTCTAAAATGGACTACCATTTTGGACATACGTACTTATCTCCTGCACATTACGCTATTTTGGAAACAAGGTAAGCATCTTTAAGCTATAAAGCCAGGAGGTAACAAAATAATAATTAATTAACAGTCTTTTATAAGAGCCATAAGGCATTAAAGTACTAAACAGAGAACTGTTTATTCTTACAGGTGTAAAACATACCACGGAAGTCTAAAAAGAAAAAAGGAAAAGTATTTCAAACATTTGAAAACCGACTAATGGAGCAGGTATTCTGTCTTTCTTGTAAAAAGGATGGTCAATCACTTTTGTGCAGCTGTCACAACAAATAATTGTGTGGACCATACGGACCAATGCAAATAAACAAAAATTGAAGTGATGCAGAATTAAACATTGTGCTTTAGTGACACCAACTATATTTTTCTTATAGGATGAATAAGTAAAGGTTGAAATGTGATGCCTTATAGGAAAGCAGATGTGATACATATAAATCTCATTGTCTCCTAGGCAACGCCTGTAGGCGTCAGTAAAATACACGGGTGTGTCCTGAGGACGCCTACAGAAGTCAGCTACTGACTTCCTGTGTGCCCTGGCAATGTCTGGAGAAGTCACTTATATATTTTAATTTATAATGTAACAGAATATAATATATATTTGACTGCATAGCACCATTGGAAAGTTAATTTTGTGCTGAAAAACTTTGCCACTGATATACTGTGCATATCATGTATACTTTAGGAGTTATTCATATTTGTTTTTGGTATGGTGTGTATGGCTTATGTTGCCTGTTTTAGTGAAAAAAAAATGTTTTTGCTGTTTCAAGCAGCATAGAAATAAAAAATTACATATTATTCTCTGCATACCACCACTGGAAAGATAATTTTGTGCTAAATAACTTTGCCACTCATACTTTGTGTCTAACACTTATGGATCTTGAGCTATTAGGATTTGTTTGTGGCATGCTGACTATAGCTTGATTTTGCTTAGAAAGGCCCAAGATTTACTTTTAACAGTATGCAGGAGACAAGTAGTGCAACTTCAGAGAGCTCCTGTGGAGGCAATGAGATGAGGCAGAAAGGAAAGCAATATGTGGTGTGAAGTATTACACACAAAAAATATGTTTAAGAAATTGATTACTAGAACAATGAAAATAAATATGTAAACACCAAACATAAAATATTCTATTACATTAACAGAAAGAAAATATATATCTGTGAACAAGCTCTAATCAAGTGAAACATAGGGGAAAATAAAAACGACTCAAGACTACACAGCATTATGGACAGTTTTATTTGGTGGCTCCAATTCATTTGAAACTATTGCCCCCAATATTACTACCCCTGCAGTGGTGGACCTGCCCTGTAAAGGGTAACTTCTCCAGATGCTGAATTGTATACAAGGAATGTTGTTGCCCTTGGGACTGCACTGGTGAGCCATTCCAGTTTTGTCTGTGTTAATGTTACAGTTCTAGTTACTGTTTGGGGTTTGAAAAAAACACAAAAACTATCGTATCTTGAAAACCAGCAAGGAGAGACTGTGACAGGTTTGACCTGATCTAAGTTGGGGATTTCTGCTGTTTTATGGACATTCCTGGGACTCTTATATCCTTGGTGGGGCATTGGGATACTGCTCTTATAAACTATATTGCTACTATTAACATGTGGTGAATATAGAAGGGGGTGGTATAGAGATTGAGCGTGGGTGTCTAGTGTAGCCTGGTTGTATTGGATGTATGCTAGTGTGTGTGTGTGTGTATGTGTGAGAGTGTGGGGGTGACTGGATGAGTGTCTGGTTTTGCTAATACTTGTTTGGAAAACCAAAATTTCTCTAAAGGTGTTTTCTTGACCTTGTCCTGCAATATATGTTAATTTAATACTGTTATTAATTGTTTAAATGGGACAAGTGCTGGGTAAGGTGCAAGAGACTGAGCTTCTTTGGGCAGCAGCAACTGGGAGTGGGGTTTTCTTTGGGTTCCCTATCAGTTTCTGGCATCCCCCTTATGGAGGGGGTGAGCTAGCGGGAGAGTACACATGTCCTGCTGGCCCCCTCTCACTGGGTGGCTGGGTGCCCCATTCCCCGGGATGGGAATGGTTTTAAGTGGGGGAATGTATAAGCGCCCCCTTTTAAAAGGGCTTACTGTAATGACCATCTTCTCCTTTTTCTTTTTATGACCTGCCAGGTGGAATCGCTGCCCTCGGGCAGAGTTGTGGGTTGGGCTTTTAGGGTGTATATTAGGCTGGGATTTGGGTGGAAGGAGGAGGCCATCTGGGAGATTGTAGTCACCTTAGTGGGGCCAGGGTTCAGACCCTGGACTTGGGATTCAGGACTGGGTGATGCAGCGCTGAAAAGTGATACATTCAGGATTAAGTGGGTAGTGGTAGGCTATGCGGCAGTGGGACTGGGTCCATTGTAGGGAGCCATGGCCAATTTGGGAGATGAGACAGGTGGGCCTGCCTTGTGCTCCATGGCACCGGGTCAGCTGGGGCCTGATCCTTGAGCAAAGGTGGTGAGGCAGTGGGGACATCACGATGGTGGCAGCCCATGGTGTGAGGCCTAGAGATGGTGGCAGCCCTCTAGCCTTGTTACCCAGTGTGGCACTCTGCTTCATGTATCGATGGCATGTGGGGAGAGAGAAGAGGTCTGAAGTACCCTCACATGGCCCGTGTTGAGCTTGCTCCAGAATGACAGGGATTTAGATTGAGAGTACTGTGTTGCAGGTATTAGGGAGAATTGTGAATGCAGCTGTGTGGTGCCCTCCACTCCAGTGCTTGGTCGAGAGGCTGTTTGTAGTCTGAACTGACATGGTTGTGATAGGCTAAGCCACAGGGTTGTGTTGTGGGTCCTACAGCCTACCAGGAGTTTCTACCCCCTGATTATGAGAGCCCCCCCTGGCTCTTTTGGAGCTTGATTTCTAGGCCTTCTCAGCCTCACGTTCATGTGCTGTGGCTTTGCCACTGATTGCTGCCTTCTCCTGGTATGTGCTCCCAGCCCCCAGGAGCTGTATTAAGTTTTAAAATAAATAATTGTTTTTTTATTTGGCGAGTGTTCGCCTCTCTTTTTATCCAATGTTTGGGCTGCCAACTAACAGCTTGCCCCCTCAGGTTCTGGGTTCAAGTCTCCAGTCACCTCTTCCTTCCTGCAATGTGCAGGGCCAGCTATCAAGCCTGTATTGAACCCAGATCTCCAGCTTAAAAGGTATGTTCCAGCTCAACTAGTGTCTGGATGGCTTGCCCTGCTTGTGCCCCCCTCCACTCAGCATAACATCAGGCCCCAAGACATTGGTCAGAGGGGAGGTTACATATTTTTCATTCATATCCTCATGAACCCTATGGGTGTTGACTTTGTGTCACTTGCCAGCATATTTTTATTTTTATTTATTTATTGAAATATTCAGAAAGACCTTTGAGTCAAAGACTCATTTACAAAGGTTCCACGTCATACATAGAGTACAGAAGGGACAAAACATGGTTTACAGGTTGTTTGTACATTACAAAATCTTACAATTTTTTTTAACATGGTTACACATTTGTTCAGTGGGTGAGCTACCTTTCCAGGTGAACATGATTTACAAGAGATTTGCACAGCCATAGAGTAGCAGAGAGATTCTGAAGTGGCTGTTTGTCCAAAATAAGTTAGTTCATGGGAGCCATTGGCATGAGGGAGTCAGAGATGTTCAGGGTCTATGGGGAGGGGGGTCAGTTGCAGTCACACAGGTTGGAGACTTGTAGGTGATTCCTTAGTCTGGTTTTGAAAGGGCCAAGCCTAGTTTCTTCTGTTATTAGGCTGGGGAGCGCGTTCATCCAGGATGGGGCTTTGTAACTGAAAGATCGCTGGAATTGGGGTATCCGGCCATGGGGTACCCATAGCAATGGTTTGTTCGAGCTATGGGTTGTTCTGCCTGGTGGTGTTGGGAGGATAAATTGGTTCAGGGTGGGGAAGGTGAGGCCTAGGATAATCTTTTTGGTCATTAGGCAGGTGTGATACCTGATTCTGTTTTCTAGGTTTAGCCAGTTTGTGGTACTGTAGAGGGAACATGTGTGTGTGAGGCCAGAAATATAAGATCTTCTTGTCTCAGAACTGGACAATCAGGAGCTTAATCGGTACAGAGGCAGTAAGTAAGTAGAGAGAGAAGGAAAAAAAAAACAGAGGAAAAAGTAAGGATTCCAAACAATAATGAAGGGGCCAGAAATAAGACATGATGGGAGTGGTGCAGTGCAGTGGCTGTAGAGCAGCAGTCTTCCGGGAGACATTCTGGAGGATGCGGTGTTGTCCCATCTGCAGGCACCTCTCTGGGCTGAGGGGGGAGGTTGCTCATCTCCAGGCTGAGTTGGCCAGGATTTGTGGGACCTCCTCTTCCATCCAGGGACCACCTGAGCCACTGCCGTTGTCTCAGAGGTTGCCAAGAAAGAGGAGCAGTTGGACCACAGTGGACTCAGAAAGGGTGGGGGTGGTGGAACAGAGGCGCATCCCTCCAGTTGTACCTCTCCACAATTCCTATGCTATTCTGGCAAAGTGTGGTTCCTCTATGGAGGCACCCACAGTGGAGACCAAGGAGGATGCTGGGAACCTCCACAAAGTAGACCCACAGGAGGGTGGCATGGGACCCCACAGGGGAAGGAAACAACTCCTGGTGGGGGACTCCATTGTAAGGAAGGTAGTACTGGGGGAGGAAGGGGAGAGGGAGGTAAGGTGCCTGCCTGGTGCCATGGCTTGGAGGGACAGGGAGCGAATCCTCAGGATTGCCAGAGCAGCTGCACAGGGAAGGGAGCTGAATGTCATTGT
This sequence comes from Neoceratodus forsteri, assembly GCA_016271365.2. Classification (NCBI taxonomy): domain Eukaryota; kingdom Metazoa; phylum Chordata; order Ceratodontiformes; family Ceratodontidae; genus Neoceratodus; species Neoceratodus forsteri. The sequence continues at coordinate 205,470,102 of CM028138.1, forward strand.
TGACCTAGGGACAAATGACCTGGCTAAGAAAGGGATCAGAGCAGTGCAGGAAGAGTTTGGGGAATTGGGGAGGGGCCTTAGACAAGTAGCACACACGGTAACCTTGTCAGAGGTGCTGCCTGTCTATGTCGTACGAGAGGCTAGGGTGTTCAATCAGTGGTTGAAAAACTGGTGCAGAGCTCAGGGCTTTGGCTTCATTGGGGACTGGGGCTCCACCTGGAGTGATGTAAGCCTATACTGGCATGATGGGCTGCTTCTGTCCAGGAGGGGAACCAGGATCCTAGGTGATAGGTTTAAATGCTTCATTGGCAAGTATTTAAACTAGCCAAGTGGGAGGCACTGGAAAGGAGAAGAGAAATCCTAGCCCCCCAAACAAAGTCACGGTAGTATGTGCAGTAAACACCAACATAGAGATGTCGATAGGGAGAAGGGCAGGGGTAAATGGAGAAAGTGACAAAGGCAAGAAGGACAGGGATGGGGCAAAAAGGAGTAAGGCCATCAGGAAATGGAGGATAATGAGTACCAATGGCCATAGCTTGGACAACAAGCTCCCTGAACTGGTGGCCTTGATGGAAGAGGGATGCCTGGATATCGTAGCAGTCACAGAAACATGGTACACAGAGAACCAGGACTGGGATGTTAACATACCAGGGTACGTAACCTACAGGAGAGACAGGGAGGGGAGAGGAGGGGGAGGAGTAGCTCTCCATGTAAAAGAAGGGATAAAACCAACTGAACAAAAGAGTAAACAGGGAGGAGAGGAGGCACTGTGGGTCACCTTGGAGACTGGAAGTGGCATCACAATCCACACAGGGGTTGTATACAGACCCCCAGGTCAGGGGGAGGGTATGGACAAGGATATGATAGAAGGCATCCTTAGGATGGCAGAGAAAGGGGAGATACTGTTGATGGGAGACCAGAATATGCCAGATGTTAACTGGAGCACACTTGCTGCAGCCACATCCAAGAGCAGGGCCATTCTCAATGCCCTACAGTTGGCATGCCTCAGACAGCTAGTTTCGGAACCCACTCATGAGGGAGCAATCTTAGACCTTGTACTCTCAAATGGGGACAGTGAGAGGATCTCAGACCTAGAAGTGGGTTGCCATCTGGGAACAAGTGACCATCAAACAGTGTGGTTCACGTTAAACTCAGCTACGGAGTCAAGCCATACAAAAGTGAGGGTACTGGACTTCAGGAGGGCTGACTTTGGCAAGATGGGAGAGTGCCTCAGAAAAGCACTAGCAAACAGGCTAGAAGGAGGGGTGAAGCAGCAATGGGGAATCATCAAAACTGCCATCACGGAGGCAAAAAGCCTTTATGTGAAGCAAATAAACAAATCAAAATGAAAGAAAAAGCCATTATGGTTCTCAAAAGAGGTGGCGGGGAAAGTCAGGGAGAAAAAGATAGCATTCAGGAAGTATAAGGAAACACAGAAGGAGCAGGACAGAGAGCTGTACCAGTTAAGGCAGAAGGAAGCAGGGAGGGAAGTCAGAATAGCAAAGGCCCAAACTGAGGAAAGGATAGCCAACTCGGTTAAGAAGGGGGATAAAATCTTTTATAGGTACATCAGGGAGCATAGAAAACAAAGGGAGGGACAGTGAGGCTGAATAGAATGAACGGTGGGTGGGCAGAGGGGATAGTGAAAAAGCAGGGATACTGAATGAATATTTCTGCTCAGTATTCACAAAAGAGGAGGGAGGTGCCTAATCCAATTAACAGAAGCACTCTGGATGGGGGTTGATCCCAATCCTTTCACAGAAGAAAGGGTTCTGAAAGAACTCCTAAAACTGAAGGTGGACAAAGTAATGGGACCTGATGGAATTCACCCCCGAATTCTAAAAGAATTAAGGGGAGAACTAGTGAAACCACTGACTACCCTTTTTAACAAATCATGGGAGGATGGTGTGGTACCCGAGGACTGGAGGAAGGCAGATGTGATTCTCCTTCACAAAAGTGGGACCAAGACAGAGGCAGGAAACTACAAACCTGTCAGTTTGACCTCAGTGGTAGGGAAATGATGGAATCACTTCTGAAGGAAAGAATTGTTCAGTACCTAGAGGCCAGTGGGGCACAGGACCCAAGGCAGCATGGGTTCACAGTGGGAAGGTCATGTCAGACGGATCTAATTGATTTCTTTGACTGGATGACCAAAGTAGTAGACTGGGGAAGGGCTGTGAACATGGTCTACCTAGACTTTAGCAAGGCATTTGACACAGTCCCACACAAAAGATTAATAGTCAAATTAACCAGCCTGGGAGTGGGTCCCAGGGTGGTAGCCTGGGTAAAACATTGGCTGGGCAACAGGACACAGAAGGTAATTGTAAATGGAGTCCACTCTGAAGAAAGACGGGTTACTAGTGGGGTACCGAAGGGTTCAGTATTGGGTCCAGTCCTTTTTAATGTCTTTATAAGTGACATTGCAGAGGGACTGGAAAGAAAAGTATGCCTCTTTGCAGATGACACAAAGATCTGCAACAGGGTTGATACACAAGGAGGCATGGAAAGGATGAGAAGGGACTTGGCAAGGTTGGAGGAATGGTCAGAAGTATGGCAGCTAGGATTCAATGCAAAGAAGTGCAAAATAATGCACCTGGGAAACAAAAACCCAGGGGAAGATTACACAATGGGGGGTAGTAACAAAAACAAAAAGGAAGGGACCTGGAGGTAATCATATCAGATGACCTTAAGGTTAGCAAGCAATGTGAGGAGGCAGTAGGGAGGGGCTGGGGGCATACTGGGATGCATAGGGAGAGGCACCAGCAGAAAACAGGAAGTTGTTATCCCTCTGTACAGACAGTTGGTGAGACCCCATCTGGAGCACTGCAGTCCAGTTCTGAGACCCCATCTCCATAGGGACATGACAGGATAGAGGCAGTCAGAGAGAGGGCAACTAGAATGGTGCAGGGTCTGCAAGAGAAGCCATACGAGAAGAGACTAAAAGAGCTTAATATGTATACTCTTGAGGAAAGGAGGAAGAGGGGGACATGATAGAAATGTTTAAGTACCTCAGTGAAATCAACAAAGTCCAAGAGGGTAGCATCTTTCAGAAAAAGAGACATGCAAGAACAAGGGGACACAATTTAAAGATGGGGGGTGGTTCAGAGGCAATGTGAGGAAGTATTTTTTCACAGAGAGAGTAGTGGATGCGTGGAACAGCCTTCCTGAGGAGGTTGTGGGATCTAAAACTGTGGGAGAATTCAAGAATACGTGGGACAGACATAAGGCAATTCTAGTGGGGGGGGGTAGGAAGAAATAGTCTGTTGGTTGACTAGGATTTGCGGCTTGTCCTGTAGGTAGGGAAATGGGCAGACTAGGCGAGCCAAGCGGTCCTTATCTGCCGTAAAAGTCTATATTTCTATGTTTCTATGATCACAACCTAGGATGAGATGGCAGGCTTTGTTAAGCACAAGCCGGAGTTGGTTTAGGGCTGTGGATGTTCCTGCACTGTAGACGAGAATGCTGTAGTCCAGAAGGGAGAGGATAGAGGAGTTAATGGTGAGTTATAATGCTTCAGGGGTGAGGCAGTGTTTGTATCGGTAGAGTACTCCTAGTCTGGAGCTAAGGGCAGTTGATAGGTGCAGGATATGTAGATTAAAGTTGAGGGCAGGGTCTAGTGTGAGCCCTAGATTTTTAAAGCTGCTTACTTGTTTTAGGGGGGTCTGATTAGCAGTGAGAAATTGGGGGCAGAGGTTTTTGAGGGGGTTCTGGGGATGTGAGAAAATCATGACTTTTGTCTTTTTGTAGATTATTATAAGACACTTGGTGGCAAGCCATTGTTCAATTTCATGGAAAGAGTGTTGGAGAGCGTGGTGGAGTTTGAGGGGTGCCAGGTCAAAGGCGTACAGGATTGCATCGTCTGCATACAGGAGCAGGTTGCCAGGGCAGGCCGATGGGAGGGAGTTTAGGTATAGACTGAAAAGTAAGGGGCCAAGTATGGAGCCTTGTGGGACACTGGAGAGGATAGGGAGGTGGGGGGACAGGACAGTGCCAACCTTGACTATCTGCGTTCTATTGGAGAGATAGCTGGTGAACCAGTTCATGGTGTCATTGGAGAAGCCAGTGTAGGCCAGAGTGTTTAGTAAGAGGGCATGGTTGACGGTATCAAATGCCTTAGATAGGTCCATGAAGATGGCGCCTATGAGGTGGCCATGGTCCAAGGCTGAGTGGACATGGGAGGTAAATTCAAGGAGGGCGGTGGTGGTGCTATGACCCTTTCAGAAGCCATGTTGCTGGTTGGTTAGCAGGTGATATTTATTAAGGTGGTCAGCAAGTTGGTCAGCAACTATGCGTTGTAGTGCTTTAGATGGGGGGTAGAATGGAGATGGGGCGGTAGTTGTTTGTGTATGCCCGGTCCCCATTTTTATGGATGGGTGTGAATTAGGCCGATTTCCAATGGGTGGGGAATTTCCCTTGACAGAGGGGGCAGTTTAGAATGTGGGTGAGTGGGGCTAGGACTTCCAGGTGGGTGAGGCGGAGAAGTCTCAGGTCCAGGGAATCATGACTATATACCACAAACATCCATTTTGAGGGATTTGAAAGTCGTTACCCTTAGGATTTGTGACAATAGGGGTAAAAAGCATTCAATATATACACAATAGTGAAACTCAAACAAGTTATAACTAAAGAAAAAAAACATATGGAAAAAAATGGGTGCACTGAAATGAATATGTCCTTCGATTTTTTTTTCCCAAAGATTTGTGTTTGCAGAGTCAAGGCAACTTTTCAAATCCCCATCAAGTCAAGTTTCCATGACTTTGATCATCCTTACAATCCCTCACAGTATCAATAAACAATAGAGGCACTTTCTCAGTTTCCCTATCCTTACTTTGTACCTCCAACTGTTCATACTTACCTCAAGATTTGTGGATCTGTGTAGGGCTTGTGTGGTGTTCCTTGATATTTTCAACCCAAATGCTCACCCCTCTGTCTTCGATCAGAGGTCAAACTACAGGTCCTGGGCATGTGATCACTCTACAAAAAAAGTAATGAATGATCTTCTGTGAAAAGAAAGTTATGAAAGATCTTGATCTCCTGCTTTACATAGTGCCTGCATGTGGTCATTCACTGGCACAGAAAAGGCCATGATTTGCCCCAGCAGTGAAGTCATGTTAGCATTACTCTCACTAAGAGAAAGTGTCTGGATTTTTAAACTTGGGGTTATGACTAAGCCAGTTTTGATAAAACAGAGGTTGGCCATTTCCTATAATCTGTGTTAATTGAATGCTTTAAGATCTTATTAGACAAGCATTTGTCAATGCCGAACGTTCGCTTGCAGGTATTTGCAGTGGTATTTGGCACTTGGACATGGGCTTAAAAAATCAGTGACAAAGAAGTACAAGCATTTGTCAGTGCCGAATGTTGCTTGCTTCTATGTGCTGTTTAGGTATTTGGAAGTCATTGGAGTGCAAATATTGAAAATTCGCAAACTTATGAGCATGCGTAGGAACTGGGCAACGCACGCTTGTAAAAGAGTCATTTTTAAGAATTTTTTCACCAAATTTTCAACACAGCCATTTTAAGACCTCTGCTCATGAACAGTGTCACTGTGATTTTCTTAATGTGTCCCATACATTGATTTTCGCTTTACCGACTACGCCCATTGTGCACTACATGGGTGGAAACACATTTTGGGCAGGATGTGAAAAATGACAGCTGTACTGCTCATAAGGAGGTGTGGTAAAATGGCAATGTTGAAAATCTGGAGTGAAAATATTGAAAATTCACAAACTTATGAACGTGCCTAGGAACTGCGCAATGCACGCTTGTAAAACAGTCATTTTTAGGAATGTTTTCACCACATTTTCAACACAGCCATTTTACGACCTCTGCTCATGAACTGTTTGCCACGCTAGGGTGGGCTCCCAGTGTGGCAGCAAAGATTTTGGGAGGGCGGTGTGACGCGGTGCAAGCAGACAGTGGTGGTTTTCTTTGAAGAGAAGACCACCGCTGTCATACACAGCACTGCGTCTGATTGGTGCAGGACTGCCACACCTGCTCAATGGAACATGGTATTGCAGAGGAGGGGCACACCTCCAAGTGTCCCATTCTCCCAAGACGTTCCTTGCGTATGCGAGCAAGCGAACGTAAAAAATGCATCATTAGATCTAGATCTGATGTAGTAATCACTCTCTTTTCTTTTTCATATTTTCTATGTTCCTGGTGTATATTGCAGTGTATCTGTCAATACAAATAGAATAATAGATAGGTTGTGGTGTATTACAAGGTAGTAATTCCATCGAGAGGTTCTGGGGACACAGAAAACCTTGAGAGCGAAGCTCAAGAGGTTTCATGTGTCCCCAGAACCTCTCGATGGAATTACTACCTTGTAATGCCAGAACCTATTTGTTATTTTTTTTAATATATGGATACGAGGTGAATTGACTCACCTCCATTTCAGCACTGGAGTTAGCGGGTGGATGTGCATGCTGGCAGGGTTCCCTACTCCTGTGTGGATGAGCGGCTCTGTGGGCTTCATTTAGCCATTTTTTTTTTGTCAGTGGCGGTATCGAGTGAGCAGAGGAGCCCCAGAGAGAGTCCGATTGTGAATAGTATTACTCAAATGGTTTTCAACCTAAAAAAACACAAAACAAAAAAACGGTTGCTTCAGGGAAGATTGTCTCGCTAAGCAAGCGAGCCAGCCGCCATGTTTTCGGACTCCTTCTGCCCACCCACAGAGGAAAAGTGGCCAATCAGAAGGCACGCAGTTTAACACGTCGGGGATAGACTTGCACATGCGCTGTTTAGCTTTGTTAATAATACTATAGTTTGGGTGCGGAACGATAGTATTACGGCACTCCAATGATAGTATTATCACTCAGGAAGAGTAGTATTATCACTTCAGGAGCGATGGTATTACCAGGAAATTTTTGTATGCTTTTGAACCCTATTATTTTAACAATCCATATATTAAAATATAAATTGCTTTCAGATCTTCTGTTAATCAAGTTTTTTAACATTTTGCACTTGCCACTTTGCACTTCTACTTCATCCCTGCTCTGTATCTTTAAGAAAATGTGTATACATTTAGGTACACCAGAGGGCACTCTTGTCTGATGACAAAGTACATTTGGCCCAGAACGTCTGGACATTCAATCATATTGTTCTGCACCATGTTCTGCATTTAGCTCAATAACTGAATGGCATAGCAATTATGCTCCATCTCTGTGTTTGTTTTGCCAATGAACATGTGCTGCATTTTGTTTTGTTCAGAATATAGTGTATCCATAGTAATGTGGTACCTGTGTGCAACCTTCAGTGTTGGATGTACTTAGTTTGTACTTAGCTACTTAATTAGGATACTTTGTCAGTTTGTGTTAGAAAACTAGAATATACTGGTGAATGACTAAGTAAAATTGCGCATTGGTTACAGCTCAGCCCTTTTCTGCTCAGTCCGTTGTGCATCTTTGATTGGAAGTTGCAGTCAATATTCAAGGGAGACATTTATTACAAAATCATTTTAGAAGTGCTGTAATAAGGTTTGTATGATGTCAGGGTACACAGGCAAGCTAGCCTGAACTGTCCTAAGTCAGAAGAGAGAAATGTGTTTTGGAAAGCCTGCATATCTGTAACTCACCTTAATGCATTTAAAGCCAACTGCAGAGTTTAAAGAAGAATTTATCTAATGACCGATCTTTACTGTTGCCCTGATGTTTTTATCTCATAAAGAGTATACAAGGAAAGCTGGAGTCTCCAAATGCTTTGCAACTTTGTGTCAATAGCCCTGTTTACATGGTGGCATTTGCACCCCAGCAACCTGAGCACTCGGGTTGCTGTGGTGCAAGTGCTACCTTATGGATACTTACCAGATCACAGTAAGCTGGTCCTTACTCTGCTCCCACAGTCCCAGAAAGTCTGGGAATGCATTCCAGAGTGAACGGTTTGAGCAGCCATGGACAGGCTTCACCAATCGCTTCCATGCACCAGACTCAGTGGGCATCTTTTGGCTTTTATGAACTGACTGCCCCTTGACTCCCAGCCCCTCTCCAGTGCATCTTGCCTCAGTGCTGAGAGGGGCTGTGCAGACACAGAAGCAGAGCATCTTCTTGGGTCGGGGCAGTGCTTCAACACTCCACAGAAGGAATAAAGTCAGCTGTGTAGGCACGGTTAATGACTATGCAGTTCTGGCTTTCACAACTTTGAGCCCTAAGGGGATGTTTGAAACAAACAAGATCCTGCAAGCTGAGACATAAAGTAAAAGAACAGAGAGCCACCCTGAAGGTCAGTGGTGGAGTCACGCTAATGCTGATTGCCTGTTAGGAGGTATCAGCAAGTGATGAGTGACAGTCAAGCATGAGACAGAGTAATTATGTATTCTCATACCAGGGACTCGCTTAAAAAAACAGAAACACAGAAAAGTGACAGACAGAAAAGGATCTGAACAGCTCATCTTAGTCTATCCCAAGATTCTCTATTTGGAAATGCTCTAGTTTCCATTCTCTCGCTTAGTCACCCTCCCCTCTACTTCCTATCTAATAACTCCGTTATATATGTCTAACTTGCTCTTTAATACTTCTATTCTATTTGCCTCCACACCCATCAAGAAGTATGTTCCACCCATTCACCACCCATTTCATGAAGTGATAACTTTTTATGTCCTTTTTTAATCCCCCTCACCTTAAGTACATGCCCCCTGGTGGATGTACCGTTTCTTTTTCTTGGACAGATTTGTACTGTCCACTCTGTTGAACCATTTCATGAACTTTAAAGTCACTATCACACAGCCAGCAATTGGTGAAGCAGAATGGCTACACTTACAGTGCTAGTGACCTGGGTTTGGAAGTGAGCCTGGAGCATCAGGCACTAACGGGGGGGGGGCAGGGGGGAAGAAGGATTTAGTGTGCCAGAGGATACTCTTCTTATCTGGGGAGGATTGCAGTGAAGTTAGAGTTGCTTAGGTGGGAGGATGCTGGCTGGCAATGGGCAAAACCATGCAATTATGTGAACACACACACTTATCACCCTAGTCACTAGCATCCTGAAGATAGGAACTGAAGGAAAAGCCCAGACATGAAGGAAGATGCCTGGCATTCTTAGGCCCTGCCCTCTCAACAGCTTCCTCACCCAGGACAAGAGGAGGTATCTGTAAAACCACTCAAAGAAACTACCACAGTGTAGGAACTACACTGTGGTATTTGAGATCTGGAAGTAAGTGCCAGAGAAGAGTTAGGACAGGGATGGGAGTTGCCAGAGCTGAAGAAGGCAGCTTTGGAGACAAGGGGATAAAACATATAATAAAATAGAAAGTCTTCATTATGTGTCCCCTCACTTTTCTGTTCTCCAGAAAATACATAGAGGCTTTATGGTCTCTCATCATATACTGCTCCCTGATAACCATGGATTATCTTTGTAGCCATTCATTGCACTGTGTCTAATCTATCCTGCTCCTTTCTTACTTGCAGGTCCAAAGCTGGGCACAGGATTCCAAATGTAATCTCACCCATGAGCTCTAGGGGCAATGAATGGTTTAAGTTACTCTATTCCTGAATCAATTGTCCTCTGATCCTTTATCCTCCCTTTTTCCTCCTTTTCCATTTCCTTCCTTCCTGTATACAGCCCTGAAAGTGACATGTCAACAGTGACCGAAACTACAGCGACAAGAGCACCAGGTCATTGTTGTGTCTGCACTGGACACTGACACTGTTTTCTGGGACTCTTGCACCCCGTCCCCTAATCAGTTCCAACTCGGAGTTAATTATTTTAATTGGGGGAGTGTGGGGGGCACAGCCCCTCACTTGGGGGGTTCAGAGGCAACCCCCCCAAAGAAAACATGGTAGGCAGTGACCACCTTTATGTTGAACGCAAATGCAGTCGATGTAAATGTTTCTTTGTAACGTCAGTCGACAAAATGTTTGTCGACCTGGCATCATAGATCCCTCCCTCTCTCTTTCTTTTTATTTTTCTTTCCCCAGTCTTCTTTCCTTATTAATACTCCCATACATGTTCCTAGCCTTACTTTAACCTATTATCTCCTTCTCCCTTCCCCATTTCCCTTTTTGCATTTCCTCTCCCCCGCTCTACCCTCCATTACCCTTCCTTTTTACATTAAGGATTTTGGTCAGTTTGAATCTTAATTTTGACTGCTGTATATACATATGTATTTTTCAATTTATTAATGTTTTTTCTACTGCACTTATTTGTTTTGGTCATTGTTCTGGTCTGTTTTCACTCTGTTAGATATATGTCTATATTTCATTGAAACATAGAAACATAGAAATATAGAATTTGATGGCAGATAAAGACCGCTTGGCCCACCCAGTCTGCCCATTTCCCTACCTAATGGATAAGCTGCAGATTCTAGTTAACCAGCAGCCTACTTCTTCCTGCCCCCACCCCTAGAATTGCCTTGTGACTGTCCCATGCATGCTTGACTTCCACCACTGTTTTTGACTCCACAACCTCCTCCGGAAGGCCATTCCTTGCATCCACAACCCTCTCTGTGAAAAAATACTTCCTTAAATTACCTCTGAGAAACCCCCCCATCTTCAAATTGTGCCCCCTTGTTCTTGCACACCTCTTTTTTTGAAAGATGCTACCCTCTTGGACTTTGTTGATTCCCTTGAGGTACTTGAAAGTTTCTATCATGTCCCCTCTCCCTCCTTTCCTCGAGGCTATACATATTAAGCTCCTTAAGTCTCTCTTCATATGTCTTCCGGTGCAGACCCTGCACCATTTTAGTTGCCCTCCTCTGGACAGCTTCCATCCTGTCTATGTCTTTGCGGAGATTGGGTCTCCAGAACTGCATGCAGTACTCCAGATGGGGTCTGACTAGCTGTCTGTACAGAGGGATAATAACTTCCTGTTTTCTACTGGTGATGCCTCTCCTTATGCATCCCATTGCTCCTTTAAGGGGTGATATTTATAGCATCTGTCTGGGAGGGGCAAATTATTACTGGTAAAAGGCACAATCCCTATGAAACTTTTGGAGGATAGATAGATAGATAGATAGATAGATAGATAGATAGATAGATAGATAGATAGATAGATAGATCTTTATTTTTAAACAGGATAGAACTGTTAGGATTTGCAGCCCTGTTTACAAAGTTGTCTTGCTTTTGTTACAAGGAGGTGCAACATTTCAGACAAATAACATTTACAATAGTTACATGTGCTACAAATTTGCAATTTTATCATTATAAAACTAGTTACATAGTACAACCAAAGCACAGTTTCATACACAACTATTCAATGATAAGTGCATAAACTGTATCTTTTAAGTTATCATTCAACAGGATTCTAAATTAATTTTTTGTTGGTGTTTTTACTGATTTCTGGTAATAACATGTTCCATTCTCTGGCTACCTACCAGTTTGTTATCATTTTCCTGTATGAGTTAGTTGCCTTGGGAACAAACACGCCCCTGTTTTTATCTCCCACAGGTTATGGGTATGTCTAGGTGTTCCATCAGAATCAGATTCCGAAGTCTCAACTTTGCCCTTGTATGTTTTAAAGAAATACAAACAGGCCACTTCTCAGTGCAGCTAAGTCCCTGCTAGGCATATTTTAAATCAAGGATGGAAATGAGAAAGGAAACATGTGGCCCACAGGGAACTGAACCCAGACCCCTGGTAATACCGTTCCAGTGCTCTAACCATTAAGCTATGGGATCACATGGTCAGCAGGCCTTAGGCTTTTCTGAAATCCACACAAATTCATTTCTCAAGTGTTGCACAATCCTGCAACTTAGGAACATATCAGAAATACAAACAGACCACTTCTCAGTGCAGCTAAGCACTCGCCAGGCATATTTTAAATAAAGGATGGAAAGGAGAAAGGAAAAGTGTGGCCCACCGGGAATTGAACCCAGACCCCTGGTAATACAGTGCTCTAACCATTAAGCTATGGGCTCACAAGGTCAGCAGGCCTTAGACTTTCCTTAAATCTACACAAATTCCTTTCTCAAGTGTTGTGCAATCCTGCAACTTAGGAACATATTTATTTATTTTGTTTTTGTTGACCAGGTAGGTACGCTAGACAAATTCTGCCTATTTTCAGGCAAGACCCGGGGGAGGGGGATACAGATGAATGCCAACTGACCTTGAACCAGATTAAGCTGTTGGTGGTATTTTTAGTGAATGGAGGGAAATTTGGCCAGGACACCGGGGAAATTCCCTTACTCTCCAGGAGGGGGAATCTTTGGCTGTCTGAAGGAGATGGCCACTTCCGAGCGACCTTCTTGGGAGATGGATGTTGATGGGACAGAGGAGTGGGCCTCCTCCTCTGATCCTGCTATCTTAGAGGCTGCTGTGATGGATGAGGATTTTTCTGATTCTGGTTTACCTGAGTTTTTCGATTACACTTTAGAGGATGTTCGTGGTACTGATTTCCCTGCTGGCAGTGTCGACCCTGTTCTCTCTGGAGGTAATACTGTTTCTAAGGCTGTTGATATTGCTTGTAAGGAGAAGTTACTGGCAGAGCTTTTAATGGAAGAGAAGCACTGCATACATCGGAAAACGCATTTGCTGTCCGAACTTGCTGCAATGCGTACGACTTCTCCCCATGTTTCATCCCCTGCCTCCTGTTCCGTCTCGTCACCTTCTGGTGATGCTTGTGTGGTTGCGGAGCCGTGTGTGTCTTGGGATGTGGAACTTTTGGAACTGGCTGGCAGTTCTGATCATTCCGTTGCTGTGTGCCGAAAGCCACTTCCGGAAGATGTTCCTCCTGCCTCCTGCAATGCTGTTTCCCCGGTTCTTCCTAAACGTCTGGGTATGTCTGGTTCAGTCTTATTGAAGGGCTCTGTTGCTTCTACCACTCCCCGCTTTAGACTGGTGGGAAGCCGGTTCTGTTTCTGTCCTACCACAGGCTACTCGGGTTTCTCTACCTAAGGGGTCTGTTGCTCCGGGTGGGTCGGTTTCTTCCCCTCCCCCTACTTGGGGGGGGAATGGTCCCCTGAATGTGCTATAGAAGGGGCTGAGTGGCTAAGGCAACCTAATGATGACTGGATCCCTGACCCAGATGATTCTGCAGTACAGCGCTATACACTTTCGTCCATTCTAACCATACTGTGCAGACTGAGGTTGGTCTTCAGGATGATTTACTTACAAAAGGGTCTCATGTACTGGGTTTGCATGGCATTAAATTGGGCCTTTCTCACCCTCCTGCTGCTGTGGGTTTTTGTACAGTCGCACCTGACCCTGAAACTGCTTCTAAGTTTAAACTGTCGGACTTATTTTCCAATAAGGGTGAGCCTGCCCTACAGAAGAACGCAGTCCATTTAATCTATAAGGGAGGCCTAGAGGACTTGTCTGACAGATTGTACACTGTGAAACAATTGCTTAAGGGTTCCATGAAATTTGTTTCCTCTGAAATCTATGCCCTTATTCACATTGGCAGTTCCAATTATGATGTTAGCTTTAAAACTGTTTCTAGTTTACAGAAGTATTGGGCTGTCTAACAAAATGTTAAGAATTCTCCTCTTTGGGTTCCTTTTTTGGCAGTTCCCTTGACTAAGCCTGCTGTTAAATTAATTACTATTATATTCCACAATGAAGGGGTGCATATTGAGGATATTCTTTTTAGGTTACGAAAGAGGTGTGACGTATTGGATAAACCTGTGTCTATTCTTGATAGTGAGCAAATATGGAATGGTCGCTGGAAATTGAGGGTAAAGCTTTTTTCTTCCAACAATGGGTCTCTACACCTTCCCAATATTTTTTTTCTAGGGAAGGACAGGGGCAGTTTATTTTACTTTGGCCAACCTAAGTCTTGTTTTAAGTGTGCTTCTCGGATACGCCTTAATACGGCTTGTGACACCCCTCGGTGCTCTCATTGTTTTGAATTTGGTCATTTGGTGGCTGCCTGTCTTAATTTTTTTAAATGTAATTTGTGTGAGCAGACTGGGCATGGTTATGCGAAATGCCCTTGGGCTTCCCATAATAGGGACGACTGTCCTTCCCATGAAAGTTTAATTAATGTGGCCCAACATATGCAAGCTACTAAAGCAGCGTCGTCAGCTGGTATGGACACCCAACCCACTTTGGTGCCCCTGTGGAGCCTTCTTTAGTGGTTAAGGACACGGAGCGTCTTATGTCCTTTCCTGGTACTAGTAAGCAGGGACTGGTTACTCACCCTATAACTTCTGATGTTCCTTCCACTCCTCCTGTACTTTCTTCCTCTGTACTTCCAGTTTTGGAAGTTTCAGGGGCTTCCAGTATGCCCCCCCTCCCCGATTCTGCCCTTTAAAAAAGTTACTGAAAAAAAAATGTAATAGATCTGGTAAGACTATCTTGTCCAAATCCACCCCTATGGCTTCTTCTTGTAGTGAGTCCTTGGATTCTTGGAAAGCCAGCAATCAGTTTGCAGCATTGGCTCCTGGGGATGAGTCTGAGGGTGAAGATTCTGACCGCTTATCTAGAGCTTCTACTGTTACTGATTTTGCTTCAGAGGGTGAGGAGGGTGAAGTCAAAAAGGTGGATGCTAACCTTCGGAGGTCTAGGCGTCGGAGGGTGGGTAAGGCCCCTTAATGCTTGTTTTGGCCTATTTTCATTTTTTCTTTTCCCCTTTATGGCATCTTTAACTATTTCTACTATTTATGTTAATAGTATTAAGAGTCATAAGAAAATGGTTACCACCTTGACCCTTCCACAACAGCATCACAGTGATATTTTTTGTATACAAGATACTAGACTGAAAATGTCTCTTGAGGTTAAATTCGCTGGTAACCTGTGGTCTAAGGGCACTACCTTCTGGTCTAATGGGGAATCCACTTGTGATGGGGTTGGGATTTTGTTTACTAATTTGGCTTTGAAAGTCTCAAAATTGGTGGATATTTGCCCTGGTAGGACTTTATTATTAGATATTAATTTTCGGGGTGAAAGATTTAGGTTGATTAATATTTATGCCTCCCAGACTAAGGCTCATCGAGTTGCATTACTACTGGACATTCAGCCTTATCTCCATACTTCCCGATTGGTTCTTTGGGCTGGTGATTTTAATTGTTCTTTGAGTACCTCAGATATAGGGTTGAAAACCTAAAAGTTGTTTTGTAATTCTAATAAGCTTCTCCATGTTCTCAATACTATTCAGCTTAAGGATGCTTACCGCTGTGTTTATTCCTCTGGGGGTAATACTTTTTTTAAATTGTCAGTGTCCACTGGAATTGATTTTATTTTTCTTTCTGCTGTTTTATACGTTTCTTCTGTTGCCTTGTATGCCTGGGAATTTTCTGACCATAGGTCAATTACTGTTCACCTTTCCTGAGGGGGGGTACCTAGATGTAAGAAGAATTTATGGTGACTTAACAATTCTTTATTGACTAATGCCTCTGCTCTAAAAGCATGGAAAAGGGACTGGGTCACTAGACTTTCTGTTATTGAGCTGTATGATGACTTGGCATCCTGGTGGGAGGATACCAAACATGATTGGAAGTCTTTTTTTCAGGCCCGCTCTCGTATCCTTGTTACCTCTCATTATTTTGAATATTTGCGTCTTCAGAATCAGTTGCAGAGGAAGATTTCTTTGACTGAGACTGAGATGTGTGATTATGGGGTCCAGCTACACAATGTTAAGAAACAAATGTTTGTCTATTAATGTAACAGGTCTAAATCCTTAGAACATGAATATCGTTATGGTTTAAAGTTGCATAAGGGTGCTTTAGATTCTTTTCAAGAATATAAGGATCGCATGAGTAGTCGGCTGGTTACACAGTTGACATCTTCAACTAAAGATTTGGTTACTTCCCCGGAGGATTTAGTTGCTGTAGTTGAACAGTATTTGAGTTCTCTTTTTCAGAAGGATACTGGTCTTGATTGTACGTCTTTGAATTTTGATTCTTTGCATTTGCCTCAATTGTCTGCTTTGCACATGCAACAGTTGTCCGCTGCTATCTCTGATGACAAAGTCCATCAGGCTATCTCTTCCTTGAACCCGGACTCTGCTCCTGGTACTGATGGATTAGGGGCTGCATTTTATCAAGCATTTCAGGACGATCTTGTTCCTGTTTTGGTCCAAGTATCCAATGCCATGTTGTCCAGTTCCTCCCTGCCGTGTTCTATGAATCAAGCATTGGTACTTTTACTATATATAAAAAAGGGCCTAAGGAAGATTTGAAAAATTGGAGGACGTGAAGTTTGTTAAACACTGACTTGAAGATATTAAGTAAGGTCTTACTGTTTCAATTGTCTGGGGTTGCTGATGGTTTGATTTGTCCACACCAAACATGTTCTATCCCTGGTAGGACCCAATATGATAATTTATTAATATTGCGGGAGCTGTTTACTGTTGCACAGACTAGATGATTGAATGGTTATATTTTGAGCCTGGATCAGGAAAAAGCATTTGACCATGTATCACATGATTTTTTATTTTCTGTCTTACGTGCTTATGGTGTGCCTGCAGGCTTTGTGGGCTGGATTTATACGGTGTATAGATCGGCGTTGCTTCTTCGTAATGTAAATGACTGGATTGGCAATCCGATTCTTGTGAAACGTGGTGTGCATCAGGGTTGTCCCTTGAGCCCCATTTTGCATGTCTTTTCTATTGATATTTTGCTTTGACTGATTGTTAACACTGCAGATCTTATTGGGCTGAGTATTGGTATTGGTGTCCCTCCTGTGAAGATTTTGGCTTATGCGGATGACTTGGTTCTTTGCCTTTCTGACTTTAAGGAAGGACCTGTTGTGCATGACATTTTAACACTTTTTTCTAGATGTTCTGGCTCTAAGATTAACTATGCTAAGAGTAGAGGGGTCCCTTTAGGGGATACCCCGGTTCCTGAGTTGGGTTGTATTTCAGGTATTCTAATCAGTACAACTCCTATTACTGTTTTGGGGGTAGAATTTGGTTCTGGAGACATGGCCCATGCTAACTGGTTGCAGAAAATTGAGAAGGCTCAGTCATTTGTGTGCAGGTGGAAAGGCAGGCAAATTGCTAAGTGTAAAAGGGTTTTGTTGATTAAAACTTTGTTGGTTCCTATTTTGTTGTACATCAGTTATGTGTTCCCTCCCCCTGTTTCTTTGTTTACCTCTTTATTTAGTGTGTTTTTCCAAGCATTTTGGGCTAGTAGGTTAAACCCCATTAAGCGTAGCTATACATATAGAAGCATAAGGGAAGGTGGAGTGGCAATGGTACACCCAGTAGCTTTTTTGTCTGTCTCTTTGTTTCCTATAATTTGAGCCCTCTCCTTTGACCTGGTGAAAAACATTGGCATTCATATGTATGGGCTTGGTTTTCTCAAGGGTTACCACTTTGGAAGTTGGGTAAATTTGCCCCTTTTGCTAAACTTCCTTTTTTTCCTAAATATGGTTTGGAAATCTTTAAACATTTATTGAAATGGGGTTTCACTGTTTCTTATTTTGAAATGATGGCTAGAAAGAAAATGTATCATCATGTTGTTTCTACTGAATTTCTGGACATTGTGTTTTTTCCAGATTGTCCTTCGGGCTCCGTAGATAGGGTTCTTCAGTTGTTCTCTAATAGAAGATTGCCTGATTTTGTTTGGGATAGTGTTTGGTTGAGTTCCTATGGTCGATTGCCTGTAGGTAATTCTAACAAACACAAACAACTTAGTGACAGGTACTGTGCTAGGGAGTCTTGTGTAGCTCTCTTGGAAACTCAAGAACACCTTTTTCTGGAATGTCCCTATGTTCGGCTATTTGGTTTTCTTTAGCTTCCAAGTGGAATGAGCCTTTATTTGCCTTTCTTACTTATTGTACTTTGTTGTATGGAGTACATAAGGGTGAATGGTCCAAGTATCATGCTGAAACTTTATTATTGGTCTTCTCTATTCTTTGTTTTTTACGTTTGGCAATCTAGGGTTTCACAGCAAAGACTGATATTGTTTGATGAGATTTTTGTTAATGTACAACTGACTTTACAGAAAATTTATAATACTGATTTTCATTTATTGGGTATGGTCAAAGGCAAATTTTTGTGGGTTAACTGTGAACACTGGGTGACACATGTTTGATTTCCTTTGCTGTTTCTGCTATTCAGTTTAAACTGTTTATTGTTGTTTCTCTGTTGTTTTTTTGCTATATTGGCTTGTTTTCTCTTTTTCAATAAAAATTCCCCTACTCTTTTCGAGAAGTGCCATGGGATCTTTAACATCCACCTGAACTACCTCCAGAACAGGCAGATGGGACCTCGGTTTAACGTCTCATCCGAAAGATGGAACCTCAGGAGTGCAGCACCCCCCTCATGCTACACTACAGTGTCAGTACTGGGATTTAACCCAAGTGCCTGGTGTGATGATAGAACCCAAAGCCTTCTGATCTCCTGGTCTCAGAGGTGAGTATGCTACCTGCTGAGCCACTGACACTGCTGACACCGACACCAACACCAACACCAACACTGACACTGACACTGACACAACCTATGAGAAATACAAACAGACCACTTCTCAGTGTAGCTATGTTTTAAAGCCAGTTGTTGCCCTCTGTTTTTTCTCCTGAGTTCCAAGGAATCCCAGTGTAGGTCACTGTACATTAAGCAAAATGATGTTGGTCATAGGGGCAACCTAATACAAATCTTGTTAAGTTGTTATATGTTCTGTCTAGCTTTCTTTGCACTGTGTGAGCGGTGTGCTGGTAGACAATGCTTACATATTCCAGTACAGGTAGTAGAAGTTATATTGCTATGGTTTTCCTTGTTTCTTTGGGGATGAAAAATGTTTTCCTTCTCAAGGCCCCCCGAGTCATTTGTTTATCTTTTTGATAGTATGAGTTACATGTAGATCAAACTTCAGCATGCTGTCTATGGTTACACCTAGTCATTTGTAGTTATTGACATTGTTTAATATTTGACTGTTTAATATTTTGAGGTTTAATTTGGTTTCAACATTAAACTTTGACCTATTGTGCCTGAACAGCATTACCTGAGTTTTTTGGTACTCCCAGAACCATATCTGAATTTATGAACCATTCCTGGAGGCATTTATAGTTGTGTTGCAAATGTTGTTCTAATTCCTTGTAAGAAGCTGCTGTATCTATTAAAACAGTATCATCCACACACAATTGTATTTCAGACCTTGTAATATGGGTGGGTAGGTCATTTACATAGATTAGAAACACCCAGGGACCCAGAATGGAGCAATGTGATACTCCTCTTCCTAGAATGTGTGATTTGGAAAGCACACCATTTACAGAGACCTGCTTCTTTCTATTAGACAACTACAATTGAAACCATGTTTTAGCAGTACTTGATATTCCAATCCTTTCAAGCCTCTCTAACAGGATTATGTGATTTACTGAACCAGAGGCCTTGGAGAAGTCAATGTATACTGCACCCTTGTACTCTCCCTTGTCTAAACTGGAAGCTGTATTATTAACAAAAGTCTATGAGGACAGTACCCAACAATCTCCCTACCCTGAAACCATATTGGTGCTTGGAAAGCAAGCCATATTTCTCCAGGTTTTCACTTATTTGTTTTCCAATCAATTTTGAAACAATTTTAGACACAATGGACAATAAAGCAACTGGTCAGTAATTCGATGGATTGTTCTGGTCTCCTCCCTTAAAAATGGGTATGACCTTGGCCATTCTCTAGTCTTCTGGGTAAATAGCTTCCAGTAAACTTCTGTTGAATAGTTTTCTCAAGACCGTTGTTACTATTTAGACTGAATGTTTCAAGAACTGTGTTTCTATCTGCTCTAGTCTGCTAGCTTTCTTTACGTTCTTTATGTTCGTGTTTTGTATTACCTTCTGTACCTCACTCTGTTTAATATCTTTGAAGTAAAAATTTGGGTTGATTTTATTTTCATTACTCAACTTGTTATTACTTTCATTAAGTTTGCTTGGCCAGGGAATTTTATGTCCAGTAGCATACAGTAGTAGTTGTTTAGCAAGTCTGCAGACTCTCTATCTGTAAGGTCTTTCAGCTTTTCATTTTTGATTTTGGGTTGGCTTTTGTAATTGATGTCCCTTCTAATGATTTAATTAGTCTCCAATAAGTAGATGTACTGTATTAGTACTTTCCACTATTTTCATCTTACAGTGGCATTTTTCTGCTTTCCTGATTTGGCTCTTACATGTGTTCCTTGCTTTTTAAAATGTTCCCAGTCATCCTTGTCTAAAGTTCTGTTTGCCTTTTCATAGACTATCTTTTATTCTAAAGTGTTTTACTGGTGCTTCACTTACTCATGGCATGTATTTGGATCTTTCCCTTCTTTCCCTGAATGGGACATGCTTATCACTGACTTCCTCAAATGTTTCTGAGAAGTTGGTCACTGATTTATTTATATCTGGTATTAGATTGATTATCTGCCATTTAATGTGTGCTAAATCCCTGTTGAAAGTAGATATTTCAAAGTTTTTAAAACATATTTTTTTCAGGGGAGACTCTCTTTTGTTCTTAAATTTTTCCTAATCAGGCATGAGATGGGGTTGTGGTCATTCAAGTTTGGAGCACCCACTTCTACATCCTGCATTTCAACACTGGCTGATGTAAACAGAAAATTTAGTATATTACCTGTGCTGTGATAGGAACCCTTTCTTGTGTAGATCCTCACCTTGTTGCCATTTTGAAATAGAATAAATTATCTTGCAAAATTTTGACAAATTTGTGTTATGCTTCCTCAATCAGAGGCATAGATTCTCATTTTTTATGTTTACAAAGTATGTGAACATATAGGTATCAGTCTGAACTATAAGAGGGCTTTTGGGGCAGTACCCTTTTTTCACCTATCACAGCATCAGAATACTGATTTCCATCCCCAATTTTGCCCACCCTCTGCCTTTATCCTCCTTTTCCTTTGAAGTTCTTGATCAATTAGAATATTATGCATGAACCTCTTTATTTTCCAATCTTGACAATTTCACCATTATAACTCATGTTATTAATATATTTATTTTAACTGTCACACTTTCAATGTCCACCAATTACACAGTAAATACAAACAAGCAAACATTTGGCATTGGCAAATTCTTGTATGTTGTTGCTGATGATTCAACTTCTGTAGGCACTATCTGGTGTTTATAGCAATATTTATGTCTTGCTTACACATACATCAGAATATATTTTCAAAGCCCTTTGTATGCATCGTGGCACATTCAAGCCACAAATTGTACAACATTACCCAAAAGTTAGACCACCTTTGAAGTGGCCTAACATTTGGCTGGAGTTGACATTATTTGTGGCACAATGTGATCCACTTGTGGCAAAAAGTGATGCACAGATACCTTTTTGGAAACAAGCTGCTGCAAATATTGAAAGCTGTAAAAATGTTTGTTTCTTTAAAAATAGGCTGCATGTTTTGGATGCAAACAGGTGGCATCTGACAGATGTAGCAAACACATCTGCATCAGTATCTCACCCCCTGTAACATACTGTATTTCCTCTGATATCTAGTAGCGTAAGCTGAGGACCCTGCAATATGAGCAGGCTGGATAGATCATATGACCTCATTCTGCTGGCTTCTTCATATATTCATATATCAAAAGTACCTTTTACAATTGCTATTTGATCCCTGTCCTCACCTGTGGCAAAGCAACGCATGAAGTCAGTTAGGGTCAAGCAGAATAGTTAGCAGATATTTTTGCTGTCACAGGTAACCCCATGTCATATTTGATGTATACAATAAGTGTTTACATATTTAAATTTGTTATTGTTTTACTATTTTTCTGTTGGACATCCACATTGTGCTGCTTTAGATTTTTTATTTTGCCTGTAAGAAATGTTATAGGTTTCAGAGCCTATTTTGCAAAACATTATATTTTGTGTGGTGCTTGTTAAT
Organism: Neoceratodus forsteri; assembly: GCA_016271365.2. Lineage (NCBI taxonomy): Eukaryota > Metazoa > Chordata > Ceratodontiformes > Ceratodontidae > Neoceratodus > Neoceratodus forsteri. Next base: position 205,491,770 of record CM028138.1, read on the forward strand.
GTATTTTAGAAAACTGCATGTCAAATGAGGAAAAAATGGCAATACAAGTCTTACCCCCCAACCCCACCCAACACACACACATTGGCTCACAACAGTCACACACATTCTATCTTGAGTATGCAGGCTTATGTTTTAATACATGCAGATATTCATTAATTATGACAGAAACATTTGAAGCTCAGGTAGGTGCTTGTAGGATCAAGTGTTAAGACCTGGGGTTAAGCTCATTGCAGACTTACATGCATGCAGCCACAATGAACAAAATGTTATAATGCAGCTGGGTTCCAGACATTACACTAATACAAGTCTAGGTGAATGATTTCAGAAATATCTTCATCTTATACCTGTAACAGGCAAGCAGTAAGACACAACATGGTGTGGATTAGGTTGAGAAAACCACCCACCCACCCAGGGACATAATTAGGCAAGATGCCACAGGTGGAGGGTCTTACAGCCCCTAGAAGTGTGGTTACCTAGCCTAACCCACACCCTATAGTGTCTTATTACACTTATAAAATGGGTAACCTGAAAAACAATTTAAATAACAAAAAAAGCCAACTTTTTAAACACAGAAACATAAAACCCTAGGGTTTGTCAGCAGAAAAGGAATGCTTCTACCACCCAGCCTGTCCAGATGTTCCCTGCCTAATCTGCCTCTGCAGACACTATCTGGTTTCTGATGTCCACCTCTCTGCCTCTTTTCTAATATACCCCTATGTCTATCCCATGCATTCCTGAAGCCCCCCACTGCTTTAACATTCACCACTTCAGTTGGCAGTTGATTCAATACGACTACCATCCTTCTAGTGAGGAAATATTTCCTCTAATCTTTCTTAAGTACACTCCCACACTTCACTTCATGCTCCTGATCCTGGTGCTCTTTCTTATTTGAAGGAGACCACCCTGCACCCTGTTTACTTCTGTGAGGTGCTTGTAGGTCTGCATCATGTCACCTCTCTCTTCTCTCTTCCAAAATGTACATGTTGAGATCCCTCAGCCTCTCCTCATAGGGTTTATTTTATGTATGTATTTATTTAGTTATTTAAAATTTGATAATCAAGAAAGACACACTGAGAAGAGACTTGTTTCCAGGTGTGACCTAGGGTGGGGAGAGGGGATACTGTGCATTGAAGGACAAAAGAATTTGCAAAGTGTGCATACCAAAAACAAAACTTACAGTATATAGGCAGTAAAAAAACATTGTGGAGTGGAATACATTGCATGGATCTGAAACCATTTTAGGTGTCAGACAAGAATGAGAAACAGTCAAAGTGCAGCTTACAAAATTAAAGAGTATCACAGGGAATGAAAAACAGAAAAGAGTGAAACAGGCAGAGTGCTATGTATATGAAGGCTCTACAATGCTGGCACAACAAGAAAAACAGTTATATCCTTGACCATGAAAGAAACCTGCCGACACCCCCAACTGTGAAGGGACCCTGAACTGACTGGCACAATCGCGATGCACAATGCAGGGGGGCTATGCACCCCCCACTAAAGATATCCAATTGCATGTCGTACAGACAGTGAAGTTAGATATTTACCCCCCATCGCCCTACAGTGTCTCAATGCAAAACCCCTGTTGCTGCCGATATAGGCATGCTGGGGGTTTCACTGCAGGGGATTTGTTGTACTGGTGTCACTTTAGTGACGGTATACTATGTAGGAACAGGTAATGGTAGCAACATATTGAGAGGCTGAGAGCAGAGAGTATGATAGTGCTCCCAAGTATGGACCCTGGGTAAATGAAAAGTGCAGAGAGGGTGCCAGACTGTAGCAGATCCAATTAGGAGAGTAAAGGGACATAGGCACTTGAGTGAAGGAGGCTACAGGGGGTAAAAGGGGGAACAGCTATACAAAAGGAAGACAGGAGCAGGTGGGGGCAGCAGTAGATTTTAGAAGCCATCCGAATGCAGACAGGGAAGGGGATAGGCAGAGGGAAGAGGGGAGCTGGTTCCAGAGTGAGGGAAGACAGTAGGAGAAGGCAGCTTGACCCAGACATGAGTGAGGGTGAGGAATAGCAAAAGGTCTGTAGTCTCTGGTGCATACAGAGTAAAGTGAGGAGCGAGCAGAGGAGAGGAGTAAGGAAAGATAAGATGGGAGGGTGCCAAACCAATATATAGCAATACGCACCCTGCAGTTGGACAGGCAATGTAGAGGAAGAGGGAGGATAGGAAGGGCTGAGTAAAGCAAGTAATGGTGAGTGCAGGGAGGGGAGTTGGTGGCAAAGTGACAGAAGGCATTACAGACGGTGTCCAGTCTGGCTAGAGAAGAGGTGGGTGAGGTACCATAGACCACATTGGCATAGTCAGACACTGGGAGGATCATTTTAGTGACCAATTCCCAACCGACCTGAAGAGGGAGGCAATCCTGTTGCAATATAAGATGCCTAGCTTAGGATGAAGTTTATTATGGATTGCATCAATATGGGCAGAGAAATAGAGCTTGCTATCAAGCCAGACCCCAAGGTATTTGAAAGCAGGAACAGGGTTAATGGGGTGCCACCCAAGGAGGAGAAGACAAAGGGAAATAGGGCCTTGGCAATTTCTGGTTGCTGCTAGATGTCATGGACACTGTCATATTGGTGCTCTCCTCAAGCTGATTTGCCTGGAACCAGTGCAGGACATTATGGAAGTTGCGTTGTAGTGGGACCTCAACTGTAGTGGTTGTGGGGCCTGAGGAGTAGATGACTGTGTCATCCACATACATGTGGATGTGCGAGGTGACACAAGCTGAGGAGAGGTTATTAAGGAAGATAGAAAAGAGCAGTGGGCCAAACTCCCCCCCCAGGAGGAGAGCAGCCCAACAGGTGCTCAATACTCACCAGCCCCTGCTGACTCCCGGTGGCCCAAGCTCACTCCCAAACCCGGGTGCGGCATGGCGTGAGGTGTGGCATCCAGTGCCTCAACCCTCAGTGACACTGGGCCAGCTGCCCTTACTGCACAAGCTTTACTCTGTTGGTCTATCTACTTCTATTGTGGCCTTGTTCCAATCATACCTAACCACCACCATCAGGCTGTTCAGGTGGGCAGAGTCCTGTTACCCCTCCATCCTGGTAGGGGTCCAACAGGGATCCATCTTTGGCCATTGGGGATCACCCAGCATGCCAGGGGCTCCTGGTGGAGACCAGGGGTGCTGCAGCATGCTCAGCTGCATGTAATCTGTGTGCCCTGATGCAGGCAGGGGTTGCCATGTGCCTAGTGTTGGGGACATGCACACACACAGGAGGGGGAGAGATCACCAGAACAAGGAAAAGCTGGTCTGTGGGGTAGGCGATGGCACCTGCCCCCATCCCCATTGCAGGGTCCATCCTGCCTGGCATTCCAGGTTCCTCCACCAGGGTAATTTCCCATCGAGTCTGAATATAAAGAGCACCCAAGAGTAGGGGCCGCCCCACCCCAGAGGGATTAAGCCGGGGTGTTGACCATGGACAGAGGAGGAGGGAGAGAGGAGACACAGGTAGGAGGACTTCAGGCAGGGCAGGAGCAGGCAGGATGCCTGAGAGAGGCCCCCCAGACCGTGACTGGAGGGAAAAAGAAATTGAAAAAAAAAGCTTGTGTAGTAAGAGAGGGTAGGACACTGAATCGAAGGCCTTGGCTAAGTCAAAAAATATGGGTGCAGTGATGTAACCCAGTTCCATCCCAGTAAGGATAGCATCAGTTACCCAGAGCAGGGATGACACAGTGGAGTGGTTCTTCCTAAATCCAGACTGAAATGGGGAGAGGAGGTTTAAGGAGGAAAGGTAGTCAGCAATCCTAAAATGGACTATAGATTCTCAGAGTTTGGAGAGAAAAGTGGGGAGTGAAACCAGCTTGTAGTTGCCAGGGGAAGAGGGGTCACCCCCTTTATGCAGAGGGAGAACCTTGGGAAATTTCCATATATGAGGAACAGCAAAAAGGGACAAGGACAGGTTCAGAAGGTGAGAAAGAGGGAGGGCTATGGCTGGAGCAGAGATTCATAACAGCTTGGGGTCCAGATCATCAGGACTGTGCTAGGAGGGGATGACAGAAAGTAGGACTAGATAAACTTTATGAGGGGAGACAGAGGGGAGGAAGAAGCCTTCAGATGGGTAGGGAGAGGTGGATTGGAGGAGACTAGAGGAGGATGGCAGGGTAGAGCATAGGTGGTGAAAACTTATGGTGGAGGATCTGAGACCAAAGTGTTGTCCACAAAGAAAGTGGTTGGAGTGGACTTTCACGGGGCTGAATAGAGAGTGGATAAACTTCCAAAATTTATAGGGTGAGAGAGATTACAATTAAGATTGGCCTTGAAATAGGGGCCCTAACTGTGTGGACAGCATTAGTGCAGATGTTCCCAATAACCCTGTAAGTCTGGAAGTCAGCCAGGGATTTGGAGGATTTAAAACATGCCCACCCACTTTCTCAAGACTTGCATAGATTAATTAGATCTACTGAAACCCACGGTTAGTGGGAGCATTTGATCCTGGTCTTTCTGAAGGGGGCATGGATGTTCTAGACATTGTAGAAAATGGCCATGGAGAGAGATAGAGTTTAGCTAGTGTCACAAGCTGAGTACATGAGGGACCAGTAAGAGACTGCAAGGCCATTTAGGCGGGTGTCAGTGTCTAGGGACCTTATAGGCTTGCAGTATACTGAATGTACTTGGGGGCTATATGGGGGAGACACACTTTTCTGATATAATATATTAGGCACAGAGCCTGATGCTCACTGCGGGGGGGGGGAGATAAGGAGCAGTCTTCAAGGGAAAAGCAGACATTGCTGCAAGTTGGAGAATTCTGCAGCCATTACTGCAAGCCTGACGAATGGGTGGTTCACAGTGGCCATTGATGCAGCTTGTGCTTCCAGCAGCCATTGCCGCAGCTTGGACATCCCGCAGCTCTTGCCACAGATTGGGGCTTCCCGCGGCCATTGCCGCTTGTGACTTGGCTCCCTCAGGAGCCAATCAGGGGAGGGGTGCTGATTTTTAAATGGAGTGAATGGGCTATAAAGGCCAGAGCCTACCATTCACTGCAGGATACAGATTGGGACAAACAGCAGTCTAAAAAAGCCCATGCACCCTCCCTCTCCACCATGGCTTCTTAAATACTCAAGAAGCAGATTGCATTGCACTGCTTCAGAGAGGGAGGAGCAGGGGGAAAATATATGGAACTGGGCAAGGAAGAGCTGATCACTATAGGCAAGAATTGATCTGAGGCTGGCTGGTGAGACTATTTATTTGTGTAATTGTGGCACAGAAGGAAAAAAGGATAGTAGCTGGTGTGTTGTGAACAGCTAAGTGAGGCAGGCCATTTTAAATATAATGAAGAAGTATATAAATTGTGTAAAAAGTGCCAGTTTAACAGACAATTGTTAAAAAGAGAAAAATGTATGATCTGTTTCCAGAGTGCTGCATGTAATGCTTGGCCAGCTGGTTATCATTATTGAATGATATTTGTAATATATAAAAAATATAGTATGTGATTGTCTCACATAAGACAGCCTGGGCTTCCATGGGTGCCCCCTTCCCCCAAGAACTTGAGATTAAAGGTGATTCATACCCCAAAGCAGACAGGAGGGTTACCCTGTCTTTTACCTGTTCGCACTATTGTGCTCTGAGGTTGGCACTGCGGGAGCAGAGGGCCTGACCTGCTGAGTGCATTTGTAACTGATTTGGTTGGCAGTGGTGCAAAAAAATTTGGTAACACGAGCTTTAATTGTTCAGTGTGTCAGCTTAATACTGTGCAGCTCACTTGTAAAGTAAGGCAGTGATTTATTTTTAAAAAAGGAAACAGAACTATATAATTTTGCTTACAGTCAAGTTCCTACCTATTTTATTTTTTCAAAGTGCAAGTTAGAGTAGCCGTAGTTAGGGAAGAAGATGGCTTCCAACTACAGTGAGCATAATACAGACTACCTGAAGCAGTTGTGCAAGGAGAGAGGAGTCCTGCACAAGGGAAGAGCCACCAAGGAGTACATCATGGATGCCCTGATGGCAACAGATGCCCAGAGCATCAGATCACAGACTGTGACTATAAAGGACCAAACCTTGGGCATGGAGGTGGCCAGTGCAGTGTCCAGATTTGGTGAGGAGGACAGCAGGGCCAGTGCAAGCCCAGGGCCACAGCAGCAGGGGAAGGTCACCAGCATTCTGGAGCCAGAAGCAATCAGTCTGCAGATAGAGTTGTGCAGAATGGAGCTGGAGTTTCAGACAGAGGGAGGCTAAGAGAGAAGTGAGCCACAGAGGAGAAGAGGGAGCAAGAACAGAAAGAGGCTGAGTGAGAGCAATGAGCCGCAGAGGAAACGAGGGAGCAAGAACTGCGTGAAGCAGACCATGAACAGCAAGAGACAGACCATGAAGAGTGTGAGCGCCAGAGGCAACATAAGATGGAGAAGCTACGACTCCAACCACCAGCACCAGAGCAGGTAAGTGGCTTGGGTTTAACTGGAACTACAGGACTGGGTTACAAATTAAATTCCGACTTGATAGCTGAATTTAAAGAGGAGTTGATATGGATGCCTTTTTAAATTCCTTTGAAAAAGTTTGTATTCAGGCAAATATTCCTAGAGGGTCCTGGAGATTCCAGCTATCCCAGCTACTTACTGGGAAAGCTTGGGATGCATAGGGTCAAATGGACAATGAAGACAGTAATGATTACAGCAAACTTAAAGCTGCACTTTTGAAAAAGTTTGATTTAACTGCAAAAGCATACAGAGCTAAATTCTGTAAGTTCAGGAGAAGCACTGACATGAACTACGAGGAGCTAGTCACGAAACAACGTCAGTGTTCAAAATGTTGGTGGGAAGGAATTGAAGCAAACTATGTAGATAAAATTGAAAATGCTATTTTGTTAGAACAGTTTTTTTGGGTGTGCCCAGCAGAGCTGAAAACCTGACTGGAGGACTGAGATCCCAAAAACAGTGCAAGAGGCTGCTGAACTCTCGGATTGCTATGCAAAGAACAGACCTGCTCTGAAAGTGAATGGGGCAGGTGTGGCAGTGGCAAAAGGGAAAAGCACACCTTCAGGGCAGCTAAAACCCTCACTGCCTCCACCGAAACCAGTTAGCACCAGGTTTCAAAGAAAACATTTTTCTGAGAAAAGAAATGAATGTCGGGTTTGAAAAGAAATTGGGCATACTGCCAGACAGTGTCCCAAAGGATGAGCAATATACACAATGGGGCTAGAAAAGAAGTGGGTTGTTTGTGTGTCCCTGAAAGCATGCCTGTGAACATGAGGGAACACATGCACCCGGTCATGGCGAATGGTGTACAGACACAAAGGTTAAGAGACACAGGGGCATCCCCAATGCTGGTAAAAGGGGATCTGGTAGAGCCTGGTCAGCTTATACCCAATAAATTTGTAACTGTACAAGGGTTCACTGGTGAGGAGACTACATTGCCACTCACTAGTGTTCTCCTAGACTGGTGTGAAACAGGGGGAACTGTGCAGCAGGTGGCTGTAGCCAAAACGTTAGCAGTTGACATCATCCTTGGCAATAATCTCAAACAGGGGATGGTGTATGCAGTTACCCGTAGCCAAGCGGGATGGGGAAATTGTAGTTCCCCGGACCCCATAGAAGCCATTGTGGAAACCGCTGGGAGGCTGGTTCCCCAGCCTGTGTCTTCTGATATAGAGACTAATGAAAATGGGGGTAGAAATTTCCCCAGTAGTAGTAAACCACACAGCTACGGACGGTTACTCTGAAGAAGGAGGGATGACCCATTGTCAGAGGGTTAAGGATGGCAATGATCCTGAGTGCCCTGATGCTAGTACTAGGGACTCCGAGTTCAGAGACTGAAGGGGACCTGTCCCATGCCTTGGGAATGTGTAAGGATTTTGTAGCTGCTCAGAAAAGTGACCCTAGTCTACAGAAGCTGAGAGCTTGGGCAGACTCTAATGGAGCACAGGGAGGTGAAAGTAAACAGTTTATTGGGAAAATGGACTGATGTATACTCAGGTTGTGAAGACAGAGGGAGGAGTGATAGGCAGGCAGCTTGTCATGCCCCAGGGGTACCGTGAGCAGTTCCTCAAGATTGCACACAATATTCCCTTGTCTGGTCATCTGGGAATCATATGCACTATGCAGTGGTTGGCACAGAATTTCTATTGGCCCAACTTCATCTAGCAGGTGAAAGACTATTGCAGGTCTTGTCACCAGTGCCAAGAAATAGGGAAAGTGGGTAAGAAACCCCAAGCTGCCCTAATTCCATTGCCCATAGTGGAGGAGCCATTCCAGAGGGTGGGAATACATATTGTGGGGTCTTTAAATACCCCCAGCTCCTCCGGGAAGAGGTTCATCCTGATTGTGGTAGATTATGCCACTCGGTACCCAGAGGAAGTTGCCCTATCCTCACTGAGGACAGACAAAGTGGCAGATGCCTTACTTGGGATTTTCTCCTGTGTTGGGTGTCTGCAGGAGGTTATCACCAATTGAAGGTGTTTCTTCATGTTGGACCTGATGAAATGTTTGTGAGAGAAGTGTGGGGTGGTGCAGAGGCACATGACACCTTATCACCCGCAAGCCAATGGTCTTGTGGAAAGATTTAACAGTACCCTTAAGTCAATTCTCCAATTATTTGCTGAACAGCATAGGAGGAACTGGGAGAAATACCTTCCCCACCTGTTGTTTGCATACAAGGAGGTACCCCAAGAGTCAACAGGATGTTCCCCATTTGAGCTCTTATATGGACGACGGGTACATGGGCCCCTAGACTTGATCCAGGAGGACTGGGAAGGCAAGCACACCACCCAGGGCACTCCCATAGTGGATTACATCCTTAGGTTTAGGGAAAGGCTGAAGGAGCTTATGAGGACTGCCCAGAGCAACCTGGCAGCTGTCCAACAGAAACAAAAAGTGTGGTATGACTGCAGAGCCAGAGCTGGCTCTCACATGGTGGGTCAGGAAGTCATGGTCCTTATTCCTGTCCGGAAAGACAAGCTGCAGGCTGAGTGGGCAGGACCACACAAAGTAGTTAGAAAGGTAAATGATGTAAACTATATCATAGAATTACCTGACAGAAGACATACAGAAAGAATGTACCATGTCAACATGATGAAGCCATATGCTATTAGGGCTGACATGGTGTTTGCAGTATGTAGTCCTGGGAAGGGGACAGACGATGGAGACCCCCTTCTGGACTTGCTGGAAGAAAACAAGCAGGAGTCCTCTGTGGAAGCAGTTAAATTGTCACCCCAGCTGGCCCCAGATAAGATCCAGGAAGTAAGGGAGGTTTTAGCAGACTTTGCTCCACTGTTTGGCACCAAGCCTGGACTAACCCCCTTAGTGACACATGATGTAGAAACAGGGACATAGAGGTCCATATGGTGGACAGCATATCGGGGGTCAGAGGCTGTCCAAAAGGACATTAGGAGGGAGGTGAGTAAATTCTGGACTTAGGGGTAATCCAGAGATCCCACAGCCCCTGGGCCCCCCCCCCATAGTCCTTGTGGCCAAGCCAGATGTCTCTACTCATTTCTGTGTGGACTGTTGTGGACTGAATGCAGTCACAAAGTTAGACACCCACCTGATGCCGCAGATGGATGAACTCCTGGACAAGTTGGGCAGGGCAACATACCTTACGACTATTGACCTGAAAAAGGGATACTGGCAGGTAGAGTTAACTGACAGAGCAAGGGTGAGGCCGGCCTTCATCACTCCGATAGACTTATTTGAATTTAAAGTAATGCCTTTTGGAATGAAGAACTCCCTGGCCACTTTCCAAAGGTTGGTGAACCAGGTGTTAAATGGTGCTGAGGAGTACACTGTGGTGTACCTGGATGACATTGCCATCTTTAGTGCCAGCTGGGAGGAATACCTGTCCCACATTAGGGAAGTGCTGGGCAGGACACAGAGGGCCGGCTCACTGTCAAAGCTGAGAAGTGCCAGTTGGCCATGGCTGAAGTGCCATACCTTAGGCATGTTGTAGGCCAGGGACAGCTCTGTCCTAACCAAGTAAAAATAAAGGTAATCAAGGCATGGCACAGACCAGAGATGTAGAAGCTGGTCAGGAGTTTTCTAAGGACAGCAGGGTACTATCAGAAATTTGTATCCAATTACAGTGCCCTGGCTGCTCCCCTATCTGGCCTGGTGAAGAAAAATATGCCTAAGAAAATTACCTGGGAACCAGCCTTTGAAAAAGCCTTTACCAGACTGAAGGAAGCACTGTACAGTGCTTCGGTATTGACAAGTCTTGATATAGCAGACCCTTTTTAGTCCAGACTGATGCCTCAGACATGGGTATTGGGGCAGTACTGAGTCAGACATCCAACCAAGGGAAAGATCACCCTGTAGTGTACCTGAGTAAAAAGTTACTTCCCAGGGAGCAGGCTTACTCCACTGTGGAAAAAGAGTGTCTTGCCATAGTGTGAGCCCTAAAGAAGTTACAGCCATACTTATATGGGCAGCATTTTGAGGTACAAACTGACCACAACCCCCTGGTTTGGCTGACACAAATGGGAAAAACTAATGGTAGACTATTAAGATGGAGTCTTGCCTTGCAAGGGTATGACATGAATATCTTACATAGGGCTGGAGTGACCAATCAGAACGCAGATGGCCTGTTGTGTCTATATGAGGAGTGAACTGACTTAGGGAGCTCATCCCATGCAGGGGATAGAACCCCCAAATTCAGTCTAGGTGGGGAAGAGTGTGATTCTTGGCCAGCTGGTTATGATTATTGAATGATATCTGTAATATACAAAAAATATAGTATGTGATTTATTTATTTATTTATTTATTTAGTTGTTTAACCAGGTATAGCACACTAAGCTGAAAGCTTTTTTACAGGAGCGACCTGGGAGCACAAGGAGGTTAAGTGACTTGCTCAGGGTCACACAGTATGCAAGTGGAAGCTGTGGGATTCAAACCCAGGTCTAGTCTGCTGGATGTCACCAAATTTGCAGCTCAGAGCCTTAGACCACTGTGCTATACTGCCTCACATAAGACAGCCTGGGCTTCCATGGGTGCCCCCCCCCCCAGAACTTGAGACTAAAGGTGATTCGGACCCAAAAGCAGACAGGAGGGTTACCCTGTCTGTTACCTGTTCACACTATTGTGCTCTGAGGTTGGCACCATGGGAGCAGAGGGACTGACCTGCTGAGTGAGTTTGTCACACTGCATATGTGTATGAAACAGAGATAACAGCTAACTGAGACAGGGCATTTTAAAATAAGGGAAAGAGTACAGAAAGTCTGTTAAGCAGTATGAAAGGGGAGAGAGAGGCACTGAAGCTAGGACCATAATGAACTACTCAGGACAGTGGAGAGGGCAGCCGCAAGGGTCTTTTAGGATGAGGAAAATGGTTCCAGGGAAGGCAGGAGAGGGGGCAGAGTAGAGGGGTGCAACAGGTGTGGGGCAGCGGTGTTCATGGAAACACCATGCAGGATAGGGTGCTGCCGATATGTATCAGACTGAGGCAACTGGAAGTGGAAATAAACAATCTAAGGGGTGAAATGGTGAGGAAGTGGAAGGACATGAGGCGGGAGTGAGAAACTGCAACTATAATGGTAATAGAGGGTTGCAGAGGGCTGGTGTAGGGGAAATAGGGAGGGAGAGACCAGCTGGAGACATGGAGTGAAGGGAAAGGGCACGGAGAGTCAGGGAGGAAAGGGTCCCAGACCAGGATGTGGGGGCAGTAATGGCTGGCAAGAAGTGAAGTTTAGAGGTAGTGGGACTCGATGGTCTCAAGGAAAGGCACATACCTCAGTAGCAGGGGGAAATGAAACACTCAGTATCCAATAGGTACACACCTCTAGCAGACAGAATTGGGAAGTGAGTTCAAAAAGGATCGGAGAAACATCAAGTATGGCCCAGTGAAAATGGATGGGTGGAAGGGAAGAAAGAGATAGAAGCAGGGGTAGAAAGGTGGGTAAAGGGGAGGGGGTAGAAGGAGGAGGAGGGTTTGGGAAAAGTTTAAAAGCACAGAGAGAGGCGTGGAGGGGGGAGATGAACAAGGAAGGGAATCAGAAGATGCAGGGGGAGCAGAGAGGCAAGGAGGGGAGCAAGGGGGGAAGGGGCAAGAAGGTAGCAGAGGGGAAGGCAGGAGGCAAAAAAGGGACACAGGTAAGCAGGAAAGGTGAAGAAGGGGGAGTTAAGGGACAGGAGGACATGGATCTCTTTGAGGGGGCAGGAGTAGGAAGGGGGAATAAATGCCCTGGGACAACACTCAGCCAGAGGAGGTGGGCATGGTTAAGGGGAAGAGTAGTCTTGCAGAAAGGGTGGAAGTGGGAAACACATCAGTGGTAAGGGAAGGGTGGAGGGGGTCTGGGGTGAAGTGGAGGGAAGACGGGAATGGGGACAGAGCTCTGAGGGCACATGGGAGCAAGTCAGACAGGGAGGGCACTAGGGGAGGGGGTGATGGAGTGGGGAATAGAGGGGGCATGATGAGCAATGATTGTGACACAGTAGTGCAGGGTGGGGGGTTCAGATGAACAGGATGGGGTGGTCTCTCAAAGCAGTAACAATCAGAAAAGGAAGGAGGGAGGGAGGGAAGAGAAAGGAGGAAGGAAGCATACTAGTGCTGGGAGACTCCATGCTGAAGGGGGTACGATGGACAAGTAAAGGGGAAAGGCATAGTTGCATATGGGTAGTCAGTACCTGGGATGACGACAGGTAGGGCAGGCCAGTCTATTCTTAAGTGTGTAAGAAGGGGTATGCTGAAACTGCATGCTGTGGTGCACTTGGGTATGGACAACTTGGCTGGTGAAACAGTGGAGGTGGTAAGGGAGAGGTTCGAAGGAACTGCGGAGGTTGTGTGAAGAGGTAGGGGGATCAGTTGCCTTCTCTGATGTACTACAGGTGCCCTGTGCATGTATAGTGAGGAAGGGTAGAACTGAGGAATTCAACACCTGACTGAGGGAATGGTGTCGATCTAAGGGGTATGGAATAGTGGGAGGGTGGGGCAGGGTCTGGGACAATAGTAACATATTTGCAGGGGACAGATTACACTTAAGTAGGGAGGGTTAGAGGGTGTTAAAATGGGGGATAGCAGAATAGATAGGGACAAAGGTTAATTTAAACTAAAGGGGGGTAGCAAGTGCGCAGCTAGATAGTGTTGTCTCCGAAGAGGGGAGCCTAAGGAGCCTACCCCCTGTACAAAGAAGGATGAATCCAGGGTGTGGTTGATGGAGGGGGTTAAGAAGGACAGGATAAGGGGTAAGGAAGGAAGGGGATCAACTTGGAGGGTTGTATCCTTGAATGCTAGAAGCCTAAGTAACAAAATTGAAGAACCTAAGGCTCTACTGGTGGGGGTGGTGGGGGTGGACATAGCGGCAATCACCGAAATATGGGCCAGCCAATTCCAGGACTGAGACCTAATGATCCCAGGGTATAGGATCTACAGGAAGGATAGGGGGGGGAAGGGGGGTGGCAATTTACATGAAGGGGAGGATAAAGTGTGTAAGGGAAGAGGGGGAGGGGGAGGAGGGTAGAACCGAGGGCATGTGGCTGTAGTTCCAGGAAACAAGAAATAGGACTTTCAGGATGGGGTGCTGTATAGGCCACTAGCTCAGGAGGAGGACTTTGATAGGGAGCTTGCAGAGCAAATTAGGAAGGTGTGCAGGAAGTGTAACACAGTGACTATGGGGAACTTCAATCTGCCAGGCATGGATTGCATTACCCCAGCCACATCAAGTGCTAGGGAACAGATACTCCTGGAAGCATTCTAGGACTGCTTCATAGCACAGTTGGTAACTGAGCCGACTAGATTGGGTAATACACTGGCTCTAGTTCTATCCAACAGAGAGGCCGTGAGGGACTTGGGGGTGGCAGACCCACTGGCAGGGAGTGACCACAAATCCGTGTGGTTCATGCTCAACATGGGCAGGGAGGTGGTGGGTATAGGGACCAAGGTGGTTGACTTCAAACAGGCTGATTTCAGATGAATGGGTGAGATCACAGGTGGGGTACCTGGCAGGAATTCAACCACACTGGGATGTGAACCAAAAATGGGAAAAAATCAAAATGGGGTTTGTGGAGGATACTGGGACCTGTACCAAATTACAGAGCAAGAAGGGATGGGCTAAGAAGCCAAGCTGGTTGGGTAAGGAAGTTTTAGATAAGGTGAGGGCAAAAAAAGTAGTATTCAGTACATATAGGAAATCTGGGAACGGGGAGGATAGGGAGGAGTATGTAAAGTCCAAAGAAATTACCAGGAGTGATAGGGCGGCCAAGGCCTCCATGGAACTGAGGCTGGCTCGGAGGATCAATGATAGGAAAAAGGACTTCTACCAATACATACAGGAGAGAAGGAGCCAAGGACCAGATAGTGAGGCTCAAGAAGGACGGGGGGTGGGCAGAGAAAGGAACAGGCAGAAGCACTAAATCAGTACTTCTGTTCCGTATTCATGAGGGAGAAGGGTGAGCAGCTATCGGGGGGGATGGGAAGGGGGGAAGGGACGACAGATGGGGTAATCACTGAGGGCAGGGTATTGGAGCATCTGAGGGCTTTGAGGGTGGATAAGGCAACAGGACCAGATGGCATACCTCCCAGGGTACTGAAGGAACTGGCGGAGGTGCTGGCTGGGCCACTGGCAGACCTATTCAATACCTCCCTGGACACAGGGTGTGTGTCACAGCACAGGAGGATGGCCCACATGGTGCCCGTCCATAAAAGTGGCCCTAAGGATGAGCCAGGCAATTACAGACCTGTAAGTCTAACATCCATCATGTGGAAGCTAATGGAGATAATCCTGAAGGAGAAGCTGGTGACATTTCTGGAGGACAGTGGACTCCAGGATGGTCATCAACATGGGTTTGTCTCCAGAAGGTCCTGCCAGACTAACCTAATTAAGTATTATGACTGGGTAATAAGGGAATTGGACAAAGGTAATGTGGTGGATGTCATATTTTTGAACTTCAGCAAGGCCTTTGATTTAGTGCCACATGGGAGGTTGAGGGGGGAGAAATTGAGATATATGGGGTGCGGACTAAGATGGGCTCCTGCAAACAGGCGGTAAAGTCCCTGAAGCACAGACACTACACCGATCAGCAAAAAGATGTACTTGGCAACCCACATCATTTCTGGGCCTCAGTAGGTTCCCTTCTAGACCCTAAGCCTAACAAGCAAATCACATAGCTAAACTCCCCATTGGGTCTTATCACTGAACCTGGTGCAATTGCGGACACTTTTAACAGAATGTTTATTGACCTCATGCCATATACTAGTAAGCTCACTTCTCAGCCTCCCACTGACCAGAACAGCTACCCACAATGCACCCAACCACCCCCAATGCTACCAGTCCTCCAACATTTCACTTCAAGTCTATCGGCCTAAACATTACTATCAAAGTCCTCAAGTCACTACCAGCCAGAGGCAGCCCAGGTAGTGATGGGCCATACCCTACCTTCCTAAGGCTGCTCTCCCCAGCTATTGCTAATCCCTAACATTCATCTTCAAACTTGCCCTCACAACCTCGACAGTGCCTGACCTGTGGAAGCATGCTAATGTGATATACATTTTTAAGACTGGTGACCCCCTCACTCCAGAAAATTATAGACCCATCTCCCTCCTCCCACACCTGAGCAAACTACTAGAGAAAATCATTCACCACCAATTATCTGACCAACTAGAAAAACACCTCCTCCTGTGCCCTCTCCAGCACAGCTTTTGGAAAAACCTCAGCACCTCGTCTGCCTTGGCTCAATTCTCCAACCATGTCCTTAGGAACATGGATCAGGGCAAAGCCACTGGCACAGTGTTTGTGGACCTGTCAAAGGCTTTTGACCTCATTGACCACCATCTCCTCTACTCCACACTGCCGAACTTTGGCTGCTTTCCAGACATTATTAGGTGGTTCTGTAGTTACCTCGCAAACAGGTCCCAGTCAGTCTTGATAGGGAATGACTCCTCTGCTGTGCTGCCTCTCAACTCTGGAGTACCCCAGGGATCAATACATGGACCCCTACTCTGTTCGATATTCATTAATGATCTCCCTACTGAAACCATAAAATGCCAGACCCTCCAGTATGCTGACAATTTAGTCATCTATCATAGTGAAAAATCCCTTGAGTCCCTACCTACCACCCTCACACTAAACTATGGAGCAGCTCAGGACTGGTTCCTCTCCAGAAAACTTCTCAGAAATGAGAAGAAGACAAAGCCAGTGCTCTTCGGTTCTAAACCATTCCTAGCAAAGATTGCAAAATCAAAGGCCACCCTCCAGATTGCCTCCCTTGCTGGCACTCCCCTCAAAACTGTCCCCTCTTTCAGATACTTAGGTGTGACTCTAGATCCCTCCCTTACTTTCAGTGAACACATCAGTAACACAGTAATGAAAATCCACCAAAAGCTAGGTGTGGCCTATCGACACAATCAATATCTGACCCCCGAAGCTCACCTAGCCATTGCACAAGGAAATCTGCTGCCCTTTCTCAATTACTGCTCCCCTGTATACTCAACTGTGCCCCCTTCACTATGCTTGCACCTGAACACCACAAATAACTCCATTTGTCTCTTTGCCCTACAAGCCCCTTTCTCCACCCATCACTGCTCGCTATATCAGTCCCTAGGCTGGCTCACACTTCAGGGGTGTTTTGACTTTGCAATGGGTTATCTAGTTGACAGCGCACTCAAGAACTTTCAGCTGTCCCCTTACTCTGCTCTACTCTCTGGCAGGGTATTCTCTCAGTGCCTACGAGCTTTCTCAGTCCCCCCTCTGGAAGTCCCTCACATCACTACTTCTATGGGTAGCAAAGCTTTCTCTGTCTCTGGCCTTTCCCTCTGGAATAGACTCCCATTGTCCATCCGGTCGCTCACCTCTCAGCAGTACTTCAAATCAAGCCTAACAGCATGGCTACTGGCTGGGACCACTTGTACCTGTAACAGTTCTCTAGACAGACCCAGGTCCCTAAACCCGCCCTAGTTCCCACTACCTACCAAAGCAACCACCCCCCAGTATCTATCCTACTGAACAGTCAAGATGTACTGAAATTTTAATTTAGCCATTCTCTGCTAGCACCTGATCCATTGCTTTACCTACTAGTTGCCAGGTTTCCCTTTGACTGTTTGTTCATATGTTTGTATGCACCATTGTACAGTGTTATGGTCTCCAACACAACGTATCATTTTCTTTTTTTTTTTTCTCAGACATGCTATGACATGTATACAACCTCTGCTGAAGACTTTTTTCAGCAGTCTCATTTTCATACAACTGTATTGTATTGTATTGATTACTGCTTTGATCTATTGTAGTTGTGTGCTATGGCTGCCACCAAGTAGCCCAGGTCATTACTGAAAACAGTCCTCTGAATTAGCTTGCTTACCTGGGTAACAAAGACATACATACATACATAAATAAATAAGATGGTTAACTGGATCGAGAATTGGCTACAGGGAAGACAGCAGAGGGCAGTGACTGTGGGGGAGCCTTCATCTCCAATGGTGGTGTCGACCAGGGTGCCACAGGGATTGGTTCTGCGGTTGGTGTTGTTTGGGATATTCATTGAGGACATCTTGTAGGGCATCAGGAATAATATCAGCCTCTTTGCTGATGATACCAAGTTGGGGGTGGTGGTGAATGACAAAGAAGGATGGCAGGGACTGCAGGATGACTTGACTAAACTGGTGGGGTGGTCAGAAGCATTGCAGCTGGGGTTCAATGCAAAAAAGTACAAAGTACTGAACTCTGGAGCAAAGAACCCAGGGAGGAGTTACCAGCTGGGTGGAGTACAGCTAGGAACCACTGAGGAGGAAAAGATCTTGGGGTGGTTGTAACGGGGAAGATTAATAACTTTGAGCAGTGCAGGAAGGTGTTAGCAAAGGTCAACAGGATGCTGGGGTGTTTTGTGAGAGGACTCTTCTCCAGGAACAGGAGGGTGATCCTGCCTCTCTACAGGTCACTGCTCAGGCTACACCTGGAGTACTGCATGCAGTTCTGGTGCCCATATCTAAAGAAAAATATCAGATTACTTGAAGAGGTACAGTGCAGAGCAACTAAGATGATCCAGGGACTGGGGGACAGGCCATATGAGGAGAGACTGAGGGAGATGAATATATACTCCCTGGAGGAAAGGAGGGATCCAGGAAATATGATTGAAACATTTAAGTACTTAAAGGGGATTAACAAGACTGGAACAAAAGAGATATTTAAGTTAATGAGGGGGAAATTTAAGTTAAGGAGTGGGAGGGACATGAGAGGTCATTGTCTGAGATTGGAGGGTGGAAGATATAGGAGGGAAATGAGGAGGCACTTCTTCACAGAGAGGGTGGTGGCTGATTGGAACACTTTGCAAGAGGAGATGGCTTCATGTAAGACAGTGGGGGGATTTAAAAGAGGATGGGACAGGGTGAGAGGGGGCATTATTGTGAAGGGGGATGGGTCAGCTGCAATGTAAGGTTGCTAGCTGCACATTTGAGAAGGCTTGATAGATCATGTGGTCTGTTTCTTCTGGCTAATTTGTATGTAGTCACTGACGGCATCTGGCAGGATGCCTACGGTTAAAATGTGCTGAGGATGGGAGGTGAACATCTAGTCTAGTAGGGAGTGTTTTGAGGAGTGCAGATTGAGATGGACGGGTTCAGCGATGAGTGAGGTTCAAAGATTCGATCAAGTGAATACTGGGCTTTGAGGCAGGGGAGAGCCAGTTGAGGTTGAAGTCTCCTAGGAGGATGAGTTCACCAGAGGCAGCAAGCAAGATAGCAGATGAGATGGAGTTTACCGGGGAAGGGGGACTTGGGAGAGGAATAGATAACACCAACAAACATAGGGAGGGTGAAGGGAAGGGATAGCTTAAGTAACAAGAGCTCATGTGAGGAGGGGAGTGACTCATAGAAGGAGATTGAACAAGAAAGGGAGTACTGAACATAGACAGCAATGCCACCACCTCTCTTACATTGGTCCTAAGGAAAGAGTGGAAGTCAGGGAGATCTAGGTTAGAATTAGGCACCCTAGAGGACAGTCAGGTTTCAGTGATGCACAGGATATCAGGGTAGTGTTGGGAGACCTAGACTTTGACAGAGTCAAGCTTAGGAAGGCGACTTCTTGCACTGAGGTGGAAGAGAGTTAGGCCCTTGAGTAGCGCAGTGGGAAAGGATGAGGACCAACTAGGGTTGGATTCAATGTCATCTGCAAGAAGAAGAAGAAGGAAAAGAAGGAGAATAGAGTGAGACTTCCACCATTTTGAATAGGGGAAGGGAAGAGTGAAACACAGAAACATAGACTTTGATGGCAGATAAGGACCGCTAGGCCCATCTAGTCCACCCATTTCCCTACCTACAGGATAGACCGCAGATCCTAGTTAACCAACAGCCTATTTCTTCCTACCCCTCAAAAGAATTGCCTTATGTCTGTCCCATGCATTCTTGAATTCTCCCACAGTTTTAGACCTCACAACCTCCTCAGGAAGGCTGTTCCATGCATCCACTACCCTCTCTGTGAAATAATACTTCCTCACATTGCCCCTGAACCGCCCTCCTTCTATCTTTAAATTGTGTCCCCTTGTTCTTGCAAGTCTCTTTTTCTGAAAGGTGCTACCCTCTTGGACTTTGTTGATTCCACTGAGGTACTTAAAAGTTTCTATCATGTCCCCATCCCTTCTTTCCTCAAGGGTATACATATTAAGCTCCTTTAGTCTCTCCTCATATGGCTTCTCTTGCAGACCCTGCACCATTTTAGTTGCCCTCCTCTGGACTGCCTCTATCCTGTCTATGTCCTTGTGGAGATGGGGTCTCCAGAACTGGACACAGTACTCCAGATGGGGTCTCACCAACTGTCTGTACAGAGGGATAACCACTTCCTGTTTTCTGCTGATGATGCCTCTCCCTATACATCCCAGTATACCCCAGCCCTCCCTACTGCCTTCTCACATTGCTTGCTAAACTTAAGGTCATCTGATATGATTACCCCAGGTCTCTTTCCTTTTTGTTGTTGTTACTACCTCCCACCCATTGCATATTCTTCCCTGGGTTCTTGTTTCCCAGGTGCATTATTTTGCACTTCTTTGCATTGAATCCTAGTTGCCATACTTCTGACCATTCCTCCAACCTTGCCAAGTCCCTTTTCATCCTTTCCATGCCTCCTTGTGTGTATATCAACCCTGTTGCAGATCTTTTGTCATCTGCAAAAGGCATATAATTTTCCTTCCAGTCCCTCTGCAATGTCACTGATGAAGACATTAAAAGGACTGGACCCATACTGAACCCTAGGTACCCCACTAGTAACCCCATTTCTTCAGAGTGGACTCCATTTACAATTACCTTCTGTGTCCTGTTGTCCAGCCAATGTTTTACCCAGGCTACCACCCTGGGTCCCACCCTGGCTGGTTAATTTGACTATTAATCTTTTGTGTGGGACTGTGTCAAATGCCTTGCTAAAGTCTAGGTAGGCCATGTCCACAGCCCCTCCCTGGTCTACTACTTTGGTCACCGAGTCAAAGAAATCTATTAGATTCATCTGACATGACCTTCCCGCTGTGAACCCATGCTGCCTTGGGTCCTGTGCTCCACTGGCCTCTAGGTACTCAACTATTCTTTCCTTCAGAAGTGACTCCATCACTTTCCCTACCACAGATGTCAGACTGACAGGTCTGTAGTTTCCTGCCTCTGTCTTGGTCCCACTTTTGTGAAGGGAATCACATCCGCTCTCCAGTCCTCGGGTACCACACCATCCTCCCATGATTTATTAAAAATAGTAGCCAGTGGTTTCACTAGTTCCTCACTTAATTCTTTTAGAATTCTGGGGTGAATTCCATCAGGACCCATTGCTTTGTCCACCTTCAGTTTTAGGAGTTCTTGCAGAACCCTTTCTTCTGTGAAAGGACTGGGATCGACCCCCCTATCAAGAGTGCTTCTGTTAATTGTATTAGGCACTTCCCCCTCCTCTTTTGTGAATACTGAGCAGAAATATTCATTCAGTATTCCTGCTTTTTCACTGTCCCCTCTGCCCACCCACTGCTCATTCTATTCAGCCTCACTATCCCTCCTTTGTCTTTCTACGTCGCTGATGTACCTATAAAAGGTTTTATTCCTTCTTAACTGAATTGGCTATCTTTTCCTCAGTTTGGGCCTTTGCTATTCTGACTTCCTCCTGCTTCCTTCTGCCTTGACTGGTACAGCTCTCTGTCCTGCTCCTTCTGTGTTTCCTTATACTTCCGAATGCTATCTTTTTCTTCCTGACTTTCACAGCCACCTCTTTTGAGAACCATAGTGGCTTTTCTTTCATTTTGATTTTGTTTATTTGCTTCACAAAGGCTTGTTGCCTCTGTGATGGCGCAGTTTCGATAATTCCCATTGTTGCTCCACACCTCCTTCTAGCCTGTTTGCTAGTGCTTTTCTGAGGCACTCTCCCATCTTGTCAAAGTCAGCCCTCCTAAAGTCCAGTACCCTCACTTTGTATGGCTTGACTCTGTAGCTGAGTTTAACGTGAACCACACTGTTTGATGGTCACTTGTCCCCAGATGGCAACCCACTTCTAGATCTGAGATCTTCTCACTGCCCCTGCTTGAGAGCACGAGGTCTAAGATTGCTCCCTCACGAGTGGGTTCCAAACTAGCTGTCTAATGCCTGCCACCTGTAGGGCATCAAGAATGGCCCTGCTCTTGGATGTGGCTGCAGCAAATGTGCTCCAGTTAACATCTGGCATATTCAGGTCTCCCATCAACAGTATCTCCCCTTTCTCTGCCATTCTAAGAATGCCTTCTATCATATCCTTGTCCATTCCCTCCCCCTGACATGGGGGTCTGTACACAACCCCTGTGCGGATTGTGGTGCCTTTTCCAGTCTCCAAGGTGACCCACAGTGCCTCCTCTCCTCCCTGTTTACTCTTTTGTTCAGTTGCTTTTATCCCTTCCTTTACATAGAGAGCTACTCCTCCCCATTCTCCCCTGCCTGTCTCTCCTGTAGGTTATGTACCCTGGTATGTTAACATCCCAGTCATGGTTCTCTGTGTACCATGTTTCTGTGACTGCTACGATATCCAGGCATCCCTCTTCCATTAAGGCCATCAGCTCAGGGAGCTTGTTGCCCAGACTATGGGCATTGGTACTCATTACCCTCCATTTCCTGATGGCCTTACTCCCTTTTGCCCCATCCCTGTCCTTCTTGCCTTTGTCACTTTCTCTATTTATCCCTGCTCTTCTCCCTATCGACACCTCTGTGTTGGTGTTTGCCGCACTTAGTACATTGATTATTTGGGGGGGCTAGGATTTCCCCTCCCAGACAGATGCAGCCCATCATGCCAGTATAGGCTTGCATCACTCCAGGTGGACCCCCAGTCCCCAATGAAGCCAAATCCCTGAGCTCCACACTAGTTTTTTAACCACTGATTGAATCCCGTGTTGCGGAACACCCTAGCCTCTTCTATGCCATAGATGGGTAGCACCTCCGAGAAGGTTACCATGCGTGCTACTTGACTAAGGCCCCTCCCCAATTCCACAAACTCTTCCTGCACTTCTCTAATCCCTTTCTTAGCCGGGTCATTTGTCTCTAGGTGGACAATGACATCCAGCTCCCTTCCCTGTGCAGCTGCTCTGGCAATCCTGAGGATTCGCTCCCTGTCCCTCTAAGCCATGGCACCAGGCAGGCACCTTACCTCCCTCTCCCCTTCCTCCCCCAGTTCTACCTTCCTAACAATGGAGTCCCCCACCAGGATTTGTTTCCTTCCCCTGCAGGGTCCCCTGCCACCCTCCTGTGGGTCTCCTTTGTGGAGGTTCCCAGCATCCTCCTTGGTCTCCACTGTGGGTGCCTCCATAGAGGAACCACACTTTGCCAGAATGGCATAGGAATTGTGGAGAGGTACAACTGGAGGGATGCACCTCTGTTCCACCACTGTCAACCTCCCTGAGCCCACTGTGGTCCAACCGCTCCTCTTTCTTGGCAACCTCTGAGGCAACTGCAGTGGCAATGGTGGTCCCTGGATGAAAGAGGAGGTCCCACAAATCCTGGCCAACTCAGCCTGGAGATGAGCAACCTCCTCCCTCAGCCCAGAGAGGTGCCTGCAGATGGGACAACACCGCATCCTCCAGAACATCTCCCGGAAGACTGCTGCTCCACAGCCACTGCACTGCACCACTCCAATCATGTTTTATTTCTGGCCTCTTAACTGTTTGCAATCCTTACTCTTTCCTCTGTTTTTTTTCTCTCTCTCTCCTTACTTTCTGCCTGTGTGCCTTTAAGCTCCCTGATTGTCCTGTTCTGAGACAAGAATATCCTATATTTCAGTAGACCACTTACTTGCTCAGAGGCAGACCTCCAGCAGCTAGAGGGGGCTGGAGAGCTACTCTTGCCCTTCTAGGATGGTGGGTCCTTGGTGGTTCTGTGATCACTCACTTCCTGCCCCTAAACAGGAAGTTCCCGTTGTCAGTCAAATCCTGTGCCTATAAAAATAGAACTAGCTTTGAGTGAGGGAAATAAGAGAGTGGAGTGAAAAGACAGGTACGGTGGAGGGATTCAATGTTCAGAAAGGGAGAAAGTAGCAGATGGGAGTGTATTTGGTGGGGCATAGGAGAGGATAAGTAGAGAGAGAGAGATGGAGAGAGTGGTGGTTTGGGTGGGGTAAGGAGACAGGAGAGGATGAGGAAGGACTGGGGTGTGAAGAGGGAGAGCAGATTGGGAGGAGGGGAGATGGGTGGGGATATGAGAAAGGCAAGGTAGAGAAGGCAGGGGAGGGGCATGACTAGGAGGCAGTGACTAAAGGGAAAGACTAGAGAGAGAGAGAGAGAGAGAGAGAGAGAGGAGTTACAGAGGAGGTAGGTTGAGACAGATGAGCGGATAGCCATCTCAGAGCCAAGCTGCAGGAGGATAGCATGTGCCAGCTGGAGCAGAGAGGATAAGCAAACTCATGATGGGGTTAGGGACAGAAAGTGGAGGCTAGTGAGATGAGGTACAATGGGGTGCAGTGCAGGTAACGAAGCTTCAGATATGCAGAGCACTAGTGATTAATATAGTAAGTACAGCTGAGAAAGAGCAGCTAAGAAGCATTAGGCATAGTGAGTAGGCTGTGCAGCAGTCAGAGACTCAGGCTGGGGAACTAGACACAAAAACTTAGGCATACTGTTTGAGAAGTAGTGAAAACTGACACTATGACTGTATACAAGAAGTTAAAACAAAATTGGGGGAGCTTAAACTAAATGGGAAAGTAACAGGCAAACAACAGTGTGGTGGCGCAAGGTATATAAATGAGGACCAAACAAAAATAGCAACAAATTAGGAGTAGTAGCAGGACAATTCAGTGCATATCTAGGGGATGAGATGCAAAAAGCAACTAGGTGGCACATGAGAGGTACAATACATTTACAAATAGAGAGAAAGCTGTGATTGTCTGGTAGTCTTCCAATACCCTTCCCCTGGAATAAAAACACTGGCACATGTCTTGGATAAAATGGTCACAGTCATGCATTTATTGAAAAAGACCACACCTAAACAGCACTGTGCGCATCTGGGAGGATCCTCCCCTCACTAGGCCCCGTAACATGCTGGTCTTTAGTCACAGGCTAACTCAGGTGTGTGTCCGATTTCCTGTGGTACATGGTAAGGTCATTATGGCCAAGGCTCTTGCAGCATCCCCCATCCAGTGCCACTGTCCCTGCAGGGCACCTGATGAAGGTGGACCATGACCCCCCATCTAGGTCCGGGTCCATAGTCTGTCACCTTCATGCCGACCAGGGATGACAATGAGCCCTTCAGATGAGTTTGACCTGTCCCACCTCCTTTTCCTTGTTACTTCATTCTGCGATCCTCCCGAGCTGCCACAGAACAGACCCCGTCCAACCCCCCAAGTCACTCACTCCCACTGTTCCTCCAAGATCTGCACCAATGCTTTCACTACCATAACTAAGCCTTCCTCTTTAATTTGCCCATTCTCACCCACCATAATTTGGTGGGAAGCCTGAATTTTGCCATGTCTTACCATGGTCTTCCCTACTGACTCCATAAAGGTCCCCATCGCTGTCTTGATATAATTGCATGCCCGTTAATGGACTCCACCCCCCTCAGCATGTGGCCAGTGCCACCTCTGAATCAGCTGTGGCTAGATGAGAACTGTATGGGGCCATCAGCTTCTTATGGTATGAAAAATCCTCCTTCATTGATAGCAGAAAGTCCACCACCTTCTGAGCTCCCAGATCTTCTCCCCCGTGGTATACCACAAACACATTGGGGCTCTGCTGAGTCCTCTCATCCACCCTCAGCTTTGGAAGCAACTCATTCCAGAGCATGCTCTCCATGCCCAACTGCCTGACTCGGGCTCTCAGGTGGCATTTTCCCAGGGACTTCTTTCCTGTCCTGGTGGATGCTCTCACTGCTGCCTGATGGATAAAGGAATGACCACATATCCATATGGTCTTACTGGCCTTCAGGAACCCTGGAAAAGACAACCGAAGGTTATTGCAAGTGCGGGTGAACATACCACAAGAATGCCTGGGACTTCCAGTGCCCAGAGCCTGGATCTTTCCACCTGCCCAACCCAGGCTCCTTGTGTTAGTTGCTGTCCCAATACAGAAGGAATGAGAGCCATACTCCCTAGAGTCCAACCCTGCCTGCTGAATGGCCTTATTTAAAAATATACTGAAACTTGTATGCAGTAACCACCTAGCCATTTTTGTGTTGGAAAAAAGCTTCCCCCTTTTCTAGGCTCAAGACCATGTACATCTGGATCCATTCCTCCTCTGCCAGCTAACCCTGGGGGGGAGCCTCATTAGGCACAACTGACCCTTCCCTCTCTGATCCATTTTACTCTTTCATAATCACACCCAGATCCCCTGCTCGGCTGCCACAACATCTCCTTGTTGCAAGCTAGCGCTCACCGCAAAATGCATAGGCTGGGTGAGCTCTGAAACCCTAAATGTCCCACACAAAGTGACCAAAAACATAGTGTCAAGCAGGCGTACCTTCTATGGGGTCCAGCACACCTGAGGCAACTCTTCCCATTTCATGCCAGAATTGCCGTTGTGATGGGGAGCCACGTGTCTTGATGGGAAGTCTGCGACTTCCCCCACCCTTCTAGGACATTCCCAACCTTGAAGGACCTCGTGGTGTCCATGACTCCCAACACCTGGGAGAATCAAGACAAGCCAGCAAGATGACTTCCCACCAGCCCTGGTGATAACCCTCTCTTCCTAGCCAGCACGATGTACCAGCACAGCTGTTCTACCGGGATCAGCCAAATCTCTGGCCAACCAGCCTCAGCTTGCACCACCCAGGTAATGCTCGACCCCCTCATTGATATACTTCCCTAGTCCTCAGTGCAATGGAATTACCTATGAATCTCTAAGTTAAGAAGTCACCACCCCCCCCACCACAAGAAGGGAGGTCCCATTCATGGTTGCTGCTCCACTTCGGGTGCCAACTCCCGAAAACATTTTCACTGTAAACGAGATAAAGCATTCGCAATTCCATTGTCAACACCAGGTATGTGAACAGCCTTAAAATATATATTCAAAAGTTGACATTTTAGCACAAAGCTGAGCATCAAGTCTTCCACTTGCCCTTTCGGTCCAAGCTGACCATTAATGGTGTGTACCACGCCCATGTTATCAGTCCAGAAAAGAACCTTTCAGTTCTTCAGCCAGGGGCCCCATAGGCACAAAGCCACCACAATGGGAAAGAACTCCAGCAACGTAATGTGTCTGTATAGACCCACCCCTTCCCATTCCAGTGGCCATCATGCCACACTCCATTCCCACTGAAAGTAGGCCCCCAAACCCAAGCCACCCAGCTGCATCTCTAAACAGCTCAAGAGGCTGGTTCCCATCTTCCTCCTGCCACAAAGCTACCCCATTAAAGTGACTCAGAAATATCCAGCACACCTATAAGTCATCTCGAAACCCTTCTGTGACCCAGAGCCTGTGATATGACTTCCTGCAGCCCCTGCCCAGCATCACCATGCACTGCAAAAATATCCTCCCCATAAGGATAACATGACATGCAAAATTGAGACGTCCCACTAACTGCTGCAACTGACGCAACGTTACCTTTGTGGCCCCTGCCATCATGTCCAACATGGATTGCAAGCCTCCCAGCTTGTCCTGGGGTAAACGGCATGGGCATCCAGCCATGTTGATCTCAATCTGCAGAAAAATCATCACAGAGCTGGGTGACTCTACCTTACCTGGTGCTAACGGCAAGCCGAAGTTCGGGCAGATCCTGACAAATACAACCAGCGTCTCCCTGCAATCCGCCTCTCCCTCAGTCCCACAAACAAAACATTTTCATGGTAATGCATGACAACAGGATTTCCCACCTTCTGTGCCATAACCCAATGTAAGAAGAAGCTAAACTTCTCAAAAAGTGTGCACGCCACCGCTCAATCCATTGGCATGCAGTTGTTGATATAATACTCCCCTTCAGATTTAATGCATAGGAGCTCCCGGTCATCCAGGTGCAAGGGTAATTGGTGAAAGGCAGACTCAATGCCTGCTTTGGCCATCAATGCTCATGGTCCTGCCCTGCACACCATCTCGATGGCCTGATCAAAGGACTCATATTGAACCGATGTATGCCTTGGGTCAATATGGACATTAACTGAGTCCCCCTCAGGAAAAGAAAGGTGATCGATCATCCTAAATCCCCCCCATGCTTTTTTGGGCACTAACCTGAAAGGAAACAATCTCAGGAAAGGCAGGGGAAGTGAGCCAAAAGGGCCACTCACCCTCCCCAGCCGCATCTCTTTTTCCAGTTTTTCCCAGACAATCTATGGATGGTCACATGCTGACTTTAAGTTCTCAGCCTCGCTTCCGCATCATGGGCCAGAATATTGAATATTGAAGCCAAACATGAACCCTTCTTCTAACAGGATGGTGATTTCTCTTTCCGTTTCTGTGCCAACCAGGGCTTAATCCTGTCCACTCTTACCAGGGTGGACAGGCTTGTTTCCCTGAGGCTTTCTGGGCCTTCTACCTTTCCCTTGAAAATTCCCTCTTGGTGAGTTGGGTGAGGCGCACTGCATGAAGGGGTGCTACTGATCGCAGGCTATGCAGATACTGTATGCTGAAACCAGCAACTGGTCCTTACACATTTTGACTGGTTATAAGCATAGCACACCTGTGAAGGCAACCACCCTCTTTCGGACCTCTGCGAGGCTACTGGCCCTTATGCCAGGCCTTTGTCAGTATGCAACCCCCCCCACCATGCATCACCTCCACTGATAAGGTCATATCCACCATCTTCCAACCCCGAAGCACTATCCTTATATCTCTGGCATTGAAACTCCTTGCCGTACTCCAGTCATGCATTACCCCCCTTCCTGCAGTGCATCAACATAATTCTATGCTGATACATGAGCAATCCCAGTCCCTGATCCTTATCAGCCTGTAAAATGGTGCCAACATAAATAGAAAATGTTGTAATCCAATTATAGAACATGTGAGGTACTTTCACTGGTTTCTTCTCTGTCTCACCTGATGTTTCTTTCTTCTTTTTCTCCTGCTCGACTGGCCAATTTACCAGGGAGAACATATCCAAATACTCCCTGTTCCAGATCTGCTGCCTAACCTTGTCAGTCAGGTGTGTCCCCACTGGCTTATCTATTCCTGCATAGGAAGCAGGCAGAGGTGTGGTGGCTGCCAGGGTCACTGAGGCTCTGGCCTCTGCCATCACCGTGGCCCTTTCCTGGCCCCTGCAGCCAGTGCAGTCACCAAGTCTGTCAATTTATCCAACATGTTGTCCATTGCAGATCCCACTTGACTGCCTGCTTGCTCAACACCCGGCTCCACTGCCCAGACTACCAGTTCCTCCATGGAGCCTGGGCTTCAGACCAGTGTCTCCTGCTGGACCAGCAGAACCTTGTAGTTTTCCAGTCCATCTTCCTCCGCCTGCCCCCTGCCCAGGACTGTGCTAAACACTTCCAAGGCTAACCCATCAGTAAGCTGCCTTACCTCAGCTCTTTCCTTTCCTGTCCATGGCATTCTTGAAACCTTAGCCAGGGGTGCCATCTGACCCTCGGCCGGCTGCATCTTCAGGACACCCCCCACTCTGCTGCCGATGTTGAAAGGCCGATGTTGAAAGACCTGAGCTCTTTCCTTCTAAGACTGCTTGAAAGGCAGAGTAGAGAAACTTACCAGAGCAAGGGAGAAGGATTAAGACTTAGTTTGGCTAAGCAGATTTACTGTGTGGTGGTGTTTTTATTTTTTACTCACAGGGATTGCTACTGTTTGTTGCTAACATTTCATTGCTTTATTTTTTCTCTGATTCAAATTGTTGTTGCTGGTATACCTTCTTCTGCATTATTACAAGGTGTGCCTACAGGTGTGTGCTAACAGATTACTGCTGTAATCTTCTGATTCAAATTGTCTTTTCAAGGTATATCTTCTGTTACTGCTTTATTTTCTCTGGAGCAAAGTGTTTCTTACAGGGTATATCTTCTCTGAAATTATTACAGGTGGTGCTTTACAGGTTTTACAGTTTTATCTAACATTAGGATAAGCTTTCAGGGTTACTGCATTTGTTGTTTACTGATTGTTTCTGCTCTTACCTCCTTGTTCTTTCGTCCGTGGTTCTTCTTTTTTGGCAGGGGAAGGGCCCAGCCACCCACCCCCATCCCCAACCACCCCACACTACACTCCTTTTATAGGGTACCACAGTTGTAACATTTCCTGTGGCAGAACAGGAAGGCGGATCAGTGGGGCCTCCACAAGGTGATCTCATTTACAGGGCACTAGTAATTTAACTTGTTATAACAAGTTAAACAAAGCACAATTAAACCATTACTTGCATTTTTTCCTTCTAATTACTCTGACTAGGTTACAAACCCAGCAACTTATTTGGAATGGATTTCATTAACTGCAGGTACTGTGGAACAATTTTCAGAAGGACAGTCTTACAGGATTTAGGACACTGTCCTACATGCTGGGCCTTTTGAGATCTTAGGTCTCAGCTCCGGGCAGCATGGGCAGAGATTGCACGCTCAAATTTCATATTGAAGAGGAAATACATTATAAGAACCACCGCCATTTCCCCAGCATCCAACAGAAAAACCTCGACCGCAGAGGGTAGTTGGTCCAGGAGGTTGGCAGGTGGTTAGAGGAGCAAATCAGGTGCCCCATCACTCTCTGCTCTCCAACACATTACCTCCAAAAACCATATAAACACTACAAACAGGTATCTGCCTCTATCTCTGAAATCAAATAAAGAGGCAGAAGACACTGCAGAGCAGGACACTGCGGCACAGAGCTAGCACAACAATACTCACCCAAATCAGGAACCAAAACTAAACAAGCACAAAGGAAATCCAAAAACTTCTGATCATAGGAGACTCCATGATTCGGGAGTTGATACCCATCTCCAGCCAGGGTGATGGTCAGATGTCTCCCAGGTACATCAGCATGGAGAGACACTGACCAGACAAAATTGTTCACAAAGCAGGAGAAAACACTGATGTCCTAGTACACATAGGGACTAATGATCTCGCCAGCCGGGTCAGTTGAGGAGACCAAGGAACACCTGACTAGGCTGGGTGACAAACTATCATCTATTTCGTCTGGCATCTCCTTCTCTGAGATCCTGCCAGTCTGGGAGAAGGGAGCAGATGGACGGAAGGTCAGAGAAGGGAGATAGGGAGCTAAACACGTGGCTCAAGGACTGGTGCCAGGAAAAAGGACACAGATTTGTAGGGAACTGGCAACAGTTCTGGGAGCGAAAGTTCTTTAAATTTGATGGACTGCATCTGACTAAAGAGAGTCAGTGCATTGGGAGAAGTTTGGCGTCTTTGCAGAATATTTAAACTAGCAAATGGGAGAGGGTGCAGCACCCCATACGTCGAATGGAAGAACACCCTCCCCTCAGCTAGTGGTCAAACAGGAATTCAGCGTGTTTGCCATTCATTTGCATCACCAGGTAAGAAAAAGGTTTGTCTCCCCATATGATGCACAGGGTAATGCCAAACTTCACCCAACAACTAACACACCAAAATCTGGCCAATGGAAAATCATGTACACAATGCTCACAGCCTGGGAAATAAGATCCCAGACCTGCAGGCAATAATGTCAGAGGCTAAACTGGACATAGTAGCAATTAGTGAGACGTGGTTTACCAGTAACCACACTTGGGAGACTTCAGTACCTGGATATGTATTGTTCAGAAGAGACCGAGGTGCAAAAAGGGGGGAGGGTGGCCCTGTATGTTAATGAAAATATCAAAGCTACAGAAATTCAGAATACACATAAGGAGCCAGAAGAACTGTGGGTCACCCTGGAAACAGGTAATGGGACAGCCATAAGAACTGGGGTTGTCTACAGGCCCCCAGACCAGAGGGAGGACATAGACACATTACTGTTAGAAGATATACAAAACATGACAGCTAAAGGGGAGGTTCTGATAATGGGAGACTTCAACATGCCAGATACAGATTGGTCATACCAGCAGGAACATCTGCCAGAACTAGACTCATAGTGGATTCCCTGCAGGGGGAGGGCCTCAAACAACTGGTACAGCAACCCACAAGAGACAGGGCTATCCTAGATCTAGTACTGACTAACAAAGAAGGGATCACAGATCTCCAGGTAGAAGGTCACCTGGGGGCCAGTGACCATCACATGGTATGGTTCAATTTGGCTACTACATCTAAATCATCCCATTCCAAGGCAAAAATATGGGACTTCAGAGGAGCTGACTTTGATAAGATGGCCAACAGAGTTAAGCTAGCCCTGGCAAAAAGAAACACAGGTGAGGAGGTACAGGCAAAGTGGGCAAGCATTAAGGATGCAATACTTGAAGCAACATCCATTTGTGTTAGACAGAAAAGGAAGTGCAAAAGAAGAAAGAAACCACTTTGGTTCAAATATAGTAGCAGAAAAGGTCAGAGCCAAAAGGCTGGCCTTCAGAAAATATAAGGAACACAGCGGGATGAAGATAGGGAGGCATACCAAACTGCCCTAAGGGAAGCAGGTAAGGCAGTAAGGCAGGCAAAGTCCCAAACTGAGGAAACACTAGCACGAACAGTAAAGAAGGTGACAAGACTTTCTATAGATACATTAGTGAAAGGAGAAAGTCCAGAGGGGCATTCTAAGCTTAATGGAGAAAAGGGAGCATGTGAGGAGGAGGACCCTGTAAAGGCATCTATCCTAAATAGATACTTTGCTCAGTATTTACTGAAGAGAAGGTAGGGCAGGGCCCACAGCTCAGCATCATGGACACAGGGGGAGGGAGGTGAGCACTACTCCCTTCACAAAGAAAGGGTCCTACAAGAGCTTGCAAGCTCAGGGTGGATAAGGCAATGGGACCTGATGGCATACATCCCAGGGTACTTAAGGAGCCAAAGGAGGAACTAGCAGAGCCATTAGCAGAATTGTTTAGTGAGTCTCTGAGCACAGGAGAGGTCCCAGAAGACTGGAGAAAGGCTCATGTGATCCCACCCACAAGAGTGGTAGCAGGAGGAGGCGGGGAACTACAGACCGGTCAGTCTTACCTCAGTAGTGGGCAAGATTATGGAGGCATCCCTTAAGGAAAGGATAGTGCAACACCTGGAATCCATAGGGGCACAGGATCCAAGACAGCATGGGTTTACAAAGGAAGGTCCTGTCAAACTAATCTCATAGATTTCTTTGACTGGGTAACCAGAGTGGTGGACCAAGGGGAGGCAGTTGATGTCGCCTACCTTGACTTCAGCAAAGCTTTTGACACTGTTCCACATAGAAGATTGATAAATAAGCTAGTAGGCTCGGGTGGGTCGAAGTTGGTCAACTGGGTGGCAAACTGGTTGACTGGCAGAAAACAGAGAGTGGTGGTAAATGGTATACAGTCAGAAGAGATGCAAGTCACAAGTGGGTACCTCAGGGATCAGTCCTGGGGCCAGTCCTATTCAACATCTTCATTAGTGACCTCAGAGATGGACTAGAGGGTAAGGCTTGTCTGTTTGCAGATGACACCAAGATCTGCAACAGAGTAGATGATCCAGATGGGGTGGGCAGAATGAGAAGAGATCTGGATAAACTAGCAGAATGGTCAGAAGAGTGGCAACTGGGATTTAATGCAAAGAAGTGCAAAATCATGCACATAGGGAAGAGAAACCCTGAAGCCACTTATAGGCTGGGAGGAGTTGCTAGCAGTCACAAAGGAAGAAAGAGACTTGGGCATCATCATCACTGATGACCTAAAATCATCAAGCAGACCTCTAAAGCAGTAGGTAAGGCTAGGGGGTGTTAGGGTGTATTAGTAGGGTATCACAATGGTCAGAGGGAGGTAATAATCCTCTGTACAAGACATTGGTTAGCCCCATCTGGGTACTGCGTGCAGTATTGAGGCCACACCTTCACAAGGACATTAACCAAATTGAGGCAGTCCAGAGAAGGGCAACCAAAATGGTGCAGGGACTGCATCAGAAGACATATAAGGACAGATTAACGGAGCTCAATATGTATACCCTTGAGCAAAGGAGGAGAGAGTGATATGATCGAGACATTTAAACACCTTAAGGGCATAAACAAGGTGAAAGAGTCTAACATGTTTAAATATAAGAAAATAGCAGGACAAGAGGACACAGCATGAGATTAGAGGAGGCCGATTAAGGGGAATGTGAGGAAATTTTTTCACAGAAAGGGTGGTAGATGCATGGAATGGCTTACCACAAGAAGTGGTGGCTATGAATACAGTGCAGGGCTTCAAACAGGCATGGGATAGGCATAAGGGAGCAATACAAATGACTATGAATAGATAGGTCACTGACAGAGCAAAGGCCGATGGCACATTTATAAGGTAGAAAAAGAAATGGGCAGACTGGATGGGCCTTGCGGTCCTTATCTGCCGTCAACTTCTATGTTTCTATGTTTCTATGTTCAGTCCCTCCAGCCACACTTCCAGCCATGCTGCTCTACTCCATTGATACATGTCCCAAAGCTGCTCCTCAGGCGCTGCTGTGACCTTCATTGTCAGCTTCCTCTGACAGCCTGGCATGATCCTGCAATGACACGCTAAGCCACTCCACCACAAGATACTGATTAATGCATGATGCATCATGCTATGTTTGAGGAGGGAGGGGAGGAGGTGCACCACCTCCAAACTCCTCTTCGATCCGTAACCTATTTTTATCTTTATTCACTTGTTCTTCCTTTTTCTCTTTTTTTTTTTTTTTTTAATAACCCATCCCCCACCTGTTTGCAACCTACTGGCCAAGGGTGATTGGGGATGAGGCGCTGGCGACCTCACTCTGTTGGTTGCAGACCTCAAGGCATCTACCTTCGAATCTTTATATATATATATATATATATATATATATATATATATATATATATATATGGAGATGGCAAGTTTGGATGGGGACACACTCTGTCCCCCCCATGCACCTGTCAATGGGCATCCATCAGTTCCATGCTCCCCCTATCTATGCCACTTGCCAGGCTCAAACCTGGAGCCTCCCAGGTCTTGTCCTGGCTAGGCAGGGCCCTCGTTAGCCTATCAGCATTTCTTCTGGACTATCTCCATTCCGATCATATGATCCCAGGCCCTCTCACCATTTGGTGCATTTCTTATTTTCTTCTTCTTTTTTTTTAAATGGGCCCTCACAACCAGTCCGGGAAGCTAGCGGCCACCCTTCTCAACATGGTTGTCATCCTGCACCATCCATACTAGAGCATCTGTCCTTTGCATGCACCACCACTGTACCCATCATGGTGGCTGAGATCTCGTGCCTGATGAGAGTGCAGTGGTGCACACTGCAAACAAAGAGCCATGGAAAATGCCCACGATCAGCCAAAAGTGACACCCAAGGTATGCACAGCTCCATTTTATTTTTAGAACTGAATGATTTTATTCACCTAACAGGAGCTTTCTGGGCCTATGATGGGATTCATACTGCAGGTCCTACAATCTAAAGGCAGCACTTCATTAATGTGCTACAGGTAGAATCTCTCTACACCAAAGTTCCGTTACTGGGACCCTTTGACTCAGCCGGATGCATCTCCCTTTGACTAGCCCCAGGCAGGTGAGATATTGCTGCAGGAACAAGAGCTTGAACTCCATGTCTACACCCTGTAGGCACCACTGCCCGATCCCTCCACCTCTCACCCTGGCAGCCCCAAGAAGGTGCCCCAGTCCACTCCACTGAAAGGCCACTATCCCGTGGCTGCACTGCCATCCCCTAGAGCTGGATCCTTGAGCAAAACAGGAGAAGTGGGGGATGAAAGGGAGCATGCCAGAACCTGCTGTTAACTCACTCGCACATCCCTGTGTTCCATCCTCTTTCTTCTCTCCCTATACCTGTCATTCTGTGTTTTTTGTTTGTTTGTTTTTCATATCTGCCCTTACTTTAACCAACTCAGCACAAGCGAGTTCACTGATGCCATTGGTTGCTTCTGGTTCCCTAAGCTTATAGGGCCTTACCTGCTGGCAGACTGGCGCTGGAACTTTTCCATGACCTAGGATCCAAGAAGACAGGAGAAGAAAGATGGGGAACTGCTGGCCAACAGTTTGAATAACCCCCCCCCTTTCCCTTCCCATTCCTAGATGCCACTTCCCTATGGGCAGCCCTGGTGATCCCTCCTTTCTGGATGAAGTCACTACCATCCCTCCCACCCCAGAGGAAGGATCACCTGTCTCCTATCCCCCCCTCTCAGGTTCAGTGAGGATAACCTCCAAACAAATTGTCAGCTGCTGCCATATGTTGCAGCTTCTGTATTTTATGCAACCCTGGAGCTGAGGAGTAAATATCCATTGGGTTCAGAGCAGTCTCAAGAGTTGTAAACAGGTACCAACAAGCAGAGCTGGGTATAGAGATAAACAGTTGCTGGCAGACTGCTGGTGGGTGCACAGGGGAAAACGGTATCTGGAAGCAATGGTTCATGGAGGGTTTCAGACTGGCAGAAGCAGTTAGATGCAAACCCTGCACCATTTTATTTGCCTTCCTCTTCTGCCTATTTCCTTTCTGAGGTGCAGTCTTCCAAACTGGGCACAGTACAACAGGTGAGGTCTCACCAGTCAGCAAAACTGTGCAACACCAATTCCCTCCTCCCACTGGAGATGCTCCTCTCCACACACTCCAGCATTTCACTAGCCCAACCACTGCTTTGCCACACTGCCCTGCCACCTTGAGGTCCTCAGATATCATAGCCCCAACATCCCTTTCCTGTCTAGTGATTGTTAGTGCCCTGCCATCCTATACTCAGCTCCTGAGTTTCTATACCCTAGGGGTATGATTTTGCACTTTTTGGTTTTAAACTCCAGCTGCCATGCTTTTATTTTTTTTTTAATTTATTTATTTTTTGTTCACCAGGTAATTACACTGGAACTAGTCCTTTTTCAGGTCTGACCCGACATAACTTACAATATTCAGACAAGTACAAATGAATAACAAAAAACACTAAAAATTTCAACCATGATTTAAAATACTGTAAAGAGAGGGCTGGTCTTATGCCATCTGGAAACAAATTCCAGCAATGAAGGGCTGTAACAGAAAATGAATGAGAGCCTGATTTTAACTTTCATGGATAGATTGTAAGAGAATACCCTTATAGGGATGCACATTTTTTGAAGGTGTTTCTAATTGCTAGTAACTTACTTAGAGGAAAAAGACTTTTAGAGAATAAAGACTTGTAGATCAGACAACCCCAAAAAGTATTTGATTCTAGCACTTGGAGATAACCACCACAACATGGAATATAACAAACAATTGTGGGTGCGAGGGGAAAGACCTAAAACAAACCGACAAACATTATAATAAACTATTGTTAAGGGCTTACTTTCTTTTGCTGCTAAATTAAAGTTCAACCCAACAGAATAATCAAAGTGAGGTAATAAAATATCTACAGCAAGTGACCTCCTTGTATTCAAAGAGAAGCACCTTTTTAACTGGTATCAAGCTCCTAGCTTGCAATTGATTTGTCTACAAATAGCCCTTACCTGAAGAGATAAGGACAGACTAGGATCTAATAGTACACCCAGGTACTTAAATTCATGAATTTAATAATATTCCTTTTTGCCTCATGAATTGTTAAAGATGGATTATCTTTCAACAAATGGGGAGGGTGGGCAGGCTGAATAACATTACTTTAGTTTTTCCTCAATGCTCCCAAGATCTCTGTTCAGTCTCCCAACCCTTCCTGAGTGTCCACCCTATTGCAGATTTTGAAATCATCTGCAAAAAGGCATACCTTCCCTTTCAGTTCTTCTGCAATGTCTCCTATGAAGACACTGAAGAGAGCTGGTCCCAGTAGTGAGCCCTCGGGTTCCGCACTTATCATTCTTCCATTATTAGAGTGAGTGCATTAACCACCACCCTCTGTATCCTATCTGTTAACCAGCTTCTAACCCAAGTTTCTACTTTGGATCCCACTCCCAGGTTGTTCAGCATCTTTATCAGCATCCTGTGTTGAACAGGGTAAAATGCATTGCTAGAGTCCAGACAGGCCACGTCTATAAGGAATTGAATTAGTACACCCAATTTGCATATGCTTTATTACTGCACATCCATTAACATTTATATAAAAGCCCTTATCTGGCAGGCAGTAGCCCACTCTTTTGCAGTTTGATCTCAGTGCTATATAGTGCAGTAAAGTTACCAGAGTACTCCACTTTGGTGTCTGCATGATTATTACATGGTGTCAGAATGGAACACATGCAGCCTCCCACTGCTCTCAGTCTGCAAGGAAATGTTGCTGAAAATTGAAGAAGATGTAAGCAGCAATTTGAAATGTTCTTGGTTGCCAGTAGAATAACTGAAAAGTCCCAGAAAATCTAGGCTGTGACCCTCTTGCACGTGGCAGGCCCTGATGCATTGGAGATATGTAACACTTTTGTTTGGGAAAGAGAGGAAGAGAAGGAGCAACTGGACAGAATTATGGTACAATTTGAGAGGTATTATAACCCGAGAAAGAATGTGACTTATGAGAGACACATGTTCAATACAAGGAGCCAGAATCTGGGTGAGTCCATTGATTCATATGTAGCTGAATTGAGGCTAAAGGCTAAATCTTGTGAATTTGGTGATTTAACTGAATTGCTGATCAGAGATAGAATTGTACATGGCATACAGAGTGAGCATGTGAGATGCAGACTGTTGAGAGAAGTGGACTTAGCATTAGATAAGACCATAGATATTTGCAGAGCTGCCGAACTGAGTGAAACACAGATTAAACGCTTAAGTGAAAATGCTCAGGATGAAAGATCAGTGCAAGTAGCAGCTGTGCAGGAAGAGAGAGTAAAAGCAGGTGCCAATGTGAGTAAAGTGAGTTATGTATCTTGAGTGAATAAAGTCAGATGTGAAAAGTGTGGTTGTGAGCATGAGATAAATAAATGCCCAGCATATGGACAGTTTTGTAGATTGTGCCACAGGAAAAATCACCTTGCTAAAGTGTGTCGTGTGGGCAAACGTAATGAGATCCATGTTGTTAGAGAAGATGCCCAGGAGAATGAAACTACTTTTAGCATTAGACTGTGACTACCTATATGCCAGAGACTGATTGGAAAACAAATCTGAGCATAAATGGGAAAATGATGACATTCAGATTAGACACTGGAACACAGAGTAATGGGATGCCTTTTCAGATACACAAGACACTGTCTGGAGAAGCTGTTCAAAAGTCGTCAGCTAGATTGGTTTCCTATTCTAGGCATAAACATGATGTGAAAGGCAAATTGATGTTGTTAACATGTTTTAAGCATAAGTATTATCTGTTGCCGTTTCAAGTGGTTAATGCAAACATGACCCCAGTGTTGGGCCTATCTACTTGTTTGGGAAATGAAGTTGATAAAGAAGCTATTTTCAGTAGATGCTGCAAGTGGAAATGCAGAGGAAACCACAGAAAGAATACTGGCTGAATTTGTTGATGTATTTGAGGAATTGGAATGCTAAAAGTGTGAATACCATATTAAAATAGATAAGACAGTCAGCCCTGTGATCCACCCCCCCCTAGAAAATTACCTTTCGCAATACAAGACAAAGTGAAAATTGCACTAGAGAATAAGGAAAGAATGGGGGTTATTGAAAAGGTGGAGAAACCCGTGAGCTGGGACAGCTCAATAGTGGTTGTAGAGAAACCAAACAAAGTATGGATTTGCATAGATCCCAGGGATCTTAATGGAGCAATTAAAAGGGAACATCACCAGATGAAAACAGCTGAAGAGGTTGCAGCCAAGCTAGCAGGAGCCAAATTATTCACAGTGTTAGATGCTGGGCATGCCTTCTGGCAGATTAAACTGGATGGACCTAGTTCTGATCTAATGACTTTTAATACACCCCTTTGGGTGGTACAAATTCAAGCATCTCCCCTTTGAGATTTGCTCAGCACCAGAGTGTTCCAAAGGAAGATTTCTCACATTTTTGAGGGGCTCAAGGGCACAGAGGTCCCTATAGATGACATCCTAATATGGGGAGCAAATGTACAGGAGCACAATGAGAGGTTATGGCATGTTTTACAATGAGCCAGAGATAAGCATTTGTCTTTAAACCTAAAAAAATCCCAAATCAAAATGTCAGAGGTCCAGTATATCAGACACAAGATAAATAAAAATGGGCTGTTGGCAGACCCCCGAGAAGATAAAAGTAATTACCCAGATGCCTGTTCCCCAAAATAAGACTGACTTACAGAGATTTATGGGCATGGTAAACTACCTGGCAAAGTTCATTCCAAACCTATAAACTGTATATAAACTGTTGAGAGGGTTACCAGAGAAAGAGACAGTATGGCATTGTGAGGGGTGCCACCAACAGTCCTTTCAAGAGCTGAAAACAGTTGTCACAAACCCCCAGTGCTGGCCTAAAATGACTTAAAAAAACCTGCTGAACTATCCGTTAATGCATCTTCAGAAGGGCTGGGCGCATGTTTACTGCAAGAAGGCAAGCTTGTTGCTTTTACTTCCAGATCACTTAATAAAGCTGAGAGAAATTATGTACAAATTGAGAAAGAAACACTAACTATTATGTTTGGCTGTTCAAAATTCCACCAATATATATATGGCAGACCAAGGGTCCATGTTTAATCGGACCACAAGCCCCAAGAAAGATTTTTCAAAAAAACACTGTCCACCGCCCCACCAAGAATTAAATGCATGATGCTAAAACTGCAGTTAGGATTTGTGAGTATAGTACAAACCAGGTCAAGAACTTCACATAGCAGATGCCCTGAGTAGGTCCGTGGGAGATGATTCTGTACCAGAAACTGAACTAGATAAGTGTGAGGTTCACACGTTGGACTACATACCTATCAGTGATGAAAAACTGAAATTGTGTCAGCAGCAGACTGACAAAGATTAAGCAGTGGTCAAGTTGAGCGGTATTGTTTTGAATGGGTGGCCCCATGAGAAAACATCAATGCACCCAGAGATAAGGCAGTACTGGTTGTTCAAAGATGAGCCTTCCACAGAAAATTGACTTTTACTGAACAGGGAGAGACTGATAGTCCCCACATCACTGAGACCAGACATGTTAACCAGGTTACACAGCAGCCACTTGGGCATTGATCCCTTATTCTGGCCAGGGATGAACAGTCAGATTGGTGACATGGTGGCCAAGTGTGGTGTTTGCAACCAGTTCAGAAGAGCACAATCTAGAGAGCTGCTGCAGCCACATGAGATACCAGAGAGGCCTTGGAAAAAGTTTGGGGCTGATTTGTTTAAATTTGAAGGGGAAACTTATCTAGTAATGGTTGATTACTACTCCAAGTACATTGCAATATCCAAGTTGCAAAACACAAGTGAAACGGTGATTAACCATATTAAATCACAATGTGCAAGACATGGTGTTTCAGAAATGCTTGTGACAGATAATGGCCCTCGATTTGCCTTCATCGAAATTTAGAAACTTTCAAAAAAAAAATATGAGTTTAAACATATAACATTTTTACCAAGACATCCCCAGAGTAATGGTACGATAGAGCAAGCCATTTAAATAATAAAAAGGCTGTTAAAGAAGGCACAAGTGGACTGCCAAGACCCTTACTTAGCACTCTAAGAGTTGAGATATACCCCACTGGAGGGGCTAGAATCCACAACACAGCTGCTTATGGGCTGCAGAACCAGAACCTTAATGCCTACCAGATCTGAACTACTTAAGCCAAAAGTGCCAAATGTTGATGTGCCAGCTACACTGTGAGGAACTCAAAAAAAACAACAATCTTATTACAATTTGCATGTCCAATCACAGCCAACTGTGAATAGCAATTTTGGATGCCTGGGCAACCGCGAACCAGAATGCAAAATTTTGCATTGCCTTTGCAAGTTTCAGTGAATTGAGGCCCTGATGTTTACATTCATTGCAAAAAAACACCGTACAGTGTGGGAAAAACTAGGTGCCGGAAGCAGCTGCAACGTTTATTTCATTCGTCCTTTGTCGTGAGGCAAACATGGTGACAGACATCTTTCCTTGAATAGTCTGTTCTCGTGAAGAGACAGTCGCCACAGAACATATAAGATGCATTGAGTGTGACAGTACTTAGAATTGAAATAGATAACAAAACAAGTTTAAAACAGTTACTATAACACACATATAAACACCCTAATGACTTTGATCTACTGAATCTGCTCCATAAGTTCTAGTAATGCAAATTTACAACTTGCTAAGATATACAATTATAATTGTTACTGTTACCATAGTCTATATAATGCTCAAGAACTTAAAAAATAAGTAAATAGAACGTGTTGGACATTACAAAACTG
Organism: Neoceratodus forsteri; assembly: GCA_016271365.2. NCBI lineage: Eukaryota > Metazoa > Chordata > Ceratodontiformes > Ceratodontidae > Neoceratodus > Neoceratodus forsteri. The sequence continues at coordinate 205,533,236 of CM028138.1, forward strand.
CAGACTTTAATCAAGGTGATATAAAGAACCAAAACAACAAGAAACACAAAACATGCTATAACCTTAGGCAAGTTGTAAGTACAATTTGTGAGTTTTACTTGTAGTTTAAATACTACAGAAAGGGAGTGATCTCAACATGGTCATTAAGTCAGGCTGAATAGTTACCTGGAGTTAAAAAACTCGAGAAAGATTCTTTGTGAACTAACAGCAAGTCACTGTCACCTCCCAGTGGTCCCACGGTATCCTGTTCAATGCCAGTGAAGGTTCAGTGGTGTGGGCCAGGTAATGTTGGGTGGTAAACATGTACTGCGGTGACATAATCAAGGTTATCATTGTTAACAGCATGCATATGATTATCCACCCGCTCCTTTAACTTCTGTTTGGTCCAACCAACATAATAGCTGCCACACGCATATATCCTCAAATAGACTACATAAGTGGTGTCGGTGTTAATACAAAATATAATGTATGGTCTGCTATCCTAAACAAGTGTGGGAAGCCATTGAGAGGTTGTCAGTGGTGACCATTTAAACTTCAAGAGTGAAGTTTGAGAGGTTTTGGTCGCCATGGCAACATCGAGATGGCTACTTCTGCTTGTCATGGATAGCGGACCATACACTGTCTTTTATAGTGTATGGTCTGCTATCCTATGGAAATTGAGTCATATTAGCACCATGGCAAAATAATTTGTCTTTACTTTGTTGTCTTTTTTTCTGTGCGATGCTCTCCTTCGGTCTAATTCTTACAGCCACAGCCACTTCTGAAAAGGGGAAAGTTTGCATATCGCACATGCATGACTGCATTCTAAGTTGTTATACAGCACTAGCTATGTAGCTAGTGCAGCATAACAAACTAGCTGATGTAGTTAGTGCAGCAAAACATACAGAATAATGTATGGGCAACCATCTACAACAAGGTTGTGTTTCCATCGAGGGGTTGAGATGATAGCATATGAACCTCGAGAGCGAAGCTCGAGAGGTCACTGCTGTCATCTCAACCCTGAGATGGAAACACATGCTGAGTTGTGTGTGGTTGACCATATTTTATTTTTTATAGTATATGGTTTTTTACATGAGTGGCAGACCCCCACAGAAGTGAAAACAAAAAAATTGCATTTTTTTGTTCTACTTGCATATCAAAATCACATTTCTAGACTTTTGAAAGGTAAAAGGTATGACTTTGGGCACTGGGTGGTTAGTAAATAGCTAGGTTTAGAGTAAATGAGAAATCTAAAATTGTATGACCTTTGAACTGTGCATAACAACTGTTCGGAATGCGCATAACAACACTTTAGAATGCGCATAACAGTTTAGAATGTGCTTAACAAGGATTTTGAGCAGGCTGATTTTTATACATAATAAAGGGTAACCATATACTATAACGTTTTTGCAGGGATGGATTTCCATCCCTGACAAAGTTCCACCATACACTATAAATCAGCAGATGTTATAACTGTCACTATTGAAGGGATTAACAAAGGAAGAGGTGTCGCTGATCACTGTACAGTATTTGCATCTTTGGCATTTATGGCATACTGCGGGTAAAGATGATAGCCAAGAAGCTGGTTTACTCATGATTGGTTGCAGACTATGTGTGACACGGTGACTGATGTTACAAGGACAGAGGTACACAACTGTCTGGAACTCAGTTACATGCTCATATAATTTAGGGTCTGTTTGCAGTGTTGGCCTGTTTTTAAATACGATTTCTTCAATTTCATGAGCTACCACACTGTTAAGTTGTTGCAAAATTTAATCATTGTCTGTGGTGCTTTCCGTATGCCTTTGGACCAAAAGAGTGTCCTTATGTGAGTCAGCAACCTTTGATCATGCACAGTTTACATCAGTTTCATTACAGCCCCTCTGCTTAAACCTTTTGCTAAGGTCTGTAGCATTCCTGTTAAACGCAGCTTGTGTGCTGCAGTTATGCCTTACTAAAATAAACTTGCTTATGGGAACTGCAGTAATAGCATGGTGTGGGTGGCAACAGCTGGCCAAGAGGACCATATTCTGGTCAGTGGTTTTCTGGATTAGGTCAATATCCAAACTATGGCTGGGGATTTTAATGCTGCAAATATCCAGAAAGGATATGTGTGAGAGGCAGCTAGTAACAGAGAAAACAAGCAATTGTCAATGCCGAACGTTTGCTTGCAGGTATTTGCAGTGGTGTTTGGCACATATGGTGCTTTACCCTAATGCCCTGTGCGATTGCTGGTATTTGCACAATAAATTTTCAGCATGACCTTTTTGTTACCCCCACCTCATAAAAGCATTTGAGACCTCTGCTGATGAACAGTCCCACTGTTATTTTGTTAATCTGTCCTGAGCGTTGATTTCCCACAGCGACCACACCATTGTGCTCCACATGTGCCAAAACACAGTTCGGGCAGGATGTGAAAAATGACAGCTGTAGCATTCATAGGGAGGTGTGAAGGGATGGCAATGTTGAACATCTGGAGTGAAAATACAATAATTTCTCGAACTTACGAGCATATGGAAACTGCACAATGAGCGCTCATGACCAGTCATTTTGTGGACTTTGTCACCAAATTTTCAACATAGGCATTGTGGGACCTCTGCTCATGAACAGTGTCACTGTGATTTTCATAATCTTTCCTGAGCATTGATTTCTCACTGTGACCACACCATTGTCGCTGGATGTGCAAAACACATTTCAGCCAGGATGTGAAATGTCAGCTGTACTGTTCATAAGGAGGTGTGAAAAAATGCCAGTGTTGAAAATCTGGAGTGAAAATATTTCAAATTCTGGAAGTTATGAGTGTGCGTGGAAACTGCACAACGCATGCTCGTAACAGTCATTTTTTGACATTTTTTCACCAAATTTGCAACATAAGATTTTGGAAGCCCACCTCATTAACAGTGACACTGTTGTTTAGTTAATCAATCCCAAAAGGTGATTTTGTGCAGTGACCATGAAATCACCTTTGGGGACCGAATAACTCACATGACAGTAATTGAATTCATGAGGTGGTGTCCCAAGAACCCCCTGTTGAAAATGTGGTGCCAAAATTTGCAAAAATGCCTGAGATAACCACCTAAGTTGGAAAAAAAAAACATTTATGGCATTATACAGCTTACCGTCATTTCTTCAGTTTGCGTTCTGCTTTCAAGAGTGCAGACGTGTTCCCACTCCACTGAAGATCATTGCGCCAGGCTCCAGAGGTAAGTATGGGGTGAGGGGGAGGTGGGGTATGCAGAGGGTGGGTGTGGATTCGGGGAAGGGGCACAAGACACAGTGAGGGACGGTTATCTGTTTTCACAGGTTTTAAAAAAAAAAGATGCTGCGGGCGGATTTTCCCATTTACAGGGACAATGGGCATGCTGGGGTCGGCTCCCAGCATTCACCTAGAGTGTTGTTGTTGGGGGCCTGGAGACAATGGGGACTGTGCATTCCGTCTGCACATACAATGTGTTTGGTGGGGGCAATAACAAGGGAGCAGGGTAGACGGCAGCAGAGGGAGGAAGTGGGAGGGATTTTATTAGCAGCCAGAGGGAAAAGGGTGACGTCAATATGCTAAATACACACACGTTACCACTGCTAATTGCAGTGGTGCTTTTCTTTTAACTGAAGACCACTGCAGCCAAACTGCTGTCATAGACAGCTCATGCATCCATTGGTGCAGTAGGATTGCACACGTTACACTGAGCACTGCATTGGACAGGAGGGTCACACACCTTCAAAAAGTCGTACTGTCCCAAAACGTTCCTTGCACATGCATGTAAGCGAATGCAAAAATAAACAAGCATTTGTCAATGCTGAATGTTGCTTGCTTCAATGTGCTGTTTAGGTATTTGGAAGTCATTGGAGTGCAAATATTGACATAGGACGTCTTTAGCGCAAGGGAACTTAGCGCATGCTCACAAAACAGTCATTTTAGGAATTATTTCACCAAATTTCAACATAGCCACTTTAAGACCTTTGCTCATGACCAGTGTCACTGTGATTTTGATAATGTGTTCCAAACATAGAGTTTGCACACCGACTGCGCCATTGTGCGCTACATGGGCGGAAACACGTTTTGGGCAGAATGTGAAAAATGACAGCTGTACTGCTCATGAGGAGGTGTGGTAAAATGCCAATGTTGAAAATCTGGAGTGGAAATATTGAAAATTCGCAAAACCTACGAGCGTGCATGGGAACTGTGCAACGCACGCTCGTCAAAACAGTCACTTTTAGAATTTTCACCAAATTTTCAACATTGCCATTTTAAAATCTCTGCTAATGAACAGTGTCACTGTGATTTTCTTACTGTGTCCCTTACATTGATTTCGCACACCGACTGCACCATTGTGCACTACATGGGCGGAAACACGTTTTGGGCAGGATGTGAAAAATGACAGCTGTACTGCTCATAAGGAGGTGTGGTAAAATGGCAATGTTGAAAATCTGGAGTGAAAATACTGAAAATTCGCAAACTTACGAGCGTGCGTAGGAACTGCACAACGCACGCTCGTAAAACAATTATTTTTAGGAATTTTTTCACCAAATTTTCAACATAGCCATTTTAAGATCTCTGCTCATGAACAGTGACACTGTGATTTTCTTAATGTGTCTCATACACTGAGTTCGCACACCGACTGTTCCATTGTGTGCTACATGGGCGGAAACATGTTTTGGGCAAGATGTGAAAAATGACAGCTACACTGCTCATAAGGAGGTGTAGTAAAATGGCAATGTTGAAAATCTAGAGTGAAAATATTGAAAATTCACAAACTTACGAGCGTGCATAGGAACTGCGCAATGAACACTCGTAAAACAGTAATTTTTAGGAATTTTTTCACCAAATTTTCAACACAGCCATTTAAGACCTCTGTTCATGAACAGTGTCACTGTGATTTTCTTAATGTGTCCCATACATTGATTTTGCACACCGACTGCGCCATTGTGCGCTACATGGGCGGAAACACATTTTGGGCAGGATGTGAAAAATGACAGCTATACTGCTCACAAGGAAGTGTGGTAAAATGGCAATGTTGAAAATCTGGAGTGAAAATATTGAAAATTTGCGAACTTACGAGCCTGCGTAGGAACTGCGCAATGCATGCTTGTAAAACAGTCATTTTTAAGAATTTTTGCACCAAATTTTCAACATGGGGTTTTGGAACCCCTTCTCATGAATGATTTCACTGTCATTGCATTATTCAGGCCCAAAGGGTGATTTCGCACAGTGACTGCGAAATCACCCTTCGGGCCCAAATAACGCCATGACAGTGACATCATTCAAGAGAAGGGGTCCCAAAAACCCCATGTTGAAAATTTGGTGCAAAAATTCCAAAAAATGCCTGAGATATGCAATAAAGTTGAAAACCCCTATCTAGCCCATTATACAGCTTACCGGCATTTCCTCAGTTCGCGGTCGGCTTTGAAGAGTGCAGACGTGTTCCCGGTCCACCGAACATCGTCGCGCCGAGGTCCGGAGGTAAGTATGGGGTTAGGGGTGGGGAGGCAGGAAGCAGTGGGTGCAGGTTGTGGGAGGGGCGGGGAGAAGCGTGGTGGGACCGTTTTAATTTTCAGGTTAAAACAAAAAAAAAGACGATGCGGGACATTTGCCACACTGGGGTGGGCTCCAGCGTGGCACCAAAGCTTTGGGGGCATTTGGGGGACATGGAGCTAACGGGGATTGGGCACCCCCATCGGCAGATGATGCGAGATGTTTGCCACGCTGGGGTGGGCTCCCAGTGTGACACCAAAGGCTTGGGGGGGGTGTGAGGCCTACCAGCGCTGTGTATGACAGCGGTGTTTTTCTTTGAAGAAAAGACCACTGTTGTCATACACAGCTCCCGCACCCATTGGTGCGGGACCGCCACGCCTGCTCAATGGAGCAGTGGATTAAACAGGAAAGGCACACCTCCAAAGTGTGCTGCTCTCCCAAAACATTCCTTGTGCATGCGCGAAAGCGAACGTAAAAAGGTTACAATCAGTGGATTCCAGATATTATTGAAACTCTACCAGCTTAGTTAGTGTACTGCCCCACATCATCAAGCAATCATCAATGAACACTTCCAAATAATGATTTTACTAAAGAATGGGTTAACATCAACATTAAACAAGATGTTGTTTTCCTATAATCCCATGCAGAGGTTGGCAAATTTAGTTGCAAAGATGGCACCCATCCCCATGCCACTGATCTGCAAGTAAAACTCACCTAAAAACGAGAATGTACTGCACTCTAATGCAAATCTCAATAGTAGAATTAAGAACTCCGTGGACCTTCTGGCTGTTGGTCTAGACAGTACTGAAGGGCTGCCCCCCCCATGGGCGTTGTTTGTATAGAGTGATTCCATGTCGAGGATCACTAAGTAGTATGACTCCTCGATGTGCATTTCCTCCAATAATGCCAGTGTCTCCATGGTATTTTTAAGGCAGGACCAAAGATTGTGGGCAAAAGGTTTAATAAAGAAATCCACATACTGGGATAGGGGTTCAGTCACTAAGTTTATACCAGATGTAAAAAGCCTGTTAGGCAATGCTGATAAACTCTTGTGAACTGCTGGTGACATAAATCATCGAGCAGGTGGGATATTCTGTAATAAGAAAATTCTTAGTGTCTAGATCGACAGCTGATGGGCTCATTGATATAATTATTGATTGTTTTCTAAAAGGATAAAGTGGGATCGGTGGATAACAGGCAGTAGAACCTTTGGTTTTTAAGTTGCTGATGCACTATAGCTTCATAGGCTGTGGTGTCCATGACAACCACACTGCTGCCCTTATCAGTCAGCTTGATGATTATGCTAGTATTATTTTCTAATTTTTTTAGGGCCTGAAACTCGTGTCTCATCATGTTAACAAATGAGGGGTGAATGTTACTTTTAGATCAGTGCTGTAAATCTTGCTCACAGGCTCTAAGAAGCACCCCTACCGTTGTATTGGCTGGGGGGGGCATAAAAGTAGATTTTGGCTGGAAACTGGTATTTGCACAGTTAGTGTTGGATCCTTAATTACCATCACTAACAACATCAATCTCTGAAACAGCAATACTGTCAGAATAAGCTGAGAATTCATGATTATCATCACTCTCCTCAGTAGTTTGCAGTATTGTAGGTCTGCACATAACTGTAGGGAAAAAAACACTTTATGTTAACTGTTCTGGCAAATTTCTTTAAATCTGTAAATGTATCAAAATAGTTCCAGTTATGTGTAGGCACAAACGTAAGGCCCTTATTCATGATTGAGCATTCTGAGTCGATTAAGGTGTAACTAGATAAACTGATAATGTTATCTTCTAATAAAGCCTCTTCCTGCTCTGACCACTCAGTTGGTATTGTTAACTGCCTCTGGCCTTCTGCTGTTTGCTTGTGGTTGCTTCTGTGTCCTTGCCATGTTGGTCTCCTTTTTAAAACTTTATCCTGGAGCTGCATGGGGAGTGGTGCTCGTAGAGCCTATCTGAGTTCAAAGTGTCCTCTATAAAAATTGATGGCACTGCATCTGATTCACTATTAGAGTTGTTCTGGCCACTAGTACAGATATTTTCTTGAGGGTGCACTTTGGGTCATTTTTCTTTACCCGCCAATCAAATATACAGTTATTTATATAGTCTCTTTCATCTCGCAGAAACTTCTGCTTATATGCTTTGATTCTTTTATCGGGTTTGACAATGGTTTTATTCACTTTATCCTTCAGTCCTTCAAACTCAGTGGATTGTACAAACTCATATAAGATGATTTATTTTTGTTTAAGCTCCTCACCAAGTCTTTGCTGTACTTTAATTGAGTAGGACACAGTTAATTTAATTAGTCTTAGTGAGGAATCATGTATTTCTTGCTTCCATGGATCAAAAAAGTCTGCTGTATCCCCTGCCAAAAGAGGGAAATTTTAGGATACAGAGGCCCTTGGAGTCCAGCCCACTGCCAGGTATCGAAAGTGCTTGAATGTATTGTCTCTGACCAACTCACTGAACACCTTAACAAACATGACCTGCTCTGTAAACAGCAGCATGGCTTTCGCAAAGAGCACAGTACCGCAACAGCCCTCTTGGAATATACCACACACGTATACTCCACCTTAGACAGAGGTCACATCTGAGGTGCGATCTTTGTTGACCTCTCTAAGGCATTTGACACTGTCAACTACTCCCTCTTACTTAACACATTCTCCAGCATTGGCTTCTCCCAGGACACCCTTGGCTGGTTTATGGACTACCTGTCGGATTGATACCAACAGGTCAAAATTGGCACCGCCCTGTCTAGCAGACTACCAGTCCGTTCTGGTGTCCCCCAGGGGCCCTTCCTCGGTCCTCTATTCTTCACTCTCTTCCTTAACTCCCTTCCCTCATCCTGCTCTAGCAATCTACTATTGTATGCAGATGATGCAATCCTTTTTTCCTCCAATCTGGTTCCTACCCTATTACACAATTCCCTCCAGTCCTCCTTCTCTGACACTGAAATATGGTTCTCCATGCAGCATCTTATACTAAATTACAAGAAGACTAAAGTCATGTACTTCTCCCATCAGCTGAACTCCCGGAAGGCACTCTGCCCTAAAATTCTTACCTCCAATGGCACCCCCTAGAGGAAGTGGAAACCTTCAAATACCTGGGCATAACCCTGGACCCTGCCCTAAACTTCCACCAACACATCCATCTCCTTTCCACCACCCTCAATGTCCACCTTGGAATCCTCTATCACCTCAAACACTGTCCTACCCCAGAAGCTCTTCGGCTCACTGTCTCCTCCTCCTCTGTCCTGTCCCTTCTTGACTATGGCATACTTATTTATGGATCTGCTAACACATCAGCTCTAGGAAGACTCCGGCTCTCCCTGAACAAAGCCTGCCATCTTGTCCTTGGCTGTGATCACCTCACACACACTTGCTCTCTATACACCAACACTAACTGGCTGAACCTTGATAGTAGAATAGAGTTCCACACATACCTTATGGCCAAAAAGATCACCCTGGGTCATGCTCCTGCTAGCCTCTCCCCTATTATCCAGCTGTCCCTTCCGCATAGAACCACCTGTAGCTCGGGCAAACTTCTTTTCTTGGTTCCCAGGTGTCAAACCTCCCAACTCTAAAGATCTTTCAGCCACAGGGCCCCCTCCTTGCTGGACTGCTTTCCCAGTACACTTGCCAATGTAACCAGAATTGGCACCTTTAAAACCTTACTCAGAGACCATCTCCAGTCCTCTACCCCATGCGTCTGTCATTAACCTCCTTGACAATGGCCCTGGCCTGCACTCCTCCCACTCCTTTGCCTCTACCTACTCAGCTCTTTCTGAGCCTTTCATTCTAAACTGACTTAATCTAGCTGCATAAAGATCTCCTTGCTAATCTGCACCAGAGGGACAAGCTTTGGATTCACTACAAACAAACTAGCCTACAGTCAGATCTTATTGTCTATCGTGAACTAAGGAACAGATGTAAGAGACAAGTTAGAGTTGCTAAAAGCAAATACTGCAAGGACCTTCTACAAAACTCAGCCTGTGACCTGAGGAAATTCTGGGCCCATGTCAAAACATTTCTCGGTACCTCGCAGTCGGTCACTCCTGATGAAATGATCATAAATGGAGCAAATTGTAATGACCTTAAGACCATCTCAAACAGTTTTAACAATCTTTTCTCTGATCTTTCACACTGTACCTTGGCTTTACATCCTAGTGGATCGCACTCCAATCTACCTACCACACTACCATCAGACAACCATACTGCCCTATCGTATGATGCTCCTCCAGCGCCATCCTTCTATTTCAAGGCTATATCAAGAGCGGAAGTTCTGAAATTAGTGAGATCCATATCTGCCAATACCAGCTCTGGTTCTGACTCACTGGAACCTCGTCTTCTTAAGCTGGCTGCTCCACTCATCGCCTCTCCGATTGCCAGAATCTACACTTTATCCCTTATCTATAGCACTGTGCCAGACCTATGGAAATTTGCAAGAGTAACACCTGTCTTTAAAAAAGGTGACCCAAAGGACATGGCCAATTACAGACCTATAGCTATTCTCTCTGTTCTTAACAAGATCCTAGAGAAAATAGTTGCATCACAGACCATTGACTACCTTACATGCTACAATCTCCTCTCAGACACTCAGCATGGTTTCAGAAAATGTCATAGCACCACCACGGCTCTTCTTCAACTAACTACTGATATTCTGTCCAACATGGACTCTGGAAAACTCACAGGTGCCATCTTCATTGACCTCACTAAGGCTTTCGACCTTGTAGACCATCCTCTGCTTCTCTCCACTCTCCATAAATTCCATTTCTCTACCCCTGTTGTGGACTGGTTCTGTAGCTACCTGTCAAACAGGTTGCAAGCTGTCAAATTTAACTCCTCCCTGTCCAACACATCTACTATCAACATTGGGGTCCCCCAGGGCTCTATCCTTGGGCCCCTTCTGTTCTCAGTTTTTATCAACAATGCAGATGAGGTCCTGGAATCCTGCTCAGCTATTCTCTATGCTGATGACCTGATCATCTACACTAGTTCTTCTAGTATTGCCTGCATAAAACACATCACTTACTTCAGACTTTAATAAGGTCTTAGACTGGCTACTAGACTGTAAGCTTGTACTAAATGAAAAGAAAACGAAAGCCATGCTCCTAGGTTCTGCACCAAAGATTAAGACCTTTTCTAGTTTGCTGGAGGTTCTTCACACAGGAGGATTTCCACTTGAAAATGTTACTTCCTTCAAGTACCTTGGGATCCTCCTGGACCAGTCCCTGGGATTTTAATCTTCACATTCAGTCCTCCTGCAAAGCTGTAAACTCAAAACTAGGAGTAGCTTACAAAACGAGCTACATGCTTACACCCTCAGCCAAATTAGCAATTGCCTGAGGTATTCTGCTTCCAACCCTTACTTATGGTGCCTCTATTCTTACCTCTGCCCATAAAACCTCCCTACTAAAATGGGACGTAACTTATAACAATATATGCTGATTTGCCTCTTCGTCGCCTCGACTCAAACATCACTGCCTTCTTTATAAGGATCTGAATTGGCTCTCATGCTCTGCCAGTAGACAATACTACCTTGGATCACTAATGGACTCGATTATCCGGGAAAAAAACCCATCCCAGCTGGTGGCGTTGCTGGTCCCTCAACCATCCTCCATGGCCTGCGATCAGTTGACAAATCCTTGCTCTATGTTCCGAGATGTCAGACGACTAAAGGCTCAGAAGCCTTCCAGTTCTCTGCTCCCAGGCTATGGAATGCTCTTCCACTCAACCTCCGGTTGTCTCAGTCTCACTTTGGATTTAAAAGTGGATATCGTCGTTATCTATCCTTAGCTGATGCTTGTACATGCTTTGACCCAACCTGAAGCTCCTCAGATTTACCAGTAATGTCACCCCTGCTCTAATCCAGCTCCAAGACTGTCTCCTCTTCCCCTCCCCATATTTTTTCCTTCTCTTTGTAAATAACTTCTTGACTACTAGCTCTCTTCCTTCTCAACCTTGTTGCTGACCATCCACTGTTGTTTTGCCAATTACCACCCCTGACCTTCCTTCTGTCAGTCTTTCTTGTTATGTTTGAACATCCCTCACATTTCTCTCTATATAACCTTACTATCTTATTAACCCTTTCACTCCACAGGTCGGGTCCATGGTTTCTGCACTTATTATATATCTTACTGCTTATCTGTATAATGCTTGCAATTATTTTTTGTTGTTTCTAACCATTGTATTTTTGTAGCACTGCTGTACTGTTCCTCTATTTATATTATTGTACCCATGTTGCTGTTGTTCAACTGTTCTCCTTTTGTTGTACTCTCCCGGGTCATGCCTGAAAATAGTCAAAAACTAAATAAAATAAATAAACATAAATTTCTTCTCTGGGTATGACTGTTAGTCAGTTACATTATTCGCAGTAACAAGTCTGTCTGAATTTTGTTTTTCTGTTGTATTGTCTGACTAAATGTGACATGGAGTCTTTGTAAACGAGTCTTTGACTCAAAGGTACTTTCCGAATAAGCAATAAATAAATAAATAAATAAATAAATACTCCTGCATAACCTGCTGCCACACAAGTCTGCATATTTTTAATGCCAGTTTTTCATATTGTTGAAAAGCTTCTTTAATAGTTAGTGGCCTTAAGTTACCCTGTTCTGCTTCTGAAGACTTAGGGATAGCCTTCTGCCCAGAAATATCCTCAAAACCAGATTTCAATAGAACAAGGTCACTTATTATGACATTATGCTTGTTACTACACCTGAGGAAGTTCTTGTGGTCTGGGACAACAAAGTCATGCTGATATGGCTTGGCCCAGGGCTGTGGGTTGCAAGGCATGGTCCCGGAGTGTTGCTCAAAATAGAATCCAAGCAGAAACAGACAGAGCCATTCAGCATTAGCTATAGTACAGACAGTAACAATTGTGGGGGATAATTTCTGAGGCACTCCACTTCCTTACACCTGGATATTGTGTCCACCTGAGAGGTTGCTGATGCACATGTGACTTCAAAGGAAGTCCATCCCCTCTTCCCTGTGATGCTTCCTTTTCTGAATCAGTTTGAATTGTGCATCTTACAGATTGCAGTGCTTCTACAACAGTTTCCCGCAGTTTTGAATTTGAGATAATTAAGGTAAGATTAGCAGTCTATTTTCTAAGCTGATTTGAATCACATTATAAGATTTAAGGAGTGAAAGGTGTCTGATGAACGTCGCGCTAGGAATTTAGGCTGCAGTATACTTTTGTAGGAAACAAGCTAATTCTTTGTATCTATAATCATGGTTTAAGGTTACAGAATTATACTTCAATGCCTTCACTCACAAATCGTTTAGCTAGCTACTGACCAATCCCTAGGGCACTGCTGTTTTTTCTTTAGTTCCAAATATTGCATTCAAGAAAAATTCAGGCATCTTTTGGTATGAAGCAGCTCACCTGTGTCTCCTGCTAGCAGACCCAGACATTTGATTTGGCTAAAAAATCTGCTGCTAGTACTGCTTGAAACCTCTGCTAGTGGTCTTGAGAGTACCACTGTTCCCCACACTTTCAATTTACTCTTGGTGGGAACATTTGGGCTCCTTGTAGTCCCTGCTAGTGACTACAAGTATAGTCCCTTGCCTTGCCACTCAGGGTACTTCCCTGATTTCTTGCCATTTTGTCTTAGGGCACTTGGTCAGTAGCACAGTGGTTATATGTATTTCAAGGCATACCTGAATTTCATTGCGATAAAATATGGGGATTTTTCCTTGTTTTGGCAGCTCCTCTGTTTGCTTTGCCTCTGACTCTTGACGTCCCAACATGGTGATTTCTCACACCTCCCTGTCTCTTGTGTATTCAGGGAGGGTGTGGGCCATGTTGTCTCCCCTGCCTGGTATCTCACCCCCCTCCCTCTGCTCTCCTGGTCCGACTCACTTGATTCATGGTCAAGCATGCGCCTTTCATGCTATTTCCACGTATGCATGAGTCAGTCCCAGTTCGCACATGCGCGATTGTGTTTCACTCTCGTGCATGCGCACGTCAACATCACCATCTTGCACATGGCAAAATGGACCACTGACTAGTGATTCGCGAGTAGAAGCAGTGAGCAGAATCACTTTACAAAACGATGTACTGGGGGCTCATCCCTCTGCCATAAGGCTGCTGTTTCACCAGTCTCAAGCAGTTTATTTAAACAGGGACCCCATGACATTGCAGGTCACTCCTTTACGCCACTTCAGACCTCTTATAGGGCTCCTTGAGAGCTCTGTCTCTCATTTATATAATCAGGTGGGATAGCTCTCTTAAAGGGTACATGACTGTATCTGCCCTACAAATAACACAATCAGTGCACTATGGGTGCACTTGTTCCCCAGAATGTCTCTCTTACATGTCAATGACAAGTGCCATTACTATCAGGTTTCTTAAAGTCACAGTTACACTCAGGAAAGCACGAGCACTGCTGCGGTCAGTTCTGTCTGCAACAGCTGCTTTTATATTTCTATATATAAATGAAGTGTGTGTATATATATATATATATATATATATATATATATATATATATATATACATATCATTTTTATACGTGGGGTAGATAAATCTGCAAAACTTGTTATCTAGTGTTAATTTTCAAGTCACTTTTCTATGACCATTACAGCAATCTCCATTTGTCTCCCATTCCTCCACAGACATGGGAAAGACAAGAAGCTGCAAACTTTGCAACATACCAATCCCATCTGCGCAGCTTTGGCGCATTTGCACGTCTTGTGCTGAAGACCCACCTAGATCAGCAGAAACTGCAGATGAGGACATGTTGGATATTTGCAGTGAGCGCCACGATGCCCCAGAGGTTCCTCAGGCCATTCCATCTACCTCAACTAGTCAACTGGATACCAATGCCATTCTTCTGCAGAACCAACAAGTTCTGCAGCTCCAACAACAACTCATGTCAGCTATGTGGGACAAATTAGCAGAGATATCTGAAAGACCCCACAGCTCCCAGATCCCTGGTCTGTCCACAAATACCATCTTGGGCAGACCCACCCCTACTGGGACAGAGCCACCGTCTCACTCCGAGCCCAATTCTGAAGACGAGGAGGATAAGGAGCGGACCCCCAATCACGTACCGCAAAATGGTGTTTTCCCAAACAGATACCAGCACTGGTACACAGCATTATGGCCACAGTGGGATTTGAGACCCCACCCACACCCATACCACAGTCTAAGCTATTGCCTTCCTTACAACCAGCAGCCACGGCATCTGAAAAATTTCCTGTATGAGAGGCCATTGATGAGATAGTAAACAAAGAATGGGAAGCCACAGACCCAGCCTGTATATCAGAATGCAGATCATGGGATAAAATGTATCCCCTGGAAGCTGAAAAACTAGCACTATGGTGCACCCCACCAAGCATAGACCCTCAAATAGCTTCCCTCAATAGAAAGACTGTCCTGCCAACAGAATCCACCTCAGCTCTAAAAGACCCAGTGGACAGAAAGTTGGAGGACATTTTAAAGAAAAATTTTGAGCTTGCAGGGCTGGGGGCTAGGTGCTAGGGCAGTGACCGCAGCCATTTATGCCACTAGGGCACAGCTTGAATGGTTACAAGAGGCTCAGAAAGTAATGTCAGGCAAGATGGCAGAGCCACAATTGCTTGATAATTTCATCCCTTCTATAAAATATCTGGTGGACATGGCAGTAGACTCTCTGAAGATCAATGCCAGAGCCACCACGCTTCTCAACAGAGCCAGGAGAGGTATATAGATGAAGCTGTGGAATGTAGATGCGGAGTCTAAATCACTCCTACTAAAATTACCTTGTAGGGAACTCTTTTGTACAGCAAAGGACTGGAGAAATATTTGAAAGGAAAAGAGGATGGAAAGGCACTGGGTAAGGACAGGGTGAATAACTCCATGTATCTACCAGCCAGGCATGCGAACCATGCACACTCCTTTTGAGACAGACACAGAGGCTACACCTCTTTCAGGGGCCAGGGTTACAGAACTAACTTTAACTCATACATCTCGTACAACAGATACCGAGGTAGGGGAACCCAGAAAAGAGCAAGAGGTTCCTACCAGCACAGGAGAAGTGGTCACAGCAAGCAGTGACAATGTCCGCTATGGGATCAGGCCCAGGGTATCAGTGGGTGCCCGACTAAGTAAGTTCTTTCACGAATGGACAGCAACAATTCAGGACAAGTGGGTCCTAGAAATAATCCAGGAAGGTTACGCAATAGAATTTGTGGAAACACCAAGAATAAACAGGCTCATAACATCACCAGTACCAAGAAACAAGGCAACTCCTCAGCAGATACAAAGCATACTAAGGGACTTGACAGAAAACAATGCCATCACAAGGGTCCCCCCAGCAGAGGAGGGCCAGGGAGTCTACTCCATCCTCTTCACAGTACCAAAAAAGACTGGCAACTTACGCCTAGTTCTCAACCTAAAGACACTGAATGAAAGCATAAAATACAAACCCTTCGAGATGGAGACAATAAGATCCACCTTATGAGTGATCCATCCAGGGGATGTGCTCACATCCATAGACTTAAAAGACGCTTACCTTCACATTCCCATAAGATCATCTCACCAGAGATTTCTCAGATTCCACATTATGGGGAAACACTTTCAGTACAAGGTACTCCCCTTCGGCCTGGCATCAGCTCCCAGAGTGTTCATGAAGGTGTCCATAGCACTCGCCTTGAAACTAAGAGAGCAAGGAATTCAAGTGATCCCTTACCTGGATGATTGGCTCATCAGAACAAGATCAGTTCAGCAATCCACGAGGGAGACAAGGATTGCAATTCAATGTCTCGAATCTCATGGCTGGGTCATAAATCAAGAGAAGAGCCAGCTAACACCTTGCATAAGGCTGGAGAATCTAGGAAACCTCATAGACACTGAAGAAGGAAGGGTTCAGCCATCAGAACAAAGGGTATCAACTCTTCTAGCGGCAGTACACAAGCTAAGAGACACAAGCCAACCATCATTAGAAAACATCTCTCATACATTAGGCCTCATGTCTTCCTGTATAGACACCATCCCACGGGCAAGATGGCATATGAGACCACTGTTATCTTTCCTTATTCAACAAGGTCCCACATATGATTTGGATTTCAAAAAAAAGAGTGATTCTTCCTACAAAGATTACGCGTTCTTTACTATGGTGGTCAATAAGGGACAACCTACTAAAAGGTATGCCACTAGACATACAGATGGACATTCAGGTAGACACTGATGCCAGCCTGATAGGCTGGGGTGCAACAACAGGCCAAGGATCAGCACAGGGGAGGTGGTCTCTAAACGAATCAAAATTACTGATAAATATACTAGAAATAAGAGCAGTGTTCAAGGCCATGCTACGTTTCACAATGGAAGTAAGGGGAAAAATGTGCTATTCTGGTCAGGCAATCAAGTAACTGTAGCTTACATCAACAAACAAGGGGGAACAAGAAGCAGAGGAATGCAGAAAGAGGCAGAGAAACTAATTCCCTGGGCACAGAAAAATCTCTCAAGCCTGACAGCCATTCATCTAGCAGGTAAATTAAACATCATGGCAGACTGGCTCAGCAGACAGTGGATCCACCTGGGAGAATGGATGCTCCACCAACAGATATTCAAGGACATCAACAACCATTGGGGCCCCATAGAAATCGACCTGATGGCATCACACAAGAATAACCAGTGTCCCAGGTTCTATTCCCGTTTTCGGGATTACAAATCCATGGGAGTGGACGCACTCTCAACATCATGGAGCTTCCACATAGCCTACATATTCCCACCACTTCCATTACTTCCACAGGTCCTGAAAAAAATCCACAGGACAAGATTGACAGTGATTTTAATCACACCATACTGGCCCAGAAGAAGCTGGTTTGCAATGATATTAGCGATGGCACTGGGTCATCCTTGGATCCTACCATGCAGGCACGACATTCTTAGCCAGGGCCCTATATTTCACCCCAACCCAATGAGTCTCAAGCTGACAGCCTGGCTCCTGAAAGGGAGAGATTGCTGAAAGCAGGCTATCATCCCAGAGTCATCAACACAATGGCACATTCTAGGAGGACATCCACGACATCAACATACCAAAGACACTGGAAGGTATTCCATAAGTGGTGCATAGAGAAAGGGATAGACCTGTTAACAGCATCAGTAG
Organism: Neoceratodus forsteri; assembly: GCA_016271365.2. Lineage (NCBI taxonomy): Eukaryota > Metazoa > Chordata > Ceratodontiformes > Ceratodontidae > Neoceratodus > Neoceratodus forsteri. Next base: position 205,550,776 of record CM028138.1, read on the forward strand.
CCAACATTCTGCATTTCCTACAAGACGGTCTCGACAAAGGTTTATCACCAGCAACCCTGTGAGTACAAGTGACAGCAGTTGGAGCAGCCAGGGGCCCAATAGAAGGAACTACCCCAGGATCACACAGAGACATTATACGTTTCCTAAAAGCATCCACCAATATCTGTCCAAAGATCAAGCAGTTTACAGCACCTTGGGACCTTATATTGGTACTGAGAGCAATGACGAACACGTCATTCAAGCCATTGGAGACTATCGGATTGCAGTGGGTGACACTTAAAACTATTCTTCTAGCGGCCATCTGTTCAGCAAGGCGTATCAGTGAATTACAAGCACTATCATGTAGGACACCATTTCTAGTGTTTCATGAGGACAACATCAAGTTAAGTACCATACCATCATTCTTACCAAAGATATGCTCCTTGTTCCATACCAAACAGAACATAGAGATCCCAGCAAATATGCCAGCAGAAGAAGTGGACCGGAAACCTCAACTATAACTACTGGAATGAAGAGGGTACTCTCGACATACCTCGGCAGAATGGCAAACATCAGATTAGCAGACCGACTATTCATTATCAATCAAGGTCACAGGAAGGGTCAAGCAGCGACAAGAGCCACTATAGCCACCTGGCTAAAGGCAGCTATTGCCAAAGCATGTAAGGCAACAAATCAAGAGCCACCACAAGGTGTCAAGGCACACTCTAATAGAGCTATAGCCACATCTTGGGCAGAAAGGAACATGGCATCCATAGAAGAAATCTGTGCAGCTGCCACATGGGCATCCCAACATACTTTCACCAGACACTATAGAGTGGAAGTGTCTATGGAAGCCAAAGCAAATTTTGGTAGGGCAGTACTGCTAGCTGCTAGGGCAGAAGTGAAAGAATAACTTGTCTGACTACCCACCCTTATTTAGGGTACTGCTTTTTACATCATTACTCAGGTGTAAGGAAGTGGAGTGCCTCAGAGATTATCCCCACAATGGTAGTTTACTCACCTGGTAAAGGTGATTGTGGGGGTATACATCTCTGAGGCACTCCACTACCCACCCACATAGTCAGACCACATGAGGTAGTCCTCAGCACATTCAGTTCCACTGGCATGCCGTACAGGTCAGTTAAAACTAGTATGTAAGAAATAGGAAATAAACGGACTCAGTCCAAGGTTTATTTGAATAGTCAACAGTGTGAATTTTTAAGTACAGCAGTTCTTTACGCATCTTAAATGATGTTACAGGTTTCTTTAGAGTATAAGGATATATAACAGGTCAAGAGACCACAATTTCTTAGTAGGTACAGCTTTGGAAGACATCAAACTCATTCAGAAAAGGCAGCATCACAGGGAAGAGGGGACGGACTTCCTTTGAAGTCACATGTGCATCGGCAACCTATCAGGTAGACACAATACCCAGGTGTAAGGAAATGGAGTACCTCAGAGATGTATACCCCCCAATCACCATTACCAGGTGAGTAAACTACCATTACAACCAGGAAACACAAAATAGCATGAGCTCACTCATGTCAGCAATGTAACTGAAGATCATTCAAAAACACATACAAGACTGTTGTACTGTGGTCTGAAGTTTTAATTCATTGCAAAAAAAACACCACGCAGTGTGGGAACAATTAGACGCAGCAAATCTTTAAACCGATGATCTAATACATAAATAAACAAATAGCCCCAATGTTTCATGCTTGTGATCTTTGTAAAGATGCAACCATGGTAACAGACATCTTCCCTTAAACAGTTTTTTATCTTAAGGCGACAGTTACCACGGAACATTGAAGGTGCATTAAGTGTGACAGTTCTTAGAATTGAAATAGGTAACAAAAAAAATTAAAAAAGTTAAACACAACACATACATAAACACACTAATGACTTTGTTCTACTTAATCTGCTCCTTAAAGTCTAGTAATGCTGATTTACAACTTGCTAAGATATACAGTTATAGTTATGTTACTGTAGTCCATATAATGCTTGAGAACTTTAAAAAGGAGCAAATAGAACATGTTGGACATTACAAAACTGCAGACTGAAATCAAGGTGATGCAAAGAACCAAAACAACAAGAAACATGTAATATGCTACTCTATAACCTTAAGGCAAGTTATAAGCACAAGTTGTGTGTTTTACTTGTAGTAGAAATACTACAGAAAGGGAAAGATCTGAACACAGTCATATTAAGCCCAGATGGAATAGTTGCCCATAGTTTAAAAATCTAGAAAGATTCTCTGTGGGCTAACAGCAAGTCAATGCAACCTCCCTGTGGTCTCACAGTGACCATTTCAAATCCAGTGAAGGTCCAGTGATGTCGTCCACGAAATGTGGGGCAGTGAACATGCACTGCTGTGACATAATCAAGGTTATGATTGCTTGTGGCTCACATATGATCACCCAACCACTCCTTTAACAACCAACATAATAGCTGCTGCAGATACACCTCCCCAAGTAGACCACATAAGTGGTATTACAGTTAATAAATTTATAGATGTTATAACTGTCACCATTGGAGGGATTGTTGTTGATCACTGTACAGTAATAGCACCTTCGACATTTATGGCATCCTAGGGATAAAGATGACCAATGCTGCAAACAGAGCCTATATTATGTGAGCATGCAATTGAGTTCCTGAGAATTGTGTACCGCAACCCTCATAACATCAGTAGCTACTTCATACACAGTCTATAACCAATCACAGGGACGCCAATGTCTTGGCTACCATCTTTACCCCTAGCCAAAGAACATGATTGTCAATATGAAGTTACTGTGTGTGCAGTGGTGTTTTCAAAAGGTAAAGAAATTAATTGTAAAAACTATGATAAAGCATTAATTGCAGTAGGGTCAAAATTTGATGCAACAAAAGTAATAAAAAGCGACATTAAGGTAAAAATTTCCCTGAGCCTTTGTGAATCTGTGGCATCATGTTCTTTTGGAATTTAGTTAGTTAGTTTTTGTTGACTGGCTAAGCACGCTAGACAGAGAAATGCCTATTTTCAGGAACAACCCGGGAGGTTTACGAAACAACTAAACAAAGTATCAGGCACACATAGTACAAAAATGACATAACTTACAACAGAGTAAACAGGAATAGATTGCATACAGTCAAAAGATATAGAAACACACATATCAGAACAACATCCCAGCAAAAGTGGGAGGTGGCCCAGGACAAAAGACTGAAAGGAACAACAGCACAACACATCATTTGCATTACCCTAACTTCAGAACCATATCCCCAAACATTAGTGTTTGAGCATTGTTCCTGTGCAGTCACGGCACTCACCTCAGCACAAATTTCAAACAGAGTCTGGCTTACAGTATTAAAGCAATATATGTTTCAATGTACAACTAGCAAATGAACATGTGGCTGAGTCAAGGAGAGAAAGCCTCTTGAAGGTGAAATGTCAGCTCATTTTGTTATTTCTCCTTGACCCAGCCAGGTTGCATGTTTGTTTACTGGTTGTACATTAAAATAGATATTGCTTTAATACTATAAAATACTGTAAGTCAGAAATTTGTGTGGAGGTGAGTGCTATGATTGTTCTCTTCTGTTCTACATAGTATCACAGAGCACCCCAGCCCACTCTGTGTTCCTGTGTTCTCTCTACTATTTTCCTGTGCCTAGACAGACATGAGCACCTAATCTCCAGGCATTAGTGTGTGAATGTTTTTTTCTGTGCCTAGGCAGACATAGCTAAAGTTACAGCAATACCAGTGCTGAATTGTGTGGTCATTCAGTCCCCAAGGAACATCACACCACAGATTTCCCAAGGCTCAGAGTCACATTTCCTTACTTTAGTGTTGTTCAGCTTCAAATTCTAACTGATTTTTCAATACATATTTTTATAATGACTATATTATACAAGTGCAGTAGTGCCAGTATAGTTAGGGTTGAGCAAAATGTTCAATGTTAAACTCAAATTTTGCACCTTAATAACTTTGGCAGCATTCAACAAAATAGCCCAAAAATTTGGCATGTGTAGTCTGGCTATCAGAGTCTCAAGATGTGAAAGGTTTCATGATGGCATCTTGTTTCTGAGATATGGCACATCAAGTTTTTGGAAAGTGCATTTTTTCTTATACTTAATACAGTTTATTTTTGCTTTCATGAACAGCCTAGAATACATAGAATTTTTTCACAAAATTTTAGGGTAGAAGTAGCCTATGACAAGGTAGTGCCCTTCAAAGGTTTTGTAAAAAAAATATTAAATGGTTCTAGAGTTATGCTCAGTAGAGTTTTGAATTAACTTTCTGATAGGAACAGAACATTTTTGGTTCACAACAGCATTTTTGGTTCACATCACCTAGGTGTCATGAGCTGAAAATGGGTCTCATGAACCAAATTTTTTTTTTTGGTTCATGAAAGCTGCTACAGTATATTGTTTTTTTTTTTTTTCTATATTAGAAAACATTGAAAATACTTAAAAATTATGTATTTTCAACAAACAAGCACCTGACTCTAGGTAAACATGTCCTGTTTAGCTACATTCTGGTGTTAGTTTTTTGAAATTATGCCTGGAAATCAGATATCTGGGCACCTAAAAATCCTGGATGCTCAGCTTAGCAAGAGAAGCTGTTTACACAAGTTCTGTGTTTGACAACAGTGTGACTTTTTTGATTTATGTAGCCATAGCTGGAGTTGTGCATTGGTTTGAGTGGGAGCAGTGAGATGGTGATCGCTTGATCTCTACCCATCCATCCATCCATCCATCCATTTATCTATCTATTTATCTTAGAGCTCCCTAGCAGGTTTAAACTGTCTTTTTAAAGGCAGTTTACCTTGCAGCCTTATACATTTGAAGCTTTAATTCTATGATCAACAGGAAGTGGTCAGTGATGTCACTTCCAGTCAGGTGTCTATAGAGTATAAACGCCTCACCAGAGGATTTGGGCTTGTTGGTCTAAATGCAGGAGCCTCCTGTGCTATTTCCAGGGTGTTTCAACTTTTAACTTGGAGCTAAAACCTTTGGGAAATGTAGGGGAGAACTTGTAGTGATTTGCTGCATTTACATATTTGGACTTGGCCCCTGACCCCAGCAAGAGGCTTGGGTACATCAGCTGCTGGGGTTTCTGGTTCAGTTTGGGTTGCCCCTTAGAGCTCCCAAGTAGGTTTAAACTGTCTTTTTAAAGGCAGTACCTTGTAGCCTTATAAATTTGAAGTTTTAATTCTAATATCAACAGGAAGTGGTCAGTGATGTCACTTCCAGTCAGGCATCTATGTAAACACTCACTAGAGGAGTTGGGCTTGTTGACCTAAAGGTGTGAGCCTTCTGTGATATTTGGAGGATGTTTAAACTTTTAACTGGCAGTTAAAGCCTTTGAGAAAGGTAGGGGAGCACTTGCAGTGATTTGCGGTATTTGCACATTTGGACTTGACCCCTGACCCCCTGTGAGAGAGGGGCTTGAGTACATCAGCTGCTGGGGCTTTCTTCTTCAGTTTGGGTTCCCCCTTAGAACTCCCTAGCAGGTTTAAACTGTCTCTTTAAAGGCAGTTTACCTTTCAGCCTTATAAATTTGAAGTTTTAATTCTACAATCAACAGGAAGTGGTCAGTGACATCACTTCTGGTCAGGTATCTATATAAACACTCACCAGAGGATCAGGGCTTGTTGGTCTAAAGGTGGGAGCCTCCAGTGCTGTTTGGAGGGGGGTTTAATATTTAACTGGGAGCCAAAGCCTTTGAGAAAAGTAGGTGAGGACTTGCGGTGATTTGCTCTATTTGCGCATTTGTACTTGACCTCTGACCTCCTGAGAGCTAGGGGCTTGGGTACATCAGCTGCTAGGACTTTCTGCTTCAGTTTGGATTGCTCCTTAGAGCTCCCTAGCAGGTTTAAACTGTCTTTTTAAAGATAGTTTACCTTACAGCCTTATAAATACGAAGTTTTAATCCTACAGTCAACCGAAAGTGGTCAGTGATGTCACTTCCAGTCAGGCATCTATATAAACACTTGCCTCAGTGAGTGGGGTGAGCACAGGGCAGATGGATTACAGGCAGAGGCAAGCTGCATCTACCTGCATCAGCAGATGAAGCAGGCAACCCCTCAAGGCTCTTTAAAGTATCCTGTAGATTAAACTACCCTTTTAAGTGAGTGGCTTTGTAATCAATATATCAGTATGGAAAAGGTAAATGAAATGTTGGATGTGTGACTTATGCAGGGTATTTTACATAAATGCATCAATTGTAATATGTTATCTACAGAGCTGTGTATATCAGGGATATGCAATAGATGTTACGAGCTTAGAGAGATTGAAAAGGATATTGAAAACTTAAAAAATGAATTACAAAATGTAGTTGAGATGAACAAAATTGAAAAATTTGTTAGTAGCATTAGAAACAATGATGCACCAGATAACAGAAAAAGACCTGATGAAGAGGATGCTGGTAACACTAGTTATTCTCCCACTACACACAAAGCAAAGAAAAAAGCTATGAGGCAAATAATACTGATTGGAGCAGGGTCACAAAACATGTACCAAAAAAGTGAACTATGCAGGGCCAACCAATTCATTTACAAAACAAGTTTTCTGCACTGGTAGAAGGAACTTCTCAAAACATGGAAATTTCTAATGCTGAACACATTGCAGACAAATAAATTAAACACCCCCCCACCACCAGCCCTTTGGGCTAACAGCGCCTCAGACGGGGGTCTACTTGCCTCCATGGCGAGAAGAGCCTGCTGCCACACTGCCCAAGCCCTTGCTAGCAGGTACGGCAGTGACAGTATTCTGGGAACTCAAGGCTGGGTGGCTGTCTCTGTAAATTTTCTAAGGACAATTGCCTTTAGCTTGGGATAGCTCTTACTGGCTATTCATGGAACACGGGTTCCATGTTTGGTTCCTCATCCTGCCAGGCATTTCCAAATTCCTCCTGACTGGACTATGTCACTACCATCAACCAGCTTATTTAACCTTTTTTCCCCCCTAAGCCAGTATTGCTTCTGATATCTGGTCTGTTTTAATACTCAGTGCGAATTTCTTCAGTTTAAAGTTTGTTTGTTTTTAACTGTACTTGTATGTATTTGAAATCGGAAGTTTAGAGGACTAGACTGTATTCTTAATTCTGTGATGAGTTTCTGTTACCACATTGGATATTTCTGTGAAAAGTCTCTTTCAGTTAATTTCTCCACCTGCCCCCCCAATTTCATCATCTTTTATTTCTTCTCTTGCAGACCCAGCCGGCACCTAGCTCGCGTCTGAATCCCTTCCTACAATTTAAACTCCCATTATTTGTGACAAAGCTTCTTTGTGAATTGCACAGCAGGATACCTCCCATTGTTTTTGGTGCTACATCTAACCCCAGTTTGTCCATTCTGCTCAAGAATCCTCATAGTCTTTTAGGCTAACAGCACCTCAGGCAGGGTCTACACACCTCCACAGCGAGAAGAGCCTGCTGGCACATTCCCTGAGCCCTTGCTAGCAGGTACAGCCTGGACAGCATTCCAGGAACTCAAGGCTGCATGGCTATCCCTGTAAATTTTCTAAGGACAATTTTCTTTATCTTAGGACAGCTCTTATTGGCTGTCTGTGGAACACGAGCTCCGTGTTCAGTTTCTTATCCTGCCAGGCATTTCCAAATCCCTCCTGACTGGACTATGTCACTACCATCGGCCAGCTTATTTAACCTTTTTTCCCCCTAATCCAGTATATCCTCTGATATCTGGTCTGTTTTAATACTCAGTGCTGAACTTCTTCAGTTTAAAGTTTTTTTTTGGTTTTTTTTCCATTAGCAGATTATACATTTTAGCCACTAGAAGGCCCAGTTATAAGCACACTTACCCAATCCAATCCAATCCAATCCTCCTAACTGTCATATCATGTTGTCCCTCCATGCACTGCAGTTTCTGCTTCTCTTACTCTCATCCCTCTTTCCACTTTTCTTCCTCCCTGGAGCTTGCTTCCCCCCCCCCCAGCATCCTACTTAGCACTGCCCATCATCACTCAGGTACTCTCCATCATGAGCTTGCCCCTCCCCCCCAGGTGCTCCCCTCTGCAAATGTATGGCAGTCCCCGGCTATCACTGTACACAGGCCCTGGACCCTCTCATCACTCTCACGTGCCATCACTCTGGGATCACTGCCACCAACTTAATGTAAGTTCCTGCAAAAAACAGGCATGTAGACTCACTCTCAGGGACTTATGGTGGTGCACCCTGAAGCTTGTGCTCCTCCTCCTGCTGCTGCCAGGAAACATCCATTCTATCCCTGGCCCAATCACCTCCAGCTCTATCTACCAGGAAAAACCCCTCAGGAGCACTCTCCATAGCATCTCTCAACATCTGTAGTCTACTCCCCAAGCTGGATGCACTGCAAATCTTTACCACTCAGCACAGCCCAGATATCCTGGCAGTTGTAGAAACCTGGCTTACACCCCAAATGCCTGACCTGGCTATCGCTCTTCCAGGTTACAATATTTTCAGGCTGGACTGGAAGCACAAAAGAGGTGGTGGATGTGCAATTTACCTTAATGATTCGCTACTGGGACACCCCAACACTACCCCCTCCCAGTCACTGCTGCACAGATTCTCCCTATCAGAATCTTATTAGGTGCTCATAACAAATCCCTCACAGTTGCCTCAGTGTATATCCCCCCGAAAGAACAAGGGAATGGCCTTAACGCTGTCTTGGAATTCACCAGGTCCCAACCTCCTGACTCTGAAATGATTCTGCTTGCAGACTTTATTATAAACTGGCTCACATCAGATGAAGGGGTCCATAAGGATGCTGTCTCATTGGCCAATCTCACCCAGATGGTCATCTCTCTGACCAGGAAAAACTACAAATCCAGCACCAGCACCCTCCTTGATTGGATTCTTACCAGCCACCCAACTCGTATCACAAATACCTCAGTCCTCCCTGACTCGCTTAGCGACCATTCCCCTGTCATCTGTGAATGGTCAAACAAATTCAGCAAGCCACCTCCTAATATCATCACTAATAGAGTCCTACCACGTGGGCAGTTGTCACACCTCAAAACATGCCTCAACCTCCAAGACTGGTCCCCTATCTGCAATGCAACAGATGTAAATACTGCGCTGGATTACTTCATCAACACTTTCAATGCAGCCTGTGACTCCTACGCTCTTTCAAAAAGCACAAAGTCAAAGCCTTTTGTAATCCCTGACTCTCAGCTGATCTCTTACATCAACTAAAATCTAGAGATCACCTCTGGGATCTGTCCAGAACCACTGGTAAAGAAACTGACATCCAAAACTATAAATGTGCATGGAATGGCTGTACCAAATCTGTCTGGCAAAAGGAATCTACCTACTTCAAGAACGCTGTCACGGATACCTGGGGTAATGGAAGGGCATTTTGGAACAATATTAAAGAGGTCACTGGGAAGCAGCCAAAAACCTCCCCTACCTTGCTCAACATAAATGGGGCTACTACGCTTGACCCTAAAATTATAGCAAATACCTTCAACACTGCATTCACTGATCTCAGCAGTGTTCTCCCTTCTGACTTTTTCAAGGACTATGACTCTCCCTCTCCTTCCCACAATGCCTCTTCCTCCTCTAGCCACCCACCTTTTTATTTCAAAGCAGTCAAGATGCATGATGCGCACAAATACATTACCAAAGCCATCACCAAATCCAGATCCAGCAGTGATACACCTGACCTTAAACTGCTGTCCTTCACCCTTGATGAGGTGTTACAGCCACTGACATATATTTTCAACATCTCAGTTAGGCTCAGCCAGTTCTCTGACAAATGGAAATCCACCACTGTTACGCCTGTCTATAAAAGTGGTGACAGGGCCACTCAGGGAAATTACCATCCAATCTCTATATTGCCATCCCTCTCCAAGGCCCTTGAACGTATTGCAGCAGATCAGCTCACAGATTTCCTGGACAAATATAATATCCAGTGCTTACAACAACATGGCTTCAGGAAAGGACATAGCACCTCATCTGCCTTACTGGAATTCTCTGGCATTCTTCACAGCTCACTGGACAATGGTCAGTTAATTGGGTCCATCTTTATTGATCTGACAAAGGCGTTCGGCACTGTCCATCACTGCCTACTGCTTGTGCAACTTCTGAAAGCTGGGATCTTTCCCGACTCCACTGCCGGATTCAAAAGATACTTGGAGAACTGGTCTCAAAGAGTAAGAATTGCAGATGTCCTCTTTGATACCAGGCCTGTTCACTCAGGTGTCCCCCAGGGATCCATTCTGGGCCCCCTACTAGTCAGCTTGTTACTGAACTCCCTTCTAAATTCTTGCTCTGAAACAATCATCCTCTAGTCAGATGATGCTGTAATTCTTGCCTCCCACAAAGATCCTAAGCCTGTACAAGACAACCGTCAGCTTGGCTTCACATCTGTTGAAAATTGGTTCTCAAATCACAATCTGGTCCTCAATAATAAGAAAATAAAGTCTATGATATTCAGCAGCTCTCATAACAAGCATAAGCTGCACCCCCTATCCATCAAAACCAGTCATGGAGTCACCCTGGAACAGGTTCAAGCCTTTAAGTACCTTGGGATCACTCTAGACCCTCATCTAACTTACAGTGCCCACATTGACTTTGTAGCCAAAGCAGCAAATACTTGCCTTGGCCTTCTCTTCCGGCATAGGCAACATCTTACCCAAGAAGCCCTGACTGTCACCGTTCAGAGCTCTGTTGTGTCCATTATTGACTGTGGGCTTATCATCTATGACTCTGTCCCCACTGTTGCTCTTAGACGCATATCCACCTCGCTCAATAAGGCCTGCCGACTTCTCACTGGCTCCCACCACCTCACACATATGTGCGACCTCTATGCACAAACTGCATGGTTGCAACTCACCAGTCGGATAAAGTACCTAACCTGCACTATGGCGAAGAAAATAACTATGGAGTGTGTGTACTCCTGCACCCTAGCAATAACCCCCACTCAGCCAGGCAGTCTGAATCACAGCTCCTGCAGGTTCCACATTGTCGTACCTCACAAGCTCAAAGATCTTTTGCCTACAGGGCGCCCAGCTGGCTAAATGGTCTAAACAGTTACATCTCCTCCACTCCTACCATTGGAGCATTTAAATCAAGGCTCCACCTCTCTCTCACTGCCTCTAGCTCCTGTAACTGCCTCCACTAGCTGACCCCATGAATATTTCCCTAACCTTATGCAGTTCTTTCTCATATTAGCACTTGGTTACCCCTTAGCATGCACTTTCCCATGTTATATCTATGACAATGCCTCTGGCTGTGCTCCTCCTCTATAGCTCTCCGCTCCCCTCTACTCTTCCTCTCTCTTGTCCTCTATCCTCTCTGCACCTTATCCGCTATCTCCTTGTAACCTAGCTTCCAAAACTAGTTTTGTTTCTCAGATGCTTTGTAACTCTGTTTAGCTTACACTTTTGTAGCCTTGTCCTAGGTATTCAATTTGTAATCTGACTTACATGTCTTATGTTTTGAATTGTAACCTGATGTGGAACCTTTATAAAAGAGCCCTGGCTCAAATGTATTGTAACCCTAGACCTGATAAATAAATACATAAATAAAAAATCATCAAATACACTGACGAGTATGTATTACAACTCCTTTGGGAAAATGTTAATTTTAGATTAGAACCTTTACCAGACCTAAAGTAGGAGTGGGCTGAGAAGAATATAATTCCACTGCAAGCCACTATGGGAGAAATGGACCTCGGGGTGGTGGTAGACACCAAAATGAACAGCAGTGAGAACTGCAGAAGAACAGCGGCAAAGGCAAACAAGTTGCTGGGCTGCAAAGCCCGGGGAATAACGTCCAGGAAGAGTGAGGTGATCCTACCTCTGTACAATGCCCTGGTTACTTTGAGTACTGAGTACTGCATGCAATTCTGTAGGCTGCAACTTAAGAAGGACATAGTACTGTTGGAGAGGGTCCAGAGGAGGGCAACTAGGATGATTCGGGGCATGGGGATAGGACTTATGAGAACAGGCTGCAAGCCCTTGGGCTGTACTCACTGGAGGAGAGGAGAGGAGAGATGGGGGGACATGATTGAGGTTTTCAAATATGCGAAAGGGATTAACAAGGGTGGAGCCAATAAAATGTTCAGGCTCAAGTAAAAAGGGGAAAACCAGGGGGCATAAATGGAAACTGGAGGGAGGAACCTATAGGGGAGAATGTAGAAGGCATTACTTCACAGACAGGGTGGTGGAGCCATGGAATGCAATGCCCAGGAGCCTGATCAAGCAAGACACTGTGGAGGGCTTTAAGGATGGGTGGGACAGATGCATGGGGGTACTGAAGCCAAGATTGACCCTCATGGGGATGGCGGGGGAAGCGCCCGCTAAGGGCTGGATACCAAGCAGACACGAAAGACCGACAGGCCTATTCTGCTGCCTTTTAGTATGTTAGTAAGAGTAAAGGACATCATTCATAATAATTCTTTTGTTTCTGTTGATACCCTGGTTAGGAAACACCAGTTGCTGGTAGAGAGAAGAGAATTTTGTGAACAACTGGTCCAGATAGTGCATGCACAGGTTCAACTGGGACATGTAATGACAGATGAAACTAGGTCCTTTATTGCCTGCATGCATGTGTCCCCTTCAGTTTCTTCATTCTATAATTTTCTTTTAGACACAGCCAGAGGTCTTCTTATGGAACCCATTAGATAGTGGTCCCAGGAGCTGGAGGTAGGTACCGAAGAGTGGGACTGGGATAAGATCTGGGCTTTCCCTATAAAGGCACTTAAAATATCTAGTTTAAGGTTGCTGCACTTTAAAACCCTTCTCAATCTGTATTTCACACCAGTACATATGCACAGAATGGGTCTTAAATGGAACTCTACTTGTGGATAATGCAAAATTGGGAAGGACTCCATTGCTCATATCTATGTTTTGGTACTGTCCTCACATACAGGAACTGTGGAACGAGATTGAGCAATTCTTTAATGCAATCACATTTTTAAGAAACAGAATAACAATTGACACTTGTGTTATAGGACATTTTAAAAAGACAAATGGACACAGGAACAAAAGTACTTTTTTTAATGATGGGAGCTCTATCAGAAATAGAATTCTGAGGTACTGGATTAAAGACAAGGTACTTTCCAAAAGAGAATGCCAGGCACAACTTATACAAAGTATTAGAACAGAGAAACTGGCACTATGCCTGAGTGGACTAGGACACAAATTTGAACTCAGATATAGTACAATAGAAAGGCTGATTAAGGGTTATGATGTAAACCAGGGGACTTTATGACTGTCCTTGGACTGAAAATACCTGGGGATGACATTAGACCAATCCATGACCTTTGAGTCCCATGTAGACGTGCTGACTAAAACACTCAACCTAAAGCTAGGACTACTATATAGACTTCCCCCTACCTGTCTCGAGAGGCACGTCAAACAATCGCCATCAGCTCCCTCCTCCCTCTCTTACTATACAGCACTCCGGTAATGTAGGCTCAATGGGAGCCCACCCAAAACAGGCTTAGAATACTCTACCATAGGATAGCATGATTTGCAACTGGTGCACATCCCAAAACCCACCACTGCACAATGCTAACTACCTTGACTTGGCCCTCCTTCAATGCCAGATTGTGCTATCCCCTACATTGTCTCACCTTCAAGTTACTGCAATGCTTCGTCCCACCCAGCCTCTCCAACATAATTCAACTCAAGCAGTTTTCTCACCCCCTCACCTCCTCAGATCCTCAGCCTTCCCTACACTGGAAGCTTCAAAAGCATGGTATGAAATTGATAGACAATCCTTTTCTTTCTCAGCCCCGCATCAGTGGATCTCCCTGCCCCCAGCAGCCCAATCCTGCCTTACCCTGGGGCACTTTAAACAAACTCTTAAATCTCTCTTTTGGGCAACCCCCCACAGCTGATTTCACTGACACCCCTTTCTAATCGGATGACTGCTGAAAACATGAATAATGATTGCACTCTCTGTCTTGTAGTTCTCTGTATGTTTTTATTTTTTTTTTCTCTTCCTCATTATTACTGTCTGTAACTATATCCCTGTCTGGTATAACAACTGTATGCAAGGGAGCAGGTACTGCTGAATGCCTTCCAGGACAGCTTCCTGCTGTAAATGGTCAGTGAACCAACCAGGTTAGGGAATACCCTTGACCTTGTGCAGGCAAATGGGGACTTTGTGAGAGAACTTACAGTGGAGGAACCGCTGTCAGGGAGTGACCACCACTCAGTATGGCTCACATAGGATATGGGCAAGGAAGGAGTGGAATCTGGCACAAGAGTGCTGGACTTCAGGATGGCTGACTTTGGGAGGACGAGGGAAGTGGTAAAAGGGTACCTGGCCAGAATTCAATCTAGTATGGATGCTAACCAGAGGTGGGAGCTCATAAAGCTGGGGATAGTGGAGGCAACCAAAACCTGCTGCAAGGCCCAGAGCAAGAAGGCTAGGGCTAAAAAACCAAGCTGGTTGAGCAAGGAGGTCATGGAAAAAGGTAAGGAGGAAAAGAGCTGCCTTTAGGAAGTACAAGAAAACAGGGAGGGGGAGGACAGGGAGGAGTACTTCACAGAATCGAAGGAGGTGACAAGGGCAGTAAGGGGAGCCAAAGCATCTACGGAACTCAGGCTGGCACAAGGCATTAAGAAGGGGAGAAGGACTTTAGGGCATCTGGAGAAAAGGAGCTGTAAGGACCACATAGTAAGGATTAGGAAGGAGGGGTTGGGTGGAAGCAGAGGTGCAGTAAGGCAGAAGCACTAAACGAGTACTTCTGCTCAGTATTTACTAAAAAGAAGAGGGGGTGACACCCAAGGGGGGTGAAATGGCTGAAACGGGGGGGAAGGGGTGACAGATGGAGAAATCATGGAGGGCACAGTTCAGAAGGTTTGAAGGCACTGAAGGTGGACAAGGCACCAGGCCCAGATGGCATCCACCCCAAGGTACTGACGGAGCTAGCAGAGGTCCTTGCAGAACCTTTGGCAGACCTATTTAATGCCTCACTACATTTGGGGTGTGTACCTCAGGACTGGAGGATGGCTCATGTGGTGCCCCTCCACAAAAGTGGCCCCAAGGATGAACCGGGAAACTACAGACCGGTGAGCCTCACATCCATCATGGGTAAGCTAAGGGAGACTATCCTGAAGGAGAGGCTGGTGGCCCTCCTAGATGCCAAAGGACTACAGGACAGCAGCCAGCATGGCTTCATATGGGGCAGATCCTGCCAAACCAACCTGGTGGAGTTCTATGACTGGGTAACTAGGCAACTGGACAGGGGCCATGCAGTGGATGTCCTGTATCTGGACTTCAGTAAGGCATTCAACTCAGTGCCACATGGAAGGCTGGGAAGTAAGTTAGTAGGCACAGGGGCAGGTGCAAAGCTGGTGAGATGGGTAGGAAACTGGCTTCAGGGAAGGCAACAGAGGTGGTGGTGGGTGGGGAGCTCTCACACCCAAGGGTAGTGACGAGTGGTGTTCCACAGGGCTCGGTATTGGGACCAGTGTTGTCTGGGATAGTCATTGCAGACATATCATGGGACATCAAGAGCAAGATCAGCCTGTTTGCTGATGATACCAAGGTAGGAGCAGTGGTGGATGACTTAGTGGGATGGCAGGGGTTGCAGGATGATCTGGCAAAGCTTGAAACTTGGTCAGACACCTGGCAACTGGGGTTTAATGCCAAAAAGTACAAGGTGCTGCATTTTGGGATGAAGTACCCAAGGAGGAGTTACCAGCTGGGGGGAGTGCAGCTAGCCCAGACAGAGGAGGAGAAGGATCTGGGGGTGCTCATTACAGGGTCAATGAACAACTCAGCACAATGTAGGAAGGCAGCTGCAAAGGCCAACAAAATGCTGGGTTGTATTGCAAGGGTATATATCCTCAAGGATGGAGGAGGTGATTCTGCCACTGTATAGGTCATTAGTTAGACCGCACCTGGAGTACTGCATGCAGTACTGGCACCCGTATCTGAACAGGGACATTAAGTTACTGGAGGGGGTGCAGTGCAAGGTGACAAAGATGATCAGGGGGCTGCGGGACTTATCATATGAGAGGAGGTTGAGGGAGCTGAACATGTACTCACTGGAGGAGAGGAGGGACGGGGCAACATGTACATGAAAGGAATAAACAAGACAGGTACAGAGGGGCTGTTCAAAGTAAGGGAGGGGAGGGACACCAGGGGCCATGATATGAGACTGGAGGGAGGAAGGTTCAGGAGGGAGATGAGAAGACACTTTTTTACAGAGAAGGTGGTGACTGGGTGGAATGCATTACCTGCAGAAGTGGTATCCAGTAGAACAGTGGACTGCTTCAAAAGGGGATAGGACAGGACAAGGGGGAGGGTTAATGAAGGGGAAGGGTGGAAGAGAGGGGCAGCTGCAGAATAAGGGGTGCTAGCTGCACATTCGAGCAGACTTGATAGACCTCTAGGCCTTTATCTGCTGGCAAATTTCATATGTTTGTATGCATATGTATGAAATATCCTTGTTTGGTATAAAATCTGTATGTAAATGAATGAAAAATCTATGTAAATTCCTGTTACTCCTGTTATTTAATGTATGTAATTAACCCTGGGATGCCCCTGAAAAAGGGATTTAACTGTATGTATATGTATGAAATATCCTTCTCTCCAGTATAAAAACTGTATTGAACTGTATGAAAAATCTGTGTAAATTCTGTTATTTAATGTATGTACTAACCCTGGGTCACTCCTGAAAAAGGGACTTTACATCTTAGTGGGCTTACCTGGTCACCAAAATCCAAATAAATAAATAAATAATATTCATGTGAATGTAGTTTAAGGTCTCTTTTATGGAATAGTGATAACACTCATGTTTCTCTCACTTCCTTTTGCTGTATTTCTTTTCCTCTTCTTCTTCTTCTAGTGGCTCTTCACTCTGCTTAGCAGTTGAGAAGGTCTAAGGGGGAAATGACAATCTTAGCAGAGTTATAGCTACAGTGGCATTGTTTTAAACTGTTATTTATAATATGAGTTCATTTGGTAAATAGTTTACATACCTCTGTATGAAGAGGAACTAATTTGGTAGTAATGCTAGATAATGAGTATTTTTTTTTAAGAAAAAGAGATAATATTGTTTATCTTGCATTTTTATTTAGTTCATTCTCAAATGGTAAGATGCTAGCTTATGTATTGTTAAGAATATTCATGATTGCAATATTATACTTTACTGAACAATAAAAAATGTTATTGAAAAAAAACATTTAACCACACTGACCCACTAATTTTGGATGTTTGTTACTGTCCTCCAGGTTGCTCGGTTGAGATATATGATGTTATTCTTATTGAAATAGAAATTGCAGGAGAACTGGGAGATTTGATTGTCTTGGGGGATTTCAGTTTTGAGGGAATTGATTAGTCATCTCAATTGGCCACATGCTGTGCTGGAAAAATAGCTTTTGTCCTTATGCGACCAACTTCATTTCAAACAACGTTACCTTTCCAACCAGAGGTGATAATATCTTGGTTATAGTTATTTGTACTGACATCCTCCAAGGGAACAGGTGTATTACTGCTTCTCCTCTTGGTACTAATGACCATAATGTTATTGAGTTTTCAATCTTAAAGAACATCAACTTTTATAATGAAAATGCAAGGGTTGTTCTATACAATAAGGCAAATGTAAGTGACATAAATTCTGTGAGAGAGAGATTGATTGCTATGAAGCATTACATAATAAAGATTGTCCAGAAATGTGGATGTTTATAAAGAATACAATCCTTAACGTGTGTAATAAATATATTCCCACAAGACAACAGTATTCAAATAATAAATTAAAGCCGAAGTGGATAAATAGGCACATAAAGAGTATCATTATAAAAAAGAACAAATCATATAAAAAATACTTGCAATTCAAGACAGATGCAGGAAAGTACACATATATAAACTTATACAAAAATGCAAGAAGGAAATCAGGATGGTAAAAGCTAGTTATGAAAAACAACTTGCCCTACAGGCTAGGAAAGATAATTACAAGTCATTTTATTCTTATAATCAATTCTCTTAAGAACAACTAGCCAAATATGCCCTATCCCTCAAAATGGGAAAATAATGGAGTTTGCCCTTTAAGGGGCAGACCAAGTTGTCCTGGGGAACCCCTCCGCTTGTGGCAGAGATGTTTTTTCTTAGATGGGAGGAGGTGGGGGGAAGAGGAGGGGGAGTCATAGGACAAGGGACAGAGCAGCTAGGAAAGGGTGGAGCCAAAAGAATGGGTGCAGGATAAGGATAGGTGGTAAAGGAAGTAGGAGGGGCAGAAATTACAGGGCAAAAAGGGACAGCGCAGAGGGATATAGCCTCTTTTTCTGAAGTTTTTTTGGTTTTAAATCAATAGAACTGCAGCACATCAGATTGGCTCTTTTTGTTTTTTGGGATCTGATTGGACGGTTGTTTTCAAGGCGCCAGCCTGGGCAAGGTTTGTGTACCTGGAGTTGCAGAAGGTAAGCTAAAAAAAAAAAAAAAAAAGTAGATGAGAGCAGCATATTATATATCAGAGTTGTAGGGACAAGCGCAAATTACTGGCGGCGGAATGAACGCAGCAGAAGTGTACTTCAAGAGCTGGGGTTTGGGGGGAGTTTTCCTAGCAGAGCAGGAGAGGAAAGTTGCTGCTAGGGAGGAAAAAAGTGTGTAATGCAAGGTACATGGAAGTTGGCGAGAGCCGCGTCTGAAGGGAGGGATGAAATGACATGGAAAGAGAGGTTGAGAGCAGTGAGATGCAGGGACAGAACAGCGCTAGCAGGGGATTTTGGTGCTTTTGGTGCTTTGTGGAGGCATTGCATCTAGAGACGCAGCGAATTTAAAAAACATCAGTGAAGTGAACGTGAAGTGGCCACTTTCTCATTGGCACTTTGCTGTGCATTAAAGATTCACTTAGGGGCTTTAATTGGAACAGATTATATTTGATTCCAGATATTAATTTAGCCATACAGGAATTTAGTGAATCCTTATTGACAGTGATAAATAAACATGCTCCAATGGTACAGAAAAGGAGGAAAAATAAAGAAGATCCATGGATTTCAGATAAAATAAAAAAGGAATTAAGGGTAAGAAATAGAATATGGCAGAAAGCTAGGAAAACAAAAAAATTAGATGATTGGGAAAGTTTTAAAAGCTGGAGAAGTAAATGTAAAAGGAATATTAGGATGGCGAAGAGTAAATATTATTTGAATAGATTTGAGAAAGTAAATGATTCAAGAATGTTTTGGAAATTTGTTTCTGATTTAAAATACAGTAATAAAAGCAATAAGGTAGAATGTATATTACAGGAGGGAAGTATGATAGAAGATCAAGCCAATATTGCTACTATATTAAACCATTACTTTCTCAAATTACCTGACCTGGACATTTTGCCACCGAAAGAACAAACTGCTGATATATCTGTAATAGAATTAATTGCTGAACAAAAACAGAGGTATGGGATACAGCAAGTTGACAAGTTTAATTTTAGACCCTTAAGTATAGCTGAAATAAGAAAACAATTACAAAATTTAAATGTAAGTAAGGCAGGTGGTTTAGATGGAATTGAAGCTAGATTTTTGAGGATTGGTGCGGATATCTTGGCACCAGTAGTAACATATCTTTTGAATTGGAGTTTAACAAGTTCAGTAGTCCCTGATATGTGGAAAGTGGGAAAGGTAATTCCAGTTTTTAAGGGTGAGGATAGTAATGTGCCATCTAATTATAGACCAATTACGATTCTTCCAATATTATCTAAAATATTGGAACGTAGTGTTCATTCACAACTTAGTCACTACATGGAAATGAATGAAATATTATCAGATAAACAACATGGGTTTAGAGTAGGGAGGTCCACGGGCACCGCCCTACTGGATTTCCCAAAATCTGGTGGTAACATCACTTGATGATGGAAAGGCTACTGGGGCGGTGTTCGTGAACCTCAGCAAAGCATTTGATTTGGTACAGCATAGAAAATTGTTAGAAAGACTTTGGTTAGTAGGGTTAGAGGAAGGACCATTAACATGGATAGCATCATATTTCGCAAATCGTAGACAGTGTGTCATCAATGGTGACCTTGTGTCGAGCCTTGGGGAAATAAATTGAGGTGTTCCCCAAGGATCGATACTAGGCCCATTGTTGTTTAATGTCTATGTAAATGAGTTGGCGCAAACAATAAAATATGGGGAGGTAAGATTATATGTGGATGATACAGTTCTGTTGGTTTCTGCAGATAATATGAGAAATGTTGAATTACAGCTGCAGAGAGATTTAATCTCATTGGAAAAATGGATGGATAACTCTGGCCTTCTAATTAATGCAAAGAAAACCCAGTGTATGATGTTTAGCTTGGGGTATAAGTTGAAAAAACAATCACAGTTAAATATTCATTTGATAAATGGCGCTCAAGTTGAGGAAGTTAAAGGTTGCAGGTATCTGGGTATGTACATTGATTCTGGTATGACATTTGAAAGTCATGTTGATATGCAGATAAAAAAGTTAATCAAAGATTGGGTGCTTTTAGAAGATTAACAAATATATTGCCTAAATTAGCTAGAGAAAAACTTGTTAAGCAAATGCTAATTCCGGTACTTGATTATGGGGTGTCAATATATATGGATGCTTCACAGAGAGTGTTAAAAAAGTCAATCAAACAGTTTATAGATTATGCAAATTTATTATTAAGGGTGAATATAAAATGCATCATTGTAAGTTATATGAAAGGCTAAACTGGTTCCATCCTGAGGCATAGAGAAAGTATACCTGGTTAATTAATTGTCATAGGTTAATATATGCCAAAAGTAATCATCCATTAGTCAAGTATATTAAGTTGCAGACCCTGGATAATTATAGTCTATGTACAAGAAATTCAGATAATAGGGTTCCATTACTTAAATATTGTAGCAATATAGGGGAAATGAAATTACAGAATAGACTTGCTTCATCATGGAATAAATTGCCTAAGTATTTGCAGAATATAGTTAGCCTTGTTAGTTTTAAAAGTAAACTATTTGAATACTTGCAGAGTGAATGTGAGTGTGTAAGTTATGGATAATGTTATTTATGTTGTAATTGTGAGTTTTGTATTTTGTGTATTTGATGTTATTTATGTATTATTTACACAGGACTTGATTGTAAACAGTGTTTTTGCACTAATCAAATATTCCTGTATAAAAATAAAGTTTTAAACAAACAAACAATAGGAAAGGATCACTTTGCCTTGTTAATATTATTTTGCGTTGTCATTCTGCCTTAAACATGAAGTAAGGCGGAGTGACAACAATATTGGCAGCATCCCACCCACACAGTCACCAGAATGAATGTGCATCCCCAAAGTGCTACTGTCTTGTGTCCAGAAAACTCCCCAGTGCTGATGAAGTGAAATGAGAGTGTAACAAGAAATGCAAAGTCTCCCAGAATTAATGGCGCACTCAAGTCATGCGCACAGTGGTCAGGTCACACACAGAGTCACCAGAATTAATGTGCATCCCCAAAATGCTACTGTCTTGTGTCCAGAAAATTCCCCAGTGCTGACGAAGTGAAATGAGAGCGTAACAAGAAATGCAGTCACCCAGAATTAATGGTGCCATGCAAATGCTCGGACAGATTAAGACAGCACTGCACACTCAAGGGATGCATACAGAAAGGCACAACACCACCTAACCAGTGCTCACAAGTCACAAATCCAAATCTGGAAAGGAATACATTTTGCCAGTTGGGGGATGAGTGCATGGCAGTAACAATCCACTACCAGTAAAGATACCACAAAGCAGTATAAAAAATTCATGCAGGTGCGGTGGATAGCAGGTTCACACTGCTGCAATTACTCTGTAAAACAATAAAAGGTGTCTGATTTAATGGCACACATTGCACACATTCACACACACACTCAAATAATGTGTAGCAAATTGAAAACCTTTAGTAATATAACCAAATGTTTAAACAGACAAATTGTACACTGCTGTACCACAACAATCAGCAAAAAATGTCAAGAATTACTGAAAATATTACTGTGTGTACATTAACAGTTATACAAGAAAAATATAACCAAAACAGAAAGACTGCCTTTTTCTCCCAGTTAATCTACCTACACCACAAATATGCCCCTCCCCCAAAGCACTTTTCACAGTACACAGACTGACTGTTCTAAATTAACATTCAAAATCCACACACAACAATAAACACTCGATGATATGAGCACAGAAGGGTTTCCTACAATCGATGTACTAAATTCTGAGCAAAAAATATCACTCAAAAAGGCATTTTAAACAGCTTTTAGAGGTTTTGAATCGTAGAGCACTGAGAGCAAACTGTATCCAGCTACCACTGCACACACACTACCCAGGCCAGAACTGAGGCTGTGCCGAACAATCTAGAGCCCATGTGACCTGCAATCCCATGAATAACTGCAGAATTTTATTTGGAGCTCAATTACAGGGTGAAGTGAGGCAAATTACATTGATTTCAATGTACTTCGCCTTAAAATTGGTGGAGAGGTGGTTTGGGGAAGGTGGAATAACGCAGAGTCATTGGTTTCAATGGACTTCGCATTCCTCATTATGAAGCAAAGTACTCTGCTTCACATTGTGGAGTTCTTCGTGGATTCTGCGTTACTCAGTGAATCACCTCACGGAGCAAATTGGGGCCACTTCGCCCACAACTACTTACAGTACTGTAACTCACATGCTGTACAGGAAGGAATGCCTGTGGCTGTACTTTCCTGATGAACTGTAGCACAAAACTCCCCGACTTAAAAATGCTTATTAATGAGTACAATGGTGGAGTGGTGAAGTCTGGAGAGATACTACAAAACATGTTTATGATACATCCAAGTAACTAGCAAAAAAATTAATGTTGTGATTCGTGACGTGAATCGTGAATCATGATTTGTAACTGCATTTGTGACCGTGATGATGAAGAACATGATTCAATGTCGATGGTGTGAGATAACCAATATGGAACTGTATTGGGAATGTGAATGCCTACGGCTGTACTTCCCTGATGAGCTGTAGCACAAAACTACTCGACTTAAAAACGCTCATTAATGAATACAATGGTGGGGTGGTGAAGCCTGGAGAGATACTATAAAACATGCCTACAATTCATCCAAGTAACTAGTCAAAAAATTAGTGTCGTGATTTGTGACGTGATCGTGAATCATTATTTGTGACTGCATTTGTGACCGTGATGATGAAGAACGTGATTTGTATCATGAGTGACTCGTGATGATGGTCCTGACTTAAAAACACATATTAATGATACAATGTTCATGCAGAATTATGCACCACACCAGTCCAGTACTCTGAAGGCAAGCCAAAGAAACAACTGTGACTTAAGTTACAGATGAAGATTGAGCCCTAAAGAGATGCAAATGCACAGACAGATTAAGATTGCGCAGTGCACTGAAGAGATGCAGATGCGTAGGTACAACACCTAACCAGTGCTCACCATCAGAAATTCAAATTTGGAAAAGAATACCTTCACCTGTTGGGGCAGACCGTGGGGGGTGGCAGTGTACTATACTGCTTCAGAAACAGTCACTAGTACTAGCACCAGTAAAGATACCACAAAGAAATACAAAAATCACACAGCTAGAGTGGATAGCAGGTTCACATTACTGAAATTACTATGCGGCACAATAAAAGGTGTCTGATTTGATGACACACGTCACACACATACTCACACACACTAAGTAATGCATAGCAAATTGAAAACTTCAGTAATATAACCACGTATTTTAAACAAACTAAAATTATGCACTGCTGCACCACAACAATCAGCAAAAAAATGGAAAGAATTATTGAAATATTACTACGTGTACGTTAACACAGTTATACAAGAAAAATGTCAGCAAAACAGAAAGAACTGTCTTTTTCTCCAAGTCAGTCTACCTTCACCACAGATATGCCCCTCCCCCAAAGCACACCTCCACTGTCTCTCATTAACATTCAAAATCCATACACAAACAATAAATGCTTAATGCTATGAGCACAGGAGGGTTGAACTATCGATGAACTAAAGTTTCAGAAAAAAAAATGCTCAAAAAGGCTTTTTTAATAGCTTTTAGAAGGTTTGAATCACAGAGAGCTTTCAGAACAAACTGCTACAATTTTCTACACACACTACCCCAAACTGAGGCTGTACAGAACAATCTAGAGCCCATGTGACCTGAAATCCCATGAATCACTGCAAAATTCACCTTTGGAGCTTAAAAATAAGGCGAAGTGAGGCAAAGTACATTGCATTCAATGTACTTCACCTTAAGAATTGGTGGAGTAGCCGACCCGCTGGTGCAGCAGTTGGATTTCCTCTTGCGACGCCGGTGAACTGGGTTCGGAAACAAGCCCGGGTCATTGGAGGGCCGGCCAGGAGGAGAAGGATTGAACATCCTCAGGACCGCTCTCCTTCTCCAGGGGGTTGGGGATTCTTGCAATCGGTGCAAGAGTTGTGCCTAGCGGCAGCTAGGTACATCACCCAACGCAACGACGCACAGTCAAGGGGTACTGGGGTGGGACAGATGCTGGTGTCATTGCACATCTCCACCCCAGCCTGTAAGGATAAAAAAATCCCTCACTGCAGAATGTCTCTATGATGCCCTGCCCTGGTCTCAATCAGCCACCTGACCGACAGCTTCCCCAACCAGATATGGATCCATGGCACAGGTACCCTTGGCGGTGCCGTGCCCTGCCTCCCAGGGGGTAAGCCAGGAGTGACCGGGGGAGTGAGGGACTCATAAGGTGGTGGAGTCTTGGGGTCACCATGAACAGGGCAGAGATATGATGGATGGCAGAGGATGGGGCAAAAAAAAAAAAAAAGAATTGGTGGAGAAGGCAGAGTAATGAGAAGTCATTGTTTGCAATGGACTTTGCGTTACCCATAACATGAAGTACTCCGCTTTGCATTGCAGAGCACTCCGCAAATTCACTTTCACTCCATGATCCACTTCACAGAGCGAATTGGGGCCACTTTGCCCATCTCTAATTGTATCGTGATGTTTAACTGGATTCAAGAGAGGAGATCTGGGGGGGGCACAAACATGCAGTTTATGGTGGCTGAGATTCAGGAAGTGAAAGAGCAAGACAGGGGAATGGGAGATTGCGTTAGAGGAATTGGCACATTGCTAGTTTGGGTACAAGGGGGGGGATCCAAGGCCCTGTCCGGGAGGCGAATGCACATGGTTAAAAATGGGAGGAGAGATATGGAGGGAGTTCCAAACAGGGGAACAAGTGCACAGAAAGGTGCCATAAATCCCACACTAGGCTGTGTTAAATGATAAGAAAAAAAGTGGCCTACAAGAAGGGCCTAGCGACGGAGGCCACGCAGTTCGGGAATGGCGTCTGACATCACACCATGTGGCCACATGGAAGGAAGGCTACAAGGCTTTGGGGAAGATAGCAGGAAAGGAGTGTGGGGCAGCAGCTTTGGAGTTTTTTCCCCCCGCAGTGACGGGCAAGCTTACCAGCAGCAGAGTTAACCGAATGTTGAACTGTTTCAGGTTTGCTAAATAAAAAAAAAAAAATTGATGCACATTGTGATGGGGCCTATGGGGCTATGGCTGTGGTGAGGGAGTCCAGCTTACCTCCCCATGGGCTATTGTTTTTTTTGTGCTGGCCGGTTTCCAGTAAAAGGGCAATATTTAGCAATTTCTCGATAACTGGAACTCGAGGGGGGGGGAGCGGGAGCCACGTGGTCAGGCCTTGGCATGTGACATCATGGCATGTGGGTAAGGACACATAGGAGACTTGGTAGGTGATAGGGATTTTCCATGGGGGTGGGTGTTGTGGGGTTCAAGCTGGGGAAAGGAGAGTTTGGGCAAGGGACAAAGGTTTGATACAATGATGGGTGCAAGTGGGTGGGAGCGGGGGGCTGCTTCTTCCTTGATGTGGGGGGGACTGGGAGACTGCAATAAAGCAGAACATACAGAAGTGGAGAAGCGTATCATAATTTGTAGGGCATGGCTGTCATGGTGGTTTGATGTTCTGAGTGGCACTAACAGAGGTACTTTGTCAGTTTTATTCACAGTTTTGTGCAGGCATTTGCAAGAAGGATGGCACTGAAGAAGAATAAGTCTTCAAAAGAGGAGGCCTATAAAGCAATCATTGAGTTGGCGGAGAAGGCCAACATGATGTGGCAGCTGGAGGAGGGGGAGGAACTGGAGAGATCTGGGGAAAAGAGGAAAGTGGAAAAAGGAAAAGGGGACAATGGGAAATGACTGACGGGGAGGCCACACAGTCCCAAAAGGATGCAGCCTTCACCGGTGGTTCGTCCTCGGGCGGTCAGTCCAGTACCACTGCAACCCTGTGTATTAGAGCTGTTAGTACCTCCCCGAGAGCTGGTTGGGGTTCCGATACCAGAACTCAGGCCAGAGCATCCGGCTGTAGTGGTCCCACTGCCCCCATTGCCTCAGCCAGTTGTCCCAGCACAGGGACCTGGACAAGCTCAGCCCAGCAACACCAGGCCGCAAGGAGCAGACAGGCCTGCAGGTAGTGTATCAGGTTCCGTGGGTGATAGTATCAAGGAATACTTCAGGCAAATTACAGCTGCTCTTGGGACAGGAGGTTTAGGGCAGATGGAAACCGCACTGGCAGAGATCAGGTCAGAC
The DNA here is from genome assembly GCA_016271365.2 of Neoceratodus forsteri. Lineage (NCBI taxonomy): Eukaryota > Metazoa > Chordata > Ceratodontiformes > Ceratodontidae > Neoceratodus > Neoceratodus forsteri. The sequence continues at coordinate 205,577,227 of CM028138.1, forward strand.
AAGGAAATGCTGGGGGGGAGGAGGTGGCAGAAGGGATAGGAAAAGGAACAAGGGAAATAGGCACCCAGGGTATGAGAATAGGGGAGCACGTGCAGCTGGCCACAAAGGAAAAATTATGGAAGGGAGAATATGTGGACATATTTGCCTTAGTGAGTAGGGAGGCGGCAGCTGAATATGAGGAGACAGAGAGTATAGGGAAGAGTGAGATGGCAGAGGCTGTAGTCTTATCAGTTAGTTAAGAAGGAGGAGAATAAATTCACGAAAGGAAAGACATGGGATGGGTGGTTCATGGGGTTTGCCACATATTCATCCATAGTTATGGAAAAGAAGCCAGAGATGGGCATCCCAGTCATCACGTACTCCCTGATCATACAGAGGGCAAAAGTAAAAGGGTGGGGTGGGGTGGATGTATTATGATGAGTTCTTCCACCAAAGGATGGCAACATACAGGGATGTGAGATGGGACACAAAACAGCTTGACTTGTGGATGGATTATGTTACTGATCAATCCACTCCAGAGGGGGAAATGGGAAGAAGGGGGGGCTACCCCAGAAGTGTTGCTGGGGATATAACAGGGCGTTTTGTTCATGGCTTCAATGTCAATTTTGACACGCGTGCTCGAGATGTGGGGGTTCCAACCCGGCATCTAGATGCAGGAGCACTTGGACCCAAGGAGCCCAGGTGGGGGGAGCATAGGGTACAGGCCAGCAGCCCTTTTGGGAAGGGCCAGGTTACCAGGGACAGTCATGGACTAGAGGGCCGAGAGGCAGGGGTTATGGGGCTGGGGGTCCCAGTCTTATTGAGGAGAGGAGGACAAGAAAAACAGACCGCGGGATTAAGGGGTTTTGTGAGATGGGGGTACAAGGGGAAGGGAACAATTTAAGGTTACAAAAACCCCCATCAAGACTGAGGTCTGGGAACAGTGGCTCAAAGGGTATCCAGATAGCAAGATGGCAGAAGCTATTAAACAGGGCTTTAGAACAGGTTTTCCACTGCAGTGCAAAGGTGCAAGACATGTGAGAGAGGCTAAAAACTTGGGGTCAGTCAGGGCATAGGAAGACATTCTGAGAAGGAAAATAGAGAAGGAAAAAGCTGCAGGGAGGGTGGGAGGATAGTAACCGGTCCCTCCTTTGGACAACCTGAGAATTTCCCCTTTGGGATTGGTCCCCAAAAAACAGGAAGGGGAGTACAGGGTGATTCACCATCTATTGTTCCCAGAGGGAGACTCAGTCAATGACTTTATTGGGGAAGAACACAGCAGGGTGACCTATGCCACGTTGGAAGAGGCAGTGTAGATTATCCAGGTGACCCTAGAAGCATGGCTGGCCAAGACATATAGAATCAGCTTTCTGGTTGCTCCCAGTTAGAAGGGAGGACTGGGACTTATTGGGGTTTAAAGTTGAGAACCAGTATTACTTTGACAAGGCCATGCCTATGGTTTGTTCCATAACCTGTGCTACATTTGAAAAATGTAACACTTGCCTGCAGTGGATCTTCCAGCAAAAAACAGGTTAGAGGACACACTATTTGGATGACTTCTTGCTAGTAGGCAGTGTATGCCCAGAGACAGAAAAGATGCTAGCTAGCTTTCAAGAACTGTGTGGGGAACTCGGAGTGCCACTGGCACCGAACAAAACAGAAGGACCCAGTAAGGTCATGGAGTTTCTAGGGATTGATATGGACATGCTGGATGATACATAGATACATAGACAGTGTCGGCAGATAAGGGCCTATGGCCCACCCAGTCTGCCCATTTAAGTTTGTAAGTTCAGTTTATGTTTTCCAGGAAGTCTGTTGCCCCTTACCCCTGACCTCCAGAATTCCTTTATGTCTATCCCATGCATTCTTATGTATTCTTACATTCATGATGTATTTTGGTTACCAGACAGTAAAGTTCAGAAGCTAAGGGGCCTGATTCAGGCGCATACTAGCAAGAGGCGGGTACAGTTAAGGCAGGTGCAGCAAGTATTGGGGTATTTGAATTTTGCTTGCAGGTCAATTGGGCCAGGAAGGGCATTTACAAGGGGGCTAGCAAGGGCCACGGCAGGGATAGTAAGATGGCATCATTGGGTGGATATAACAATAGGGGTCAAGGAAGATTTCAAGGTGTTTGAGGAATTTCTAAGCAGTTACAATGGCTGTTCTTTTTGGCAGCAGGAGTGGGTTTTTAACACAGACTTAGAATTGTATACGGATGTGGCGGGGGGATAGGGATGGGGGGTATTTGAGAGGAAAATGGTTTGCAGAACCATGGTCAGCAGATTTGGTAATAGAAGGAAGGACGAAAGACATCACATTGTTGGAAATCATGCCAATTTGGGCCTGTACCCTGGTATGGGGGAAGAATTGCAGAATCAGCAGGTTACATTTTAGGTGTGACAATAAGGCAGTGGTGGATGTTCTGAACAACATGGGGCGAGATCCGAGACAGTCATGCGGGTGCTGAGACAGCTAGTACTAAGAGGCTTGCAATTGAATATGTCATTCAGAGCCAGGCACATAGACGGGATGAGAAATATCCTAGCTGACAGCCTTTCCCGTCTGCATCTGGATCATTTCCGGACACTAGCACCAACAGCAGAGGAGCAGAAAACACCCATTCCAATGAACATCTGGGACATTGGCAAGAGGGAGCTGAAAGGCTTTTTTGCAACTCATGGGCACCACGGACCTTGAGGGCCTATGAAGGGGCATGGTGGGCATTGCAAACATTCAGGGAAGTACACCATATGGAGGTAAGTGGGCCAGTTACAGAAGAACAGTTAGGAAAATTCAGAGTGGTGCAATGGCAAAAAGGGATAGCTCACACCACAGTGGGTGTGTACCTAGAAGGGATCAGCTTAATTTGCAGTCTGAAAAAAATGGTAGGACCCCACGAAGTCAATGCTGATAAGGAGGATGATGCAAGGTTGGAGCAGGGTAAAACAGGGGAACAAGAATGGTAGGCGTCTGATTGCAGACCATTTAGAAGCATTTGGATGGGATTGGGCCAGACATGGACGCTGACAGTAGGTGGGAAATTATCTGGAAGGGGGTGCAGGATGCTACCAGCACCTGTACAAGAGTAAGACAAAAATGCAGTAGGGCCCGTAAACCCTGCTGGTGGACCAGGGAAATTCAGGAGGTGGTGAGAGGAAAGAAGGTGGCTTATAGGCATTTCAAGTGCTCAAGGAGTGAACGGGATCGGGGGAGTACAAGCTGCTGGTCAGAAGGGCAACTAGGGTGGTGAGCGTGGCTAAGGCAAGGAAGGAGCAGAACCAGGCCAGGGAAATTAGGAGAGGGAACAAGGGGTTCTTTAGATACATTGGGGAAAAATGAAAGGTGAAGGGGCAGATTAGCAGGCTTAAAATAGGGGAAGGATGGGCACAAGACCAGGGGGAGCAGGCTGAGGTACTAAATGAGTACTTTGCCTCGGTTTTCACCAAGGAAAATAGGGGGGCTGCATCATACATGGAAGGAGATGGTAAAACTCGGAGGGGGGGACCCGTACTGATCGGCTGGTCTGGGGAGAGGGGGGGCCATCACTGGCAGGAGGGGGAAGGCAAAGCAGGGGGACGAGGTAGCGGAGGTGGAAATCATGGTAGAGAGAGTGAGGGAAGCCCTCAGGTCTCTTAAGACACAGAAAGCACCAGGGCCAGATAAATTACATCCCAGAGTGCTGAAGGAACTGGCGGATGTCCTGGCAAAATCCCTGGTGGAGCTTTTCAGCATCTCTCTCAGGACAGGTTGGGTGCCCCAGAACTGGAAGGTGGTGCATATAGTGCCTATCCACAAGGGGGGATCAAGGGGGGTGGCAGGGAACTACAGGCCCGTCAGCCTGACATCGGTAGTGGGCAAGGTGATGGAGGGCATTGTCAAGGAGAGGCTGGGGGGACCTGCAAAGTCAGGGTGCCTGGATGATAGGCAGCATGGATTTGTTCCAAGGAAATCATGTCAGACAAAACTTGTGGAGTTCTATGACTGAGTGACAAGTGCCTTGGACCTGGGTAGACTGGTGGACATCCTCTTTCTTGACTTCAGCAAGGCTTTTGACTCTGTTCCTCATGGGGGCCTGTTGGATAAGCTGGAAGAAATCGGGGTTGGGAACCAGATCATCAGATGGATAGGAATTGGCTCTAGAACCGGACCCAGAGGGTCATGGTTGGCAGGATAATCTCATCCCCAAGGAGGGTCATTAGTGGGGTCCCTCAGGGATTGGTCCTTGGGCTCCTTCTGCTCGATGCCTATGTCTCTGACATAAGGAAGGGTATCAGGAGTGGGATGAGTCTCTTTGTTGATGACTCAAAACTGGGGGCGGTGGCGGATAGGAAGGAGGGGAGGGTGGCCCTACAGGGGGACCTGGAGGCTCTGGAAAGGTGGTCTAGAAAGTGGGAGCTGAGGTGCAATGCAGGGAAATGCAAGGTACTGCACCTGGGAGTCAGAAACCCGGGCAAAGTGTACACACCTGGGGTGGGGAATGCTACAAGTCTCAATGGCTGAGATGGACCTGGGGGTGGTGGTGGATGTGAAGATGAACAACTCTGAGACTTGTAGGAGGGCAGTGGCTGAGGCCAACAGGATGCTCGGATGCATCACTAGGGGGATCGCCTCCAGGAGGAGGGCAGTGATACTCCCTCTGTATAACTGCTTGGTGAGGCCACACTTCGAGTACTGTGTGCAGTTTTGGAGGCCACACTTAAAGAGGGACATCAAACTCCTGGAGAGGGTCCAGAGGAGAGCAGCCAAAATAATCTGGGGCTTCAGGGACAGGACCTATGGGGAGAGGCTCGAAGAGCTAAATATGTACACATTGGAAGAGAGAAGGGACCTGGGGGACATGATTGAGGTCTTCAGGTATATGAAGGGGGTAAATAGGGGAGGAGCAGTCAGGGTGCTCTGAAAGAAGAAGGGGGGGCAACTAGAGGGCATGGGTGGAAGCTGGAGGGGGGAGTTTCAGGGGAGAAAGGAGGAGGAGGTGTTACTTCACTGAGAGGGTGGTGGAGCCATGGAATGCACTGCCCAGGGGGCTGGTGGAGGCAGAGATGATGGAGGGGTTCAAGAAGGGGTGGGACAGGTAGAGGGGAAGGGTTCTGGAAGCAAAGTCCTGTGCAGTGAGAATATCCGGGACTGGGAAGGGAGAAGCCAGAGAGGGCGAGGGGGGCAGCAAGGTCAGCTCCCAGGGTGGGGGCTGACCAAACGAGCAGACATGAAAGACTGTTAGGCCTATTCTGCTGGCATTTTAGTATGTTAGTATTTGTTGGATACATTGGGGGGCATATTGCCTGCAATATGTAAATCTAAGGATGAGGCACAGCTGTTCCATACGATTTATCTCTTGATATTTTCAGGGGCTCTGAGAGTGAGCGAAGCAGTGGGACATGGCAAGAAAGGAGAGGAGAGAGGATTAGAATGGGGGGACATAAGCTGGGGGACAAGGGCAATACAGCTCAGGATTAGGAGGTCCAAGGTGGACCAAGAAGGGAAGGGTTGTGCCATAACCATCAAGGAGCACCTTAATGGGCATCTGTGCCCAGTAAAGGCTTTGTAGGCTTACGCCGCAGAGTATTATAGTAAGGAAGAGAGGTTATTTGTACATAGAGATGGGAAGAAGGTGATGAGATACCAGGTGATGGCCATTCTTAAAAAAGGCATGAAGTTCATGGGGGAGGACCCAGAGAGGTATTCCTTCCATTCCTTTCAAATAGGAGCAGTATCAAAATGGGTGACAGAAGGGGAGTCAGTGACCAGAATGTTGGAAATGGGGTGTTGGTGGTCAAAGAAGATAAGTTGTATATCTGGCTTCTTTAAAGGTTTGATATTAACTTGTCATCTGTTTTGTTTTGCAGGAACAGAATCAGGAAGGGGCGAGATAAGGGAACAGTAGTAATGAGCTGAAATAAGATGGTGCCAGAGAATAAGATATATTTTGCTTAATTCAATAGGTGGAGGCAGGATCACAGAATATGGATCTGCAGGCACTCCTGCATTTACTGGGTGGAAAGGAGAGCGGAAAAGAAGGCCGGGGGAAAGCAGCTTTACCAAGATGTCAGGCAATGTCAGCTAGTATGGCATGGCATTCAAGGGATGAAATGGGCTCAGCTACTCCCGACCCTGATAGAGATGAGAGAAGTGACCCACCCCAGATCTAATTATTATACATCTTGGGGGTAATGATATTGGGGGATGCCATGGGTTAACACACATTTACAGGTCAAGCAGGATGTGGGGAAGATCAAGCAATGGTTGCTGGGGGTGAGCATGGCATGGTCAGACATGATACCAAGGAAGGTGTGGAGACATGAACACAGCCATGTGGTGGTTGATAGGGCCAGAAGGATGATGAATAGAAGGGTGGGGACGGTGGTAAAGAGCATGGGAGGACACGTAATATTGAGGGGGGTGGAAGAGTGGGTAGAGGATTTTTATAGATCAGATGGGGTGCATTTGCTAGACCTAGCTATAGACATCTTCAGTACTGAGATGTTGGGTTTTATTGAGGCCTGGAGGAAACAAGCAGCAAGGGGGGGGAGTGCAAGAAAAGGGGAAAGCCAGCCATGCAATGCAAGCTGGAAACAAGCTAAGGGGGAAAAGAAGGAGGAAGGGGGGGGGAATGATAAAGGAATATGAGGAGAAGAAGAAGAAGCAACAGAAGGAGAGAAAAGAGGTCTCAGTTTTCACCGTTACCTACAAGAGATGAACAGAAGAAAAAGAAGTCACCCAGGTTTTCACCTGGATAGGTGAGAAGAAGAGAAAGAAAAAGGATGGGTGATAGATATTGATATGTACTGCAATATAACCAAGGAGTTTTTGTAAAGATAATAATGATGAATGGTGATGGAATTTATAAATACATGTGAAATAGAATAAATTGATTGCCAATCTGAGCACAACAGCATACAAGTTGTCTGTCTTGTTTGTGGGGGGATCTGGGACAATGAACAATAATACCCCAAATAGCTAACTTCCTAAATACAAATTTCTGTGGAGTATATATACCAAAACAGGATATAAGCAGCCCAGTACATTGTACAGACCCCAACATTACTTTCACTACGGGCGACATAAAATGTAAATATTAAAACTTTGAGGTAAAACTTCCCCAGGCCCTGATGGCATTACAGGGCAAATGCTTTTTCTGATGGCAGATGCTATAGTTTACCCACTGAAAGTTTTCTTTGAATATTGTCCAAATAATGGTTTTGTACCAAAAGATTGGAAGTTAGCCCACATTATTCCCATACAAAAAAGGGCTCCAAACATAGTTGGAGTTATTACAGGCCTATTAGCCTTACATCTACATTTTGTAAAATCCTAGAAAGCCTTATCAATTATATAGTAGCACCAGATATTAATAATAAGGATACTGAACAACACAGCTTCAAAACAAATTGTGGCACACTCACTAATTTAACATGTTTCTCTGAACACATTAGTGCTATGTTAGACAAGAATATTTTATTTATTGTAATATTCAGAAAAGACCTTTGAGTTAGAGACTCATTTACAAAGGTTCCATGTCATACATAAAAGGACAGGGACATTTCTTGATTACAGATTACAGCACATTACAAACAACAGGCATAGAAGTTACATAATTGTTCAGTAGATGGCTAACAGAAGTTTAGGTACTTTAGCACAGCAATATATTTACAGAGGGTTCTGTAGAAGGCTGATAGTCATAAAGTTTCATAGATGCAATATACCTTTTGACATGGGCCCAGATATTCAAACTGTGCCCAAAAAGTGTGCAACAGCAGGAGCAAGCGCAAGTCCACTGCGCCCATGTGCAAGAAGCACAATATTCAAAAACTGCGCAGGCCAAGATGCACCTATGGCCAACGACTGAATATCGCACTACCTGCGCCATTTCGCAACTAGGGATGTGAAGTTGAGCATATCTGGTGCACCATAGTGCAACAAGGGATGCTCAGTGGAGCAGTCCAGATGAACCATAGCGCAACCAGGGATGCCCCCTGCAGCAGGGCAGCAATGCAACAGCACAACCAGGGATGCAGGGGCCCACCACCCATGCCACAGTTGGGCAGAGGAACACACAGCAGAACAGACATCGTAGCCCACATCCCATGCACTGCACAACCGGGGGAGAGCTGGAATAACCACTGGCCCATGGATACCAGCAACCAACCCACAGCCAGGCCATGGTACCCCAGCACACCCCCTGGCAAGCTGTGACCAGCACACAAGGAGGGCCGATCACCCTGTACCACACCATCCCACCAATGCAGAGCACACCCTGCACCATGATCCCCATACACCCTGCCCAGGAGTAGCGCCCAACAGTGCAGGACACCCCATGCATACCACCACCCCCACTGTGACAATGCAACCCTGTGCACCATGGAGCCATGCAAGGCAGCCCCACCATGAGCACCCTGCAGTGGGCGGCAGCAGACAGCGATGCAACAGATGCATACACAGTGCCACCCTGCACGTCTCCCCCGAGGTACAGCTGAGAGACCGACCATGCATCAGTACATGAGGTACCCCACATGAGACAGGGCATGCCTTGGACCCCACCTCCAGTGGTACAGCACCCTGCACACCCTCCCAAGGACATATCCCATCCCAGCACTGGCCACAACAGCTAGCACAGACATGCACAGTGTAGCATGGAGGCATGCACCACACAGGATGCAACACAGTGCATGGACAAACACCCACCCATACCCAAGGGTACACCAACACAGGGACACAGTAGCAGGTCAACCAAGCCACTGGCATGTGGCCACGGTTGACATGTACACACGGCTAGCATCCCTACATTGCACAGGTGTGCCAGCAACCCTGCTCAGGCACCATGAAGCTGTATGCCACCAGCATGCTGCTGGAGCACAAGTGACAGACACTGGAGCACATCTCCTGCAACAGACACAAGTGACAGCATGGAGGGGGGACAACAACAGCGGAGGCCACCGTGCCACCGGAGGCAGACAGGCACCATAATGGTAAAGGCAGGCAACCTGGCATTGTGCGGGGTACAGTTGTTATTCAGCATGGACAGCCACCACTGACACGCCAGCAGACCGTGCATATCACAGACATGCAAGGGTGTCAGCTGCACAGGCCATAGATGGTCTGACAGGGGTGCCATGCACACAGTGCAGGCCCCATGGACCATTGCACACAGGCATCCAGTGCACAGAGTACAACACACAAACCAGACAGTGACTGATCCCCCTGCCCACACCATAGGTGGTTCACCTCTGCACACACACACACACACCCATGCGTGCACCACCCCTGACGCCATGCACACCACTACAACTGAGCACCTGTAGCCCACTGCAAATCAGAGACCACCACAGTTGTCATAACAAAATGCATATATTTAAAAGATGTAAAGAAAATCTATGTACAATTATTTACAAGGGGGGGACAACTGCACACACCCACTGCCCATGTCCTGCACAGCACCACCATGGCCGTACAGTGACTTGGCTATGCGGTGTGAAGGCAGTGCCACAGCCATGTGCCTGGTGCACGCATGGACCACCATTGATGCACTCCCAGACATGCAGTGCCACTGGACAGCGCTGATTGTAACAAGCTGCGTACATGGCAGTGGTGTCAATGGATGGTGGCCATGCCCCACTGCCCGCCCAGTTATACAGCATGCAATAGTAATCATGGATGTAAGGCACGCACCATCATAAGGCTGGTCCATGCGCCGCAGACCACCATCACCCCTCCTGTCCCGCTGCTCCTCCATGCGGCGCCTCCGGTCCCTGTTCCGCCGGCGTTCTTCTGGCCCTAAGGTGCAAACATGGAGAGAGGAACATCAGTACAATCCAGTAGCAAAGTTCCCCCGCCCCATATGTGTGCAATCCCACACAGCCATACCCATCCACCCCATACCCCAATACCACCACCACGGCCAACACTGGACAGCCCTCCCCATGTGCCGGACACATGCAACCGTGATACTTGTATGGACGATAAAAGTGTATGTATGTTGCACCTACCTGTCCATGGCACCGTGCCCCTCCTGGCACGTGCCCGCAGGTGGGCAAGCAGGTCTGGGTCCCTGCGCCTCAGGTCCACATAATGGTGGTGGCACTGCTTCGCCATTCGCCCCATACCAGTGGCCTCCTCCAGGGTGTCGGCCACCTCCTGCCGGACCGCACTCCTGGCCCTGTCCAGGGGTGCCTCTCCAAACAAAGCCCCAGCATGGGGCTCAACTATAGCCACCAGGTTGGCAAGCTCAACCTGGCTGCAAACCACAGCATGCCTCCGCGCTATCTCTGCTGTCTGGTTTAATCAAAATGGCACTCTGCAGTACGGTCCTGCCACATGCAGATGCTGTGCGGTACAGCGCTGCCATTCCCTATCGCGCTGTCACCGAACAGTGCAATAGTGGTGTACCCATGCCTGACGCATAGCGCATAGGGGGCAAAGGTTGGGCACAGGGTCAAGGGTCTCTGGTCCACGGACAGCCACAGCGCGATTGGAACCGAATGCGTGTAGTGCAATTGGGTGCCTGTCTTCCACCTCCTGTAGCAGCCTACAGCGCTGTTGCCCCAGTGCGCCTACGATGCTCCAGTGCCACAGCGCCATATATGTGAAGAGTGCTATAGTGCCACTGGCACAATGGTGGCCGTGCCCTGCATTGCCTCTTGCGCACAGCACATCAGCAGCGCAGCAGGTGCCTACATCATCAACCCGGGCATACGCAGTTAGGTGTGTACTGCGTATGTCACAGAACTGCACCCTTGGCTCAGCACGTTCAACACAATTGTGCAAAGCGCAGCAGCACGATATTCATCCGGCATATGCAAATCATCTAATCAGCCATTCAATGGCGCAGTCACTGCATTTGCATCCACTTAAAGATGCGCCTCACCTCATTTGCATGGGTTGCGCTATAAAAATGCGACATTGGGCTGCACTGGCCATAGTTGGTTACTGCAGCCAATTGCGGTGAGTTGCATGCTGTTTGGGAGTGTGGACTGTGGTGTTTGGGACATGCATGGGACTGCACAGTCACAGGTAACACCTGTCATTCTCACAGGATGAATCATGACCGATCGTGTGGTAGAGGAAGAGAAACAGAGTAGTGGGAGGAAGAGGAGGCCAAACTTCGCAAAGGCCGAGACAGATGCCCTGTTTGAGGCCTACCTCGACCAGGAGCTGCTTCTCAGCGGACACCAGAGAACACCACAGGCCCATGCTGCTGCATGGGAGGAGGTGGCGCGTACTGTCAACATGCATGGCAGCCACCAGCGCTCCGTGCAGGAGTGCAAAAAGAAGATGGGCACGGACAGGCGGAGGATTAAAGAGAAGGTGGCTGCCATCAGGGCAGCATGGTCTGTGACCGGTGGGAGACAGCCAGAGGTGCAATGCCTGACCCCACAGGAAGAGCAGGTTGCTGGCAGCATGCAGCATTGTGCCATTGAGGGTGTTCCGGGTGGTAGATTCCAGATGGGTGGTAGCCTGTCACTGCATGGTAGGTCATGTTCTGTCTATTGGGGGATGGGAACAGGGTAGGTCACATGCAGTAATGCTACTTTTTTTCCCCTTACAGCTCCTGAGCATCTGCATGGGTCAGCGGTGGTGGGCTTCTCCACTGAGGCCAGTAACATGGAGATGGAGGAGGGGCCCATCCACCCCCACAGGAATACAGGGGTCAGGGCGACAGTGGGCCCACCTGGATGTCCGGACTGATGTTGGTGGAGCAGGTGCAGAGGAGGCCCTGCCCATGTCCCAGCATGCCAGCATCCATGGATGCCAGCATGCTGAGACTTGGGCTGGTGCTGGATCCATCACCGATGATGATGGAGCTAACGTCATGGACAGTGACACGTGTGTGCCACAGGATGGCCACACAGGAGGTGACATCACGGCCATGGCTGTGGGTGGCACCACCGTGGAGGCCTGTGTGTCATCACAGTCCCAGCCTGTGCCTGTCTGCACCAGTGGGGCAGCACTGGTGTGTGTCCAGGACAATGGGACTGTTGCGGCCACTGCGGTGGCACCATGGAGCCCTGGAAAGCGGCAGCCAGAGGGGCAGCTTCAGCAGTCAGCCAATGGCCATGTGGGTACAGAGTCAGGGGGCAGCATCAGTGCACCGCTTGTGGACATGCCCAGGCCTGGCCCTGGTGTGCAGCGCCCACCCTCAAGGGGTGATGAACATCAGGGCTGCGAACACCCTGAGGGACAGCATGCCGATCAGGTAGATGACCTCTTAGATGAGCACACCCGCATACTGCAAGCATCAGTCAATCAGCAGATGCAGCTTCTGACGGCGGTGGATGCACTGAGTGCGGCTCTGTGCCAGGCAGAGGAGCTGCGCAGCAGAGACACCGCTCTGCTCCTGGCAGGGATGGACCAGTTGCGGGAGGATGTGGCCGCTGCCATTGACAGGCAGACAGGCATTCACAGCTGTCATGGCCACAATGGGCACACAGTTATTTGCCCATGCATTGCAGACACCATGCAGTGCAATGTCCACCCCCCATCCCAGGCGTCGTGTGACACCATCCTTGTCGACACCAGGTTCAGCTGTGGGCATCCCGAGCACGCCGGGCATAGGCATGTTCGGTGTGAGCACAGTCGCATTCATGCAGTGGAACCCCTTGGGGACCGTCGGTGTCACCACATGAGACCAGTGGTTAGTCTGTCACTGCTGGTGGGTCTTGGCAGGGCCACCACGCATCCATGGCAGCTGTGGCACTGTGGCGCGTGACTGGCCTGTCTCCCAGCATGGCTACTGTTTGATGCTGCCCTGTGTGCATTGTGTCATTCAGCGGGCAATGCACGGGTGGGGTACCCGGCCCTGCACGCACACACACGTTCCATCTGCACACCCTCCTGGCTGCTGTCTGCTGTGGCATGTGCATGATGATGCCTGTATTGTGCTGTATGCCACTGTGCAATGGTGCCCAGCCTCTGACACATGCACAATGACAGGCAGTGGGCATGGTGGTCTGTGGACATGTGTGTGGCTAGGGGTGGCAGTCTGGGTCGGCGTGCATCCTACCCTTTGTGCATGTCTTGTGAGGTGTGAGTGTCTGTGTGTGTGTGTGTGTGTGTGTGTGTGTGTGTGTGTATGACCACGTGCCATGTTAGACCTCGCCCATCCCTGGCGGTGTGTGCGGTTCCATGCTCGGCCACTTCCCTTGACAGCAAGCACCTCTGGTGTCTGTCCATGAGTGTCTGTCCATGAGTGTCTGTGGGTTGTGCCTTTGCCACTGGTAGTTGCACATGGCCCCATGACTTACCTGGGTTGGCTGAAGTGCTCCTCTGTGATGGTGTCCTGGTGCAGCTGCGCCAGCCGGAGCAGTCGGGGTTCCCGTCACCCAAGGGGGGCTGCCCATCACCATTGTCACCGGCGTCCTCATCATCCCCATCGCTGTCCCCCTCTTTGACCTGTACGGCTATCCCACAGTCATTGGCCACGTTGTGCAGGATGCAACAGGCCAGGAATTGCCCGCAGGGGCTGTACTGTTGGTCACCGCCGGAGGTGTCCAGACAACGGAAATGTGCCTTCAGCATCCCAAACACCCGCTCGATGACATTGCGTGTGGTGACATGTGCCTCATTGTAGCATTGCTGCGATGGGGTCGTGGGCTGCTGGTATGGTGTGAGCAGCCAGGGACAGAGTGGGTATCCACTGTCACCTGTGTGTAGAGGGTGGAGGTTAGTTTGGTGATCAGCATCGCCCAGTCTTGGGCCATGTAGGCCACTACTCATATCACCTCTGACCATGCCCCTCCCAAGCTCTATGTTTGTCCACGTGGTTTGCATACTTACCCACTAAGTGGCCAGTGGGGATGTCCCCACTCTCAAATCTGCGGGACAATGCCGACTGGTGCCAGATGAAGGCATCGTGTGCTCCCCCAGGGTGCATGGCACAGACATGCGCCCCCTGGCATCGCACACCACCTGGCAGTTGATGCTTGCATAGCCCTTCCGATTGATATATGCAGCCCCCTCGGGGCCAGGTGGTGTGTGGATGGCCACATTGGTGCAGTCTATTGCCCCTAGCACACCAGGCATAGGTGCTACCCTGTGGAACTCCTGTATGCTTGCTGTGCGCTCCGCCAGTGTGCTGGGGAAATGGATGTACTCTGCAGCATGTGGTAGCAGTGCACTGAGGAATTGGGTGAGGTGGCATGACGCAGCCAACTGGGTTATGCCTGTGGTGTCCCCTGTTGGTCTCTGGAAGGTACCCGTGGTGAGCAAGCACATGCAAGCTGTCACTTTAGTATCCACTGACAGAGCATGGCTCCATCGTGTGGGTGCCTGCATCACATCACTGCACAGCTCACAGAGCTGCCTCAGAATTGGCCGATTCAGGCGGTACCGGCCCACGATCTTGGTATCACTGTACAGCTCATAGCTGGTGCGGGCTCGGTACTGCCTGTTGGGGGCATTCCGCCAATGGGCCCTTCCACGGCCGCGCCCCCCAGCTGCCTGGCTTCTCACCTCCCTCATTACTGCCACCATCTGGATGGTGGCACTGGCCATGTCCCTGACTTGTGCCCCCCCCCGGCAGCTGTTTCTGTGTTCCCCCTGCTGTCCTGGCTGCTACTTCCCCTGCACCGGGAACACCTTCCTGTGGTGGTCTCAGTGCTGTGTGGCACTTCCCCCTTCTGCACTGGCTGTGGCTGTGGCTCCCCACACCTTCCCTCTGCCTGTGGATTTGGGTGCCCTTTCTCTGTCCTGCCCTGTGTGTCCCTCCTGCCCTGTTTGTCTGCCTATCGGTCAGTTACATGTGCCTTCCCTGTAGTGTTCTTGCGTCTCTTCCATGTTCCTTTTTATTTTGGCTCATTTCTGCCATTGCGCAACTTCCGCTTGCTCCCCTATTGTGCATGGCGCATGTTGTTGAATATTGCACTGTACCATTTATGCATGGTTCCTCCCCCTTCAGTTGCGCATGCATTCACTATCATTGCACTCTTGCTCAGCATGATTTGGGGGGGGTGCATCTGCCTCCCGCTGAATATCACAGAATGGTGCATTTTTGGACTTGCTCTGGAGCAACCCTATTGCACATGGAGCAACCCTTTTGAATATCTGGGCCATTATGTTTTTGGATTTCAGTAAGGCTTTTGATTTGTTGCCTCACTGGGCATTAATTGAAAAACTGAGTTCATACAATATTGATAAATATATTATTACTTCGATTTATGAATGACTGAAGGTCAGGCAGCAGTGTGTTGCTGTAAATAGTCATTTGTCATAGTTAGGGTGTTTACAAGTGGGGTGCCACAGGGCTCAGTATTGGGCCAATCACTGTTTCAAATATTTATATATGAACATGTGTAAACATAACCCACATACCTCATATACACTTAATAATAAAACCCTGTTTGTAGCTAACAATGAGGAAGATTTGGGGGTTCTTATATCTGATAATTTTTTAGAAAATATTAATATCTAACATAATGAAAAAAACATTTAAATTACTTAGTTAAATATGCAAATGATATCAGGATAGAGGCCCCTGTTGTTTCATACAGCAAGCCAAAGAGCTTCAAGAAGACTTAGATAAGATATGTGCCTGGGTTAACAAATGGGGTATGAAACTGAATACAGAAAAATGCAAGGTAACGAACATGTGTTAACATAACCCACATACCTCATATACACTTAATAATAAAACCCTGTTTGTAGCTAACAGTGAGGAAGATTTGGGGGTTCTTATATCTGATAATTTTTCAGGAACACATCAACTGAATGCAGCTATCTGTAAATCTAATAGAGTAATTTGGTCCATTAAGTGAAACATTAATTCAAAACAATCTGATGTACTAATGCCCCTGTTTAGAGCTTACATTAGACCACACTTGGAATATGCTGCACAGGTTTGGTGCCCCTACAAAAAGTCAGACAATAGAACACTCAAAAATGTTCAGAGGAAATTTTTGAACTTGAAAATAAAACATATTCTGAAAGGTTGGAAACACATAAGTTGATGCTTTTAGAAACAAGAATAATTTGGGGTGATCTGCTTTTAATGTATGATGTCATTAATGATCTATAGCTCATGTATGAGCTAGGTTTTGAATACCTGGACATGGGATATGATATCAGGGGTCATCCTCCACAAGTAGTGGGCAGAACTTTTAATTACAACTCAAGAAATTATTTTTTTCACTTTGAGAGTGATAGGGCCCATGGAACAGATTACCATTGGATAATGTCATTAGCAAGACCAAGGGGGAATTCAAGCATAGATTAGATAAATATATCATCTCAGGTGGAGAGCTTAGGTATTACTCTTAAGTACAGGAGCATTTATAGGCATTTTTGCCCCACGATTCTCAGAAACCTTAGTCTGAACCTTATCTATCTGTTTGTCTGTCTGTCTTTCTATTTTTTTAATTCCCTTCCCTTCCCCTCCCAGCTCAGCCAGCCCTCCCTTGTCCATCACTGATATAAGTTACTGACCAAAATTATTTTAAACACACTGGGTGAGATATTCAAAGGAGCTGCTCCTGGCACAACTGAGTTGCACCAGCACAACCCCAGAACTGTGCCCTGGGGCAATATTCAGAAGTGGGAATTGCACAGTGCAATTACCAATGCACTGGGGAGCAAAGATAATGTATGTAGCACATCTTCAGGGGGCCTGCCCATGCATATGCTGCACATCCCAATATTCAGCTCGGGATGTGTGGCGCATCTGCTGGCACAACCCAGATATGTGGTGCATACCTGGGCTCAAAGTTGAGCCAGTAAAAAATGGCTCAAATGCTAGCCACTCACTGGTGGGTTACTGTAGTGCACTGCACAACATAGCACAGCAGCTGCTGGCTGTGGGTAGCAACCCTCCCCAACACTGTGCACAACCACACACAATGGTCCCTGGTAGTCTAGTGGCATCCCCCACCCTGCCAGTAGCCCTAATCACCCATAAAGTTAATAAAACTGTTCCTTGGTGGTCCATTGGTCCACCCCATAACGCTGAACACTATCATAATGTGACAAGTACCTCCTTGGTAGTCTAGTGGTACCCCCCCACCCACACAGGTGTCCCAACCCACACAGCTCCCCCCCAGTCATCAGCAGGCAGCATACCCACCTGCATACCACTGCAGCTGCCTGCCAAATGACAGCTTACAGTATGTGCTGCAATCTCATTGGTCTACATTGTGGACCAATGGGCCTGCAGTGCATACTGTAATAGTCATTCACAACTTTGTGAATGAATGACTTCTTTCACAAAGTTGAAAATCGGTGGGTGAGGAAGGGGAGGGAGGAACCACTGAACCACCAAGGATTGTGCATATATGTTATTACTGGCAATTAGGGTTACTGGATGGGGAGGGGGATGCCACTAGATGACCAGGGAATTCTGATTGTCCACTTTACAGCCTATCAAAGGTATGGGAGGAGGGAACCACTGGACCACCAGGGATCTGTAAACAGTATTATTTTGGCACTCAGATTTATGGTTTGGGGAGTGGTACTACTGCTGCCCCTGGTACAGGGACCACATGCTGTGCAGGGTGCCAGGTGCATTTCTCTGGCTGGCCCTGCACAACACATGCAAATGAGGCGATGGTGACATGCTAATGGCCCCATTTGTGCCTTGCATGCATGATGGCCCCATTAGCATGTCCAGGTCTGAATATCTGGATATTGAGCCCAGCGCAGCTACAGTTGCACTGGAGCATTCCTAGTCATGGTATTCAGACCTGTCTGGGGGATGCATTGGCCCATTGTATTTGCACCGTGTGCATTATGTGCTATATTCAGAAGGGATGCGCCATGGCACATCTCTTTTGAATATATCCCTTATTTGTTCCAGTGCAACTTGGTTGCACTGTGCCACCACTTGTGCCATTGTCAGGTGCAATTCTGAATATCGGGCCCACTGCCAATTTGGGATTACTATTCACTTTCCATATGAAGAATGCAAAAGTAACTGAGTCCATTCTGGTGCAAGCCTTTGTTTATTTTCATTTTTGCTCAAGTATAGCCAGCTAGCAGCCTAGACTGTGGTTTCAGGCTCTTGATGAGTGGCTTGATGACCCATCCTGTCTATGCTGTTAATGCAATTGATAACGTCGAGCAATGAGCTTGCAGTAACATGCAGTCATGCAGTGATGATCTGCAGAAGTTGCTTTATCTTACACTAAACAAATGACATGAAATGTGTATTGTTATATGAATAGCTGTCTTTATACATGCAAACATCAGTAACGCAGCTATATCACATCAACATTTACATTTACCATCATATCCAGTAGTCAGTTCCTATGAATAGGGCGGTTTTAAACTAGATTTGCAAAGCTGATGTATGTAAAAGGAGAATAGTAGCCAGGCTGTTTTAGAGTAGTCTGCTTATTGCAATTATCACAGAAATGCTTTTGTGACATTCTTCAGATACATATTTTTTGCAATTTGGTATGGAATATAAAGCATTTGGAAAAGTGTTGATAAAAATCCCCTCCTCTTGTCAGTTCAACCAGACCTCTCTTGTGTTTCCCTGATAGTGTTTACTGTATTACTATAGAAAAGTGGACTGGGGCCCATTACTGGTACTGCGTGCCCAACCTCCTCCCCTCCAGGTTGCCCCCCCAATGAATAGGTGGCAACAGTGGGATGCCCAACTCCAGTGTCCACTGTAGAGTTAAGTTGACGCTGGGGGTGCCCAATCCCCAGTGTCAGGTCCAATACAGAACTAAATCTGCTAAAAAGAAAACAGTCCCTCAGTGTCTTTTTTTTTGATAACCCTGTAAATAAGAAAATGGTCTATTGTTGAGCTGACCTTCACACCCCCACACACCCTACCATGACCCCTCACTCAGCACCTACCACCCCTCATCACCTTCACTCACCTAAAACTGTCCCACAGCATAGATCCACTCTCTGCAGAAAGATGTCTTGGAACCAGCAACTGCAATATGAGGAAATAATGTAATTCTGGTTGATGTTGATGTATTTCAATGGGTTTAAACTTTTACTCATTAGTGTAATTTTTCAATATTTTTACACCAGATCTTCAACATGGCCTTTTTAGACCCCACCTAATGAGCACTGTAGGTGAAATTTTTCAAATCGGTCCCAAAAGGTGATTTCAGGGTTGCTCACAAAATAACTTCTTGGATGAGATTTGAAGATTTTTTCCTACTGGGTTCATTAGGTGGGGACATAAGAAGACTACGTTGAAACTGTGGCAGAAAATATGGTAAAATGAGCAAGTTATGAGTGAACACTGAAATATATCAACGGTCACTCAGTCATAACTTCACTAATTTTCAACCTTTTCCTACAAAACTTTCAACATGATCTTTTCTGGACCCCACCTGATGAACAAGCAGATGAAATTGTTCTAAATCTGGGCCAAAGAGCAATTTTTGCAGTTGCTGCACGAAATCTTGTTTTAGGTGGGATGTGAAAATTTTCACCTACCAACTTCATGAGATGGGATCAAGAAGACTAGCTGAAATTTTGGTAGAAAAATATGGTAAATTGATCAAGTTATGAGTGGACATTGAAATATGTCATTGTTCACTCATAACTTTGCTAATTTTCAATATTTTGATACCAAACTTTCAACATAATCATTTTTTCACACCACTTCATAAACATGACAGGTGTCATTTTTCAAATCCTGGACAAGACCTGTTTCCATACTTGTGGTGCAAAATAATGTTTTGACCAGTATTCCATAAATGACATGTCATGTTTAGAAGGGGAAGTCATAAAACGACTATCTAAAAAATGTGGCTTCAAAATAAAAAAAAATAATCATTACTAAGAAACATTGGGCTGGATGTTATAACGCTCCTTTAGATCAGTGCATGGTGCACCAAACCACCGCCTGTGGCAAACCTGGGTGAACCAGGGACCCTGCACTCTATTTTAGAAAGTGTGGGATCCCTGTGCCATAGTCCCTTGGTTTGATGCAAGCTGAGAGCTGTGCCCAAAAATGGGGTATAGGAGGGGAATGCTGAAAGCCATGGGATGGGCCCATGACAGCAGTAGTCAGCAATGGTAACCCCGGCTGATGGTGTCAGTGGTGTGTGGCAGGTCATCTGGGGCATATTCCAGCTCACAGGAAGGTGGGACAGGTCAGGCTGTGGGAAAGGGATAACAATTGCCCCCAAAGGGGCACCTGCTGGGTCAGTACAGGGCTGTGTGTGTGTGAGGGGGCAGATGCACCAACACCACCAAGGGAGAGTTGCAGGCTCTGACCTGCCATAGACCAACGTCCACTCCAGTGGTAGTCTGGCAGATGTCATGGGCTGTACAGGTGTCTTCCACAGGAGGCCACAGGGTCAACCCCCAACCAGTGAGGGCTCCAGCAGTGGTGCACAGCAGGTTGGACCAGCTCCAGGCTGGTCTAATGGCATGGGCCGTGTGCCCCTTGGGGGACTTTCAAAATCTCAAATTAGGGGATACAGCAGACCCGTCATAGTGCAAGCCCCTTCCACCATGGTGCACCAGTCACAAGAATGGTAGAAGCCCAGTTGGCTCAGGTAGCCCCTCTGGCACAGGCTGCCTTTGAAAATCAGGACTAATGCAAGGTGCAGTGCAAGGAGCCAATTCTATCATTTCTCCTTGACATAAGCACCTTGCACCAGTCCCAATCTTTTTAAAATCGGTCCCAATGTGTTTAGTGCCAGCCTTTACACCAGCAGGAAATGCTTTGTGATTCTGTGCTGGTGAGCTGAGTTTGGGGGTGAGCTCAGTGAACAAGTTGGATGGGCTGAGACTGAGGGATGAAACTGTCATGCGATTCCACCCTTAAGCCTGGGAAGGGAAGGTGCAGATCACCCACACAGGCACAAATACCACATAGTGAAGAGAAATCTTCTCTTGGCATAGGGTCCTGCACTTCTGCACCCGTGAGTGCCACAGGGCCCTGTGCTTCAGCTGAAAGATAGACTCTTTGCCCAGTGCATGTGTACCTGCAGCCACATGGAAGCGCAGCAAACAGCCCAACAATTCCTTAACATCTGTTGTTGCAGGGAAGTGCAGGGCCTGCATGACCCTACACTTCTGTAGGCATAGTGAGTCTTCCCTTGGCACAGAACCCATAGGACCTTGCATGTCTGCATCTGTTAATGAAGGTACTGAAGGAATCTGTATGAATGAGGATACAATTCCACTATCTCGAAAAGAAAGGAAGTTCTTTGCAAAAAGAATGCCTTTATGCACCAGTTATAATTCAATGTAATGATTCAAAAGTAGGGAACTGTGATGTTAGGTTTTCCAACCCCAACTTCTCACCCCCCGAAGCAGCAAAAAGGACAAGACCACATGACCAACCACAGACAGCCATCATCAGGTAAGACAAACAACATACAACTGTTCCCAGATGACACAAATGCAGCTGCACTGATGTGCTACCTTTGTGGATTTGAATCTGCTGCATACACACCACAGGACACACAGAGTCACTTGTGGCACAAATAGAAATCCATGATACTCAAATTACAACACTGCTTCTATGTACAGAAGCACAAGCCCCTGCAGCCAGATACAAATCCACAATACCAAAATTACAAGAGTCCTTTTCATAGGTTCAAAGGTTCATAGATTGTACGAATTCGAGGGACATGGCCATATTCAACTCACTGTCGTTTTAACCTAACAACAGTAGATTAATTTTTTTATCTCCCATGTATTGATCTAGGTTTCTTTTGAACTGTTTGAGGTTTTTACTGGTTACTACCTCCACTGGTAGTGTATTCCAGCTCAGGATTACATATCTCGGAATGCAGTTTTAATTTGTGTGATTCTGCACAACCGAGTAGGATTTGTTTTGTCAAACAGTTTGATTCAAGGAATAACTCAGATGCCTTGTAGACCCAACATAGTTCACCTCTAGTTATTCTATATTCTAGGGAAAAAAGACCTGCATTTCTAAATCTTTCCTCATAGTTTAATAATTCTTGATTCTTGACATGTTTTGTTAATTTACGTTGTATAGACTCATCAGTTACCTTATCTCTAATTAGTGTTGGTGAGCAGAAGGGGGCACAGTAGTCCATGTTAGATCTAATAAAACTGTTGTACAATGGAATTATGACCTCCGGCTCACAACTTTTTATATGTTTAAGAATACACCGTAATATACCATAACACTTCTTAGTTGTTTTGTTTATATGAGGACTAAATTTTAGGTTATCAGTAATGTTAACACCAAGATCTCTTTCAGATGTAGTAACTTCAAGACTGATGTTATTAATGATATAGTTAGTGTGTCTATTGTTCTTCCCAAAGTACATTACTTTGCACTTTGCAATATTAAATACCATTTTGTTCAAACAGGCCCATATGTAAAGATTGTTCAAATTGTTCTGAAGAGATTCTACAGCTGCATTACTATCTATTATGCATCCTAACTTACTATCATCTACGTACTTTTGTATCCATACACCATTGTCTGTCTGCATGTTAGAGATCATTATGTTGAATAAAGTAGGACCCAGCACCAATCCCTGCGGCACTCCACTAGTCACCTTACCCCACTGGGATTCATACCCTTTTAGTACAACTCTCTGCTTTCTACCATCCAGCCAAGAGGCAATCTACTTTATAATTTGGTGATGCAAGTTAAGTTTTATAAGATGTTCTATTAAGCTTCTGTGTGATACGGTGTCAAATGCTTTCTCATAGTCAAGGTATATTACATCTATAGAAAGTCCAAAGTCTAGTGCTTTGCTGACTGGTTCGAAGAAACTAATCAGATTACTCATACAAGATTTCCCTTGAGTGAACCCATGTTGAGACATATCAGCACAACTGCCTCCACCTTTTTTAACAGTAACAGAGAAAGTTGTCCTCCACTTTCATTTGCTGGTAAACATTTAAATCTCAAACAGAATATAGGCATTTTTAAATGTTTTAAATTATTTTTTTTTTCCTCAAGAAAGAAGTATGGTCACTTCTTTGGCTTTGAAATAGTACTGTGGACATGAACAGGGAATGGAGCCAGAAAAAGATATAAAATATGCATACTGTTGTATGCTATTTACAGTATTTCCCTTGTCTCCCCCAGATCATATCTGTAAATGAGATTTATTTTATCTCTATGGTTAACCAATGCCAATAAATAAATAAGTAAATAAATAATTAAGAAGAACCTAGGAAAGTAACTTTAACAGGCACAGAACAGCATCTTAACATTTTTATTTAACTGCTGCTTTAAGTGTTGTCTTTTATTGGAGGAACAGTGCATGATGAATCATAAAAAGGGGTGGGACTAGGGGCGGAGCTTAGGATCCATTTTTTGCCTCATCCAAAGGTGGCAACTCTAAATTGGAGACTTTATGTTTTGATCCCTTTTTGTAAATGGGTGTGATATTAGCAGACCTCCATTCATCAATAACAACTCCTGTGTTAATGGAGGTATTAAATAACAATGTAAGGATACCTGATCATTCTTTTGAAAAGCTTTTAATGAATATAGAATGGATTCCATCAGTTCCAGAAGTTGTACTTGATTTTGATTTGTTAATAGCTGTTAATATCTCATTTGTAGTGGAGGAAATTGGTGAATCTGAAATACTTAAGTTGTTTATACTTAAATCTTCTTTTATTTTAAATATACCGGTGCAATATTTATTAAATTCACTTGCAATGATATTTTTATCAGAAATTAGGGTATCCTGTATAACAAGTGGACCAATCCCAACATTGCTTCCTTTTAGAGACCCAATGTAATTATAGAACATTTTTTATTACTTGTTGTGTCATTCACCATTTTTTCTGCTTGTCTTATCAGTTTTTTGTTTTGTTTCAGATAAGTTAAAATTTTTGCCATACTTCATTAGAATGGTATTTTTCATAATGATGAAACACTTTATTTTTTCCTTATGATGTTTCTCTTAATCTTAATGTTCCACCATAGAGGTACTCTCTGTTTCTTACTGTCGTATTTTGTGCATACTGGAACCCAGGTCTCTATACAATAGTGTATTTTATTTTGAATGGCTTCCCACATTGTATTGATGTTGAGTCCATTTAACTCTTGTTCCCAGTCCCAAGCTTTGAGAAATCTTTTAATCATTTTGTAATTTGCTTTGCTGAAGTTTTTAATTAATGTGGTACCAGAATTATTTCTTTTTGAGTTAGTAAGGCTCCATGAGACCATAAAATGATTGCTGTTGCCAAGTGGTTCCAGAATTATAGGACTAGAGTCATAATCAGAGATGTTAGTTAATATTAGATCCAGTATGTTGTTATTTCTAGTAGGGTTATTAACTAATTGCTCTAAGTCATTTTGAATGCCATATTGGATCAGTCTGCTGTCCCAGTTTCCTTTTCCAGTTAAAGATGGCCAGCAAATGCTGAGTAAGTTAAAATCCCCCAACAGGACATAATCATCCTTTATCATCATAATACTATCTAATGTCAGAAAGAAATCATCATTGGCTGCAGTATCTAGTGTTGGGACAAGGTATCCTAAACCAATTGTTAAAGGTTTTAACAGAGAACTAATCTTAACCCTGTTCGATTGTCCATTATCTAATACACAATATTTTAAGTTATTGCTTATATACAATGCAATACCACCACCTTTTTTATTCTGACAGTTTTTACTGACTAAAGAGTAACCTGATATCTCAGTGGCCCAGTCTCCAAATGAGAACCATGTTTCGGTGACCCCGCAGATATTAATATTGTCCTCATTTAGTATGTATTGTAGTTCTCTTAATTTATTACTAAGACTTCTTGCATTAAGTAATAATATTTTGATTTTAGTGTTGTCCGCGTTGTCACTGGTTTTATCTGTAGTTGGAAGTAGCATGTTAGTTATATCAGTCTTGGAAGTAGTATAATTATTTAAGTTGGGTACTAGTCCTGTATCTACCCCCCTCCTTGGAACTAGTTTAAACACTGGTCTATTTATGAGTTAAAATGTCCCCCTAAGAGCGATGTCCCTTTTTTAATGTGGTGTACTCCATCCCAGCAAGTTAGCTCTTTATGATCTGAAAATTCTTCCCAGTGCTGATGCATTTAAAATTTTGTTTGAGACTCCACCTTCTTAGCCAGTTATTTACATTTTTTATTTTATAGTTTAAGTAATCGTATGTACCAGTAACAAAGAGTATTTCAGAAAAGGCAAACTCACAATTCCTGTCCATTAAGGTATTGGCTAGTCTTACAAATTCCTATTTTACTTGCTGGACAGTTTGTTGCATGATGTTAATACCAGAGTGAATGATGACTAATGGTTTCTGACCTCCATTCTGAAGTATCTGTTTGGACATTCTTGTAATGTCTCTAATCTTTGGCCCTCGAAAGCATGACATTGACCTGTTGGCTTTATCTTGGTCACATATCTTCCTATCTAGGTGCTTTATGATAGAATCTCCTAATAGTAAACTTGTCAGGGTTCTGGGGTTGTTTCTGGTTCTATGTCCATAAGATTTATATTCCCTTCTTTAGATTATTCAAGTGGTTGTGTATTGTTACTATTATCAGGTAGGGTATTGGACCCAGTGCCAGGGGATGAGGGAGAGGGTATTACGTTTTCTATTTGATCACTCAATAAGTCTAAATGGCTGTGGGTAGGGATGGCAAAACCTTCAGCCCTTTTCCCATTTTTTGGTATCTTTGAACTCCTTATTTGGTACCATTCATCCTTATTCTGGTCAGGGTCAACTTCATCTCTTGCCTTTCTTCTATTAGTATGTGCACTGTTTGTGATGTTATTACTGATCAGTACTTCTCTCAGACCCGGTTGATGTGCAGAGTTAGAGAGTGGTATACGGGTCTCATGATATTCTCTCACTTAATGCCAAAAAAGATTTGTGGTTCATGCTATTAGTTGTATCAGTGGTGTCATTTCTTTCCCTTTGATATGAGTTATTCATTTGAGTTGTCATCTGTTTCTGACTTTCTTCTAAATGTTTAAGTCTTGCATTAAATAAACTTATTTCCTGCATCATATCTTTGTTTTGGTTAGATTTTGTGCACATGAATGTTATGTCATTAGGTATTACTCTTTGAAAGCAGAATATAGTACAGGAGTTTCATGTAATCCCTACTCTGCCATCGTTTGTTGTTAGTATTTCATTCATTTTCTAAATATGTTTTGGTAAGACTGATGTATTTGGAGTGCTTGGTGCAAACTTCACAGGTAATAAACCACAAAGTTCTACTGTATAGGTTA
Organism: Neoceratodus forsteri; assembly: GCA_016271365.2. Taxonomy (NCBI): domain Eukaryota; kingdom Metazoa; phylum Chordata; order Ceratodontiformes; family Ceratodontidae; genus Neoceratodus; species Neoceratodus forsteri. Next base: position 205,603,307 of record CM028138.1, read on the forward strand.
CTAGGTTCAATAATATAGCAGTTGTACAAATAAAGTTCTTAGATGAGTATAACTCCTATCTGTACCAATTGACTAGGCCCACTTGTACCTTGTGTAGTTCTAACACTGCATGACCTGCTAAACACACAAAACACGTGTGGAGATGTGCATGTCTTAGCATGTGTCTTCATGCATGTTGCCACATGTTAGCCCTGCTCTGGCTCACCCTGCTTGCTAAGGGCTGTAAAATATAGTGTTCTTATGACCTGGAAGTAGCTCCCAGGGGTCATGAACTAAAACGCTGTTCCTGAGTGTTTAAACTTAATAATTATAGTCCCCAAAAAACTTTAAAGTGCAGTTAGTAGCCTGCAATATATTTTAAAGTAAAAAGAACTGTTGGATTCACTGAGTGGTAGTTTTCTCAATAGAGTAACAAACTACACACTCCTCTTTCTACTTCCTGTGTAAACAGGAATCAGGGCTCCAAGTTTTAAAATACAAAAGCAGAGCTTACAGAGCTTTAAATACACAGTAAAACACAGTTCAAACAGCAAAATAGTACATTCTAAATGCTGCTGTTGAAAGCCAGTGCTTCTTGTAGCCCTCAAGTTGTCATAGACACTAGAAAACACACACACTTGACTCACCTGCACTTCTGTAGCTGCAGGTGTAAGACATACATACCGACCTCTGGCTGCAGAAGTGCAGGCACTTCAAAATCCATGATACCAAAATTGAAAGAGTACTTCTGTCTGCAGAAGCACAGGCCCCTGAGGAAAGTATCCTTCAAGATACTTGAATAGTAACTTATTCACACATGACTTTAAGAATGTAACTGTGCACGGCAGCATGGTTCAGACTAATATATAAGTGTGTAATTCAATTTCATAATGAAAAGGTGCATGTCAACACTACTCAATAATAAACCAGTATTTTAGACAGCATGCAAGGCAGCACTGTACTGAAACCTACAATTGCACAATGGGCAGCACCTCCATGTAATGAAAATTTAGTAGTGCGCATCTGCAATATTTAAAGTGCTTAATGCAGTAAAAAACTGTGCATGCTGGTAATGTACAAAAACTAATATAGCTTAAATATGACTCACTACTACCTGGCCCCTTCAATAACACATTCCACTCACATATCAGTGTCAACAGACTTCCTACTGGCAAAAACATCTGCCTGTGCCTCACCCCAGTTGCGACTCATGCCTTTATGCAGCCCTCCCCCAGTACAATGCCCACCCAAAGTTCTCACAATTCCTCCTATCAAGTACCTTTCTGCAGGACCTCCCTGGGTCAGCGTGCCTTCTAGTTCAGGGCCCTATCCCTGATTAACGGTCTCCCCCACTGAAGTTTCTACTGAGAATAAATTAGGCCTGTTTAAAAGCAAACTGTGTCAGCACCTCACAAACCTCAGCAAGTGAGACTGTAACCTATAATCCCATATGTGCTCACTCTCCTCTCCTTTACAATCCCCTAGTCCTCCCCATCCATCATCCCCTTCCCTAACTCCTTGTCTTACCTTTCTTGCCCTTATCCTTCTCATGGAACCCTTCACCTGGAATCCCCTCTGTTCTCCATCCCCACACCTCCTCCACCCCCCATCTCCCTCTCTCACCATACCTCACCCCTCCCTTCACCCCTCCTTGTCCCCTTCTCTCCTCTCCCCACCCCTCCAACTACACACCAAACTCATCCTAGCACATAGCAGCTATTGACAGACATTCCATTGTCTGCATTGTAGTCGTACTCCACCTCTTGTATGTCTCCCCCTTTCCCTTTTGTTTCCATACTGCTGTTCCCCATCCCATCACCCTCCTGTTGTCTAGTGTTTACTGTCTTGTGTGGATTATGATTGCTTTGTTGTATTTGACTTTACTATTCCTGCCTGTACCTTTATCTGTATTTGACATGGAGCCTTTGCAAAAGAACCCTTGGTTCAAAGGTATTTATAATCCTAGTACTTAATAAATAAATAAATAAAAATCACACACAGCCATTTATGAATCTCATTATTTCCATAATTCAAACCAAAATAAAGAGACAATACATAGAATATTCAAGAGGTGTAAATAAATGGACACAGAAACCCACATGGAACAAGGACAACATACAACATTCAAAAAAGAAGCAAAACAGCTGCATACTATCCTAGTCACTTTATCTACCTAACATATGTTGGGAATAATACAGGACTATAAAGACATAATATACACTCTTGCTCAGAAAAAATAGATCTCAAAATATTACACCTTTATACAGTATATTAGTCTGAGCAAGTACTACTTTGCACAGGTACATTCATAAAGGCATGTGTGACTGAGCTACTATTCAAGTGTCTTGAATTAAGACCGTAGTGGTTGTATTAGCTTTAGTAGGTGCCACTGTGCACAGATACTGTATGTGTCTTCACATTTGTTATATATTTATACAGATGTGTACTAAAATGGCAATGTAAATGCAATGTGTGAATAAGTTATTATGACAGCACTTTCAAACTAAAAAAATAATTAATTGTTGGTTTCCCTTTCCCTCCTCCCCATGACCCACAATATTTTGGCAGTCAGATTATGTTAGACTGGTAACGTCTCTTTACAGGATCCAATGATATGGGTATAAAGGAGAGCATTCATCAACATGAACTTGATGCTCTGAGGAAGCCATGATACCATGGTGAAACATAAGCTCATTCTTGGATGTTCATCGGGTGCACATCTCTCTCCCCTCCTATGCTTGTTCTCTGAACTTTGGAAGTTTAAACATATTTTTTTCTTTCAAAGCCAGGATTTGAAAGTGCGAGCACTGATTCATATTATGGATGTCAATGAATACATCTACTGCTGTAAGATGCTTAATGGGTCTACAACTGAGTGACTACTGAGTGATTACTGGTGGTAACATTGTTGCTTTCAGTGCTGTTCTGTGAATAGTGGTTTACACAACGGTGGCTTCTAAAACTAATAATAAATAGCTTGCTATGTGCAAGAAATCTTGATTTTGATGATTTATGAAATAACAGTCATATGCCATTCAGTGTGACAGTACAAAGATGTAGTATACCACTGTTTTTAGGGCTGTAGATGGTGGACCCTGTAGACCTATTGCTTCAGAAAAAGGACATTGGCCATGCTCACATTCCTTGCGAATGCACAACTTGATGAAGTGACAAGTCACTTCCGTGGTTGCATCTCTGGAACTCTTGCACTCCGTTGCACTATTTTTAAAATAAGATGCCGAGTCCCTCTGTCTGTGACTGCCGAAATACATAAGCCTCATACTCCACCCTCCCTCTCAGCACCCAGCACCCTGTCCCCTAAACATAACAGTGGCACTGAAGTTCCCAATCCCCCAATGCCAGAATTCTCACCCCCCAGGCCCCTGCCATACCGGCACAAGTATCAATCTTTGTTGTACTCCTCAGTACCTTGCATGTGAGGTTTCTTGTTATTGTTATTTTTATTTCTCTTTCTTTTATCTCCACCACCTAACCCTCACATTCAGCACCAAACACCCCCTCCCTGAAACATCACAGTGACACTGGGGTGCCCAATCCCCCACTGTTGTGAGAGTCATCTCGAAGTAGTGTCCTAGCAGGGAATAGAAGTAGTGAGAGAAAGAGTGAGAAACACACACACACTCATACACAGATGGGGAGATGAAGAGACCGACAGCAGAATTCTTTCAAGGTTGTGTGTGTGTGTGTGTGTGTGTGTGTGTGTGTGTAACTGGGGGAAAAGAAGTGCAATATCCACTGTATTGGTGAAGTGCTGTCCTCTGGTAGCAATGGAGACAGTGATGAGTGTTGTCAGTGTGATCTGTTTTCAGGGGGAATGTATGAAGACAGAGTGGAATGTCAGAAACAGCGAGCTGCAGGGAGAGGGATGGGAGATGGCTAACAGCAAGCTGCAAGGGAGAGGTAGAGGAGCTGGCTGTCAGCAAGTGTATAAAGCCTTCACTGACTGCCTGCCTTTCTTTGTTTCTACATATGTTTAACATTTCTTGTGGAGCTCAGCCAGCCCCCTGCCCCCCCCCCTTGCCCAGCAGAGGAAGCAAGGACAGGCAGTGTTGGGCTACAGGAAACTGCAGTGGTGAGAGAAAAACAAAGAGACAAACACACATGTATAGATGGTGAGATGGCGATACTGACTGCAGCATTCTGATATTGTGTGTCTCTTGTCTCAGTATGTAAGTGCTGTCTGTCCTGCAGTAGCAATCGGATCAGGGAAGAGAAGTGCAGTAGCCACTGTCTTGTTTAGTTTAGTCAATGTAGTAGTACTGTTTGTCCATAGTGGTTTATTCTGGTAACCACGAACTTGGTGCTCCCTACCCTCTACCTGCTCGCTGACTGACCCTGCACTAAACGGTAGCACTGACTGAAAGAGGTAGTCATTCTGAGAATGAGTGAGCGTGTTAATAAGAGAAGTGAGAGAGGGTGTGTGTTATCAGATTAGCAAGCAACTGACCACTGACTACTAAGGCAGAAAAGGTGCATTACCAGCCTAGTAAGCACTTTGGCTAGCACTGCAGGCACTGTGAAGCAGAACATAGCCTGCTACACCCTTCTCTGAGAGAATGTAGGCAAAAAAGAGAAACATTATGTGCAAAAGCCAGGCTTAGGATGTTTGGAATATAATGAAAAAAACACCTAGGAGCTAGCATTTGTCTCTTCTCTTCAGTGTGTCACCATTGTGTGAACAAGAATCAGGAGTAAGTACTGAAGTTTGGCAGAGGGGGACTGCCTGATAAAAATAAACTGGTTCAGTCAACTGCTGTAGTTTTCCCAAACCTGTCATGTGCTGGCAAAATATATTGTCCCCAAGATAATGTATGACTTGTCTTCTGTCCCAATATCCTATGTCTGTGATCTGTTGCTTTCCTGTTTTTAACTGATTAGATTATTTGATTTATATTTAAAGTTCTATGATGTTAGGTTCCTAATACAGTAGCTCTGCAGCCTCTACAGTTCTAACATGGCTTAGGCCAGTGATACTAAACCTGTTTAACAGGTAGTCAATATAACAATGTTTTAACTGATTAGCTTTTGTTATGTGTATTTAAAGTTTTATGATGTTAGTTTTCTAATACAATAGTTCTGTAACCTCTTCAGTTCAAACCAAACCTGTTTTACGGATTGCCAATATAACACGTGATCACTTCAATTATCCTGCTGAAATCCAAACCAAATTAGCTGAACATAAATCATGTATTAAACTGGTGATTATTTGCTGTGGTACTTCAACTCCCTTCACAGCACAGCCCAACAAATCATAACACAGACAGCACATCTCAGCCTAATCTATTATCCATTCAAGTTAACCTTAATTTTGTTGCCATTAAAACAAAACCAGATTATGTGAAACCAACAATGAACATTTTTGGTTTTTGGCCTGGAAATCACAAAATAGACATGTGGAATTACTAAATTGTTCCATGAAACTGCTATTAGATAGCCAATCAGGACTGAGTATCACTGAACTATTTATCAGACAAGAAATTTAACTCCGTTCCCTGGCAAACGGAACACCTTGTCTGAGATACCAGTTTGCCAAGATTTCTGATTAATGCCCCTTAATGAGTAAGAATATTTGCTTTGCAACTTGTAAAGGAGTAGTTGTAAACAAATACAGGGAAAAAGACCAAGTGAAACAGATTTAACAGTTCCCTGTGGGAATAAACAGTGGGTTAATAGCACACTGTATTTTTTTTATTTTACTTTTAAAATCCTCGTACTGGATGAATTCACAGCAGTTTACCAGCAAACATAAAATGTTGCACATTCCTAACAAAAAGCCAGTCAGTCACCAGACAACACTGTAAAAGTAACATTTATTGAAAGAGAGAAACGTGGGACCGAACACTGGATTGATGGCACGCCATAACCCTTTTTTACTTGAATAGGCACCAGTTCTAGGGTGATCAGCAGTTGACTAATCATTAGATGTCTACAGCACTATACTGCTAACATGCTAACATGAATCCATCACTTTCCAAGATTAAAAGCCACAATTTAAGCGCAGCAAATAGACTGAGATGTTAATAGTTGTTAAAGAGCCACAGAGTATCACAGGCTTAGACAAAATGCACTTTCATACTTTTTCTAAGCTAAAGTTCCCTTTTGTACAATTGTTACCTAAAATATAAACTGCCCATATGCATTCCAGTGTCACCTCTTGTGTTGTATTGTTCATGCCTTAAAAATGTTTTCTCATACTGTAACATGTAAACCCAAGTTTAATTTTGCAGCAAAGCTAGCATTCTCATAGGGCTTGTCATAGAGTGCTTCTCTCATAAGAATGATAAATGAAGCTCTTTATAAGAGTGCCCTCCAAAAGCCTTGGATTTTGGGTTGATACCAGGCAGACACAGTTTCTTGCTTTTGGTCAGAATGGTATGATGAATTGTAGTTTAAAATGCTTTGTGAAAGCATATGTTGTAACAAGAGGAAAATATTAGCATAGCAACAACAAGCTGGACATACACAGTAACAGAACACAGAGAAATATTCAAAACTGCAGGGCACTGCCACCGAGAAAGACTATTTACTCTCATTTATAAAATGACTACACAGATGTAGGTTGAAATCTGAGTAAAAACCAAAATGGCTTTGCAAATGCAAGAGGTCTATGATAATCATGTCTGACTCTACAACAACCTGAAATGTGAAAACACAAAGAAATAAAAAAGCTTACACTGTTCCCATGGCTTTCCCTTCACCAATCACAATTATCGAGTGTGACAAATAATTGTTTAACTGAAAACTAAGCAAATCTGCATACACTTAATATTAATTAAGCAGACTTGGCAAGTTGCCTTGCTGTTACTACCAAACAACAACCTCACAAAAGGAGGTCAAAAAGCATATTAAAGATGTACTGGAACAAACTAGCTGACTGCAAATTACTATCAGCAAAAGCTGCGGAACAAGGGAACTTATTAAATAAAAGAAAATATATTATGTCAGAAAAGATACACAACTGTCAAACTATAGATTTCCCCCTCTCTCTCTGTTTGCATTCAAAACAAAAAACAAATAAAAAAGGAAATAGAACCGAGTGCTATTTATTTTCTGTGAAGACAAAAATAACAAGCATTTGTCAATGCCGAATGTTTGCTTGCTGGCATTGGCAGTGGTAGTGTAGAAGTTACAGAGCTGCGTAATAGGAATGGCAGTGAAGTATTGAACTGAAGCCAACCCCACCACCACCCTGCAGAGAGTGACAGGCATTGGGATGTGCCTTTGGGTCATCAGGCATAATGGCCACGCCATTTCACCACACCCCACCCTGCAGACACTGACAAGTGTCACGGTGTGCCTTGGGGTCTTTGGCCCTTATGTGCACCCCATTCCATCAGAAAGTAGGGTGAGATGGGTGTGGTATAGGAGAATGGGATGAACTTTGGGGCCGAAGAGTCCAAGGCATACCTCAATGCCTCTCACTGGCTGCAGGGTGTGGAATGGTATGAGCATCACAGGCAAGAATCCCAAGTCATATCCCTGATGTCTGTCATTCTCTACAGGGTTGGGCGTTGTGGTTGGAAACCCTAATACCTCAGGCATTCGTTGGTATTTTCACTCCAAATTTTCAACATGTTTTTTTTGTGACCCCACCTCATGAACAGTGGCAATATTAGTTTGTTAGCCGGAAGCTGCTTATGCACAGCGACTACGGCATTTAGCACCACAGGTGCAAAAACATTCCGAACAGGATATAAAAAATGACAGCTGCACTGTTCATGGGGAGGTGTAAAAAATGGCAATGTTGCAAATCTGCAGTAAAAATATTGAAAAAACTGGTGAAGTCATGAGCGTGCATAGAAACTGTGCAACGCACACCCGTAATGTAATTAGTTCAGGAATTTTTTACAGCAGATTGTCAACACAGGCATTTTGGGACCTCCGATCATGAACAGTGTCACTGTGATTTTCTTTATCTGTTCCAAACAATGATTTCCCACCGCGACCACGCATCTCTGCACTGAAAGTGTGAAAACACATTTCTGCCATGTTGTGAAAAATGACAGCTGTACTGTTCATAAGGAAGTGTGGAAAAATGCCACTGGTGAAAATCTAGACTGAAAATATTGCAAAGTCATGAACTTATGAGGATGCGTGGAAACTGCGCAATGCTCACTCGTAACACAGTCATTTTATGGACTTTTGTCACCAAATTTTCAACATAGCCATTTTAAGATCTCTGCTCATGAACAGTGTAACTGTGATTTTCTTAATCTGTCCCAAACATTGCTTTTGCACACCGACTGCACCATTGAGCACTACATGTGCAAAAACACATTTTGGGCAACATGTGAAAAATGGCAGCTATACTGTTCATAAGGAAATGTAATAAAATGGCAATGTTGAAAATCTGGAGTGAAAATATTGAAAATTCGCAAACTTACGAGTGTGCATAGGAACTGCATAACTGCATCAGAAAACAGTCATTTTTAGAATTTTTCACCAAATTTTCAACATAGCCATTTTAAGACCTCTGCTCATGAACAGTGTCACTGTGATTCTTACTAGTGTCCCATACCATTGATTTACACACCGATTGTGCCATTGTGCGCTACATGGGCTGAAACATGTTTTGGGCAAGATGTGACAAATGACAGCAGTACTTCTCATAAGAAAGTGTAATGAAATGGTAATGTTGAAAATCTGGATTGAAAATATTGAAATTCATAAACTCTGGCGTGCGTGGAGCACTGCATAGCATACTAAGTAAAACCGGCATTTAGGGATTTTTGCAAATTTTCAACATAGCCATTTAAGACTTCTGCTCATGAACAGTGTCACTGTGATTTTCTTAATTTGTCCCGTACATTGATTTCGCACACCGACTGCGCCATTGTGCTCTACATGGGCGGAAACACATTTTAGGTGAGATGTGAAAAATGACTGCTATACTATTCATAAGAAGGTGTGATGAAATTGCAATGTTGAAAATCTGGAGTGAAAATATTCAATATTAGCGAACTTATGAGCCTGCGTAGGATCTGCGCAATGCACGCTCGTAAAACAGTCATTTATTTTAATTTTTCCACCAAATTTTCAATATAGGCTTCTTGAGAGCCCACCTTATGAACAGTGCAGTGTCATTTCATTAATCATTCCAGAAAGGTGATTTCACACAGTGGCTGTGAAATCACCCTTCGGGCCTGAGTAACGCCATGACAGTGACAGCATTCATGAGAAGGGGTCCCAAAAACCTCATGTTGAAAATTTGGTGCAAAAATTCCAAAAAATGCCTGAGATATGCAATAAAGTTGAAAAAACCCTATCTATCCGATTATACAGCTTACCGGCATTTCCTCAGTCCACAGTCGGCTTTGAAGAGTGCAGGCGTGTTCCCGGTCAACCGAAGATCGCGTCGCCGGACTCCGGAGGTAAGTAGGAGTGAGGGTGTGGGAGGCAGGTGTGCAGTGAGTGAGTGCGGGTTGTGGGAGGGGCCAGGAGAAGCGCAGAGGGACAGTTTTTAATTTTCAGGGTTTCCAAAATAGCGGCGGGACATTGCCCGCATGGGGTGGGCTCCCAGCGTGGCACAGAATAACTGTTTGGGGGCGTGGAGCCGGCGGAGAGTTGCACCCCCGTCAGCATATCATCAGTTGCCATGCTGGGTGGGATCCCAGCATGGCACCCTGCACCTGGGCAGTGAGCCGATGGGGGATTGGGCACCCTGTCGGCTATACAATGAGTTGCCATGCTGGGGTGGGCACCCAGCTTGGTATAGAAAGCTTTGGGGAGTGCAGCACAGCCCGAGCGAAGTTAGGCACCCGTCGGCTATGTAGTGTATGCGTGGGGGGCAGCACGCGGTATGCGTGCGTGTGTTTGTGTGTGGGGAGATGCGCGCCAGGCAGGCGATATCTTGTTGCTGCTCACTGGCGTAGCTCCCCTTTCAACTGTATGCCACTGCATTTGGAGCTGTCATAGACAGCTCCAGCATGCATTGGAGGACTGGGGACTCGCCTGCCAACACACTGACTGAATTGGAAGAAGGGGTGACACACCTCCGAAAACTCGGATGATGGCACTATGTTTCTTGCACATGCATGCAAGCAAACATAAAAATGGAGTTGTCATTTTTAATGACACCAGATGGTCTCAATACCTGTTAAGCAACTTTTCATTGGATGACAAGTCTGCCTGTACCGAATTTGACAGTTGGTCCACTGATATTGCGGTGGCAATAACTGAGCAAGTAAATGCCCTGTCTGAAATGTCAGCATCATCCAATCAGCAAAATGAAGATGAGAGAGATGTCAGATTTTCTGCCAAATAGTGAATGTACCCTGAAAGTATTGCTCCTGCAATATGAAAAACTGAAATTTTGAGAAATTAATACTTATTATAACAACTGTAGCAATGATCAAATGGTTGAGCACCACGTGGGTTATGAGTGGAGAAAATAAGTGTCCTGTAAGGCATGATTGGCATTAAACTGTCTATTAAATAGTGTTTGAACCTTTTTTGCTCTGATGTCTAGATCATGATGCTGGTCACTGGAATAATGGCCGCAGATATAAATGGTCTTCAGTGCATGTGAAATATTATTTCTTTTTGGAACATAAAAAAAGTAATGTGAGTGATTTGTTATCATGATCATTTATTTAAAAGTATGTGATACTGGGAAAGTCTTGTGATGGGGGTAGGTGTCACAAAATGTGATGCAAATCAGTAGGCTTATCTTTCTGACATGTCCTGTGTATGAATTTTGTTTAAAGAGCAGTTTGCCAAAAGAGACAGAGTAAGACACTGTATAGCAGGTTGCATTAGTGGCTGATATATTTTTGCATAATTCAACCTGCTACACTAGATTGCCCCCACTTATATTTGCGCTTCCGATATTCCTATGCGTTCTGATGCCTGGAATCACCTTTTGGGACCAATAAACAGTACAACAATGCCTGTGTTCATGAGGTGTGGGTCCAAGAACCCCATGTTGAAAATTGTGAGAGAAAATTCCAAAAAATTCAGAAAAATGCCCATGTTACAAGCGTGCATTATGCAGTTTCGGGCATGCATTGTGAAGTTTCTACACACGCTCGTAATTTTGCCAATTTTTAATATTTTCACTCCAGATTTTCAACATTGTCATTCTGTCACACCTCCTTATGCCCAGTAAAGTTGTCATATTTCACATCCTGCCTGAAACATGTTTACACACCTGTGGCACAGAATGGCATGGACATCTTGCAAAATCAACTTTTGTGGCAGACTAACAACATGACAGTGCCACTGTTCATAGGTGGGGTGTGTCCAAAAATGCCCATGTTGAAAATCTGGTGAAAAAAATTCAAAAAAATGACAGCATTAGGAGTGCGCATTGTGCAGTTTCTACACATGTTCGTAACTTCACCAATTTAACACTTTTTTCACTCCAGCTTTTCAACATTGCATTTTTCACACCTCCTCATGAACAGTACAGCTGTCATTTTTCACATTCTGCCCCAAACCTATTTTCAAACATTATATGCAGAATGATGCAGCTGCTGTGCGAAATGACCTTTTGGGACAAATTAATGAAATGACAGTGGAACTTTTCATGAAGTGGGGTCCTAAAAAGGCCATGTTGAAAATGTAGTGAAAAAAATCCAAAAAATGGCCGTTAACCGTGGTCATTCAAACTTTTATATGCAGGTGTGTAACTTCACTTATTTTCAATATTTTCACTCCAAATTTTCAATACAGCCATTTTTTCACACTGCCTCATAAACAGTATGGCTGTCATCTTTCACATCCTGCCCAAAATGTGTTTTCACACCTGTGGTGCAGAATGCCATTTTCTCACATTTTTGAAAAGTCTTACCTACAGGACTCATGAGGTGGGGTGATAAGAAGGCTATGTTCAACATTTGGGGTAAAAATATGAAACAAATAACAAAGTTATGCCTATTCCTTGCAAACGGTGGGGTTTATGCCCTTGCCCCCCCCCACAAACCCATTTGGCATCACAATACAAAAAAATGACAAAGTTGTGCCCATTCCTTGCAAATGATGGGATTTGTGCCCTCTTGCTCCCCCCAACCCCCAAGTCCAACACACACACACACACACACACACCAAGTTAATGCATTAGCATCCCTAGTGGCTCTGCCAGATTTTGTTTAGTACTGTCACGGGGAACACCTGTAGGTGGCCCAAGAAGTTCATTCACATTTTCAAAGAGGTGTGCCTGTACTGATGTCTGTAAAGTCATCCTGCAGCTTGACAAGCATCGCACAAAATCACCTCCTGAAAATCACCTTCTCCTCAGTATTTGAACCCATGCTTACATAGAAACATAGAAATTGTTGGCAGATAAGTACCATCAGGCCAGTCTAGTCTGCCTGAAGGCCCTACACTAGTTTGTGGCCTCTAACCCTACCTGGTCAATAGCTCTTCTCCCCTCCTTCCCATCACAAAGGTACCCTTATGTCTGTCCCATGCATGTTTAAAACCCTCAACTGTACACATTCCCACCACCTCCTGTGGCAGTCTATTCTATGTGTGCACCACCCTGTCTGTGAGGAAAAACTTTATCACATTTCCCCCTAGTCTGCCACCTTCCAATTTCATATCATATCCCCTCATTCTTATACATCTCATATTGGAAGATGCCCCCCACCCCACACACACCTTGTTAATGCCCTTGGAACTTGAATATGTCTATCATGTCCCCCAATCCCTCCTCTCCTCCAGTGAGTACATATTGGTCCTTTAGTCTCTCCTTATATGTTTTGTGGTCCAAGCCCTGTACCATCTTAGTTACCCTACTCTGGACCACCTCCACACTGTCAATGTCTTATGAAGGTGAGGCCTCCAGAACTGCACACAGTACTCTAGGTGAGGCCTCACTAGTGTTTTGTACAATTACATCACCACTTACCACCTTCTGCTAGTGATGCCTCTGCCTATACTCCCCAATATGGCTTCTGATGGTCGTCAGAGGATCCATTGGGAAACATGTATTCTGAATCTCATGTTCCTGCATCAAGAAATGCCACAGTATGGGTGCTTTTATATGATGTTTGTCAAACAGAGCCTGGCCCGCAGAAGAGAAAACAATTGCCCTGCAGCTTGGCAAGCATCACACAAAATCACCCCCCAAAACAATCTTCTCCTTACTATTTGAACTCAGGCTCCAGATGCTCATCAGGGGACCCTTTGGAGAACATGCATGCCACATTTCATGTTAATACACCAAGTAATGCTAAAGTCAATAGTGCATTTATGTCATGTTTTGAAATTCAGTCACTTTTAAAGCATGAACTGCCACTTGTGGTTTCAAAGATACCACACAGATGCACCCCTTGAAAACCACTTTACCATTATTGTTTGAAACCTGTTTGCTGGTGGTCATTATAGGACCCTTGGGGGAACAAGTACCCTGAATTTCATGTTAATACAACAAGACATTGTGAGCGGGTGTGGGTATTGACAACACTTGACACAAGTTTTCTCTTGTAGACACACTAAATATTGTAGTGTGTAATGTTTATTACAGCAAACAAAATAAAGAAAACTTCAGAAAAAACTAGAAAATAAACTTAATTCCAAATGTCTAATTAAGCTTCAGAAATCCTTCTCTAAGTAATGTCAACCCATCCTGTATTCAGGTCTCTTTATATACAGAAAACCATGGCTTAATTGGCCACATGATCCACCCCCTATTCTAATACATAATACATTCTGCTCCAATACATTAAGTAGGGGGATCTGTATGACCATAAATTACTTTATTCAGTAATGCCTGCTATATACATTGATATCAGTCACTTAGACAAACTCTCAAAGCGCGAAAATGCTTAAATGGCAATTAGTGACCTTAGCCCCTCCCTCAGGGTGCTAACATCATACACCTGATCCCTATAAATAAGTTCCAGAGGAGGGCCTCTGGCCCTTAGTAATGCAGCACTGATGAGGGAAAGAATATCTGAAACAGCTATGGACACCAGCATATGCTATAATAAAGCATAGCAAGTAATTCCTACAATGTGCATTCAAGATATATTTGTTTTAAACATGAACCTAATCATAAGGCATAACAACATCTTGCCAGGTAAATACATGGCTTTATGTAACCTTTTTGTATCACATTTTACTATTTGTATATCAATGTCCACCTAGTTAAGAGGGTTTTAGGTGAAGGGGATAGTCTTTATATTTTAGCACAGACCTACTATTCCTACCAAACGGAGTGCAGGTGTTAAATTCTTACAGGAGTCTTGTTTTTCAAAACTTCAGTGTAAGACACAGTCTACTCTGACTGTGACTCAATTCCACCTCTGGTAACAAATATATGAGAGGCTAATATACCCCTTATACTTGTACCACATGGACCAAAGTAGAATTTAGCGGGGAAGTAAGGAGGAAGAATACCATGACAGGTTGCCACCCCATCATGGTAGAAACATGAATACAAGGTCAAGTGAGACCTAGAGGAGATTAGAGAGTACTGCTGCAGTGGATTTTGAAATTGGGACAGGGAGAGAAGAGAGTGTCCAGTGGTACCTTATAGAAAAAAGGGGGACTGACAACATAAACTGTCATAGACATGGCAAAGTTATGTGTGTTTTTATGTGATGTTTGCCAACCAAAGCAAGGCTCTTAGAGAAGAGAAAAAGGTATGATACAGCTTGGCAGGCATCTCACAAAATCAGCCACCTCAAAAAAAACACCTTGCCTAAATATTTGAACCTGGGCTGCTGATGCCCATCGGGGGACCCTTTTGGGGACATGTATTCTGAATTGCATGTTACTATAACCAGAAATCCCAAAGTTATGGTTGGTTATATGAGATGTTTGTCAAACAAAGTCAGGCCCTCACAGGAGAGTAAAAGTTGTCCTACACTTTTACAAGCATTACACTAAAGCACTCAAAACCTTAACTTGAACACAGTAATGTGAGACATGTACAGTAACAAAATAGTCTTACAACACTACATATAGTAAATCACATGTTGTTTTATTACATTCATTTGTCCCCCAAAACTGTAAAGTAAGTCCATACAATAAACAACAAAGTCATGTCCAAGCTGAGGAAAGAGAGCACATAAACCTTTTCACATAATGATAAGTTACACCTAGTTCAGTTTCATATCCTACATAACATGTACTTCACTCCTGTTAAGTTTGGCTAAAATGGAGAGAGTGGCCAATCCCCTGTGCACTAGATTTGAGCGGGCAGAGGGATCACTCTTCCATATTATATGGAACTGCCCCAAAGTTGCTTCTCTTTGGGACAAAATTAAGACTACAGCAGACCCTGTCCTGGGTCTAACTGACCTTTTTCTACCTGAAATTTGCATTATGGGTTATTTTTCCAGGGTACAGGCTCGAGAGTGGAGGTATGGCCATGATCTCCCTTTCAGTCAAAAGAGTGGTGCTATGCCATTGGAAAGATCAGGAGGAGATTTCTTATACTGAATGGCTACATGAACTTTTAAATAATCTCCAGCTGGAGAAAACAGTGCCAAGTCCTTGTGATAAACTAACGAGTTATCATGAAAAATGGAGCAGATTGCATACTCGGTATTCTCTCTAGTCTTCCCTTTGAGTGGTGCATGATGATCGACTGACATGTTGTACTTCAGATATTTGATGCATCATGATGTATATTACGATATTTATGGGTTTTGTCCTCTTTATTTTTCTGTAAATTTTTAGATGTGTTGCTGCCTGTCAGGTGGATGCTTTCTTATGGTATCTCTTATTTTCTTTTCTGTGTCTCTGCTGGAGGGAGCAGGGAATGGGGTCATTTGGGTTAGTTTTTCTGTTAGGTACTGTTAATAGTTGTTTAAGTGTTTTTGTTGCTTGTACTTCTATGTATTCCTTGTTAATGACTATACTGGAGACATTTTCTATGCTTGTTGTGTTTGTTTGTGAAATTCTAATAAAATATATTAAATTTAAAAAAAAAATTTCACAAAATCCCACAGCCCCCACTTGAATACTCTGTGACCCTGAGCAAGCCACTTAACTTCCTTGTGCTCCCAGGTCACACCCGTAAACAAGCTTCAGTTTAGTGTGTCTCTCCTGGTTAAAAAAATATATATATTGCATTCTACACTCAGCATTTTCTCTCTGCCTCTGTTACTTAAGTCAGATATTATACCTGGCCTGGCTTCTAATCATCGTTTGTTTGACCATGTGCTTCTGTTCCCCATTCACTTGTTTCCAGAGGTTTCCGTGGGGCAGTCATTGCATTCTGAGTAAGGTGACAGATACTTCACTCTACCTCATTATGATGCTATTAAAGTGACCAGGTGACAATCTCTGCATATGTGTGTGTGTGTTTGTGTGTGTGGCAGGGGGGAAAGGTGGAAACTCCAAATCGTGCTAAAGCAATAAGCCCCACTGGGATACTTTGCTACTTTGTGCTCCTTAGTTGGCTATTTTTAAAAATAAAAAATGCAAACAAGTAGCTGTTCCACCACCCTAAAAACTGGTGGTGCTACTTTGAGATAATATCAAAATACAAAAACCAGGTCTGGTGCATCTGCCTCCCACAAACTCTAACGTGTGCTATCTGCACTAATATAAACATTTGTTTTAGAAAGGCAAATGGCTGCACCCAGGACCTGGCAGTGCATAAGGCAGTATATCATGTGAGAGAAACCAGAGCAGCCGGCACCTGCCAAAAAGGTTCAGCGTAGTTACACTATACACCTAGAGAATATATGTAGAAAGGACTCTTCAGGTTCTGTGCTCAAAAAATACTTCAATTCATCCAGTAGTGAAGAAGGCACATAAAAGCACTCATACAATTTTATAAACCCTGTAACTAAAAAAGAAAACCTGGAAAATTCAGAGGTCTCATCACTTGTAAAACTCTTGGCATTGTATACGTGCCATTTGCCAATGCAGCTATTTCTACTGTAGGTAGGATTTTTCAAAACTTGTATTGGCGAACTTGCATGAATGATTAAGAGGGGGACCAGTCAAATGCCCTTGCTGCCCATGTGTGGAGGGCACATAAAAAAAGGACCACATTTTTACATTTGTTCACTTGGAAAAGTCGGTTTTGACTAGGAGCTGTGGAGACTTTGATTATTTATTGCTTAAGCAAGAACAGTATTGGATATTTGCCTTAAGGGCAATGGAGTCATTGGGACTCAATGAAAAAATCGGTGGGTTGTGTCTATGTGTCATTTGTATATTAATTGTTTTGTTATCTTTTTTCAGATCTGCAGGCACCAGACTCAGTGAATGTGATATTTATTTACTGAGAACTATAATTCTATTTGATGCAGCTGATTTTAAACATAACTTGTTTTTGATTAAAATGTTTGTATTTCACATTTGTAATGTTTATTGCTATGTTAATATTTGTGTTTATTATGTATACGTGTATGAGTTTTCAGTTTTTATCACTCCCATGTTAATTTATTTATAAGCTGAAAATAAAACTCAATGCATATAATGCTTTTGATGGGACTGTTCCTTTAAATGGGACCTTTATATACTGATACCTACAGTATTACTGTGACGAAAGCCTTTGAAAAGTGAGAGTTCTTGTGAAACACGTCAGGTGATGCCACAGAAGGGGCCTGATTCTAATCTAGACTTCTGCAAGCACTCTTTTCAGATGGCTCAGTTGGTAGCACATCCACCTCTGGACCAGTAGGTCATGAGTTTTCGTCCCACACTGGGATCAGACTTTCACCTAAAATGCTGCCATCCAAGTGCAGTATTAGGGGGGTGCTGTACTGCTGGAGTGTGCCATCCTTCGGATGAGATGTTAAACTGAGGTCCCTTCTACCCATCCTGGTGTTGCCCTGGTGGGTCTCCAGGTGGAAGTAAAAGTACCCAGAAACTCTTGGCAAAGAGTAGAGGACATTCCCTGTGTCCTGGCCAACATTCACCTTCCCATAAACCAGTTCATGCAATTGTCCAGGCTATGTGTGGGTGTTGATGACCAATATGGCCCCCATTACACATTCAGTCACTTCACTACCAGCACTTTGGGACACACTGTGCATGAAAAGAGCTATATAAATGCTGATTCTTCTTCTTTTTGCCTCTGCAAGAAACATCTTGAGCTTTGTGGACTTTTATGGACTTTGTGCCTTTTTGCTGTGAATGCTTCCACATGCTTTCTTCCCTATCGGATGAATTAAAGTGTACCCCCCCCCGCTACTTTACATAGTTAGCTACCCCAGTACACTTGACTGCACACAGACTGCTTGGAAAATACAGTTAGCTGTTGGCACCATCCCTAGCTCTGGGAATGTATACCAGGCTCATTACTTCTAAAGGTCAAAAGGGGTGGGAGTGAGGCCAGCCCTGTGATGCTGAGAGTTGAGGTGCTGGATGCCATACCTCGCACCATGCTGGTGACCCAGGTTTGGGAACAGACTCGGATTGCTGGGGGTCGGTGAGGGACAGAGGATTGAGCATCCCAATGGATGCTCTCCTCCTCCTGGGGTGGGTTACCAGGGAGTGCCTTGAGCACCCAACGCTCCTAGGGCTGGTGGAAGCATGGGCTTTCGGGGCCAATGGTGGCTCCTTTAAGGAGCCTGAGATGGGAAGGACACAATCGGCAATTGCAACAGCATGCATCAGCACATAGTTTGCTAGGATGTATGTCCTTTCATGCCAGCATCCTAAGGGGGTCTAAGTGGGAGAAAAAGGGGAAAAATAAATACACCCCAGCCCCCCATGCACAGATGAAACCAGGGTGGAGTTGTCTAGAGGGATGCCCGGGCAGATGGAGTAGGAGAGGGTATGAGGCCTCCTCTGAAAGCCGCTGGAGCTGGGCAAGTACAAAAAAAAAGGGGGGGTGGGGGTTTACAAAAACAAACTTGTTGATCTATAAGGTATCTACAAACAACCAGGTTCTGAGGAGAAAACATTTTGCTAGGGCTACGCTAGAGCTATACTTCTGGAGGGGTACCCATTAACTCCACACAGGAAGCAATAACATGAATGTCCAAACCATTTTCAGGATTGTAGAGTGTGGCTTTATTCCAAAAGATGTTCTCTAAAGCAATGGTGGACCCTCAAGGTTTACACAGTGTGGCACTAGGAATTGGCAGAACAACAAAATGACTGTATCTGACAAAAACTCTACGTATTCCCATATTTCATATGACATTGTACTTCTTGCACTGGCATTCCCATATGAAACAGGACTTTTACAACACTCTCTCAGTGACACTGGCCACAACATGAACATTTCTTCTAGTGGCACTGGCCACAACTGAACACACATTTCTCATAAGGCATAGGACTTTTTAAATTTCTTCCAGTGGCACTGGCACACCTGGAAATATTTCTAGTGTCTCTGGCCACAACTGAGCACACATTGACTAATTACTAGCACAACTCACTTCAGGGGGTAAAATTCTCTTCAGACGTTGGCCACTATGTCCAAAGTAACCAGGCTCCCTTACAGAACCGGTAGTCCTGAACTGGTTACTCCAGATGGGGGGCTTCCCCCCACCTTGCTCCTAAATCCATACCCAGCTATTCTTTCAGAGTTACACCTTAAAGATCTTGAACACACATGGGTAAATGCATCATTGAATGAACTTTCAAATCCAGCATTTTAGAAACACTGCACTGGTCCTATGATTAAGCGCCAGATGGCGTGAAATGTGTTAGGAGATTACTGCATTATGCTGATGTTGCTGTATGAGGGGACAGCAAGTTTCTATGGAGTTCATGTGCACTGTAAAATAAACACTAGCACTGTTTTTGGCACCTTACCAAAGGACTGGCTCTGAATTCTTTGATTGCCTGATGTCAGATGTCGATATGGACCATGGATTGTGAGTAGCCAGTGCTGGCATATATTTATTTTTACTACACTGGTAGTGTGAGAACTAAAGTTCTGAACAATGTGAATTAGTCATGCCTTTGGACCCCATAATTGTCAGCCAACTTTAAATTGGGAACAGTCTCAAACTTCTGAACAAGCAGGTGTATATTTCCTTCTTAGTTAGAGAAACAGCAAAGCACATGTACTTTCTTTTGCAACCAAAGTCAGATCTTCCTCATGGTTAATACCAGGACTAGGGTGAGAAAATAAGTTCTCCTCAAACTTTAAACTGCAGCTCCTGCTCACTCCACAGACTCACTATACAGACTACCACTCACAGACTAACTATCACAGACTGACCCAAGATTCTAAATCTCCCCACTCACAGCCACCTGTGGCTTATGCTGCTGTGAGAGTTCTAAATGACCTCATCTCTCTCATCTCAGCTGAAGCCAAGTAAACAAGACAGTGAGAAGGTGAAAGCCCCATTTAACTAGTTATTCACCAGATGCCTTTCCTTACCTTGCACTAACACTGATGGGATTCTAGTAACCCTTGGGGACTGGGTGGTTACAAAAGTATTTTCTGAGCACAGAACCTGAAGAGTCTTGTCTACATATGTCCTCCACGAGTATAGTGTAAATACACTGAACCTTTTTGGCAGGTGCTGGCTACTCTGGTTTATCTCAACTAATGCAACAAACAGCCTACTCACTCTTCAAGTATCCTTGACAGTTTTATTCCATATAAAAGTGAGATACATATGTGCAGCTGGTCATGACAAAAAAAATGTGATGGAGTGCAAACCATGCTGTTCTGGTTATAATGTGTGGTCCATGTTGGAGCAACACCAAAATATGGTGTACAGGAATTGACATGTCACCCTGATGGTACAGGGCTTCCTCAGAGCCCAGAGTCACAGTTATTTGTTATACCAGTGCACATAGAGCACATTAGAGTTTGAGAGAGGCAGGTGAACCAGACCTGGCTTTGGAAAATTTTAAAAAAAGAAGTTTGGCCAGGCAGTGTTACTGCACAACATCCAGTCTGGTTTAAACATGGTCTTGGATGTGTCCCCCTTCTTCTCAGGATCACTTAAAGACATGTTGCCACTCTTCTATTTAAACAGCTGTGTAGTGTATTTTCCTGTTTATGGTTACTTGCACAGCATGGAGTGCACATGGAAATGTGTTATTTGATGAGGCTTTATAAAATACATGTGTGTTGGTTTTATAAAAGTTAAGTTTGGCCTGACAGTGTCACTACACAACCCTCAGACATGCAGAACAGAAAAAATCATCAGTTGTGGAAATCCATGAGCTTGATGTGTTTCCCTTCCACCTGGAAACAATTAATGATTTTTTTTTTATTATTCTTTGGTAACCAGGTAGGGACCACTAGGCACAAGTGCCATTTTCAAGGTTGACCAGTTAGCACTATGATGGATAAGTGACTTGCTCAGTGTTACACAGTATGCAAGTGGGGGGTGGTAGGACTCAAACCCATGTCTGTTGGATGTACCAATTCCATTCACAGTTCATTACAGTAACCTCTAGGCCATACTGTCAGTCACCTTAGAAACATAGAAACATAGACTTTGATGGTAGATAAGGACCGCTTGGCTCATCTAGTCTGCCCATTTCCCTACCTACAGGGTAGGACACAGATCCTAGTTAACCAACAGCCTATTTCTTCCTACCCCCCCACAAGAATTGCCTTATGTCTGTCCCATGCATTCTTGAATTCTCCCACAGTTTTTGACCCCACAACTGCCTCAGGAAGGCTGTTCCATGCATCTACTACCCTCTCTGTGAAATAATAGTTCCTCACATTGCCGCTGAACCACCCCCCATCTTTAAATTGTGTCCCCTTGTTCTTGCACGTCTCTTTTTCTGAAAGATGCTACCCTCTTGGACTTTGTTGATTCCACTGAGGTACTTAAAAGTTTCTATCATGTCCTCCCTCTCCCTTCTTTACTCAAGGGTATACATATTAAGCTCCTTTAGTCTCTCCTCGTACGGCTTCTCTTGCAGACCCTGCACCATTTTAGGTGCCCTCCTCTGGACTGCCTCTATCCTGTCTATGTCCTTGCAGAGATGGTGTCTCCAGAACTGGACGGTACTCCAGATGGGGTCTAACCAACTGTCTGTACAGAGGGATAACAACTTCCTGTTTTCTGCTGATGATGCTTCTCCTATTCATCCCAGTATCCCCAGCCCCTCCTACTGCCTTCTCACATTGCTTCTAACCTTAAGGTCATCTGATATGATTACCCCCAGGTCCCTTTCCTTTTTTGTTGTTGTTACTACCTCCCCCCCATTGTGTATTCTTCCCCTGGGTTCTTGTTTCCCAGGTGCATTATTTTGTACTTCTTTGCATTGAATCCTAGCTGCCATACTTCTGACCATTCCTCCAACCTTGCCAAGTCCCTTCTCATCCTTTCCACCCCTTCTTGTGTATCAACCCTGTTGTAGATCATTGTGTCATCTGCAAAGAGGCATACTTTTCCTTCCAGTCCCTCTGCAATGTCACTTATAAAGACATTAAAAAGGACTGGACCCAATACTGAACTCTGCGGTACCCCACTAGTAACCCCTCTTTCGTCAGAGTGGACTCCATTTACAATTACCTTCTGTGTCCTGCCAATGTTTTACCCAGGCTACCACCCTGGGACCCACTCCCAGGCTGGTTAATGTGACTATTAATCTTTTGTGTGGGACTGTGTCAAATGCCTTGCTAAAGTCTAGGTAGGCCATATCCACAGCCCCTCCCTGGTCTACTACTTTGGTCATCCAGTCAAAGAAATCTATTAGTTTGTCTGACATGACCTTCCGCTGTGAACCCATGCTGCCTTGGGTCCTGTGCCCACTGGCCTCTAGGTACTCAACTATTCTTTCCTTCAGAGTGACTCCATCACTTTCCCTACCACAGAGGTCAGACTGACAGGTCTGTAGCTTCCTGCCTCTGTCTTGGTCCCACTTTGTGAAGGGGAATCACATCCGCCTTTCCTCCAGTCCTTGGGTACCACATCATCCTCCCATGATTTATTAAAAGAGTAGCCAGTGGTTTCACTAGTTTCCCCTTAATTCTTTTAGAATTCTGGGTTGAATTCCATCAGGCCCCATTGCTTTGTCCACCTTCAGTTTCAGGAGTTCTTGCAGAACCCTTTCTTCTGTGAAAGGACTGGGATTGACCCCCCTATCAAGAGTGCTTCTGTTAATTGGATTAGGCACTTCCCCTTCTCTTTTGTGAATACTGAGCAGAAATATTCATTCAGTATCCCTGCTTTTTCACTGTCCCCCTCTGCCCACCCACCATACATTCTATTCAGCTTCACTATCCCTCCCTTTGTCTTTCTACGCTCGCTGATGTACCTGTAAAAGGTTTTATCCCCCTTCTTAATCGAGTTGGCTATCTTTTCCTCAGTTTGGGCCTTTGTTATTCTGACTTCCCTCCCTGTTTCCTTCTGCCTTAACTGGTACAGCTCTCTGTCCTGCTCCTTCTGTGTTTCCTTATACTTCCGGAATGCTATCTTTTTCTTCCTGACTTTCATAGCCACCTCTTTTGAGAATCACAGTGGCTTTTTCTTTCATTTTGATTTGTTTATTTGCTTCACACAAAGGCTTGTTGCCTCTGTGATGGCAGTTTTGATGATTCCCCATTGTTGCTCCACACCTCCTTCTAGCCTGTTTGCTAGTGCTTTTCTGAGACACTCTCCCATCTTGCCAAAGTCAGCCCTCCTGAAGTCCAGTACCCTCACTTTTGTATGGCTTGACTCTGTTGCGGAGTTTAACATGAACCACACTGTTTGGTGGTCACTTGTTTCCAGATGGCAACCCACTTCTAGATCTGAGATCCTCTCACTGCCCCATTTGAGAGTACGAGGTCTAAGATTGCTCCCTCATGAGTGGGTTCTGAAACTAGCTGTCTGAGGCCTGCCACCTGTAGGGCATCAAGAATGGCCCTGCTCTTGGATGTGGCTGCAGCAAATGTGCTCTAGTTAACATCTGGCATATTCAGGTCTCCCATCAACAGTATCTCCCCTTTCTCTGCCATTCTAAGAATGCCTTCTATCATATCCTTGTCCATTACCTCCCCCTGACATGGGGGTCTGTACACAACCCCTGTGCAGATTGTGGTGCCCTTTCCAGTCTCCAAGGTGACCCACAGTGCCTCCTCTCCTCCCTGTTTACTCTTTTGTTCAGTTGCTGTTATCCCTTCCTTTACATAAAGAGCTACTCCTCCCCCTCTTCTCCCCTGCCTGTCTCTCCTGTAGGTTATGTACCCTGGTATGTTAACATCCCAGTCATGGTTCTCTGTGTACCATGTTTCTGTGACTGTTACGATATCCAGGCATCCGTCTTCCATCAAGGCCACCAGCTCAGGGAGCTTGTTGCCCTGACTACGGGCATTGGTACTCATTACCCTCCATTTCCTGATGGCCTTACTCCTTTTTGCCCCATCCCTGTCCTTTTTGCCTTTGTCACTTTCTCCAATTACCCCTGCCCTTCTCCCTATCGATGCCTCTATGTTGGTGTTTACTGCACATACTACCGTGATTTTTGGGGGGGGCTAGGATTTCCCTGCTCCTTTCCAGAGCCTCCCCCCTTGGCTAGTTTAAATGCTTGCCAATAAAGCATTTAAACCTATCACCTAGGATCCTGGTTCCCCTCCTGGACAGATGCAGCCCATCATGCCAGTATAGGCTTGCATCACTCCAGGTGGACCCCCAGTCCACAATGAAGCCAAATCCCTGAGCTCTGCACCAGTTTTTCAACCACTGATTGAATCCCATGGTGTGGAACACCCTAGCCTCTCCTACACCATAGATGGGCAGCACCTCCGAGAAGGTTACCATGTGTGCTACTTGTCTAAAGCCCCTCCCCAATTCCACAAACTCTTCCTGCACTTCTCTACTCACTTTCTTAGCCAGGTCATTTGTCCCTAGGTGGACAATGACATCCAGCTCCCTCCCCTGTGCAGTTGCTCCAGCAATCCTGAGGATTCGCTCCCTGTCCCTCCAAGCCATGGTGCCAGGCAGGCACCTTACCTCCCTATCCCCTTCCTCCCCCAGTTCTACCTTCCTAACAATGGAGTCTCCCAACAGGAGTTGTTTCCTTCCCCTCCAGGGTCCCCTGCCACCCTTCTGTGGGTCTCCTTTGTGGAGGTTCCCAGCATCCTCCTTGGTCTCCACTGCAGGTGCCTCCATAGAGGAACCACACTTTGCCAGAATGGCATATGAATTGTGGAGAGGTACAAGTGGAGGGATGCACCTCTGTTTCACCACCCTCACCCTCCCTGAGCTCACTGTGGTCCAACCACTCCTCTTTCTTGGCAACCTCTGAGGCAACGGCAGTGGCACTGGTGGTCCCTTGATGGAAGAGGAGGTCCCACAAATCCTGGCCAACTCAACCTGGAGATGAACAACCACCTCCCTCAGCCCAGAAAGGTGCCTGCAGATGGGACAACACCACATCCTCCAGAACGTCTCCCGGAAGACTGCTGCTCCACAGCCACTGCATTGCACCACTCCCATCATGTCTTATTTCTGGCCCCTTAACTGTTTGCAATCCTTACTGTTTCCTCTGTTTTTTTCTCTCTCCTTACTTTCTGCCTGTGTGCCCTTTAAGCTCCTGATTGTCCTGTTCTGAGACAAGAATATCCTATATTTCTCAGTAGACCCCTTACTTGCTCAGAGGTAGACCTCCAGCAGCTAGAGGGGGCCGGAGAGCTACTCTTGCCCTTCTAGGATGGTGGGTCTTTGGTGGCTCTGTGATCACTCACTTCCTGCTCCCAAACAGGAAGTTTCTGTTGTCAGTCAAATTCTGTGCCTATAAAAGTAGAACTAGCTTTGGGTGGGAGGCAAGGAGGGCAATATAGTGCCAATAGAGAAGTCCAGTCACACAGCAGTCCTTTCTCCTGGTGTCTTCTGCCAAGCTACTAGCAAAATCTTCCTGTTTAAACTGTTGTGTGGTGTACAGTAGTTTGCTGCTGATGCTCACTTGTACAGTGCAGGATGTGTACTTGGAAATGAGTTTTATAGTGTATTTGCACATATGTGGGGGTTATTTTATTGAGTGAATGAAATATGTAACTGTTTAATACATGTTTACATACTATACAGTATACATTTGTAAATTCCAATGTAACACAAAACAGGAAAAGCATTTTAGCAGAGTATTCACATATCCTTACAAAACAATCCAAACCATTACAGAACATATTGCTTACCACAATCAGGAGTGATTCTGAGAGATTGAAGGATAGCGGATGTGATAGTAGTCCACAAGGGATGGGACAGAGAGGAACCTGGAAATTACAGATTTGTCAGTCTTACCTCCATTATAGGTAAACTGATGGGGACACTAATTAAAGAGGACCTAGTGGATTACATTGAGAGAAATGGGCTCCAGGATAGTAAACTGTATGGGTTTGTGGCCGAGTGTTGTCAGGTGTTGTCAGGGCGGTGCTGTCAGGCTAGCCTGATAGTATTCTTTGACTGTGTAACAAGGGTGCTGGACTAGGGACATGCACTAGATTTACTCTATTTACTCTATTTTGACTTCAGCAAGGCATTTGACTAGGTGCCGCACAGAAGATTGTTGAAGAAATTAGAGGATCTGGTAGTGACAAATGGTCTAGTCATGTGGGTGGGATGTTTGTTGGGGGACAGCAGGCAGTTGTAGTAAACAGGGTCAAATTGGGGAAAGGGGGTTCATGAGTGGGGTGTCACAGGGGACAGTCCTGTAACCAGTCCTTTTCAATATGTTTATCAGCGACACAGGGGATGGAATACAAGGCAAGATATGTATCTTTGCAGATGACACTAAGCTCTGTGGCAGGGTAGACAGTGAGGATGGGGTAAGGAAGCTGTAGAGGGAACAACAAGGGTTACTGAGGTGGTTTAAGGTTTGACTGTTCAATTAAATGTCAGAAAAGTGCAAGGTAATCCACATAGGGAACATGAACCCCTGGAACAAATACTGTATGAGAGGGGTTAAGCCAGCCACTACTTCAGAGAGAAGGAACCTGTGAGTTGTTATAAGTGACTCCCTTAAAAAACTAGCCAATGTAAAAAGGTCTACAGCAAGACAAAAATGTTGATGAGTATAAGAATGGGGTTTGATAGCAGGAGGAAAGAGGTACAATAGCAGACACAGACACTGCCAGCTATTTCCCGAAATTTCTGTGATATTTCCAGAAATATTTCATGCTTTCTTCATTTCCACAGTAGGGGCGGCAGAGAGAAACTCTTAAGAAATTTCACGAAATATCTGGAAATAGCTGGCAATGTATGTGGCTACTATCGTAATATTACTTCTCTGTAGATCAAGGTGAGATCATCTGGATTACTGTACCCAGTTTTGGAGTTCTCACCTGAGAAAAGACAAAGGCAAACTAGAGACAGTGCAGTGCAGAATAACAAAACTGATCCAGGGATAACAGGGCAGATTCTATGAGAATTGGCTTAAGACGCTGAACAGGTAGTTGCTGGAGGTCAGAAGAGAGAGGGGAAACATAATAGAGATCTTCAAGTTTCCGAAAGAAATAAACAAGGTAAACTGCAAGGACTATTCAGCAGGAATGCTGGGTCAAATACAAGTGGTGGTGGTGGTGGAGATTCAGGAGGGATACAAGAAAGTCTTACTTTACTGAAAAGGTGGTTGAGTTGTAGAACAACGTACCAGCAGAGGTGGTGGGTGCAAAAACCATTAATGGGTTCATGCTTAGCTGAGACAGAGTAAAGGACTTAATAGTTACTCAGGGTGGTAACAGTAAAGCAGGGAGCGAGATGAAAGAGAAGAGCAAAACTCCCATCTGAACGATAGGTCACAGTGTAGATTAGGGTATAACTGTTCTGACTGGATGGACCAGCGGTCTTTTTCTGCTGACACTGTGTTTCTGTACCAATAAAAGTACACTGTGCAATAATGTGACTCATATTCTGGTTGCACACCCATCCTTGGCAACAACTGACAATACTTTCTGCAAATGTGTAGTGCATATTCTAAAGTCTCTTTTTTAACAGTTTCCAAAATTGTTTTATACCATCAGTCAAGTTCCTGCTTCATCTGTGTTTATGTCTTTCTCTGGATACACATTTTCATGGTATGCTATATTCTCTCAATGAGATTCATATCTGATGACCAGGGTGTTATAAAAGACATAGTAAAAGCAATATATTCTGTTCAGCAGCACAGTAATGGGAAGTCCAGCATGAACATGGTTATTTTTATCTGGCTGCTGGGCAGTACTTACTCTGGTGGTGTTATGGCCCAATTAATGCCCGCTACAGCAATAGCTGATGCTGATGCAATATGCTTAGGGTCCTTGTCCTGAAAGAAAAGATATCCGTCTGGATATTTTTTCCTGATGTATCTCTTGATGACACCCAAGACAATATGTTCCCTGAAGAATTCTCTATCCATGGTTCCTGTGGTCATAATGCAAGGTACACACTGCAGAGACATGTAAGTTACAGTAACAGCACTATTAAAAAGTTTGGCACATAAAACTGAGCATCACAAACCCTCAAATATGCACAACTGGCCAAATCTCCTGTTGGATACGGAGCCTCAGACATGAAGCTTGAGAGGATGTTTGGGTTAAGTTTGATGGAGTCCCTGCCCTTCTTATGAAATAACATTGAAGCAAACTGCTCCAAAGACACCATCATTTGGTCCAAAATATGATGTCATGAATTGACTCCTTGCTCTGTATCTGCATCCTGGCCTGCTCAACTCACTTGCACTTGTTTATGTCCCTGATCATGGGGCAAAAGTTGGAAGAAACAAAAACACTTTACATTTACTGTAACCAGTAAAATGTAACTGTACAGCAGCTGTACTTTGTTATGACACTCAATGTAATAATAGCATGAATACTGTATTTGTAGACAATAGACAGGATGTCAATGTCTTTACCATGCATACTGATATGGCCACCCCATCTGGCAGTGCATCCTCTTTACTGAGGTGACAAATGTCAATACCCCATGTTCACACACCAGACATTCCACAATGTTGCTCTTGATGGTCTCATCATACTCATTTAGCATAATGTCCACAAATAGTGTGGTTTCACTGTGTGCAAAAGGTGGGAAAATTGCATGTTAAGTAAGCCAGTCACCAAGTATTACAAGGCAATTAAACTAGTTTGACATCAACCTACATTTCAGTAACTTAATCTAATGCAGTGAGTAACACTGACCATTGCATACTAATTACTGTGTGCACACAGTAGGCCATGGGGGCCTCTGAGCTGGGGCCCGGCATTTAAAAGGTGCCCTCAACCCACTCTCCATGATGGTGATGCCAGTGCTCTTTAAAAATGTCTGAATCTACCTTACACTTTCTTCTTCAATCTTCATCCTCCTGACAACTGTGCTGACCTCCACAGGTATTTTCATCACCATTGTCACTGGCCATTGAGATTACAGCAAGAAAATCCTCAATTGTGGAGGCACGTATTTATTTTGAAACATCAAAGATTACAGCAATATGGGGGTAAAGAGGTGGCTGATCCAAGGCAGTGCAGCTCGGAGGGCATAGGTGGTCTGAATGAGAGGTCAGCCCAGAGCTAGGAGGGAGCAAAAAAAAAAAGAATACAGCTCTTCCTAAAATACTTCCTAGTATCTATGCCTTGCTCCTCTCATTATCTCCCTATTTTCCCCATGCATTAACATGTGAGCTGTGAGCATATAATATGTATTTAGTCACTGAGTGTGCTCTTTTTATTAATAGGCCACTTTATAGATATTTTTGTGTTATTTATCAGATCAGGGTTTTAGGTATGATATATAGTTGTAGTATGTTTAACTTGTTTGAGTGGTATACTTTAAGGAAATCCAGTATATAAGTCTGCCAATCATTAGTGACCTCACTCCTTGAAAAGGTGCGAGTATAACATGAAATGTTGGAGTTTGGTGCCATTGCTGCATGTAACTTATTTTTGGATAAAAAGTCATAATTACTGTATCTAATAACCAGTGTGGTGTTTCATTTTGAACTGCTTTGAGCGTGAGCCCCACTCTTTCTTTTTCTGTATTGTGAGTTTTTTCACCTGTGGCTCCATTTGTGGGGACTGATGACCACCTCTCTGCTCTGTACCAAATTCAAGATTCCGGTTCCCCAAGGGATCCTCTGATATCCCTCAAAGGGTGCATCTGTGTGGTGCCTGTTGAACTGCAGAATGTTCCCTCTACACTGAGGGCCTGGCTTTGTTTGTCAAACATCGCACTAAACCATCAATAACTTTGGCATTTCTGGGTATATTTACACTACACTCAGGATACATACTCCATAAAGGGTTCCCTGATGTTCTTCAAATGCCCAGGTTAAAGTACTGAGGGAAAAGTGGTTTTCAAGGTGTGCATCTCTGTGGCAGCTTTGAAACCCCAGACAGCCATCTCACTGTTAGAAAGTGCCTCAGTCTCAGACATCACACAAAATCACCAATAACCTTGACATTTATGGATGTATTAACATGATATTCAGAATAATGTTCCCCAAGAGTTCCCCAATGTTCCCCAAATGCCCAGTTGAAATATAGAGAGAAAAGTGTTTTTCGCGGGATCAATCTGTGCGGTGGTTTTGAAACTGTAAGTGGCCAATTCACTGTTTAAAAGAGCCTCAGTTTCAAAGACAGTACACAAAAGCACCCATAAACTTTGTCATTTGTCAGTGTATTTACACCAAATTCACAATACAGTTTCCCCTGACGAGTTCCAAATGCCCAACTTGAAATATTGAGTATAACATGTTTCTCTTTTTAAGAAAGTTAAATCTTTTATTGAGTTTCAGAGATTTACATCAAGTAACAGTGAGATCAAGAAGGATACAGACATTAAGCACACATTCAATTGTTCTTACAATGTTATTCACAGTTTAGACATGCAGTATGAAGGTTACACACAGATATCTTTTATACATTTTGAGTTACTATCTAATTGGAGGTAAACAGATAATTCCACACATGAGGAGAGCAGGGATGAGCTGAGTATAATATTGTACTAGTAGAGGGGTGGTAAAATCTTAAGCAAAAACACTGGGATCTTGGGTTCTATAAAGTATTACTTAAGTACAAGTCTACCCTTGCCCAAAATGTGTTCAGGGTGGCTTGAGCAAGCCTTTACTCTGCGGTATTCCTAGGTTTGGGTTCTTCCTTTCAATATACTGAATAAAGGGGGCCCATCTATCCCTTGATTATGTTCTGCTGCCTAAAGCATACTGGCTCATTCTGGTGAAAGTGGCAGTTCTTCCCATGGCTGCTAGCCATTCTTTTAAAGTTGGGACCTCAGTCATTTGCCACTTACCCAGGATGAGCCTTTTGGCTTTGACAGTGGCCTGCAGTAGCCATAGTTTTGCTGTATGCGAATTGACAGGTCAGTGGGGATTATTCCTAATATCAACACTTCTGGGTTGGGGGGGTGCATGGCCCAATATCTCTGAGCAGCAGTTTGTAACCCTGCCCCAAAAAGTCTTTAGAGGAGGGCAGTACCAGAGGATGTGAATGAGATTCGATCCCTCAGCTCCACATCTCCAGCAGTGGTCAGGGTGTAGTAAGTCCATTTTTTTGAGTTTGGTTGGGGTCCTATACCACTGATACAGGATTCTGTTTTGTTTCAGGAGACTTTTGGGGTAACCAAATGCTCTATGAGCGTGATTCAAACAAGTGTTCCATCGCTGCTCAGTAATATGTAGGCCAAGGTCATGTTGCCAGTGTTGCTTAGCTGACAGTGTGGGGTCAGGCATAGCATCTAACATCTGTTTATAAATAGTTCCTGTTAGGCCAGAGTCTGATTAAAGCCATTTCTGCAGTGGGCTCTTTTGTTTGGGCATTGCCTTCCCCTGTTTGCAGGTACTACACTGGCAGCCCATTTTGAATTTGTCAAGGTATAAGTGTCTAAGCTGCAAATATTTCCAGTAATCTGCTTTCTTCAACTGGTATCTTTCTTGAAGAGAGGGAAAGGAGTCAATAGTTTTTCCATCCTTTGTAGTAATGTCCTTTAGCCTCACTATGCTTTTCACTTTCACTCACCCCATGTAAAGGTGCTCATCTCTAGCTACCACTGAGGATTATTCCAAAAGATCACTAGTTGTCCTGGGTTTGAGCATACTCCCAAGAGATGAAGCATTTTATGCCATGCCTTATGGGCAGCACGGATAGTGTGCAATTTTTTTTTTTTGTGAGGGTGAGATGGGGTAGCCTAGGAGGGTATTTAGGCCCCTACTTGAGATATTCTATGTCTATCCATGCCAGGCTGTTTGGGCCTGGGGTTTGGAACACCTTGCAGGTCCTGGTCACAGAGAAGGCATAAGCATAGCTTTGGAAGTGAGGTAAGTCCCACCTTCCTCTGTGTCTCCCAGCCCTTAACTTAGCTCTACTGTATCTGGGGGGAGAGGGGCCCCTCAGAAAGTTGCCTACCATGGAGTCTAGTTTGCAGAACTATTTCTCAGGTACTTCCATTGGGATATGAGAGAGAAGGTAAAAAACCCTGGGGGCTAGCATCATTTTTATTGCTGATATTTTGCCTGGCATGGAAAGATTAAGATGCTTCCATCTGTTGAGAGCCAATTGGAGGCTATTGAGCAGGGGGAGAAATTGCTGTTGCACAAGGTATCTCATTTTGGTGTAATATGTATCCCTAGGTACTTTAGCCCTTTTGGAGCCCACTTTAGGTCTGTAGCGGTAATGAGCTCAGCTATTGTCTGGGTATTTAATGGCATTACCTCACTTTTATCTTTATCCATGCGGAGCCTAGATATAGCTGCAAACGAGCTTAATAGCTCCAGTATGTGGGGGGGCAGAGACCTCAAGATTGTCTGTCAGTATGACACAATCATCAGCATATAGCAATGCATTCTGAGTTACCACTCCTGCTTTCAGGCCCATAATATTGAGATGTTCCCTTATAGCACTAGCTAATGCCTCAATTGCTAGGATGAACAGCATTGGGGAGAGGGGGCAACCCTGTCTAGTTCCCCTATATAAATTGAAGAGGTCTGTCAGCTCATTGTTGATGAGAATTTTTGCCCTAGGGGAGACGTACAAGGTTTGAATCCACCCCCTGAATGATTCCCCGAAATTGCAATGTTGAAGGATTGTCAGCAGGAAATTCCATTTAAGGGAATCAAACACCTTTTCAAAATCAACCAAAATGGCAGCTGCAAGGTTCGGGGCTAGGAGGTTGGCTTGAATTAAGGCAGTGAGTGCTCTCATATGATCTGCGCTGGCTCACCCCTTCACGAATCCCACCTGGGAGTTGTGAATCAGGGTAGGCAGAACAGTTTCCAATATAGAGGCCAAGGCTTTCGCCAGTATTTTTGCATTAGCATTGGTGAGGGAGATGGGTCTGTAGTTTGTTGGGAAAATGGGGGTTTTGCCAGGCTTTAGTGGTGCTGTGATTATAGCTTTGTTCATGGTGTCAGGTAGTCCCTGTCTATTAAAAGCATTGGTTAATATGTCAAGCATAGGGAAAAACCCGGTCCATAGAGTAGGTAACTGCACCTGCCCTGATGTCCACAACCTGGGCCACCCTGCCTGGCCTTCCAGATTCCTCCACCCGAGCTCTTACACACGTGCTGGAGTCTGTCTGTAAAGTGCGCCCAAGAGGATGGGCCGCCTCACCCCAGACGGGTTAAGCTGGGGGTGCCGACTGTGGGATGAGAGGGAGGGAGGGAGGAGAGAGGAGGCTCAGGTAGGAGGATTTCATGTGGGACAGGAACAGGCAGCATGCCCAAAACAGGCCCCATAGATTGTGACCAGGAGAGAAAAATAGTTGGGGGAAAAAAAAATGCATCAAGCATGGGAGCAGTTACCTGAGATTGTACTATTTTGTAAAAGTCAGCCAGAAACCCATCTCCTCCTGATGCTTTGTGCGGGGCCATGGTATTAATTGTGGCCCTTATTTCCTGAAGAGATAATGGGGCATCGAGTTGTTCCCTTTGGACAGTAGTAAGTTTGTTAAGGTTGGTGCTCTTCAGGAAAGCTGTAAGCTTCTCTTTGTTCCCTTATACATGTGATTTGTAGAGTGATTCATAAAATTATTTAATTATACAATTAATTTCTTTGGAGGAGTTACATAATTTACCTGCCTTGTCTTGTAATTTAGCAATGTGCCTTTTGGCTTGTTGGTTTTTTTCAACCTATAGGTCAGCAATTTCCACCGAGTTTTCCCCAAAAGCCCAGTATTTATGTTGCAACCTTTGAATCTGAAGTTCAGCTTTCCTTGTGGCCAACACATTCAGTTGCATTCTAAGATGCAAGATCTCATACATGAGTTCCTGATGTTTAAGCTTCCCTGGGATTTTTTATATTGTTGTTCCTTCTCTGCTAGTTTTGCCTCTAATGTGGATGCTTCCTTCTCCCTTAATTTTCTGCGGTGGACTGCATATCATAATGTGTGCACCCTTAATGTAGTTTTATAAGCCTCCCATGTTGCAGCTGTGCCAGCAGAACCCTGTGGATTGTTAGAGAAGTAATTTTTGGACTCATTGGTTACTGATGATTTAAACTCTGTGTCTTGCAGCAGAAGGGGATCTAGCCTCCAAGTTAGTGATTTGGAAAAGGGGGGTCCTAACAAGACCATAAGGGTGATGGGGGTATGGTCTGAGATGAACATGGTGTCCATCAAATGGGATATTAAGCCCCTGGAGATGAACCAGTAATCTAAGTTACTGCCCACAGTTTCGGTACTAGAAAAATACACATAATCCCTATCGCTTCGGTGAGTTAAACGTCAGGTGTCCTGTAGGCCATGGAGTGTCAATAAATCTTGTATTGTATGGAGGGACCAGACATGTGGCTCTGGCCTACAATTGAAGTTGTCAAGCAAGTAGTCCATGATTAGATTATAATCCCCACCTAGCATTATTTCTATTTTGTCAGGGCAAAAGTCCGACATGGCCTGGGAAATGTGGTAAAAAAACTCTGGGGGGGTCATCATTAGGAGCGTAGACATGTACCAACAGGAGTGGGACAGTTAGTGTTTCCACTTTTGCCATGACCCACCTGCCCTCCTTGTCAGCTTTGGTTCCCTTACAAGTCCATTTTAGGTTGTTGTGGCAGAGGATAGAGACCCCCTCTCTTTGCTTTGCCTGCGGAGCTATGTATCTTCCACCCTACCCATTCTTCTAACCAGTTTCTTTGCTTCTAAAGAGGTGAGCTTGGTTTCCTGTAAAAAATGCAAGCTGCATTTTTAAATGTTTTAGTCTTGCAAGGACTTTTTTCCTGTTTATAGGTGAGTTCAAGCCCCTCACATTCCTTGAGGTGACTATGACTGCACCAGCAGCAGCCATTTTGATTTAGTTTATCCTCACCTGGTTTCTCCAGAATTTATGCAGTGAATAATATGTCAAATTTGTACAGGAATCCTTCCCCTCTAAGGACAGTTGTCCCCTCTGCATATGTATCCCCCCCCCACTATGCTCTTTCAAAGTGCGGTGCATACCTCCTATCATCTGTGGTGTAATTCCTAGTGTGCTGCTCTGAACCCTCATTTTCTGTTTTTTCTGACCTTTCTACACTGGTCCATGCCTTTGTGACCACCTGCCTTGATTATTGCAATGCCCTGTACCTAGGGCTACCGGGGGTTGATAACTGCCCCTTGCAGCTAGTGCAGAACTCGGTGGCCAGGCTTTTGACTGGGACATCTAAAACTAGTTATATTACGCCTGTACTGCGCGGACTGCACTGGCTGCTGGTTCAGTGGTGGATCACCTTTAAGGTCAGGTTACTGACCTATAAAGCCCTACACGAACAGGGACTCTAATATCTGCAAGATCTTCTTACTTCCTACTGCCCCTCTCATTCACTCCAATCCGTCGATGAGGGATTGCTAGAGATTCCCAGGGTTTATTTAAAGACATCTGGGGCACATGCGTTTTCCTATGTTTCCCCTTCCCTGTGGAATTCTCTACCTCGTTGGATAACAGAATGCCTGACCGTCGAGAGTTTTAAATCGGAGCTCAAAACTTTTTTGTTTCTTAAAGCCTATGGTGAATGATTTTATAATTTTTTTTTAACTGTTTGTTATCTTTTTAAATTGTTAGTTTTAATTCCTTTATACAGTGCTTTGGTTTTGAAAAGCGCTTAAAAAATAAAGTTTTACTTACTTACTTTTCTGTGCTCTTTGGGCCTTTGATATGTTCTTGTTCCCTGTTCCTTTTGATACATGTCTTAACATTAAGAAAACACTAGAAATATCTAGAATATTGTTTTGTGCTAGTAGAGCAAACTGTAGGGCCTTAGTATGTCCAATGTCAACATTTATGAAATTATCTGCACATAACACTTGAACAACATGTGTTTTCCCAACCTGGAGGGAAGTACTCCAAGATGGCCAGGCTTTCTGCTTCCGAGCAGGCCAATGGACTTCAGAGGTCCCCTGGGGCAAAAAAAGTATAAACATTTGAAATATTAACACAATACAATATAACCTGGATGATACTGCATCATCCTCATCTGACTGTGACATCTCCATCCATCTGAGGTGAACAGGGTAGTTTCATAACAATAACCCTTAATACGACTGCATAAACTCCTGCAGTATGAAGGCAACTGGTTTGGAATTAACATACAGGACACTTCCAATTGGGACCTTTAAAAACATTAACAGTGCCTTTCAGCAACTTTGTGCTCACCCGTCAACTTACTTGGGCAGGCCAAGTCATTTTTCAGCTCATATATAGTGGCATTTAGAGTCCTCCTATCATGTGCCTGATGTTTGGAGAGGAGAAATTAGTGTGCTGTCCACTCTTACCCCTTAGTGCTCCAGCAGTTGGTTAATGTGTCCCAGAAATGATGACCCCCTCCTATATCACAGAGAGGATGCAATGCGTGCCATTGTCGATAAGCACGCTGGGGTCGCAATATTCGGGTATCACAGCATCTCTGGAAGACACTGAGGAGTTCCCCACTATTTGACAGGTAATACGGGCTCCCTAGTTATGTGACCTAGTTGGGAAATTAAGAGATATGGCAGTGTGATGTGCAGGGCTGGACCCAGTAAAAAGAGTGGAGGACAGTCAAGAAATTCAAAACAATCTCATGTGCCAGTTCCTGGTTGCATCTGGCAATAACTGCAGCTCCGTTTGGTATTCTGGGCCCAAGATTGATATAGGAGCCTTAAGGCACTCAAGCACTCACCCTTTAACCCCCAGAGGGCAGCATTAAGCCTGCAAGCAGGAAAATCCTTTGTTTATGCAAGGCGCACTATCCCTGACATTTTACTTGCTACTTGTTTACATCAGGTGGCAGTCGCATTTTGGGCTTGTACAACAGTAGTAGCTATTTCCCTTTCTTTACCTTCTTTAGTTCAGGAATACCAAGAACTGAGGAAGGTGAACCAAATATTTATACTAAGAACTGTCTTCAGCCCCCTGAAAGAGAAATTATTGTTAGTATGCTGCGCCGTGCAGTAGCAAAATGTCAGGAGCCACTACACGGCAAAGCAATTGCAGCAGCTAGCTGTCCAACCATTAGAGAAGTGCCAAGTGTCTATCATGGTAAATCCAGGGGTGGGTGGATGCGGTGAAAATTATTCCAATGTTCATGCCTGGGGCCAGTGTCATCTTCAGGGGGAAGAGGATGTGCTTTTGAAATCCATGTTAGCTCCCTTGCTGAGACTGTAGGGACCCAGGCTCCTGCAGCCTTGGTTCAGCAACTGCATCTGTCAGCTCACTCACACAGTCAGCCCATTCTTGACACAAAGGTGGCCAGTCTGCTAGTGGCTTATGGATGTGCAAGGACTCAACCTGTTCTAATACCCATTTTTTGGATAAGTCCAGTGCTGTTGGTGCACACTCTCTCAGGGGTGCATATCTGTTAGTTTTTTTCACTGGAGTATCACGTGGGGAACTGGCGCTGGCATCCGACAGATGCTGGGCCCTTTGTCTACTTCTTAAGGATTCCTTTGAGGGGGTGCTTTCTTTACTGGGGTCAGTTTGGGACGCTTTTTTGCACTACCCTTTTGTACCTTTTGCCAGGGCTCCTCAGGACATAGCACTGGTGCAGGGCGTGATTCTGGATGGTGCTTTTCTTGCTCTGAACACTCCATTGCCTGCCACGTGGCACCTTGAGGAGGATGAAGAGGCTGCCATGACATCTGGGGGCACTCATTTATAGTTTGCAAAAAGCTTTTTACCTTCTCTGGGGAGTTGGAGATTTTGAACTCCCCGTTGTAGCTTACTCTGAGCATGAAGGGGTATCTCAGTGAAGACTGGATATTTAGTTGGTATAGTCTCTGTTTAATGGCTCCATATGCCCTCCATTTTTTGGAAAGTTCATGTGAAAAGTCCTGGTTTAATCGCACCAAAAGAACCTTTGCCAGAGGATGATTTTCTTATTCCTGGCCACCCGCAGATACAGTTCCTTTACTGGATATCTAAGAAACTTACATAAAATTGGTCAGGGACATTCACCAGCAGTGGGTTTGGGGGCCAAGGATCTGTGTGCCAGCTGCAAGTCAGGAGGGAGTTCATTGTTAAGTTGAAGCATATTTAGCAAAGTGTGTTGGAGGAAAGCAATCATGTCTCTGCCCTCCATGCTCTCTGGCAAGCCACTATTCTGATGTTCCTCCTGTGTGCCCTGTTTTCCAAATCATCAACTTTTGCCATCAGATTATGAATATTAGAGTGGTATTCCCTGAGAAGATAGTCCTGCTGTTGGATTTCAGCAGAATGTTGTTAAACGGCAAACTCAGTGGATGCTACTCTGTCTGCCAGACCCTGTAAATCTTCATTCATTTTTGCAGTGGTTAATTTTAATTCAGCTGTGTCCCTTAATACTTTGTCCAGCATGGTAGTGATTTTTTTGAAACTCCAATTCCAACGCTGGGAGCTGGGCACCTCTCATGGTTGCATCAGCAGTGCCCCTGTTTGATGTCATTCCCTGCTGGAGCTTTTGTGTGACAGTCCTGAAACTGGAGGGGTGGTGCAGATGTTGGCCTCCAGGTGTGGACTACGTGCTGCAGCTGGCTGAGATGAAATAATAACTGCTTTGTGATGCCAACACCGATCGTCTGGAAAAAGGTCTCTAAATGAAGCCTATAAATTTGTTTAATTCCCATGCCATTTGTATCATGAATTATTGCAGTCTGGTTTGTAGGAAGGTCTTCAGATGTATTCCCCCTGGCCACAGCAAAGAAATTACCTAGCATCCATCTTGGATGTCAGGCTCCACCCCCCTTCCCCATAATGTGTTTTTCTAGGTGTACATCTATGTGGTGCTTGTTAAACCACAGAACAACTTTTTCTTTCTTCTGAGGGCCTGCCTTTGTTTGACAAACATCACACAAAAGCACCCATATACTTAACACTTCTTGGTGTATTAACATGGCATTTGGAATATATGTTCCCCAAAGGGCTCCCTGATGTCCCCCAAAATGCTCAGGTTGAGATATTGAGCAACAATTGGTTTTCAAGGGGTGCAACTGTGTAGTAGCTTTAAAACTGAAGTCAGCCATACATAGATATATAGATACATAGACAGTGTTGGCAGATAAGGGCCTATGGCCCACCTAGTCTGCCCATTTGAGCTTGTAAGTTCAGTTTGTTTTCCTAGAAGTCTATTTCCCCTTACCCCTGACCTCTAGAATTCCTTTATGTCTATCCCATGCATTCTTAAATCCCGTGATTGTTTCAGCTCCCACCACTTCCTCTGGCAGGGTGTTCTACTTGTCCACCACCGTTCTGTGAAGAAATTCTTTCTCATGTTTCCTCTGAATCGTCCCTCCTCCAACTTCATCCCATGCCCTCTAGTCCTGAAACATCTTTTCGCTTAAAAATAGTGTTTTCCTGCACCCTGTTCCTCCTTGTAAGATACTTGTATGTCTCTATCATATCCCTCTCTCCTCCTCTCCTCCAGGGAGTACATGTTCAGTTCCTTCAACCTGTCTTCATAGGACTTGTGATGCAACCCATGCACAATCTTTGTTGCCCTCCTCTGAACCTTCTCTACCCTGTCTATGTCCCTTACGTAGGTATGGTCTCTCCAGAACTGTACACTGTACTCCAGGTGGGGCCTCACTAGTGTCTTGTATAGCTTGAATTATGACCTCCCTTTCCTGCTGGTGATGCCCCTGCCTATACATCCCAGCATCCTATTTGCTTTACCTGATGCCTTGTCACACTGTTTTCATCTTTGAGGTCATCAGAGATGACAACCCCAAGATCCCTTTCCTGCTTGGTGCATGCTATATCCTCACCCCCCAACTGATATATTGTGCCAGGGTTTTTGTGCCCCATATGCATTATCTTGCACTTCTTTGCATTGAATTTCAACTGCCAAACCCTTGACCATTCTTCAAGTTTCTGCAGGTCCCTTCTCATTCTGTCTACACCCTCTGGTGTGTCTACTCTGTTACAGAGCTTTGTGTCATCAGCGAACAGTGAAATTCTGCCTTCTAGATCCTGTGCAATGTCACTGATGAAGATGTTGAATAGGACCGGTCCCAACACTGATCCCTGTGGTACCTCACTGGTCACTCTTCCTCTGTGGAGTGACAGCCATTTACCACCACCTCTGTGTCCTGCCACCCAGCCAGTTACCTACCCACACACTACTGTCCTGCCCACACCCATATTCCCCAGTTTGTGTAATAGTCTTCTATGTGGCACAGTGTCAAAGGCCTTGCTGAAGTCCAGATAGGCCATGTCCACTGCCCTCCCTGATCCAGCTCCCTAGTCACCCAGTCAAAAATTCAATGAGGTTGGTCTGACATGACCTCCCCTGGTGAAACCATGCTGCCTTGGGTCCTGTAGTCCATTGACAACCAGATGTTCCACCAATCTCTCCTTCAGTAGTGCTTCCATGATCTTTCCCACTACCGAGGTGAGGCTGACTGGTCTGTAGTTCCCTGCTTCCTCTTTGTTCCCACTTTTGTATAAGGGGACTACATCTGCTGTCCTCCAGTCTTTGGGTACCTCCCCTGTTTCCAGTGATTGGCTGAACAGGATAGCCAGAGATTCAGCCACCACCTCTCTTAGCCATCTCACAAGTGTCTCAATTTCAAAGATATCACACAAAAATACCCTTAGCTTTGATGTTTCTTGGTATATTTATTTTTTATTTATTTAGTTTTTGTTTACTGGGTAAGTGCACTAGCCATAGCAATGACTATTTTCAGACACAACATGATTTAACCATATTTCAGATATTTGTTATCCAAAGGGTCCTCTGATGTCCCCCAACTGCCCAGTTTGAAATATTGAGGGGAACATGGTTTTTGAGGGTGCATCTGGGTGGTGTTTGTCAAACCATAGAATAACTTTTTCTCTGCCGAGGGCCTGGCTTTTTTTGTCAAACATCACACTAATGCATCTATAATACTGGCATTTCTGGGTGTAATTACATCACATTCAGAATACATGTTCCCCAAAGGGTCCCCCCAATGACAAATGCCCGGGCTGAAATAGTGAGGAAAATGTTTTTTTTTTTAATGGGTGCATCTGTGTGGTGCTTGTCAAATTACAGGATGACTTTATCTCTCCTCTGAGAACCTGACTTTGTTTGACAAACATCACACAAACACACCCATAACTTTGGCATTTCTCAGTGTTTTTAAGACCTTCAAGATACATGTTGTCCAAGAGTTCCTTGATGTCCCCCAAATAATCATGTTGAAATATTGTGTGAAAAGTTGGTTTAAAGGGGTGCATCTGTGTGGTGTCTTTGAAACAGCAGGCAGCCATCTTACTGTTTAAAAGTGTTTCAGTTTCTAATACATCACACAAAAGCACATGTAACATGGGAGTTTATGGGTGTAATTACACCACATTTTAAAACACATGTTCCACAAAGGGCCCCCTGAAATCCACTAAATACCCAGACTGAAATATTGAGAGAAAAGTGGTTTTCAAGCAGTGCATCTATGTGGTTCATGTAAAACCACACAACTTCTCCTTTCCTCTGAGTGCCTGGTTTTGTTTGAAAAACATCACACAAAAGCTCCCGTACATTTGGAATGTATGGGTGTATTCACACTAATGGCAGGATGCATGTTCCCCCAAAGAGCTCCCGATGTCCACTAAATGCCCAGGTTGAAATATTGAGAGTAAAGGGTTTTCAAGGGTTGGATCTGTGTGGTGCTCGTCAAATAACAGAATGACTCCACTCTAAGGGCCTGACTTTGTCTGACAAACATCACACGAAAGCACCCATAACTTTGATATTTCTAAATGTAGTAACATAACATTTGGCGCACATGTTACTCAAGAGGTCTCCTGATGCTTCCTAAATGCCCAGGTTGAAATATTAGGTAATAAAGTGGTTTTGGAGGGGTGAGTTACTGCTGTGGTTTTGAAACCTCAAGCAGCCATCTCACTGTTTAAAAGTTCCTCAGTTTCAAAGACATCACACAAAATCACCCATAACTTTGGCACTGCTTGGTGTATTTACACCAAATTTGGAATACATGTTCACCATTGAGTACCTTGACATCACCAGATTGTCCAGATTGAAATATGCAGGTTTTCAAAAAAAAGTGGGTTTTCAAGTGTGCATCTATGTGGTGCTCGCCAAACTTCAGAACAACTTTTTCTCTTTTCTGAGGTACTGGCTTTGTTTGACGAACATCACACAAAAGCAGCCATGACTTTAGCATTTCTGGGTGTATTTACACCAAATTTGGGATCTATAATCCCAGTGGGTCCCAGATGCCCCCTAAATGGCTAGGTTGAAATATTAAGTGTGAAGGAATTTTCGAGGGGTGCATCAGTGTGTTGTCCTTGAAACAGCAGGTGGCCATCTCACTATTTAAAAGTTCCTCAGTTTCAAAGACACCACACAAAGCATCCAAAGCTGTTACATTTCTTGGTATAGTTACACAAAATGTAGGATGCATGTTCACAACAGTGTCTCCCGTTGTCCCCCAAATGCCTGTATTGAAATAATTGGAGTGAACCTGTGTTGTTGCCTTTGAGACAGTACACATGCTGCACAGGTGTCCACAAAGTGACACAGATGCAGTATTGTAGTGTACCCTGAGCCCTACAAGGGAAAGCAGGTGAAGCATTGCAGAACTGGAGCATGTACATAACTGACTGCTGAAAACAGCACACTGTGGAAGTAAGATGAAATTACATGGAAAGCCACAACCCTAAAATTGAAAAAGGAGCAAAATCAGTGCTGCGGAGATGTTGCACCCAGAGAGCAAAGACCCCAGTGCATAAGCGATGTGCTACTGTACTGTCATGTGGTAGAAAACAACATGCTGTAGGGCACAACTGTAAATGTGTCTTATACTTGCACAGTAGCACTGGTATGTTAGGACTGAGTTAGTGTTTGTATAAAATCTCTTATCTTTGGTAGCTTATAACTCAGCCATCTTGGGACATAGGCTTTAAACATTGGCTTGCGCCTTCTCAGTACCAGAGGATAAGTGCATGCCAATTTTCAAAACACTAGCTCAAGTAGTTTTTAAATTACAGATTGAATACATATTGAAAAATGACATGTTTTAAAACGTTGTGCTCAGACAATGAACATAGTACACAGATTTAAAACCTGAAGCATTCAGATTTGTTTAATACTAGCTCAGAATAAGGACATTTGTTTTGTAATAAAAAATGTCCCAATTTAAGCCGGCCCAGTGTCGCTGAGGGTTGAGGCGCTGGACGCCACACCTCACACCACACCGGTGACCCGGGTTCGGGAGCGGACTCGGGTCGACGGGGGTCGGCAGGGAGGGAGAAGGATTGAGTGCCCAATGGCAGCTATCCTTCTCTGGGGAGGGGGTACCGTACTCTCCACTGCATTACCGCCACCTGTTAGGGGAACCTCAGGGTGGTCGGCGCAGGTAGGGAGATGTTCCACACAAGGGTAGACATTGGCAGGGGACTGGCTTCTATGTGCGTCTCCACATGCACTGGCAGCCTTGTCCCCATTGCACGCCAATGTTAGGGGGAAGCACCAGAACATCAGGAAAAATCCTGCCCTTGTCTAGGTGACGAGCCTCAGTGTTGGTCCCGAGGCAGCACCCAAGAGAGCAGACTCTGAAGTACATGCTCCCAGTCATTGTTCAGGGGGAGA
Source organism: Neoceratodus forsteri (assembly GCA_016271365.2). Taxonomy (NCBI): domain Eukaryota; kingdom Metazoa; phylum Chordata; order Ceratodontiformes; family Ceratodontidae; genus Neoceratodus; species Neoceratodus forsteri. The sequence goes on from CM028138.1 coordinate 205,647,063, forward strand.
TATGGGGGCTCTCCGCTGCCCTGCCTGGAGGGTAATCCGAGGCTTTCACGTATGTGGGCAGCGTTAATACTCTCGGGGCAGACTACTCAGGGGAGCTGCAGATTGGGACCTATGAGGGGAGCTCCAAGAGAGTGATCAGTGGCAGAAAGTAGGAGGGATAAAGAAAGAGTAAAAAAAAAAGTTCCAATTTAAAAGTTATTCATGTTTAAAAATAATCAAATCCAATCATGGACAGACACCAAACAACAGCTGAAAAAACACGTATTTTCATTTGTGACTGACTTTTTAAGTGAATCACAAATGAAAACAAAATCTGACCAGAGCTAATAGGGCTGCAGCTGAGGTTGTGGAAGAGGGGCTGGTGGAGCAGAGACACAGAACCACTTGCAGCTGCACCGAGAATGTATGAGCTGGTGGACCGCACATGCATGTTGATGTGCATCCATTTTCTCACTGCAATAGTGGTGCATCAGGAGCTCCACCGGTGCTCCCAGACCCCGAGATCACTTAGTTGGCATCAGGAGACATGAGCGCTGTGGTGCAGAAGCTGCCAAACTATTTGCTTAGAGAGCGCCAGTGACTGCACTGGGACTGAATATATACATAATAATCAGCTGCTCATTAATAGGGTTCACTAATATTCATGAGCAGCTCATTGACTGCTCGACACCAGGGATTCAATAATGAAGAGCTGGGGTCTGCAAAACTGACTTGGGAGTCACCAGCATTATTAAGAGGGGCAAGAATTGTTTAACTTGGAAGGCACACTAAGTTGAAGCTTGTTTGCAGGTGTGACGTGAGAGCACAGGGAAGTTAAGTGACTTGCTCAAGGTCACACAGTATGCAAGTGGGAGCTGTGGGATTCAAACTCAGGTATCTAGGTTTGCAGCTCAGTACCCTAAACCAGAGTGCTATACTGCCCCCAAGCGAGTTGCAAGGTTAACTAAGAAATGCTTTGGTAATGGAGAAACCAGGTCGTGTGACTGGGGAATGGCAGTATCAGTAGTAAGATGGCATTGGGCAAATGTTGTGCCATTAGATACTAGGGACTGCTTAGAACATTGCAAGGCACCAGTGTCATATTCCCAAAAGATATTCCCCTTAAACCTTTTTCAGAACAGGACCCTAGCAGGGTGGCCCAATTACCCAGTAGAAGTATACTGTGGTTCCATGCCAGCGGCCAAGATCTGGAAAGGAAACCCATGCTGAAGTTGATCTACAAGAGCTGGGGTATTGCTGTTGAGTGCAGCGAGTCTCATCCTGGGAACAGATGATGTCAGTGCCTTGACTCCTTGTGGTAGGCTTGAGAATCAACTACCTCATGGAGGAGGTGTTTGCATTCACTGGCACTATGATGACTGAGGCTAACAAACCCTCTGTATAACAGTAGGATGGAGAGAACGTACAGCTGTTAAAAAAAATGTAAAAAGAGCAGCTCTCAGTTTAATGGTGCCATGGATCCAGGCTGTGTTCTTCCAGCTGTTCTGTCCCTATCATGAATGTGTGTCCTGGGTAAACAAGGCTCACCACTGAGGCTGGGTATCAGGCCAGTTGGATAAAAACCTAGATGAAATTAAAAAAATTGGACCCTGGTGCCTATTGCATTTCTTTTGTTTGTTTTATTTATGTGCACCTTGTTTACCTGGGGAGCCTAACTGAGATGCAACAACTTATTTTTAGATGTGCCTTGCTTTTATCTATTGTTACAGCTGGAACTGCAGCCAGTGATCAAGTGATTGCCCAAGGCCACAGAATAAGTCTGCATCTTAGAAACACATTATTGGCGATATTACACTTCAAAAATATATAGCAAATTTTTTTGTGCTTATCTCTCTTAAATTGTGCATGATGGCTTAAACAAACAAACAAAAAAATACTTTTCAAGCTCTTGGTTTCTAAAAATTTTCCCTGCAACTGATATCAAACACTGAACAAGGGTGTTGGCAGGCATACTCATTGTCTACATTTGGGTACAGATGTTTTAGTACCTGTTCCAAACCATATGCCTTTTTGTTACCATATCATTCTAATATGAAGTAATTGAGTTAGTGTAGGCCACTGAGTAGTGTCTTTGTTTAAACATCTAGGACATAGATATGTGTACAACCTATTTAGAGATCAGATGAGACATATGGCAACAATCTGTTTTGTTTTTACTGCAGGGCAACAGTTTCAGAGTACATTTTTAGGGATGTGGGCAGAGTCTACAGCCCTATTGGGATCAGATTGTAGCTCTAAAAATGGCTGATCATGGAACTCCCTTTTTGGACATTTGGAAGTATTCCTCCACAACTGCAAAATAGTGCACTTCCCCTCTGATGTTTGCTATTTGCTACTCAATGTTAAAGGCATCTAAGGGGAGGGGGGATTCTACTGTATTGTACCTCTGAACTTCTCAGGATATTAACAAAAAAAAAACTATTAAATTGCTGTTTATATTATCTCTCCAGCTCAGTCTAATAGATTTATTCTATTTCTTTCAGCAATCTAGGGGTTAACTAATTATCTGTTGCACTGGAATTTATTGAAGCTCTAAAACAGTCAGACAGACTACAGTGTCAGATTACAGACAGTGCAGCTGCAGCTTTGTTAGCTATCTCATTCCTATGGGCATAACAGGTCGCATGCTCACACACTTATACACACACACACACACACAGTGGCAACATGTACTCTGACTAAATAAATTAAAGAGGACTGAATTAGCAGCATGCTAGTTTTTGATGATTGTGACTGAACAGCACTATACGGCAGCAACAAGAAAATAACTTTGGTCATTTGTTAGCTCTTCACAGTCCTATCGGCTTTGGCTAGATCTTGTTTTAATAGGGGCAGCAGCTGGATGGAGTGTGTATAAAATGGAAATTTCTCTACACCACTGACAATCAGGTCTATAATTTCATATTTGAGAAAATAGATTCTGGTCAGGTTGAACTTATAGGATAGTGCATTGCACTTCCACATGACAAAACCAGGTTTGTACTGCAAGACCAACTATATCCCTGGGCTGTTGTAGACAAGACAAATCTGTTAAGGTAGTTTTCTGTAGATCCGGGGAGAAGGACTCCACATTGCTCACTGGCTCACTATGCTAGTGCCTTGGTTTTGAAGCTGAGCTGTTGTGAAATTCAATTCCATTGGTAGCATTGCTGTGGAAAGGCCATTCCACATTAAGTAGCTTCCACAAACATTTTCAAAACCTTTTGCAGAATAAGGTATGCATTTAGCAGTGCTGCAGACTTTATTTCAGCCTGGAAATATACAATTTGATTTGAACTGCAGGAACAGTATGGAGTTCCATGGAACTGTACATCCCACTGAAATTCTGCCTGCCAAGTTTCTGCAGATTCTTACCAATTTCTTATGCAGATTTCATGGAAGTAGGAAAAAAATCCTCTACTTGAGAGTGAGCTTTGCTGTTTTGGGTGACCATACGATGCCCTGCCCCTCCCAGTGCAGACTCATGGTAATATTAACAGGTTTAACTAAACAAGACAGGAGATCTTTCAGGACAGCAAATACCCTCAGGTGATTAGAGGGTGCATCAGTGATGTTTGAAACCCCTCATCCCAGATGACTGTTAGTCCATCTCATTGCTCCCAGTGGCCCTCATCATTGCACACTAAATCTTGAAGACTCATGAGGAGCCCCACTGTTGTGAGGAAGAAGAGCCTCATGGGTATGTGCCATGGGCAGGAGAGGAGGGGAGCAGACTGCAAACAGGCAAGTTGTGGAGGATCAGATATCAAAGTTAAGACTAGGCTTACTTCGGGGGGAGGGGTACAGAATATTGGTCACTGGAAAGTTGGTCACAGGAAAACTGGTTGTAGAGTTATGCTAGCCATATTCCAGTCCACTGAAATTGTACGCCAAGACAGAAAGATTAAACATGTCTCTTAAACAGCCCCTGACACCACTGGAACAATTTAGAAAAAAAATATTATTGAGGCACAATTTATCTTATATTTCATGTTTTCTCTGTAATTCTCACCCTTGCTTCTTTATTGCTGTCCAAAGAACATAGTCTTGAAAACAGGATGTCTGCCTTGTCTGATCTGGCTGTTTTCCTATGTCTGACATCACAGTACTGTTATGACATTATAATCTGTGGAGCTGTGGAGATAATTATGATGTCTTGAACAAGCAAATATGATGTCAGGTATAGACAAGAAGCCAGCACAGATAAGGCCATGGGACAGTGATCTTATTTTCATGTAACTGTCCTCAGTCATAAACAAACAAATGTAAAGAATTGGAGAAAACATATGACATATAAAGTGAATTGCATCTTAATCTTACACTGTTTAATGTTTTCCTAATAGGGTTGGGGGCTCTTTAAAGCATCTTCAATTTTATCCCATTCCCTGCTTTCATCAATATTAATGGATATTTGTTATCTGGAATGAGATACCTTCCTATTTGTATTTGTATTAAGGATAAGTGCTCTGGAATACAATTCCTTTTTCAGGCATGACCCCAAGTCACTGTACATTCAATACAATACAACACAATAACCTTACATATGACAAAACACATAAGCTATTAATATAAGATTCCACGTCAACTCAGTAATTTCATACTGTGCTAAAATATTACAAATGCGCAGCAAAAATTATGTATTAGGTAACATTTATAGAATTTGAAATGACATTGTAACCTAATTTAAACATGTATATGGTTTCATGTATGTTTCATTTCAGATAACTATAATATATAATGACTATAGTACTTATGCCTTATGCAGGTTTATCATTTCATTTAAAACATTCACATTTAAGCTTATCCATAAGATAAGACGACAGTGCAGTTGAGAAAGCATTATAACCTGTTAAACATCGAATGTGGATGGGAACTTCATTCCAAATAATAGCTGTAGTATATTCAAAAGTACATTGTCCATTTTGTGTATGCACAATTGGAACTTTTAATAAACAATTCTCATCTGAGGAATGGGAACAAAAGTTAGGCTTATGTTCCTTCAACAAACTGTTAAGTGTGTGTGTGTGGGGGGGTCCCGTCTCCCTAATCCTAAAGAGAAAACAAGACACAGTCAGTCTGTAAGATAGGGGGACAGGAAGCCATCCCAACCTTCCAAGAACATCACAATGATGAGTTTTATTTGAGGCCAGCAGTGCAAATTTGTCCTATTCTTTGCATCAAGGTTGTTTTTTTAGCTATGATGTTCTGTGGTGCATTATCAGTTACAATAGATGCATAATTAACCATTAGCAATAAACATTGATTGGCTATAGCCAGCCAATGATTCTGAGGTTAAGAAACTACATATTCTATATAACATTGCAATTTTGCTATGTACTTTAGTAGCTGTAACTTGTAAATGAGTACCAAAATTCAATGTAGGGTCCAATGTAACTCCTAAGCATATAATAGATGATACATTTTCATAAGTGGTATCCTCTTGTGACACAGCCTGCAGGATATTGTCTTGTTGCTTAAGCTTATTGTATGTACTGAAAGCCATTGTTTTTTATTTTTGTTTTTTGCAACACTAAGTTATTATTCAATAGCCAGCCATGTATCAAGCCCATTTCCCATGTCAAAATCACACTTACATGTGCTAGTGATGTCCCATGAGAGTATACCACTGTGTCATCAGCATATAATTAAGAAATAAGGCATGATAGGGTGTGGTATATCATGGGATATCATCACGCCTTGGGTGGTTGGGCACAAGGCCACAGGCTGAGTGCATCCAACCACCCAAGAAGTGATGATAGCCCTTGATATACCACAACCTGGAGTGACTTATTGCTATTATAAACTGAGTTTCAAGTTTTATAAATAAAAAAAGAAAAGAAACAGGTTTTAAAACATTTTATGAATGAGTTTTTGGCTGGTGTAGGAGTACAGTTTGAAAAAACTAGTTCTCAGACAGGAGAGAGCAAGGAGGCTGGTGGCGCTGGAACTTTTTTGAAGCCATGATGATGTAGCCTGATATCATCATGGCATCAAAGACCTCTGGGTCAATCAGATTCCTCTATTTATGATCCTCAGTTCATAATAAGAAATGTGTTTCTTTAGTGACAGTTGTTACAGGGTCTAAATATAATGAAAATAAAATGGGTCCTAATAAGGAGCCTTGTGGGATCCCACATTTTACCTCTGCCTTATCTGAAATACAGTCTCCATATTTAACAGTCTGATATCTTCCTGTCAAATAATCTTTAAACCACCCAAGGGCCGAGTTACCAATTCCCAGTTGCCTCAGCCTATTAATAAAGCAAATTGAATGCCTTGGTCAAGTCCACAAACATGGCCCGAGTCAGGCATCCCATCTCCATACCATTGTGGACCACGCTTGAGAACTCCACCAAGACAATCTCGGTCCCATGCCCTTTCCTAAAACTGTGCTGTTTTTGTGAAATAAGGCTGTACCTCTTAACATACTCAATTAACTGGTTGCAAACCAACCTCTCCTGTATATTTGAAAGTGCTGATCATATAGAAATTGGCCTGTAATTACTAAATTCACAGAGAGGACCAGTCTTATGTATGGGTACAACACCGAATGTTTTTTCACAGGTCAGGGACTTGTCCCAGGGTGAAAAACAAATTGAATATCACACTAATAGGCTAGTTTACTATATTTCTGCAGTGGCCAGTCTCAGCATTTTAGGGGCCAGATTTTCAACGCTGCTTGATTTATCCAGCTTTAGTTTGCTTAAAAGTTTCAGCACTTCATGTTTTGCAACTGCCCTCAAATGAAACAGAGGTCTGTCCAGAAGCTTATCAATATTCAAATCAGGTTTACAACTTCTAAGATTCTAATATCTTTAAAAGGGTCTGGTATGACTTCCCGTCTGTTGATTGCCCGTCATTCTACATCCCGACTTCAAGTTCCTGCAATCTAATTTCCCGGTTGGTAGCATTTGCCGAAAACATTAAATCCCGCAGCACCATTTATCGACATTTACAAAAACAAATAAATTATGTAAACGGACTAGCATTACACAGAACACACAGCTTTAAACCGTGTAATCTTGTGATCTGTGTCATGGTGAGCTTCACTAAACATCCACTGTAAATAAAATCTCATAGTTGTCCTATACAAACTGTATAAATAGTGAATGCAAGTTCTGTTTGCATTAGCAAGCCACTGTGGTAATGACCTGGCTTCACTCCCAATTACTGATTTTCATTCTGTCAGTCCTCCCCAGTGTATTCTTGGCAAATTAACAAGAACACATTCTGTTAGAGAACCCTGTAAAGTAGCTAACTGTTTTGGCTGGCTCCTCACTCACATTTCTTCCTCCATGTTACCTATGTCTTGCATGTTGCCTGTTGGCAGGTCCCCCGTCCCCTTCATTAACCCCCTTCCACAGCATCCAGTCTCCCTCTTGTCGTGATCTCTTTTTTTTTTCCCCTCGCAGTCACTATGATGCTGATGGATGATGAGGGTGGCAGCCAGCCGAGAATATGGATCCAGAAGCTGCTGCTGTGCAACGCACAACAGGTAGCAAACCAGTACTAGGAATGTTTAAAAAGCAAGGGCACTTGGGGGGGGTTGTGGATTCCTCATTTGGCAATTTATTAGTGGGCTAGTCATCTTGCTAAGTACCTGAAATGGGTAAGGCCAGGTCCAGAAAATCTGAGACCAGCCTGGCTCAACATTGAATTAGACTATATCCAGGCTAAGAACATGGACCCCTCAACCATGCTCTTTGTCAAAGTCTCCCTCTTACAGAATGCTAGTAAATGCCCCACTCTCATGACCTCATTAAAGGTTCACTCGCAGCTGTGTTCATTCCTAAAATATAATCTGAGTACAGACCTGTCTCAGTCTATTTGGAATTCTCCGGCTTTCACCATAAACAAGCAGATAATCTCTCGTACATGGTTACCTCAGTTAGGTGAGGGGATAGCCTCTTCGTTCTTGGAAGACTCGGGGGCTTGGTTCCCGGTAACTGAGATTCTCAGAAGGTACAATATCCCAGATTCTCAGTCATTCAGGGTTTGTCAATTGAAGCATTTGCTAATCACGGTTTTTGGTAAAGTCCCTCCCCGCCCAACAGATTTTGCTTTGGTACCTGAACTTTCTTCTCTTCTCGAATCCCCAGGGGTTATCTCTAAGATATATCAGTTATTGTATCAATGGCAGTTTGGGAGTGGTAATGGTCCCACTAGTTTTTGGAACCCATTTTTCCCTCAGTCTACTTTCAATTGGTCAGCTCTCTGGATGTTCTGTCATAAATATGTGTCCCAAAATAGATTACGTCTCATGCAATTTCATATTTTGCATAATATGTACTACACGCCAGTCAAACTGGCAAAATTGGGCCTTCTCGATACTGATAGGTGCACTAGATGCTCCCAGGAAGCTGGGATGCTTTTTCATATATTCTGGTTGTGCCCCAAGATAGCTTCACTATGAGATTTAATTAAAACCCCACCTGAATCCCTTATTGGGATTACAGGACTGCTTTACTCCGGATATTTGCCTTTTGGGAGATTTGTCTTCTATTAAGGTTAAAATTTGGAGATTTCATATATCTATGATCGCACTCTCAGTTAAAAAAATTATTCTCAGGCATTGGAAAGATGGGATTTGTCCAACATATCAGGAATGGACGCATGAAATCCTTGCTAATCTCCGAACAGAAAAGGCCATAGCAAGCCTCCAAAATAGGCTACAAAAGTATAAGTACTGTATATATGGGATCCCCTTCACACTTTAATTATTACAACTAGGAGTTAGTCGGTTTACCTGCTATCTTATTAAGTATTTGATTATTATGGATAGCTAGTTACTACAAAACTTGAAGGAACTGCTGGGCCGGGGGGGAGTAGGGGCGTTGGGGGGGCAATGTTGGATTGTACTGCTATCTGTCGGTTCACATTTGTATCACTGCCTCCTGTATTGTGGAAATTTTGTGAATAAAGTGTGAATTGAAAAAATAAAAAGCAAGGACACTTCCTCCTACCTCAGCGTGAGCTGTCAGGGTGCCCACCAAAACCTAAGGTTCACCTCTATAGCGGTAGCATTGGTCAGAAGCAGCTCAGGTGCTTGCTTAGCTACATGTCCATTTCGAAGATAGCACAAAAAAGTTTTATATATGTACATATTGGATCATTTTACTCATATTCTGAAGGACTTTATTGAACATTGACTTGTACTGTTTGAGTGGTATAGTGAGACATATCAGAACCTACTCTACAGAACTACCTCCCCAGCAAGTTACAGTGTTCTGTTTAATGTTAGTCCATTTAAATTTCAGTAAATGGTGCTGCGGAATTTAATGTTTCAGTAAATAAACCCTGTCGGGAAAATTAAGTTCGGAAAGATGATTGTCGGCAAGTTGACAGTTGGGCAGTAGTACGGATCCTCTTTAAAACCCTAAAGATATTTAGTCCTGGGGGGACAGGACTCCTTTAAAAAGCAGCTGACACCATTAGCACAACTTTAACAAAACATAATATTTAGACACAGTTCGGCATGTATTTCACATTAGTTCTGTATTTCTCCTCCTCATTATTTATTACTGAGGTCATTTACATGAAAACAGGCTCTTTGCTCCTGAAGAGTTTATCTATTCCTGTTGCTTTCTCCTTACCTGAGGTCATAATGCTCTACTTGTGACATCACAATTAGTCCCTTGGCAACAGAGAACTATGACATGAAGTAGCGAGTAAACTAAAGAGGCAGATGAACTCTAAGGGATATAAAACATATTTCTAATCAAATTTCTCAGTAATGAGTAATGAGGAGAAATCTTTTGAATACATATGGAATGCAAGTTAAATTGTACCTAAATATTGTGTTTTTCAAAGTTTTCTTTGAGGCGTCAGCAGCTCTTTCAGTTTCTTATCTGCTATCCTTTAAAGTATTTCCCTGAGTCACAAAAACTGCTTCCCTTGAAATGTAAACTTGTATACAGTACAAAAATGTAGCCCTTGCCAGCTGGACACTCCCTGGTGCCCATTCTGTAACCCACATTGTTTTTCTGTATGCCATGCCATTGTGTGAAGAAAGGGCACACACAGGGAAGTGGTAATGAGTCTTTTGTCTTTTATGGTAAATTAAAAAAGTACCATATTGAAAATAATGTTATAACATAACTGTGGTGATAACATGAGTGTCAGCAGACATACTCAGTGTACTTTGCTGAGTACAGCAAAATCTGGAAAATCTAAGGGCAACATGAGTCTCAGGCCAGGGCAACAAACACAAACAGGGCCTGATGTACCTGAAGAACTTTTTTGCTCCTCCTTGGATGCTTTGGTGTGAGTTTGTAAATGATCTTTGGAAGATGTGTGGGTGCTAAACTTAGAAGCCATGATTCAATGAGTGGCACAACCAAATATGTGTGCATGACCTTTACTTTTGTTTCGTTCTACAAACTCCCTTACTCGCCTACTTTGGTCCATAACAAGGTCATCCCTATGGACGCTCTTACAAAATGTACAATATCTGTAACCATGTAACTCTTGATTACCTATGCAGCACTAGCTATGTATATTTATTGTCTTTTATTGTTTATCTGTACTTTCATTTAGTCTATTTTACCATGTAAATTGTACTTGTTTCCTTATCTATGATGTGGAGCCTTTGTAAATGAGCCCTTGGCTCAAAGGTTGTAATTCTGAGACTTCAATAAATAAATACCTTGATGTGGGCCAGAGGATTATAATATATCCTAAACATTGTAACTAAAAGCCAGCCCAGCCAAGTTCTGATCGGTAGTCTGTCTGTTAGATAAAATAACATTTAATGAATGTATTAGGATCATTGACCTACTACATATTGTTAACTGAAATGAGGGTGGGCCAATGTTTGTGTGGAGTGATAGCACATCTTTTGGTTTGTATTTATGAGGGTGAGGGCAACAGTTCCGTCAACTCTCAAGTACAAGTTTAAAATTCCTGGTTACACCCCTGAATGTAAGACAAAGTGTGTGTGTGTGTGTATGTGGGGGGGGGGTCTGTTTGGCAATTTCACCCTAGATGTGAACAACTCTCACTCTTACCCTGATATTCTTGTTCTGTGTGCAGAGGGTGGGGGATCACCTGATGGTAAAATCTTGTCCCCATATATCTGGCAACTAAATAACCCACTATTTCCTTACTCCCCACTTCTAGTTTTCCATGTTGGCCTTTTGTCTCCTTTCTCAAAGATGTATCGGTTTTGTTATCACCCAGAGATAGTACTTTATAAAGAAAACTGCCACATATCCAGAACAGCAGTCATCGACCTATCAAAGGCTTTCGGCACTGTCTCCCACCCACTTCTGCTGAACGCCCTCTGCCACACTGGCCTCTCGGCTGGCCCTCTAGCATGGTGCTTGAGCTACCTAGACGCTCGATCATAGTGTGTTAAAATCAATGGGACACTCTCCGATACCCATCCCATACACTCAGGGGTTCCCCAGGACTCCTTCCTGGGCCCCCTTCTCTTCTCACTCTATCTGAACACCCTGCCAGTGCTTGCTCTGGCAAAATGCTTCTGTATGCTGACGATGCTGTCATTTTTGCCACCCACTGCAACCCCATCTCCCTTCAGGAATCCCTACAACAGTCCTTCAATGAGGCAGATGCCTGGTTTAAGGAGCACAGACTCATCATTAATCTTAAAAAACCAAAGCTATGCTTTTTGCCCACCCCCAAAACAAAGTTAACAACCACCCACTCCATATCCTTCCTAGTACCAAACAACCTCTGGAGCAAGTCTGCTCCTACAAATACCTAGGGATTACCTTCGACTCTGCCCTCACATTCCACGATCACATTGATGCCCTTGCATCCACCACCAACATACGGCTTGGCATCCTCTTCCGCCATAGAAACTACCTCCCCCTAAATGCACTCCGGCTTGCTGTTACGTCCTCAGTACTAACCTTGTAGACTATAGCTACCAGTCTATGGTGCTGCTGACACGACTGCCCTCAAAAAATTCATAACCCTAAATAAGGCTTGCAGACTGATTACTGGTACCCCAGGCTCACTCACACCTGTCAACTGTATGATGATGCCAAACTCCTGACTCTTGATGAACGGCTTCGCTATCATACCTGCCTCCTCACTAAAAAAACTCTACTTGGGCTCTCCCCTCCTGGGGTGACTGCATCCATCCACCGGATCCCACCTACAATTGCTACACAGTCCTTCAACAAGTCTGCTGTACTGGTCCCCAGGTCAAGAACTACTCATGGTCAGAGGTCCTTCTGCTACAGAGCCCAATTCTGGTTTAACTCTCTCCCTGCCCTTGTCACTAATGCCACAACTATCTCCAAATTCAAAACCAGCCTTCGAAGCCAACTCCTCAACACTCGTAGCTGCTCCTGTCTCTGAGTGAGGCTGGACCTCGAACCTCTCCACCCATGACAACGCCCACCGGGCGGCTCTCCTCCTAGACCACCCCTCCACCCCTTCCCTAAGTATATCCTGGCTAGTGCCTGCTGTCTAACGGTAATGCCAGTAAATTGCTCAACATATGGAACCAGCTTGTGTAAGAACTATCTCAATTACCTGTACCCTGTAACTCAAATGTATTTTGATTGATCACAGTGTGATGTGGCGCCTCTGATGAACGCCTATTTGAAAAAACCTGTACTATGTAACCTAAAATGTTATGTATGTCCTCAATGTGACGAGGTACCTTTGGAAACGAGCCTCTGGCTCAAAGGTTGTAAACTGATTCTCACAAATAAATAAATAAATCTGACTTTGACTGGGGAGGGAGGGCAAACATTTTTTCAAAGAAGTTAACTTTCACAAGCAGTTGCAGCTGGATATTGTAACTAGATTATAACTAGGAACCTGGACTCTTAGTTCTAGTCCTTGGTCTAACTGACATCATTCCCAGAGGTATTCTGGGAAAATTCCAATAGATAAAAGGCAATAAATGAAGACTGCATGGCTACCTCCAAGGACTATAAAACTGGCAGGGAAATGTAAAAACAAATCTTGCCATAGACACAGAGAACAGAAGGCCAGAAGCATTTGGAGAAACAAAAAAAACAATGTACAATGTGTGTTTTTATATGTGCATGTAGTTTTCCTTTAAAGCAGCAGTGTGATAGCAGTGACATTTCTGATCTATACTTTTTTTATTCTGTTTTAGACTGTCCCTTATCTCCAGACATGTATGATACGCTTTCTCCCCATATTGAGTATGCTTTGCCACTTTTTTTAACTATACTGTTGAAATAATAAAGGAAATGCTCCTTTACAGGTTGCATGCTCACACACTCATACACACACACGCACGCACACACACACACACACACACAGCAGCAGCATGTACTCTGACTAAATAAATTAAAGAGGACTGAATTAGCAGCATGCTAGTTTTGGATGATTGTGACTGGACAGCACTATACGGCACCAACAAGAAAGTAACTTTGGTCATTTGATAGCTTTTCACAGCCCTATCGGCTCTGTCTAGGACTTGTTTTAATAGGAGCAGCAGCTGCTGGATGGAGCATGTATAAACTGGAAATTTCTGTCTACACTACTGACACTCAGGTCTATAATTTCATATTTAAGAAAATAGTTTCTGGTCAGGTTGAACTTGTGGGATAGTGCATTGTACTTCCACATGGTAAAACCAGGGTTGTACTGCAAGACCAATTATATCCCTGGGCCATTGTAGACAAGGAAAATCTGTTAAGGTAATTTTCTGTAGATCCGGGGAGAAGGATTCCACATTGCTCACTGGCTCACTGTGCTAGTGCCTTGGTTTTGAAGTTGAGCTGTTGTGAAATTCAATTCCATTGGTAGCATTGCTGTGGAAAGGCCATTCCACATTAAGTAGATTCCACAAACATTTTCAAAAACTTCTGCAGAATAAAGTATGCATTCAGCAGTGCTGCCGACTTTATTTCAGTTTGGAAATATACAATTTGAACTGTAGGAAAAGCATGGAGATCCATGGAACTGTACATCCCACTGAAATTCTGCCTGCCAAATTTCTGCAGATTCTTACCTATTTCTTATGCAGATTTCATGGAAGTAGGAAAAAATCCTCTACTTGAGAGTGAGCTTTGCTGTTTTGGGTGACCATACGATGCCCTGCCCCTCCCACTGCAGATTCATGGTTACATTAACAGGTTTAACTAGACAAGACAGGAGATCTTTCAGGAGAGCAAATACCCTCAGGTGGTTAGAGGGTGCATCAGTGACCTTTGAAACCCCTCATCCCAGATGACTGTTAATCCATCTCATTGTCCCGGATTTCCCCTTTTCCCCACAAAAGACAGACAAACGGAGTTGTTGTTGTGTTCAGATTGGCAATTAATTTATTAATATTTTACATTTCTTTGCATGTATCATCACCATTTTCATTATTTACTTCCACAATTCTTTGTTTTTATTGCCATAACATATCAATCTCTGGTCTCCCCTCCTTCTTGTTTGTCTTCTTCTGGCCTCCCCAGGTGAAAACCTGGGAGCATTCCTCTTCTCTCTTTCTTGTAGGTAACAGTGAGCACCGAGACCGCTCTTTTCTCCTTCCGTTTCTTCTTCTTCTCCTCATACTGTATTCCTTTATCGTTCCCCCCTTTTTCTCCTTCCCCCCTTCCCCCCCTACAGTCCACCTCTGGCAGTCCAACATTGTCCATACTGGACCCCCTTCCATCCACCTCTGGCAGTCCACATCCACTCTTCTTTTTACCCTACCCTCCTTTCTCTTTTGATGGGTGGGTGGAAGGAATCAAAAAACTTCAGCAAAAGAGGCTGAATTGCTGCCGTGCAGGGGATTATGTACCCTGTACTAGCCCTTCCTATTTCTTATTTTTCCCCTATCCTTGTCCCTTCATTCCTAAGCTCCCCACCTTCCTGTCTCCTCCCCTCTGTCCTGCTTCTTGGCCCTCCCTCTCCTCCCCTCCTCCTTCTGAGCACAACCATCTATACCAACCCGGGAAGGGTGGAAAGTGTCCACCAGGACAACTTGGTCTGCCCCTTAAAGGGCAAACTCCATTGTCCTGGATTTCCCCTTTTCCCCACAAAAGACAGACAAACGGAGTTGTTGTTGTGTTCAGATTGGCAATTAATTTATTAATATTTTACATTTCTTTGCATGTATCATCACCATTTTCATTATTTACTTCCACAGTTCTTTGTTTTTATTGCCATAACATATCAATCTCTGGTCTCCCCTCCTTCTTGTTCATCTTCTTCTGGCCTCCCCAGGTGAAAATCTGGGAGCCCTTCTCTTCTCTTTTTCTTGTAGGTAACGGTGAGCACTGAGACCGCTCTTTTCTCCTTCTGTTCCTTCTTCTTTTCCTCCTCCTCATATTCCTTTATCCTTCCCCCCTTTTTCTCCTCCCCCCTTTTTTCCCCCATAGCCTGTCTCCAATTTGCATTGGATGACTGGCCTCCTCCCTCTTGCCCTTCTCTTCCTTCTATTATCTTCCTTCCTGCCTCCTCCATGCCTCAATAAAGCCTATCATCTCTGTATTAAACAAGTCAATTTCTAGATCCGACAAGTGCACCCTGTCTGCTCTGTAAAATTTATCCACCCATTCCTCTACTCCCCTCAATATTACATGTCCTCCCATAGACCTTATCAGCATCTCCACCCTTCTATTCATCTTCCTCCTGGCCCTATCCATTGCTACATGGCTGTGCTCGTGTCTTCATAACTGTCTTGGTATCATATCTGACCATGCTATGCTCACTGCCGGCCACCACTGTTCTATCTTTATAAGATCCTGTTCAACCCTCAAATATGTATCAACCCACAGCTTCCCCCCAATATCGTTACCCCCAAGATGTAAAATTATTAGATCAGGGGTGGGCTGCCTTTCCTTCATTTCTATTAGGGTAGGGAGTAGCTGTGCCCATCTCATCCCCTGCAGGCCACGCCATACCTGCTGACATTTCTTGGCATCTTGGTACAGCTGTTTTCCCCCAGCTTTCTTTTCTGCCCAATAAATGTAGGAGTGCCTGCAGATCCATACTTCCTCCCTTTTCTTATTAAATCAAGCAAATATATTTTTTTCACCACCATGTCAATTTTTCTCTCCCCTCTGCTCCTTTTCTTCTTATTTCCCATATTCACATAATTGTTATTCTTTTTTTATTTTTTTTTTATTTTATAACTCCCCCCCCACCGTACTTTCAGATTTTTCTCCTGAAGCAAACCCAATGCCCGGTTAATAACTTTCATTTAGTGTCCTAATGTACTTCTCGTAGCTGGCTGACCGCCATCACCCTTTTTCCATCATAGTGGTCACTGTTTCCCTGTCTACTGCCCATTTTGAAGCAGCCCAGATCCAGAAAGAATGGGAAAGTAATTAGCTGGATCCTCTCCCAAGAACTCCATGCCTTTTTTGAGTATGGCCGTTACCTGGTAACTTGTCACCTTTTTCCCATCCCCGTGCACAAATAACTTCCCTTCTTTGTGGTAGCGCTCTGCCGCGTAAGCCCACAAAGTCTTTACCGGGCACAAGGTCCCATCAGGGTGAGTCTTAATGGTTACCACGCACCCTTTCCCTTTCTGATCCATCTTGGATGTCCTGATCTTCAGCTATATTTGTTGTGTTCCCCATTTTATATCCCCCCATTCCAACCCTCCCTCCTCATTCTTGCCATTGTGGCCCACTGCCTCGCTCACCCTCAGGGCACCCACAAACATCACTAAATAAATTGTTTGAAACAGCAGGGCCTCATCCTTGGATTTACAAATGGCCAGTAATATTCCCCCAATCTACTTAACTGTTGGTCTGCTATTGGCCTCCGCCCGTCCTTATTCCTCTGCTTTAGCCTATTCCACCCTTGCATCATTCTATGAATCAACATTGATCTCGAAGGATCCTTCCATTTCTTTAAACTGCACATTAAACTGATCCCCGCTAGGTAAACTCCCATTGTAGAGTGTGCCATCCCTGTTTGCCACTGTTCTACTGTGAATTTTCCTAACTGCTCTTCCATTACTTGCCCACTTACCTCCATACAGTGCATTTCTCTGAATGCTTGCAATGCCCACCACACCCCTTCATAGGTCCTCAAGGTCCGTGGTGCCCATGACCTGCGGAACAACATCTCAGCTCCATCTTGCCAGCATCCCAGATGTTCATTGGGATGGCTGTTTTCTGCTCCTCCGCTGTCAGTGCCAGCATCCAGAAATGATCCAGCTGCAGACGGGAAAGGCTATCAGCTAGTATATTTTTTACCCCATCTATGTGTCTGGCCCTAAAAGACATGTTTAACTGTAAACCCCTCAATACTAAATGCCTCAACACTTCCATAACCGTCTCAGACCTGGCCCCTCTATTGTTCAGCACATCCACCACTGCCTTGTTATCACACCAAAATGTGACCTCCTGGTTCCTCAGTTCCTCCCCCCATACCAGGGTGCATGCCAAAATTAGCTTAATTTCCAATAGTGTCTTTCACCTTCCCTTCCCGTACCCACTCTACTGGCCATGGTTCTGAAAACCACTTCCCTCTCAAATATCCCCCCATACCTAGCCCCTCTGCCACATCCGTATATAATTCCAGGTCCATGTTGTAAAGCCATTCATCCTGCCAAAAGGAACAGCCATTAAAATCCTTTAGGAATTCCTCCCACACTGTGAAGTCCTTTCTTATCCCTTTGGTTATGTCCACCCAGTGATGCGGCCTGCTTACTCCTACTGTGGCTTGGGCTAACCTCCTCGTGAATGCCCTCCCTGGCCCAATTGCCCTGCATGCTAAATTCAAATGCCCATAACTTGTTGCACCTGTCTTAATTGTGCCCTTCATCTGCTGGTATGCACCTGAATTAACTTCTTTAGTTTCTGTACCTTACCTTCTGGCAACCTGAATACCTCCCGTTGTGCGTCTATTTCAATTCCTAGAAACTCCATAACCCTGCCAGGTCCCTCAGTTTTCTCAGGAGCTAATGGCACCCCCAGCTCCATGCAAAATTCTTGGAAACTTGCCAACATCTTCTCTGTCTGCATCCTTCCACTGCCTATCAGCAGGAAGTCATCTAAATAGTATATCACTGATTTGTACCCTGTCTACTGCTGAAATATCCATTGTAGGCAGGTGCTAAATGTTTTGAAAGTGGCACACGCGATGTACATAGCCTTATCAAAATAATACTGGCCCTCTACTTTGAAACCCAATAGATCCCAATCTTCCCTCCTTACTGGGAGCAGCCTAAAGGCTGCTTCTATGTCGGTCTTGGCCATCCAGACATCCGGGGTCACCCAGATAAGCTGTACTGCTTCTTCCAATGTAGCATAAGTGACCCGGCTGTGCTCCTCTCCGATAAAGTCATTAACTGGGTGTCCCTCAGGGAACGACAGATGGTGAATCACCCTCTACTCCCCTTCTTGTTTTTTGGGCACTAGGCCTAAAGGGGAAATTCTTATGTTGCCCAAAGGGGGAAAGGAATACGGTCCTTCAACCCTCCCTGCAGCTTTTTCTTTCTCTATTTTCTTCCTCAATATGTCCTCCTTTCCTCTGATTGATGCTAAGTTATTGGTCTCCTTTGCTTGTCTTGGGCCCTTGCACTGCAGTGGGAAACCTGATCTAAAACCTATCCATATGTTTTCTGCCACCTCTCTGTCTGGGTGCACCCTAAGCCATTTTTCCCACACCTCAATTTTTATGTGGGTCTATGCCAGCTGGAATCAGTCTCTTCCCCCTAAATCCTCCCCCCATCCCCCACATATCCCCCTTGACTATTTCTCTGACCTTCCTTTCAATAGGACTGGCCCCCCCTACCCTCGTTCCCCCTACCTCACGACCCTCTAATCCATGCTTGTCCTTTGAAACCCGGTTCCTCTTGAAAGGGCTGGTGGCCTGTCCCCTGGTTTCCCCCCACCTGGGACCCTGATACCCATGCCGTCCTGCACCTTGATGACGGGTGAGGTCCCCCACATTTCAAACAGGCATGTCGGAACCGACATTGGGACCATGAACAAAATGCCCGATTATATCCCTAACAGCACCTCTGCAATGTCGCCCCTTTTCTTCCCATCTCCCTTTCAGGTGTGGACTGGTCATAGTATGCTTATTTTGTATTTATGTATGTTATATTGTATGTATGTGTTTGTCCGGGTTGGGCCTGAAAAAGGGCCTCGGCCCAGTTGCCTTAACCCGGTTAACAAATAAATGAAATGAAATGAAAAAAGTGACATAGTCGGTCCACAACTCTAACTGCTTTGTATCCCATCTCACATCTCCATAGGTGGCCATCCTCTGTTGGAAAAACTCATCATAATAAATCCAACCCACTCCCCCTTTTGCTTTTGTTCTCCTTATAATCAGTGAATACGTGATAAGTGGTATGCCCAGCTCAGGTTTCTTTTCCAACGCAATGGCAGAATATGTAGCAAAACCTACAAACCACCCATCCCAGGTCTTCCCTTTTGTGAACTTATCCTCCTCCTTCTTACCCAACAATACCACGGCTGCTGCCATTTCACTTTTTCCTATATTCTCTGTTTCCTCGTACTTTGCTGCTGCCTCTCTACTGACCAATGCAAATATATCTACATATTCCCCTTTCCATATCTTCTCCATTGTGGCCAAAGGCACATGTTCACCTATTCTCATGCCAGATGCTCCTATGTCCCTTGTTCCTTTTCCTACCCCTTCCGCCACCTTGTCTATTTCCCCATTCGGTTCTTTGTCCACCCTAATTTCTGCTAGTGCAGTTTCCATTTGTCCCAGACTTCCCTTCCCTAGGGCCGCTATAATTTGACCAATGTATTCTTTAATGTTGTCCCCCACTGTACCTAATACACTACCTGCAGGCCTATTCCCTCCTTGTATCCTGCTGTCCCCAGGCAGGGTTAATCCATTTTCTGGTGGAGGGGCTACTGGCTGCGGTGTCAAGGGTGGAAGGCACGATACCACTGGAGGTTCCTGACTGGGTTCTATAGCGGGTACTATCACCGAATCCAAGGAAGGTACTAATGGCTCAGGTACTAGGGGCTGCGGTGGTGTTGGACTAACCAAAGTGGTGGCCCAATTGGGCTGTTTGGCCTCTCGGTCGGTCTTTTCCAGCTGCTCCCTGCACCTTTTTCTGCTTTTCGCTTCTCCCCCACCTTCCCCAGTCCTTCTCCTTCCACCATTTGCCACATGAGATTGGCCTTCTCTGCCAGTTCAGTGATGGCCTTGTACGCCTCTTCCTTCATAGGCTTGCATTTTCTTGGTGCCATCCTGCTACTCGGTGGTCTTGTACCCGTGAATAAATTGACAAAATTGCCTTCGTTATTTTCCATTCCTTAGTGTCTTAAATTAACTGTGCTCCTATCCTTCTCCTGCTTTAGCTCTGAAATTACTTTGCCTAAGGCCTTGTGCCCCTCCAGCACTTGAGGCACATGGTGTGGCATCAGACGCCGTTTTCTCACTGTGAGCTTTTTAGCCTAGGCCCTTTGTTCCATGCCCTTTGTAATTGTCGCTTCCTTCTTTTTTTTTTCTACCCCTTTCTTTGCAGGCCATTCTTGCTTCTCTAGGTCCTTCATTCCCATAGGACCACACAGTGTAGGTTCCCCCTCAGGCCACAATATCCCCCCCATCCTCCCCCTATACCACGTCAGTGTGGTGTGGCGTCTCTGTCCATGCCCCTTGTACACCTTCATCCTTGTTCCCTCAGTTATATCCCCTTTCATTCGGTTTCTCGTTCTCCTTCCTTTCTTAAGACCTGGTAGCTGTCCTCCCAGTAAACCCTCGCTGCGTGATGTCAGATGCTGTTCTTCTTTGCATGGCCTCCCTATCTAATCCCTCTGCTCTCCTAGCCATCATTGGAAACTAGACCACCCCTACCGTAAGCCAGGGAGAACGGCTACCTTTGATGAACAACAGTGTCTGCCGCCATCGTGTGTTACCCCCAGCCATTCGTCAGGCACGGTGCCCTGCTTTTTGCTTTCCTCCTCTTCATGAAGCTGCCCCCTCCTCTGCGAATCCCTTTTTTCAATATCCCTCTCACTGCCCGGCCCTCTGTGGTGTGCGATGTCACGCCACGTGGGCGGCCCGTGTTGCATAATGCTAGCCCATTCAAAGGGCCTCCAAAAATCCCCTGCCCTTCTGCTTCTCCCAGGTTCTCAATACTGCACTCATTGCAAACAATTCCCCCCAGGCCTTGGGGCAGAAACTCTTGTAGTCCTCTTGCTTGCATTTTTCATGAAAAAAAACCTCAGACCACCCAACCCATACCTTTCATGCCATGCAGCCCCCTTGGCGTGTGACGTCATGCCACGTGGCCATCCTGTTTGAACCTGTAATCCCCTGTGGAAAATGAAACAGGCTGCACTGCTCTAATCTCTGTTTCCTGTTGCCCTTCATACCCAGAAAGGGAGGTGAAGCACTCTCTTTGTTCTTTCGAACTGCTGAATTGTAAGCAGCCAGAAAGGCCTGCCACGCGGCTCACTGGGCTCCAGTGTGCTGCTTCACAAAACGACTGCCTTGTCTATATCCCCTGGCCACAGGGCCTCCTTCCTAATCAGCAGCCCTGCTAGGTCAAATTAATTGAAGCAACCAACAGGTAGCTTTTCAGTCGCTTTACCAGATGGAAGCCTAGGCCCCTCACTTCTAAACCACAGGTAGCTTTCTCTTTCATTTCCACCAAATCCCCACTAGGCCACTCTTTGGAAACAATCACACACAGGCTAGGGGCAACTTGTTCACCCCCACTGACCAGATGATTCATCGCTCGCTTCACTGAAAGAAAGTCATAGGATTCAGACGTCTAGCGACCCTACCCCAATTCAGAATAAAACTTTTCTCCTAGCCGCATTCATTCAGGATTAAATACCAAGTTTAAATACCAAACTCAGCGTTATCTAACAAATGTGCCTTACCTTCAGTAATGTCTCTGGTAACCAAACCTTACCACGCTGGTGTCAACTGAAGAAAAAAACAAAACAAAAACATTTTTTTTTTAGTTTGCCAATCTGATGTGCTGTAGTTCTTCAATCAAAAAACTTAATCAAAAGAGGCTGAACTGCTGCCATGCAGGGGATTATGTACCCTGCACTAGCCCCTCCTATTTCTTATTTTCCCCCTATCCTTGTCCCTTCATTCCTAAGCTCCCCCCCTTCCTCTCTCTTCCCCTCTGTCCTGCTCCCTGGCCCTCCTTCTCCTCCCCTTCCCCTTCTGAGCACGACCATCTATACCCACCTGGGTGGGGGGTGTGGAAAGGGTCCACCAGGTCAACTTGGTCTGCCCCTTAAAGGACAAACTCCATTGCTCCCTGTGCTTTACCACTTTTTTAACTATACTGTTGAAATAATAAAGGAAGTGCTCCTTTAAATATGGCTCAGACAAGGTTTTTATCAGTGTTCTCCATTGTTTTTGAACATCCGTTGTTTACCAGTCTACCTGCAAAATCTCCTTGTGCCTCACTGTCCGTCCCGGTCTCTCAGTTCCACCGAGGGTTATCTCCGGGATGTTCCTAGGGTTAGGTTGCATCACTCTGGTGATCGAGCTTTTTCAGTTGCTGCACCTACCCTATGGAACACATTACTGAAGCAGCTATGGGAGGCACCCTTAATGGATACCTTCAAGAAAGGACTCAAAACCAGGCTTTTAATTTGCATATGTATGATTTATTGTAATGAATTGGATAGATAGTTTTATATAGTATGGTAGGTGGAAAAGTGATGGTGGTTTTAAATGTTGTGTTTTGTGTATATTTTAACATTCTTGTCTTTTATTTTGATTGTGAAGTGCACCAATTCCCTAGAAAGGGGTGATATAAATAAAGCATCTACAGTATCTATCTATCTATCTATCTATCTATCTATCTATCTATCTATCATGTTTCTTGTGAGTATAATGAACTAGCATGCAGCAAACACTGTGTCCTGACCTTGTGGGACAAGAAATGTTCCGTAACAGCTGAGAACACTGATGAAAACCTAGTTTGAGCCATATTAAAAGGAGTGCTCCTTTTATAATTTCAAATGTGGAAAGAAGGGCTGAAGCAGACACAAAATGAAGAAAGAAGGGTATCATACAATTTAGGAGATAAGAAGCAATCTAAAATGGAATAAGAAATATAAGACAAAATTTCCTCTGCTATAATGCACTGTTGCTT
This sequence comes from Neoceratodus forsteri, assembly GCA_016271365.2. Classification (NCBI taxonomy): domain Eukaryota; kingdom Metazoa; phylum Chordata; order Ceratodontiformes; family Ceratodontidae; genus Neoceratodus; species Neoceratodus forsteri. The sequence goes on from CM028138.1 coordinate 205,670,059, forward strand.
TGACTACTGCACCACGGAATCTATTATTAATTAAAAAGAAAAAAGGATACAATTTTAAAGACTTGGTAGTGGGTTTTTTTCTTAATACACCAGTGTTTTGGCTGTTTTCTTGTCAAAGCACCAATGTTCAATGGCAATGGCATAAGGACCGACTCACAGGTATTTACACAATCAGATGTCTGTACAGCAAATCTAGGCCTGAGGGTAGAGGATCCCATGCCTTGCGCAGATTGATGAGATAATGCACAGATAAGTGGGGTTGTGATGGACTACAACCAAAAATCCTGAAGAAAATGAATGTCATAGAGAAACTGGTTATAGCTCTTTACACCTTGAGAGAAAATTAGCAGGAAACTTCCAAAGCACCATCATGTCAAGCCAGACAAGCTAGACATGAAATGATGTTTTGGGGTAGGGACTTTCTCCCTCAACCCACTGTACAAACATCTGAATATTTGGAACAGAGTTATCGAGTTGTACTGGTGAGTGGGTCCGTATTCCAGTTCCAGTTCCATTGAGAATTAATCACTATATATGGACTAGATCCCTCTGGTTTCTTGTCTTTATTCTCATAGTAGAAGCCCCTCCTAGGTCTCAGAAGCCCACTATCAATAGCACCTTCAGTGCAGCTGTGTGATAGCCCACCCACAGAGCTACTCACAGCAACAGAAAGGTTTCATGCGCATTTGTTGTGTTAGTGAACTGGAAGCTGAGATGTATTTTTTTGTTTGTCTGTGTCACCCAATGGATGCAAGATAAAGTTAAATCACTCTTATACCACAAAGAGTGACTCTGTGGGGCATGTAAATACGTTATGTAGCAGTTTGAAGGAATGCTGCCATTTTAAAATAAAAAAAGTTAGAAAAAAATAGACTCTGCAAGACTGTCCCCATTTCCTGGGCAGCTGTGCATGAACCATGCTTTGCTGAATACGAGTATCTCCTGTGCAGAAGGACAGAGTACTCTGACTTGTTGGCAGCACTGTCTCACCCCAATGACGGACTTTGCCTTAGATGTCTAATTTTATTTGTTGACTGCCTTTCCCAGATTCAAGGTGCTTCACAAATAAAAAAAAGCAAAAGCAAGTATGACATTTAAGCCTTTTGTTTGTGGGAGTCCACAAACATGTCAGAATGTTAGCTTTTTGTTGTTGTTGGTAATTTCTTTTCCCAGGCCAACACAGCCCAACTGAGATGTGGTATTTCATTTTCACTGTGCCCCTGGCTTTTCACCCATGTTTTGCAGCTGGATGGACTGAAGCACTGGGTAGTTAAGTGACTTGCTTACAGTCACACTAGTGGTGTCTACTGCCAGATGCAAATCTGGATCCCAGTTATCAAGCTGGTGCCATGACTACTAGACCACACTACTACCTCTGCCTCAGATTTGTTATCTTGTGTCTCTAAATAGCAATAAATCCCGGAAGGCCTGAAGATGGCAAAAAGGTGTATCATTGCAGAATACTTCTCTAGTTTTATCTGCTAATGGAGTTCCACACATTTGCAAGTAGAAGCATCAATATTGTAACAAAAGTTAGGAGTCCCTTAACTTTGCGTTCCTGTACTCTGATCACATCTCCATGTGGGGGATATGTGACAGGTTTACTGCTATGACATGCCATGTTAAGCTAGTTTGGCACCGTAATTTGTTCCATTTCAGTGGCGCCACTGCTGTCTGGTGCAGACAGAAAACTTTTACAGAGTGAGTCCATGAGTGAGCATGTGTGCTATGATGTAGTCTCACTTATTTAACCCATACAGCTCTGCTGCACACAGCACCAGCCAGCGGACACTTTGACATCAGTTACCAAGCAGACTCCTACAGTGTTACAAAATCTCCCCTGCAGTTGGTTATGCGCCAAACACACACACAGCACTCTCTCTGTATTGGTGCAGCATGTAGACTCTGCTGTCCACTCCATTCCACCCTGAGTGGTGATGCTGGTGACCAGCTCAGAGTGCTACTAACTGGCTGACAGATGAATCATTACCATTGTTGCTGTCCACCTCTGGAGGTCCTTGGGCGCAGGTCTCTGGTACTCGAAGAGCCCCATATACATAAGTCTACATTTAATAAATTAACCATTGTGCTGCTGTTGTCTGCCACTGGGGGTCCCAGGGTGCAAGTTTCTGGTACTCCAAATTAGTTGAAAGAGCCCTACTCGAATAAAGCAGACAGAATTGGGGGGGGGAACTGGCCGAAGATGAGAGGCCTGACGAAACAGGGAACAGGAGAGCAAACTGATGAGAAAGAACAAGACACAAATTGACAAACCAGGGGAGATGGCTAGAAGAAGAAGAAGAAAAGTCAGGCAGGGAAAGCAAGAACAGCACAGGAGCCACACATCCTCTAGTCGCACTGGGCATGCTGGTATGCACATGCATACATCAGGGCGCATACAGGAGTAATCAGTGTTATTTTTCTTTATTGAGGTGGAGTGCTCAGGTAGCAGAGAGATCATGCTTCACCTCCAATATAATATGTGTGCTTGTTTGGAGTCTGATGTGCCCTTTCTTCCCCAAGTGACAGCAAGATAGCCATAAAAACATTTTCCTCCTGCCTCTTTTTACAAGAAGAAACTTATGCAGGGCTGGATGGATGGCAGCACAATAGTGCCTATGAGAAGACTGCATTGACACGGTAAGGGCTTCACAGACCACGAAGGTAACTGTGATGCAACTCCTAATTGTTGTTCATCAGAGCGTGAGTCCATTTTTGCTTGCAAGATGTCTGCAGGGCTCCACCCACTGCATTGCAGCCCTAAAAATTAAATCCATTTAACTCACCGCTAGAAAACTGACACAATCACAGTTGCCTTTTTTGTATTTGTGATTGACTTCTATGTCAGCCACAAATGAATAAAAAAAGAACTTTGCATTTTCATTTCGTATCCATCACCAGATGCGTAATCCACATCTCAGGTACACCTCACCCCTATTCCCAATACCAGATAACCAACTCCAGTGTTGGGTATATCTTTTGTTTATTAAAAAAATGGCTTCTGTGGTTACTGGGTGCCCTGCTTGTACAGCCCCCCCCCTGCAAGTTGTAAAACTAAGCACACTCACCCACTTTCTAGCACCCATACCACCCTCATCTCAATGGCCAATCCAGTATATATTTTGTGTCCAATCCCACTGTAGGCAACCAAGAAAACCTGTTATGCTCTTTTGCCTTTCACCATCTCAGCCTTCACCATCCATCACCAATCTGTAAAACCAATAAAACAAAAAAAAAACACCCTCTCCTTCTCTCTGGCACCCATTCCACCCTACTACCTCTTACAGCCAACCCAGTACCTAACAGCCAAAGTATCTCATGGTGGGCGACCTGCACAGCCCTGCTTCTACCACAGTCAGGCATTGTCTCAATCTCCACAGTCCACTGTCTAGACACCTGTTAACAAAAACAGCAAACCCTCATCATCACCGACCTTACTGCACCCACACACTCTCCTCCTCAACCCCATGTTAAAACAACTCCCACTCCCATCTTTACCCACCTTCTGGCACTCATACTAACCTGCTCCCCAACCCCACATTAAAACTAACCTCCACCCTCGTGCAACCATATGAAACTGCTCCCTCAGCCCCACATTAAAACAAGTCCCCCACCCTCACCCAGCATCTAGTACCCATACCAGTCTGCTCCACAAACAGGTACTCCAGAAAGATGCAAATTCGGAATTGTACATTCAAATAGTATTTATTCAGCCAATGCCGGTAATTCAGCCATTCACCTTAATAGTGGTGCATTGTCCACCCCAGTGTTTCACCTACTCAATTAGGCTTTGTCAGGGGGCCATGCCAACCTGCTCCCCAACCCCACATTAAAACACGTCATGCGCCCTCACCCACCCTCTAGTAACCATACCAACCTTCTGCCCAACCCATTAAAACAAGCCCCAACCCTCACCCACCCTTGTTCAAACATACCAGCCTGCTGCCTCAGCTCTACATTAAACAAGTCCCCCACCCTCACCTACTCTCTAGTACCCATACCAACATGCTCCCCAAGCCCACATTTAAACAAGCCTGCCACTATCACCCACCCTCTAGCAACCATGCCAGACTCCTCCACACTGATGCCAATTAAAACAATCCCCCACCATCTAGCAACCATGTCACTCTCCCCCCACAGCCTCCCCAGCACCTATGAGTTTGATAGTTCTGCAGTGTACAACTGTCACAGCAGTCCCTCCACCTCAGCCATTTGTCATCATCTGCTTTGATCCCATACCATCAATAGCCAACCTAACAGTGAAAAAATGCTTTGAAGAAACGGAATCTGAAATTAAAATACTGCACTTGTGCAGGGAATAAGGTTTATTTTACAGCAAAGAAGCTTTGAATTTGGTGTCCTTGAAATTTTATTTTAGGGACAAATTTAAGATTCACACTTTTGTAGCCATGAGGAAGGGTGGCAAGCATCCCGACTGTCAAATATTCGAAAGGGAAATTAACAAATTAAAAAGATATGGGTGACTGAAAAGATGCCCTCCCCTCAAAAAATGCTAAGTCAAATTAAACATGAACTGCACATACACAAAAACATAAGACATTTTTCAGTTTTTTTAATCACTCGAACTTTAACATTTTTAACATTTAAAGCCCAAATTTTGGGGGTGAGCTTCTTACCACCACCCCTCTTGACAATACAAATAGCAATTTTCAGACCTACCTGATGGATGTTTTTTCTTCATGTACAGCCCACAGAAAAGCAAGTTACAGGTCTACTGCATTGCCCAGTGGGTCTGCTGTGGGCCATGTTCAAACAAAGCTAAAAGAGTCAGTTGTTATTTGCCTTTTTCCAAAAGTAGTGAAATAAATAGCAAATAAAAACACATTAATGCACCTGTTAGGGTTAAAGAACACAAAGTAGGGAAAAGACCACTGGAGCTTACATGTGATGGAGCCTCAAGACATGAATGATAATGCGCATTGCTGTTACTGTAACTTTAGTGATATCTTATCACACAAAGTAAAATACTGAAACATTAATGCTTGCATAGAGGATGCCACAGTTAGGGTGCTGTCAATGCTGCATTGCATGATTTTTCAAACCTTGAGGAACAGCACACCACAGATTCTCCAAGGCTACAGTGACTTTTCTCCTAACTTTTGATTTCCCTACTCTGTGGGTTTAACCCATACAGATGCATTAATATCCTTTTTTTCCTTTTGCTATTTATATATTGTACAGTATATATAACTACAGCAAACACGCCATATAGGTTATAGATATACAGTATATAGCGTATATAACTATGTTAGACAGGGAAGTGCTAGGCCGGCCTGGTGGCCCTGAGGGTTGAGGCACTGGGTGCCACACCTCACGCTACACCAGCAAACCAGGTTTGAGAATGGACCAGGGTTGTCGGGGGTTGACTGAGGGGGCAGGAAGTTGGATTGAGCTGCCATATGGCAGCTCTCCTCTCCTGAGGAGGGCTAAGGAGGTGTTGTTTGACAGGCGCATGAGGACCCCTAGTGGAGGCCGGGGGTTCCATTGACCAGTGCCTGGAGTCTCCTGGGGGATGTGCCAGATGGCAATGCATTGTGTCACTTGTGTCATTGCATGCCGCACCCCCCCATTCACAAAAAAATATATCAGCTGCCGCTATGAGGCTCCATAGTCCTGGCTCTGATCACCACAGTGGCACTCCGGGCCATTGACCTATTACAGCTACCGGTATAGCCAGCCAACTCCAAGTCCCGCCCTGGTTGGTAAGCCATGGAAGCAATACCAGTAGGCTCCCCTGCTGGAATCCTTCCTCTGTCATTGTGTGGTTGCACCAGGTGCATTGGCCCAACCCTGGGGGGCAATCCAGGAGGTATCCTCTGCCTGCAGGAGTCCTGGGGAGTGACAAGGTCTGGGATGGGGTGGGGCTGAGCCTTGGTGGTTGCAGGGAACAACACATATTAAATAAAAAAAATAGACCAAAAAAGAGCTTAAAACCAATAACTATACAGAGACTAACGAACGGGCTGTACATCCTGATTTTTTTTACACACCCTCAGTGTGTAATGCCACATAAACCACAAGTGTGAAGCACAAGTGGTTTGTGATAGTATTACACACTGAGGATGCATAAAAAATTATGTAACACCCTATTCTTTATTTTACATAATTGATAGTTGGTTTATGGCTGCATGGTAAAAAAAAATTGGCCAGTGTCCATTCTGTGGCATTTCATTTCTATGAGTATGAGACGGCAGCTTTCACTTCTTCAGTTTTACTAGCTAACATCCATGCCATAATAACTGGGTTCCATTCTGTAATAATCGACCGGTAATTACAGCATTTGAAGGTGGTGTCAGTAAAGTCAATAAATGCTTCATCAGTAATTATACTGTATTTTCAGAAGGCCAAACAACAAACTGTTGTCATTCCTTTTAGCAGTATAGTTGTTGATCATACATGTGAAAAAAAAATTAGTTAAGCTATTGATTAAAAAAAAGTTCTGAAAGGTCTGTTTCTCACCTCTTGACATACAAGGTACACTAATGTCAACACATAAAACCCAGTTTTGTTTAGCAATTCTTCAAAAAAATCTAACTAAATTTACATAAAACCATGCAACAATTATAGTCTCAGATCAGGTGTTCTTTTCAATTGTTTAACTCCAAAATGTTGTGCAAAACATGGTGAATTCACACTCATTGCATCTGTTCCACAGACATGGGTTAACTTACAAAAAAAGTTAAAACTGACTACTCTAGTAACTATGTCTCATTTTAAAATTATTACAAACAGATTGTTATACAATCATTGTGAATGTCACAGGTGAATTTTTCTCGTATTCCTTGTTTGACTCCCAAGGCGAGAAACAATGAACAGCAGGAGGGAAGGGGACCATAGGGTCGGGAGAGTGGAAAGGTATATTAGCAAATACCAGAAGCCTGGGAAATAAGATGGCAGACTTAGAGGCAGTGTGGGAATTGAAGAACAAGACTTAATAGCAATAACAGAAATGTGGAGGACAGAGGGCCATAGCTGGGAGGTGGCGCTACAAGGGTACAGTCTTTTTAGGAAAGCTAGGCAGGGGAAAAAGGGAGGGGGGGTGCCCTGTATATGAGACAGAGGATAGTGGGAGAGGAAGGTATTTAGGAAAGAAGATCGGCTGAGATCCTTTTGGTTACCCTGGGCAGAAATGGGAGTGGGGCAATAAGGGTAGGGGTGATCTACAGACCACCTCACCAGAGTGAGGAAGTGGACATGGAGATGGCCAGGGTCATACAGGAGAAAGCCAAAAAGGGGGAGATCCTGGTCACTGGGGATCTAAACCTGCCTGATGCGGATTGGCAAACCACTTCAGCCACATCAGAAAAAGCAGAGACTTGCTAGAAGCCATGCAGGATGCACTCCTAAATCAACTGGTCACAGAACCTACCGGTGGGGCAACACTTAACATTGTATTGACCAATGGGGACAGCATGGGGGAGGTAGAGGTTGGGGAAAACTTGGGAGACAGTGACCACCAAATGGTCAGATTTTCCATTGGGGCAGGGCCAAAATTGGGCAGGCCATCCACCAAGGTACTTGATTTCAGGAGGGCAGACATTAGGAGGATGAGTAGGATCCTAAGGAGGGAACTGGAAGAGATCCACCACCTAGAAGAGGCAGAGCAGCTCCGGGGGGTAATAAAGAAGAAGTGCAAAATAATGTACATAGGGTGAAATAATCCAAGAGCAAATTACTGCCTAGGGGGTAAGCCACTATAGGTCATGGAGCAAGAGAAGGACCTAGGTATTTGGATCACTGACACATTAAGGGTTAGAAACCAGTGTGAAAGGGCAACAAGAAAGGCAACAAAAATGTTGGCATGCATAGGGAGGTGTTTCACAAGTAGGAGGAGGGAGGTAATCATGCCACTGTATAAGACACTGGTTAGACCACAGCTGGAGTATGGAGAACAATTCTGGAGGCCCCATTTACAAGGAGACAAGGATAGGCTAGAGAAAGTTCAGAGAAGGGTGACTAAAATGATTCAGGGGCTGAGAGAGGGAGCGACCATATAAGGAGAGGCTGGCAGAGCTTGGTCTATACACACTGGAGATGAGAAGAGATGGGGGGACATGGTGGAAACTTTCAAATACATGAAGGGAATAAATAAGGTCAAAGGGACTAGCATCTTCAGACTGAGCAAAAACAAAACCACCAGGGATCATGCACTCAAGCTGGAGGGCACAAATATTGGGGTGATGTCAGGGGGAGTTGCTTCTTACAAAGGGTGTAGGGCCATGGAATAGGTTGCCAAAATAGGTAGTGGAGGTGGATGTAGTGGATACATTCAAAAGGGCATGGGATACCTACATGGGGCTATGCAGGGATGGAGAGAACGGTCGGGGGAAGGGGTTAAAAGGGAAGGAGAGGTGGGCTATCATTTTTTTGGGCAGACTTGATGGGCTGTATGGTCATTTTCTGCTGGTAGGTTTCTATGATTCATATCATTCTCTACATTGAAAACTTTGTTACTTTATGTCATTTTATTGTGTATTATTTAATGGACACAACTGTAAAAGAGAGTTTACTCTCAATTTGCTTTCCAATAAACATGCTTTAATAATTGTTGTTCACTGAAAAAATTACTACTGTGCTTGCATTCTCTGGACAATATCTCATTGCCCCAGTTTGTGCTACTGAGCATGTGTTAATAAGCATCAGCAATTATAAGTGAAAATTATTCATTATTTTGGGGAAGAAACAAACCCAAGAGGTACCCAAGTCAGACCAAATTGTAACAGACAGTTTTCAAAATTCAACTTAGTATTGATTTTGTAAAAATCACATCCAAATGTTTTATGACAAAAGTGTGGAAAATAGTTCTTTGGAAATTAAATTCTCTACTATAGCTTTGCCATGTTTATCAAATTTACAAACTTGGTCCAACAGTTTGGTGGGTAGCATATGGCACTTCCACATTAACAACCCAGGTTCCGAAGTGGACACAGGAACAGGTTGGGTGGCCCCTGATAGCTAAAGTTGGTGCCAGGTTCAGCCCCCACTATTACCCCTCTGATGGACCACGGTGATTTCCTCCTCCACAAGGGTGCACTGCATGCTATGCCTGTCTGGGCACCTCTTGGCATAATGCCACTAGTGGGCAGGACAACAATCACAGGATAAAACCCTATGTACCATGAGCCATCTAAACTGAACTGTCAGGTCAATGTAGATCCCTGCTGGTAAAACAGCAAGGGAGTGGTGGATGGGGCTGGGGCAGAACAGTGCAGATTAGAAGGAGCTAGATGATGGCTCGGGGGACAAAATACTGAATAAAACAAAAACTTACAAACTTGTGAGATATCATGATAAAGAACAAAGTCTCAAAGTGTCAGGTCCTTAATTCTTTATTGTAAGTATCACTGAGTTATTATAAGCAGTGCAGAAATCAACTTTTAATGTAATCTGCCCATGGAGCCCTAACTATAGATTTGTTATAATGAATCTATCTGTCTTTATAAAATGGCAAAAAAATCCAGACATTTCAATGGCTGAGAGATGTCACTTGAGCATGCATTAAATCTCTAATAATGCACACTCTGTTGTGGCTTATTACTTATATCTATTAAGACTACTAATTTGTTTCTGTCATTTCATTTTTAAGGTTCTAGAAACTGTTTGAAATGTCCAGCAACTGAATGGCCAAATGAAGGACAAGATAAATGCCTTGCAAAGCCTATAGAGTTCCTGTCTTACGAAGACATTTTAGGTACAATGTTAGCTGCAACTTCCGCACATGTATCATTAGTTCCAGCAATTATACTTCTTGTATTTATCAAGTATCGTGATTCACCTATAGTCAAAGCAAACAATCGTGCTCTAAGTTACCTTCTGCTCCTGGCACTTGTACTGTGTTTCCTATGCTCACTGATTTTTATCGGATATCCTATAACTGAAACTTGCATAGTCCGACAAGTTGTCTTTGGCTTAATCTTCACTTTATGTGTATCGTGTGTGTTGGCCAAAACTGTCACGGTGCTTATAGTCTTTAAAGCTGCAAATCCAAACAGCATCTTCAAAAAGTGGGTTGGGTCAAAGTTGCCCAATTCCATTGTACTTGTTTGCATGCTCCTTCAAGGTGTGTTATGCACCACTTGGCTATGTGTGTCTCCTCCGTTTGTACAACAGAACACAGCATCCCAAACTGGGAAGATAATAATTCAATGCAATGAAGGCTCAGACACTTTATTTTGGTGCATGCTGGGATATATGGGTTTTCTGGCCACGTCAAGCTTTGTCCTGGCTTACTTTTCAAGAAATCTTCCAGACAGCTTTAATGAAGCCAAATTCATCACCTTCAGTATGATTATATTTGTCAGTGTGTGGCTGTCGTTTATTCCAGCCTATCTGAGCACTGGAGGGAAGTATATGGTTGCTGTAGAAATCTTTGCTATTGTTTCATCAAGTGCAGGCTTGGTTGCCTGTATATTTATTCCAAAATGCTACATAATCCTAATTAGGCCTGAGAGGAACACTAGAGATTATTTAATGGGGAGACAAAAAGATACGAAGAAAGCACACCAAACAAAAATGCATGCATGAATAGAGATTTGAACATATTTGGTGGTGCAATACAATATTTAGTGATGCAACTATACTGTGGTATAATTTTACTGTGTTTTGTTTCTTCCTAGTTTTGTAGTTATTGTGTTGCTACATAATAACTAGTACATTTCAAATAGTTTTACCAATGCAGGAAATAGTTTAGCAATGTGCGTACCCTTGTTATGGGACTTTTAAGCCCCTCCATGAAAACAAGACATTGTATCTTATAAGAACATTCCACATATCTGTTTGATGCAAATTTCAAATAAATAAAAACTAGACTACTAGACAATACATTAATTAATTAAATAAATATCTGATTCTTATCTTGGAATTTTGTATTTTTGTCTTTCTGACATACTTCATTTCCTATCAGTTGCTGAAAGCTGTGAGACACTTTGACATTCTTAGAAAAAATATTGATGAATAAAACATTACTGCAGGGGGCACTGTTGAGCACACTTACTGAGAAGATATGCTTCACCCAGGCTCTGAAGAGAGGAGTTCTCAAATTAAAAAAATACCTCAGTTTCTTTCTCCAACTCAGTTCAAACTTACCTCAGTTGATAGAACACATCAAAAGGATTCGTGATTTACCAGACACAGTGATGGTTCAACCCTATAAAGGCAGAAAAGACAGTGAGAAAAACAAGCAGAAAGTGGGAGACCAGGCCATGTGTACATCAATGATGGCACCAACTACCTTAGAGCCCACATAGTAAACATTACAGTTGCTGATGAAAGCCATCAGCCTAAAAGTAGAAGCAATATTAAAACAAATGGGTGAGCTGGATGTAAAAACTGAAGCAGTGACCAAGAGCTCAACATCAGTGGGGCTGCAAGCCACAAAAGCTTTGAATTTTTCCAGCAAACTCATGCAAGAGAACAATTAGCTCCAGTACAGGCTGACGGCACTGGAGAATGCGCACCAGTTAGTCAGCCTTCACCTGATGGGAGGACTCCAAGACGGGAGCAAGGAGACAGATGTCCTATCCTTTCTGAGAAACTGGCTACAAGGTGTCTTGTAACTCGATGCACAAACTACAGAGCAACAAGTGATAAAGACATACTGGATCTCATCTAGGTCAGCGGCCAACTACCAGGATGCACCTAGAACAGTGGTTGTGGTGATGGATGGGTTGATTATTTGGGACCTCATACTTCAAGCTGCCCATAACTTGCAAACCTATATCTGGAGAAGACACACATTTCATATCTTACCTGACCTATCATTCGCAACATGTTCCAGATGGAAGAGATTTGATGCAGTGTGGGCCCAGCTCAAATGTTTGGGAGTGGTGTATTCACACCTGATGCCAGCTTGCCTGCACATACAATACTGAGGACCTACTTTTCAGTTCACTAACCCCCAATGAAGCTTGCTAGTGGATTGAACAAATGTAAAAGCATTTATGGCTACCAGAGGGCAGTAACAAGAGGAGTTAGAGTGCAAAACCTGAAGGACAGTCATGTTATCATTCACCTAACAATAGGTGAACATTGGAATAGATCTTGGAATAGTAAGGACTACTTCATGGGGTTGGGTCACATTTATGTTTATTCTCTTTTTTCCTAGGTGTATGTGTCCAACTGCTTACTTGACTGTTCTTTGCAAATACAGTAGGTTTTTATATAACTAGCACACACCCGCTGTCATGAACTTTCCTTTGCCTTTAAAATGGTGGACCACATATAGCAGTAAGTGTATTTGTTTTCTCTATGGGAATGTTAAATGGCAGAGAACATTTGAGGATGGAGTGGATTCTTAAGCTCTAATTGGGACATTCTGGATACTGTGGACCCAATTTTCAAAGGTTGATGCAGGGCTTACATCAAGCCCTATGTCAGCCTCATTGGTTGATGCAACTGTGCTAAACTTCTTTGGCGCAGCTGCACCCAACTTTAGTATTTTGGAAGCAGTTGCAACATTTTCCACACTTGACAGCAACTTGCTCCAAAGATTTGGTTCAAGCCCCAATAAAAGGGTCTCCCAAATGATGCAAGTTAGGTCAGAGGGAGCTGGCATAACAAACAACATTTTGCTGACAGGAATAAAGATTGCGATCTGTGCCAAAAGAATGCCACAAGCCCCCTGCATGTATGATCGGCACACAAGGGGCTTGTGGCATTCGCTAAGCGTTTGAAAATCAGGCCCTACTGTATATCTTAGACTTACAATATGGTTCTGAGATCAACAACTGTAGATTGCAACTCACAAAATAGAATCTGTTTTATAGCACTGATGACAAAGTTTTCCTAGTTTGGAGTTCTACTTTAACTATAGTTCAACTGATTTTCTTTTTTAGCAGTATTATGTGTATTCTTATCGATATAAGATAAGCTAACTGATGGGAACTGTTATCATGAATGGAGTGGAGTGTTAATCTTTTAAGGACTTTATAATACGCTTGGAATGGGATCACTTCAACTGACAAGTTGAATAGAAAATGTGTGGTTTAAAAATGTTCTTGTTTGATGGATCACCACACTCTTGTAAGCTGCAGCTTATATTGGGTAAATTTTACATAGTGGGCAGGTATTAGATATAACCTCTCTTCCTAACTGTTTAAACTGTATGTACTATGAATGGCTCCATGCACAGTTATATTGGTGTCTAACAGGAGTCTGTACTGTTTGATATTGTTTATTATTAAAACAAGAAAATAGAAGTTTAGAAAATTCTGCAGTAGTTATACAATTGTGTGTTTATGTATATATGTACAATATGTTGGTATGCAATGTTACTGTAATGTTTTATTCATTGTTACCTTTTGCTAGATATCCTGCAACCATTCTGTGACAATTCTGTTGTTATATCTCCAAAGCTCTCTTGAAAAATAGGCATTTCACCTAAACAAGACTAGTATGTCATGTGAGTATTCATCCATAATAACATACTACTGTGATGACAAAAGGGACTTAGGGTCCATAATCCCCCCCCACACACACTGCACCACAGTGGCTTTACCCAGTTTGAGTATGGGCACTCATTCATGCTTAACAGATAGCATGTTACCCTACTCATGCAATGTAACACTGACTGCCATTCTCCCTTAAGGATCTGTCCATTCCTCCTAGGAATGTTTGAATAGCGCTATTCTCCACAGTCTCAGTGAGTAGGCTATCTGCATGTTACTTACGTTTTTGTATCATTAGATGTTTTCTAATGTTCTCCTAATTCATCCCCCTCCAGTTCAGTGTGTACTCAGTAGCTCAAACATGTATGTATACTCCACCCTGCCTACGCACATTAGTATTCAGAAAACCATGATCATGTCCCCTCTCACTCTTCTCTTTTCTAGGCTAAATAACTTGAGTATGTTCACTGTCTCCCTCCTCATAGCTCTTGCTTCCTAAGCCACTAATCAGCTTGGTGGCCCTGTGCTGAACACCCCTGAGCTCATCAATGGTCCTTTCTGCACTTTGATGACCAAAACAGTACACAGTACTACAGGTGTGATTGAACCAAGGCCTTGTACAGGGAAAAGATCCCCTCCATTGACCTGCTTGCTCTTCACCCCTTCCTAATTCATCCTAGCATCTCAGTTGCTTCCTCAAATGCAGCAGCAAACTGCCTGCCTTGCATATGTTTATGATCCACAATTACCTCTAGATCCTTTTCCTTGCTTATGCTGCCCATTGTTGCACACATATAGTATCTGTGTGACCAAGATTAATCACCCCTTGATGTAGTTACTTGCACTTTACCATGTTAAATCTAAGCCCCCATTTATCTGCCAGTGTCCCTGTTACGCCTGGGTTATGCCCCCTGTCATCCCACATACACCTCACATTGTATTCCTGGTCTATTGTACTGTGATACTGCTATTTTGCACTAACATGTAGATTTTAGACACCCATCATTTAAGCATGAGTGCCAGGAATGTGCTTTGCTGCTAATTTCATGCCTGATTCATAATACCTCACTATAATACAATTAATTTATCTAGATTATGTTTGTCTTTCATATATATTCCATATATAATCTGCCTAATCACTGATAAGATGACTCTGAGGGATCATCAGTGATTATTGTATGCTTATATTCTCATATAATTATATGTAGTGTGTGTTTTACACTCAGGCAGATATGCCACGTGTAATAGAACCCTGTCAGTACTTATCTTTGTCTCTAAGCAAGCTGACAGAGAGAAGACCTTTGTTATGTCTTATATTATACATAAGCAAGAAATGTCACATGTAGTTTGAACCAGTCAGCATTTCTTTTGTCCAAGCTATAATGCTAATGGAAGCATATTCTGTCTCATATGATACTCATTAGTAATTCTGCCTCCTAAATTATCATCCAGTGGAGAATGACTTAGGACCAATACATATTGTTCCTCATATCTGTAACTATGAGGTAATCTCTGTTGCTATGATGTTATCTGTAGTATTTAGCTGTCTGCAACCCACTATAGCTCCTGTAGGAACGCAGAGAGCTGGAGAGTGGGGAGAGAAAACAAGATCTTAGAGAACCTATAATCTACAATCCTGGAGATTATGTACATTGTTCAGGAGAGTTGTGAGAAACCCATCTCCCTTGTGATTTTCTCTGTCACATGCTTGGCATAAGTAGTATAATAAATTTTATTAGTACTCCTTGCTTGTTTACGAATGTTTCTTGGCAGACTCTGAGACACAAGAATCTGTATTATTATTATTATTTAACCTACACACCAAGAGTGTTTAGGTAACATAAATGGTGACCACAATTGGAGTCTGTATGTTTACCAAGTAGCATTTTAATTTCCGCTGTAAATTAAAACACTGGGTAAGAAATCCCCATTAACAAGCAATGTCTTCTGTTTAACTTTTCGGTCTGTTGTGTGTTCCACAGTGCAGACAAAACAATCTCTTGGCAGGTATTCAATCTCTGTGTAATGAGTTATTTTATTTATTTATTTGTTTACATATTCTTTCTCTGTGGGAACACAGCTGTAAAGGGATCTGAATTTACAGATAGACTGCTTTCTTGTGGATTCAAATCCTAATGGTTATATAATCATCTAGGTGTCCACATACGCCAAATGTTGTTTGTGTCCTTTCATGAACTTTCGATTGCAAACAAAGTTTTTGATCCACAGGCAGATAAGGGTTTCTTATCTTAAGACATGTCTAAATATATCAGTACTGAGTTGAGGCTGGATATCGTAACATACCAAACTGCTTATGGTGGTTGGTTTGATTTTGCTGAGGTAGCAGAATCCAATGGTAGCCCTTTACAGAATATCATTGCCCTTATGGGGAACTGAAAAATACAAACATACAAACATACGAAATTTGCCAGCAGATAAAGGCCTAGAGGTCTATCAAGTCTGCTCGAATGTGCAGCTAGCACCCCTTATTCTGCAGCTGCCCCTCCCTTCCACCCTTCCCCCTTCATTAACCCTCCCCTTTGTCCTGTCCCATCCCCTTTTGAAGCAGTCCACTGTTCTACTGGATACCACTTCTGCAGGTAATGCATTCCACCCAGCCACCACCCTCTCTGTAAAAAAGTGTCTCCTCATCTCCCTCCTGAACCTTCCTCCCTCCATTCTCATATCATGGCCCCTGGTGGCCCTCCTCCCCTCCCTTACTTTGAACAGCCCCTCTGTACCCATCTTGTTTATTCCTTTCATGTATTTAAAGGTTTCAATCATGTCACCCTGTCCCTCCTCTCCTCCAGTGAGTACGTGTTCAACTCCTTCAACCTCCTCTCGTATGATAAGTCCCCCAGCCCCTTGATCATCTTTGTCACCCTGCGCTGCACCCCCTCCAGTAACTTAATGTCCCTCTTCAGATACGGGTGCCAGTACTGCACGCAGTACTCCAGGTGTAGTCTAACTAATGACCTATACAGTGGCAGAATCACCTCCTCTCTCCTCGAGGATATACCTCTTGCAATACAACCCAGCATTTTGTTGGCCTTTGCAGCTGCCTTCCTACATTGTGCCGAGTTGTTCATTGACCCTGTAATGAGCACACCCAGATCCTTCTCCTCCTCCTCCTCTGTCTGGGCTAGCTGCACCCCCCAGCTGGTAACTCCTCCTTGGGTTCTTCATCCCAAAATGCAGCACCTTGCACTTTTTGGCATTAAACCCCAGTTGCCAGGTGTCTGACCAGGTTTCAAGCTTTGCAAGATCATCCTGCAACCCCTGTCATCCCCCTAGGTCATCCACCACCGCGCCTACCTTGGTATCATCAGCAAACAGAGTGATCTTGCTCTTGATGTCCCATGATATGTCTGCAATGAATATCCCAAACAACGTTGGTCCCAACACTGGAGCCCCTGTGGAACACCGCTCATCACTGCCCTTGGTGAGAGCTCCCCACCCACCACCACTTCTCGGTTGCCTTCCCTGAAGCCAGTTTCCTCACCCATCTCACCAGATTTTCACCTGCCCCTGTGCCCACTAACTTCCTTCCCAGCCTTCCATGCGGCACTGAGTCAATGCCTTACTGAAGTCCAGATACAGGACATCCACTGCATGGCCCCTGTCCAGTTGCCTAGTTACCCAGTCATAGAACTCCACCAGGTTGGTTTGGCAGGATCTGCCACATATGAAGCCATGCTGTCTGCTGTCCTGTAGTCCTTGGCCTCTAGGAGGGCTCCAGCCTCCTTCAGGATAGTCTCCATTAGCTTACCCATGATGGATGTGAGGCTCACTGGTCTATAGTTTCCCGGTTCATCCTTGGGGCCACTCTTGTGGAGGGGCACCACATGAGCCATCCTCCAGTCCTGAGGTACACACCCAGTAGTGAGGGCATTAAATAGGTCTGCCAAGGTCCTGCAAGGACCTCTGCCAACTCCTTCAGTACCCTGGGGTGGATGCCATCTGGGCCCGGCCTTGTCCACCCTCAGTGCCTTCAAACCTCTTGAACTCTGCTCTCATGATTTCCCATCTGTCACCCTTCCCTCCTTGTTTCTGCCCTTTTTCCTCCTTGGGTGTCACCCCCTCTTCTCTTTAGTAAATACTGAGCAGAAGTACCATTTAGTGCTTCTGCCTTATCGCACCCTGCTTCCACCCAACCCCTCCCTTCCTAATCCTTACTATGTGGTCCTTACAGCTCCTTTTTCTCCTGATGTACTTAAAGAAGTCCTTCTCCACCTTCTTAATGCCTTGTGCCAGCCTGAGTTCCATAGATGCTTTGGCTCCCCTTCCTGCCCTTGTCACCTCCTTCAATTCTGTCAAGTACTCCTCCCTGTCCTCCCCGCTCCCTGTTTTCTTGTACTTCCTAAAGGCAGCTCTTTTCTTCCTTACCTTTTCCATGACCTCCTTGCTTAACCAGCTTGGTTTCTTAGCCCTAGCCTTCTTGCTCTGGGCTTTGCTGCAGGTTTTGGTTGCCTCCACTATCCCCAGCTTTATGAGCTCCCACCTCTGGTTAGTGTCCATACAAGACTGAATTCTGGCCAGGTACCCTTTTACCACTTCCCCCATCCTCCAAAAGTCGGCCCTACTGAAGCCCAGCACTCTTGTGCCAGATTCCACTCCTTCCTTGCCCATATCCAATGTGAGCCATACTGAGTGGTGGTCACTCCCTGACAGCGGTTCCTCCACTGTAAATTCTCTCACAAAGTCTCCATTTGCCAGCACAAGGTCAAGGGTATTCCCTAACCTGGTTGGTTCACTGACCATTTGCAGCAGGAAGCTGTTCTGGAAGGCATCCAGCAGTACCTGTTCCCTTCTGTTCCTGGTTGTTGGGGTACTCCAGTCCACTCCTGGCATATTGAAGTCCCCCACAATCACCACACTACCCTTCTCACAGGTCCTCCTGATCTGTCCCGCTAGTTCCCTGTCTAACTCCTCCATCTGAGATGGTGACCTGTACACCACTCCCATTCTAAGAATCCTATTCTTGGAATCCTGGATTTGCATCCAAAGTGACTCCATACTACCCTCATCCCCTTCCTTCCTTACACACTTCAGTCCTTCCTTCACATATAATGCCACCCCCCCTCCTTTCCCAATCATCCTGTCCCTACGAAATAACCTGTACCCTGGTACAGACAGGTCCCAGTCATTGTACTGGGTGGCCCATGTTTCTGTGATGGCTGCAATGTCCACCTCTCCCTCTGCCATGAGAACCTGTAACTCTGCAGTTTTCCTCCCAAGGCTCCTAGCATTAAGGGTAACCACCTTCCACCCTTCCCCCTCCCAAAAATGGTACCAATGATCCTGAAGGATTATTAATTGCAACATTGTTTAATTATTTTGATGCTGTTCTAAATTAAATATCTGTTTTGGAATCTGAGTATATTGCTTGCAAAATGAAGAATGCTGCTTTCAAGCAGGAAATTAGACTGAAACAGGCTTCTAATATTGAAAGAATATATGGACTGCAGTCTGAGCTGCAGTCTCTCCATCTAGAAAATGAGTCTGTCTTTAATGAGTGAAGCAGCAAAGACCTGCATGCCTTAAGAGATAACGCTGAAAAGGCAAAACTTGTTAGAAAAAAAGTTTTTCAAACGAATGGTGTTCTGGCTAGTAACACTGATTCCTTATATTTTGAAAACAAGGAACTTAGAGATGAAGTAATTACTGAAAGCGTTAACATGCTGGTATTTCACCATCAGACCTTGACCAAACAGCGTGATTCAGTATGTTTTCAGTACAGCAGACTTGAAATGAATGTTTTAAATATAAACTGTGACACAGTTTCTGTTGATAACTGGCATGTTTTACAAGATGGGAATGTCTTGCAATCTGAAAACAAGGCACTTTACAATATGCTAGCTCCTGTATCTGAGCAGTTAGAATGTAGGAGTAAAAAAAGTCAGATATGATGAACTTGCGCTGTCAGCCAGAGGTATTGGCAGGGCATACTACCTTAATGCCCATAGACCTTGCCTCTTCTGATGTTGAAGAGTTTGATTTTGAACACTCACCATATGCTGTGGGGTTGACTAGAACAAAGGCTTGCCACTTGTTTTTCTGTGATTCACAAAATGGAGAATTGTTGGAGTCTCAAAATTGTTGACACACATGTCAACAGGTTGCATCCCCATACCATCCCCAAGATGGCCACACATGGCCATGTGATGATGGTCATAACACAGTAACCCAAGATGCCCATGAGGTAATCCAAAAATGGTCAACCACCACATCACGGAGGTTCAATCATGAAGTCAGAAGGACCTGTGATTGCTGCCATAACCAAACAAAACAAACCGGAGTTTTTTGGCATGATTAATAATGTTATCAGTAACACTAGTGTTTCTGAGGTACAGAAAATTCTCATTAAAAATAATGCTGACATACTTTTGAATGAGGCTGGTATGCAATCTGTCATGAAGTCAGTGTCTGACTCTGCAGAAAAAAACATCTGCTAGCAATGTTTGCTATGATACAGAGTCCTTGGATAAAGAACACATTGCAGTTAATTACATGAAGTGTTTTTTTATTTCCTATGCAATTTAACATCAGCTTTCCCTGAGAAGACTGAATGTACTGCTTTTCCTATGCAGTGCATTACTACCTTAAGCTGTAACATTAAAAACAATGTTGCTACCATCCAGCAACATTCCGGTGGGGAAATCCACTTTACATTTGATGGGGGAAGGGACAACCCTGATTCTGAAAACCCTGTGGCTGTGATATTTTCAGCATCGCAGGCCAGGTGGGGGGGTTATAGGTTTGATTTCTGAACCTGAGTTGACAACTGTCTCAGCACTATTTTCTCCAGCCCTGGTGGCTACTAAACCATAATCCATAGCTGGAGAACTATGTGCAATTTGCACACCACTTTTCTCTACTGTGCAGGCACCCCTGATAGTGCCAGCACTGCCAGCCCATGATGCAGAACCCCCTTCATCAGTGACACCTGGATCATCCCATACTGTGGCTGCAATAGCAGACACAAGGCAGGAACAGTCTGGGTTATTCCCAGAATATACAATGGTAGGCACTTCTTGCAAGAAGATGCAAGATACGGTAATATTGATATTGCTGTCTTTTCTTTTGGGATCACTAACCATGGTCCCTGCATTGGTTAATCCTAACACAGTTTTAGGGTATTTTGAAACTGCTACATCAGATAAAACAACCTCAACAGTTTTAGCCCAAACATACAATGGACACATCAGACCCATTGCTTATGCATCCCATATGCTTGCCCAAGTGGAGCTGAAATACAACCTTTGTGAAAGAAATCTTTTGGCTACATACTGGGCAGTGAGATACTTTATGTACATCATTGGATATGCATCCATTGTACTGCATTCCAATCATTTGCCAGCTACTGTTTTGTTGTTAGACAGAGTAAAAGATGACTCTTTCTCCAGTGCCAGACTTACACACTGGTCTATCATTTTACAGGATTATGACGTCACTGTCCTTCCTACCAAAACTCCATCCTTGTTGGCCAATGGCCTAAAATTTGCAGGAGAGACCCATGATTGTTCACTCCAACCCACTGGCCTACCTGTCACAGGGCCCTTTGTGACAGAACTTCAGAAAGTGTTAAAAGACACCAATGTGTGTTGTGTTTTGACTAATGACTCAGCCACACATACCAATGAGGGTCAGATAGCAGGGTTTGGAATTCTTATTGTACATTCTAGTGATGACAGAGTGTGCATGGCTAGTAATTGCATCATTGTACATGTACGATTTTCAGGTTATGTTAAAACATGCCTGGCAAATAAAATGAAAATCAAGGAGGCGAGGAGTTTCCTAATTATGGCAAATATTTGTGGATGATTATAGAGCTGGAAAGTCCTTGAGAAAGACGCAGGTTGTGTTAAAAAAGGAATAACAAGATTTTTCCTTATGTAAAATGATACCAGCACTCCATGAGAGGGTTAAGTGTTGCAGTCTGTCAAAATGGCCTTGATCTAAAAGACTGCATATATTATGTTTTATTACAGTTTCTAATTGGGTCTGTTTCTCTCTAAACTGAATTTCTTTGGAAGAAAAACAAGCTTCTGTTCCAGCACTCTATAGTATCGCTGTGAAATACAGAGATTTGCTTGTGTACAACACAACACTAACCGGTTTAAATACTGTACATTCATAAGGTTTGAGCATTTTGTCTGCATATTTTTTATGCTCTATAAGAAAGATCCTCATTTGAGGGAAGTGTATAGGTTCCTTAATAAAGGAACTGGGGAATAACTTCCAGAAATAAGCCAAAATAAGAAAGTGAAAATGACATTCACCTATCCAGTGATGGCTTACCCATTTGGAACATCCCTGCTGTAACACTCATGAAAATTTACGGGTAATTCCTGAACACCTGAGAGTAAATTTTATCTACTGTACCAAGTACATGATACTCCAACTGATGGACACCAGTGAGTCAGTAAAAAAAACCAAGACAGACGGAAATCCTCTGTCAGATGACCACACATGAGAAATGATGTAAAACACTACATTAGTAACTATTTGATCTGTACACAGAATAATCCTATACCAGCTGGAATAAAAATACATTCAGGCCCCTGGAACAACATCCAGATTGACTACATTGGCCCTATGCCAACCACTAAGAACAATTAGTTTTCACTGGTGATCACCAACCTAACAGAACAACAACAGTCAAAGTGATTGCAAATGTCTTGGTAAACCAGCTATTTACCAGGTGGGCTTTATCCCTAAAGATAAATTCTGATTACAGGGAGCCGGCTTTATAGCCTAAGTAATGCAGGAAACTCTGGATTTGTTATGGATAAAACAAAAGTTTCATATCCCTTGCAACCCACAGTCATCAGGACAGGTGGAATGGGCTAACAGGCAGACCAACATTGTGTTATCCAAACTTGTTCAGAAAAAAAAAAACTAAAGGACTGGAATTCATTATTGCTTTTACTTCTTATGGCGATAAGAGGGACACCCTCTGCAGGTACACAACATACCCCATTTTTTAAATCATGACTGGACGGTCCATGAGACTCCCAGAACGTTTACTTCTGGACCTGTGTACTGCCACTGCTGACAGAGCATCAGTAGATAAATATGTTAACTCAAACAAGGCATCCAAAAAGTACACTTGTTTGCTTCACAATGTATGGGTAAGGCCCAGCAACAGGCCCTATCCCAGTGTAAACAAACTCAGTCCAGCAGTCTACCAAGTTAGAC
Source organism: Neoceratodus forsteri (assembly GCA_016271365.2). Taxonomy (NCBI): domain Eukaryota; kingdom Metazoa; phylum Chordata; order Ceratodontiformes; family Ceratodontidae; genus Neoceratodus; species Neoceratodus forsteri. Next base: position 205,692,666 of record CM028138.1, read on the forward strand.
TGCCTCATTTTTTTTTTATTTTAGTCTTTGGTAACTGGGTAAAGCCCACTAGGTGCAAGTTCCTGTTTTCAGGGGTGACCTGGGAGCACTGGGCGGTTAAGTGACTTGCTCAGAGTCACACAGTGTGCAAGTGGAGGTTGTGAGAATCAAACTCAGGTCTGTCTGCTGGATGTATCAAGCTTGTTCGCACCTCGTTCTTCTAACCTCTAGGCTATACTGCCAGTCATTGAAAAATGGCTACATGCCAATCAAATGAACCTGTTTAAAGGAGATTAAATTATGTTTCCATACCCCAATGAGCGGAATAATACTAAACTATGTTTTTCTTTTCTCTTTCCTTTTAGGTTCCAGAGAGAGAGAGGGAGATGCTTGCTTATTATTCTTTTTAAAAGTATGGGTCTTCTTAAAAGCTCAAACTGCACATTGTATTGCAGATAAGAAGCAGTGACCTAATCCTAAAAAGATTGTTGAGGCAGAGTACCTCACAAGCCCACATGATTTAATTGCATCCTGTGGAATTCACACTAAAGTCCTAAAAGACATGTTCATTGTCCAGAAGGATAGTGAGGCCCTACTGAATGTTATGATCATTGCTTTGGATCAATTTTAGCAGCTAGACTTGATCTGGAATCCTGTTTATATTTTATTGATAATCAGGAATTTTGCATCCAAAATTATATGGCAATAAAAGCCATTAGAATTTAAGGTTTTTACCCAATGATGCCCCATAATTTGTGACACTCAATAATGAGTGCCCAAAATAAAACCCTGGCCCAACCAGTGGTCTAACAACCACTTCTCAACCAGGTACCCTAGTTAATAATGTGCAGTTCATGCACAACCCAGTGATTTTTAAATCTCACCCTTTAAACTTGAAATGATTTGTTTTATGTTTCACAACAAACATTTCCCACTTTTGTTTTAATTATGTGATTGGATACCCTGGCAGCATACCAGGTACTCAATAATGGCTCCCTATACAGGGACTGATAGCACCACACATACACACACATACACACAGGATTTTCACATCCTGACTGCTAGTGGTACATCCTATGACTGTAAACCTACCCAAATGCACTAGGCATTTTGTTTTTGTTTTGTTTTTTATTAAAAAAAAACACAGGTTTAGACTCAGGCCTATTTGGCTCGGACATATCTATTTGAAATAGGCTGATATAACCATTATTCATACGTATGTTAAAGGTTCATGATACTATTAAATATAATATCATACCCCCTACCCCCCATTGCATGGTATACATGATGTTGCTCATAGAGAGTGATTTACATTTACAATGTTAAAGATATTGTGAAGGGGTTTGACCTGACAAATGTTCATATTAATGAATTAATTTCTGCTCACATTAAGGAAACAGATGAGCATCACATAGCTAGGAAAGTCCTTTACACTGCCCACAGCTATTATGTTCTTACAACCCTTTGGTTATCTCTTCCGGGATCTGGAATTAGCATATATCCTTGATCTCATACATGACAGACATATGGGTCAGTGGCATTGCCGCATTTTGCACTCTATTGCATGTGTTAACAAATGCTTATTTGAATCTAGCACTATTCCCTTGTCAATGGCAATGAAACTTGGATATGTCACCACACACACCAGTATTGCTCCATGTTTCAAAAGGTATTCCTGCACAATCCAGGAAGCCATGTTTGTGACTCTCACAGCATCATTGTCGCATTTTTATCTGGTAACATCCATTTCTGATCGTCTGGCAACTGTCCATTCTATTAGTCATCTTGATGGGAACTTTTATCGTGAAAGGTTGAAACTACCTCCTTTGATTGTTTACCATGAGGTCTTGGAATCGTGACTGACTCTGAACATTAAATGTAGTACCTGAAAGGAACATCACCTTTTATGCAGATGTGACATCTTACAACTTGTCTTGCCAACTTGTGAATACTGGCCTACTAACTGAAATTAGGCTTCCACTTCTGAACTTTCAAATAAACTGTATTCGGTCCAGCCAATTAGGATTCTACAATCAAGCTCATTGTTATGCGTACTATGAAGAAAGTCTGGGGTGGGTGCAATCCCCTAACTCAACAAGCAGTCTCTTCTTTATTTGATCTACAATCAAGAAATCCATTTTCTTCACTGCTTGTTTTCCAAGCCTGGCTAGTACCTCATACAAACTGAGTACTGTCATAAACCTGTACACTATATGCAGCCGTGTGATCATCTTCCACTGAACACTGATGCTATTCCATTGTTAAACTCAATGTGAAATCTAATGCACCCCCTGCTGAGGTCTCTGAAAATACTGCTGCCTCCTGAACATTTGGATCAACCTTTGTAACATCCGAATGCATCAAATATGAACTATAAATTTTCTTCTAACATTTGAAGAAACCCTGGATTTATCCCTGGAACTGTTCGTAGTTTATGCCTTGTGGACAATGACATTTTGTGTCCTGTTCAACTTACCAACTGAAAAATGCCATCCTTCAATGTGGTATATTCTGCTGATGTGGAACATTGGGTGGTGACCAACTATACATTCTTCTGATATGGACTAAATGTTATGCAAAGTGAACTTTTCTAACTTCTGTTTTTACTCCCTAAACAGGTAATAGGTTATACAGTAATCACATCTGTTACCATCCTGGAACCAGATGCTATTAAGTCTAGTCCTAATTATCTTGTTGCTCTATTTCGATTTTTACTTATTTTTAATATTCATACAGGCAACTTAAGTTTGTCTCTTCAATTTCTTACCAATAGGACAGATACACACCTAATAGATACATATCAGTATTTACTGATTGTTTTCATATTGGAAAACCCTGTTGTGAAGTTTTATTCCAAATAATTATAGTAATACAAGGTTTACTAACATTTTCCTTTATAATTACATTTTGTTGTTTAAGGAAATCCCTGAAACACCACTGCGTGACCAGTTAAAATTCTCTATCAGGCTCATTCCACAGGCCTGTAGACGAATGGTGCCTAACCACAGTCTTTTTGTTGTGTTCCCGCTTTTGCAATTAGGGTAACAAAGAGAGGATTGCTATGCCTGGGTTATGCCCCCTATTGTCCCACATACACCTCACATACACCTCACATTGTATTCCTGGTCTATTGTACTGTGATACTGCTGTTTTGAACTAACATGTAGATTTTAGGCACCCATCATATACGCATGAGTGCCAGGAATGTGCTTTGCTGCTAATATATACTAATGTTTATCATGCCTGATTCATTATACCTCACTATAATACATTTATCTAGATTATGTTTGTCTTTCATATATATATATATATATATATATATATATATACATATATATATATATATATTCCACATATAATCTACCTAATCACTGATAAGATGACTCTGCGGGATCATCAGTGATTATTGTATGCTTATATTCTCATATAATTATATGTAGTGTGTGTTTTACACTCAGGCAGATATGCCACATGTAATAGAACCCTGTCAGCACTTCTCTTTGTCCCTAAGCAAGCTGACAGAGAGAAATCCTTTGTTATGTCATATTATACATAAGCAAAATATGCCACATGTAGTTTGAACCAGTCAGCATCTCTTTTGTCCAAGTTATAATGCTAATGGGAGCATATTCTGTCTCATATGATACTCATTAGTAATCCTGTCTCCTAAGTCATCATCCAATGGACAATGACTTAGGACCAATACATATTGTTCCTCATATCTGTAATTATGAGGTAATCTCTGTTGCTATGCTGTTATCTATAGTATTTAGCTATTTGCAATCCACTGTAGCTCCTCTAGGAACACAGAGTGCTGGAGCGCGTGGAGAGAAAACAAGGTCTTAGAGAACCTAAAACCTACAATCCTGGAGATTATGTACATTCTTCAGGAGAGTTGTGAGAAACCCATCTCCCTTATGATTTTCTCTGTCACATGCTTGGCATAAGTAGTATAATAAACTTTATTAGTACTCCTTGCTTGTTTGCGAATGTTTCTTGGCAGACTCCAAGACACAAGAATCTGTATTATTATTATTTACCCTACACACCAAGAGTGTTTAGGTAACACCCCTACTGTGTGGAAGTCCCCCTGTAAGGCATGCCTTTCCTCTGCTGTATCCATTCTTCTTGTCAGTTTGTTGCCACCAGAAAACGTCAGTGGCCTGCTGTTGACCCCTTCTCCCAAGTCATTAATAACTATGTTAATGAGCAACATACCTAGCACCGATCACTGAGGTACAATACTCCACTCAGCACATCACACAGTATGAATGGTGGCCATGCACCATCACCCTCTGCTTTCTACAAGCCAAAGAATTTCTTACCGACCTGTAGTGCACTTTGTGTACTCTATGTTGTATAATTTTCACCATGAGTTTACCATGCGATACTATGCCAAAGGCCTTGCTGAGGTCCAGACAGACTACATCCACCACCTAGCCTCTATCCACCTCCCTAGTTACTGTATCTACTGAAAGAAAGCAATGTGGATGGTTTGTCAGGATCTTCCTTTCATGAAACCATGCCTTGTGCTAGACTGCAGAACTGCCCATGGTCATCCATGTACTGAACCACCACATCTTTTATGGTTGACCCAAGCACTTTGCCAAGCACTAAGGTAAAACACAGAGGAATGTAGATACCTGTGTCTGGCATTGCCCCTTTTTGAATAGGGGGATGGCATAGATTATTTTCCAGTTCTCTGACAATATCTCCTACTGTAAGAAGTCCTGAAAAATATCTGTCAGGGGCCCAACCAGAACCCCTTTTTGTTCCACAATTACCCTTGGGTGGATACCATCAGAACCCTGGAATATTACTGGATTCATATCTTTCAAATAGTTACCATCTGACTCTGGAGTCATCTGTACTGCCTCCTGTTTGGCCAGCACCTCTTCCATAACTTAACTCCCCAACTGTCCTTGCTCCTCCCTGACTTAATAGCTGAATACTGACTTAAAGAAGTTGCTCAGTGCCATAGCAATACCCCATATCTCACTTAATAGGCCCTCCCCTCCACAGTGCCAGGCAGCCCTTTTTAACCCTGCTTTCCTTTTGTCCCCTAAGTATTAATCAAAGCACAAACAGTACTGCCAGAGTATGCATATGTCATTTTTGTCTAGTAAAAGACATATATACATACTAAACAATGCATACATAGATGCTGTACAATAAACACATGCAGTACATGCATGCAAGCACACACATACACCTCACAAAATAAAAAAGCATATACACACAATATGAAAACGCTGACCTTTTAACCTGACCACTTCCTGCACTAGGGCCTAGGGAGTTAGCATGATCTTTTGTGACAAAAAAGGTCTCACAAGATATGATTGAAAAGCCCCATCACTCCGTCTTGTGATTGATTAATCTAGATAGAGTGGGAAAGTTACGTTTTTCATGATCTTTGTTAAATGGTCACTAACTGTTAGATAGTCCAAAAACCTTCTCCAAGCCCTGAAATCCCTATCACTGATATGAACAACAACATCTGACAATTTCTATTGTACAATTGATGTACACTAACAGCATAAATTGTAGTGAGAAACAAAAATGTTTACAACTAGGAATCAAACGCAGGCCCCCTCCCAATAACTGTCCTAGTGCTTGGCCACTGTGGTATCATGGTGAAACAGATAGGGCTTAATGTTTAAAAATAAATCTTTGATGCAAGGTGCTTGTGCCAGATAGGTATGATGTAAGTGGCACTTTGCATCAAAGTTTGCAGCAATCCTGATTTTCAAACATAGGCTACGTGAAAATTGGGATGCCGTGCAGTAAGGCCACCCTGCACCACCCTTGTGGCTGAAGCACCCATGCACCAGGTCACAAGGGAGTTGCAACATGGCAGGGCTGCACCATCCCTTTTTTGCTATTTTAGAAGCCCCACCCTGGTCACAACAGGGGGCTCAGGTTAGACCATCCAGGAACTGGTCTAAGTGTCCTGCACTACTGCCTAGCAGGGTGGCGAGTGAGGTGTGGGACTTGGAAGGTGGGGAACAGAGCTGCTGTGGCAGTGAGGATGCCATAGGGTCTGACAGGGGCATGGTGGCAGTGAGACGGAGCAGAAGATGCACCTGGCAGAGGTACCATACAGCGTATCTGACAGTCGAGTGGACTGCGTAGGGGGTTGGCATGGCGATACGATCATGACACAGCCCCAGGTGTAAGCAGCCCTGGCACCTGCCCCACAGGACCCAACTGTGTTCATGCAGTGCTTCTGAGCATCGCTTCCCAGAGCAGACAGTCCTTTACCTTTCACCAACATGCAGTACACAACAGAGATGGGTGTCATGACACCCCACTGTGTTCATGCAGTGGTTCTTGGCATCATTCCTCAGTGCAGGCAGTCCCTGACCTTTCACTAGCACATAGTACACAAGCATGCTGGGTGCCATGTTGTACCACTGTATCCATGCAGTGCTCCTGAGCATCGCTCCCCAGTGCAGGCAGTCCCTCACCTTTCACCAACACACCACCATAATTGGTGCCACATCTCCTCAGTGTGTTCAAGCTGCACTTCTAAGCAGCACTCCCCTGTGCAGGCACCCCTCACCTTTCACCATCACACATTACACTACTGTGATGGGTGCCATGTCACCCCATTATGTTCATGCAGTGCTTCTGAGCATCACTCCGCTGTGCAGGTAGTTCCTCACCTTTCACCAGCATGCAGAATGCAGCTCTTATGGGTGGCATGTCACACCTCTGTGTTCATGCATTGCTTCTAAGCATTGCTCCCCAGTAGAGGCAGTCACTTACCTTTCACCAGCACACAGTATGCAACAGGGATGGATGCCATGATGACCCACTGTGTTCATGTAGTGCTTCTGAGCATTGCTTCTCAGTGCAGGCAATCCCTACCCATTTACCAGTCCACATTACACTACTGTGATGGGTGCCATGTCACTCCACAGTCTTGCAGTGCTTCTGAGCATCTCTCCACACAGCAAGCACTCCCTCACCTTTCAGCAGTACACAGTACACTACCATGATTGGTGCTATGTCGCCCCACTGTGTTCAAGCTGTGCTTCTCAGCATCACTCCAGAGTGCAGGCAGTCCCTCGCCCTTCACCAGCATTCAGTACACCACCTTCATGTGTGCCATGTCATCCCACTGTGTTCATGCTGTGCTTCTGACATTACTCACTTGTGCAGGCATTCCCTCATCTTTCACCAGCAAGCAGTACACCACTGTAATGTGTGCCTTGTCACACCAGAGTGTTCCTACAGTGCTTCTTTTTTTAACTATTTTTTTTAGTCTAACTGTACACATTACATAGTATTGAGATACTGTAGGAAGGCACACAGAGAAGTCAAAAATATGACTATTTACATAATAAACAGCATTTTTACAGTCAGGATTTGATGTGCCCCTGTACATTGTTACATCAACTGGTGGTTACTGAAGTTTATCAAAATTTATCAGCATCAGAGTAACAAACGGCCATTACTGCCATGGGCAGGGAGTACTGTCATATGTTAACATTTTAATATTGTGCACCCTATACGGTGGGTTTAACATCCCCTATCTCCTAAAATAGGAATTCCCAACATAAGTATTATTGTATTGCTCCACCAACTCTGAGTTAACAGATAACTAATGATTAAACAATATCTCTCTAAACACAAACTTTATGCTATGTTTATACATTTGTTTTAAAATAGAAAAACATCACTTTTTGAACAGTCCAAAAATGTAGCCACATGCAGACGGAAAAACTCTATCATGACAATTGTCTTAACTGATAGACACCGATAGACTAGATCTATGCAGTGTGCATGGATAGGACCAGAAGAAGGTGCCAAAAAACCCTTCCCTCTTGGGAAGAAGGTACCACCTCCAAGGAGCAGAGGTGTACCATCGAAGTTGACATCTTAAACAATCTCACCGATCTCCCCATGATGCATTGCAAAGTCCCTAGCCCAACATAGCCAACATCAAATATTTACCCAAAGATAGTCAAAACACTCAAACATTAATTGCCTAACTGCCATGGGTCTAGGAAAACAGGAGAAGGAAATCAAAGGGCTTTTCCTCTTATTTTCTCCCCTATTTTGCCCACACATGTGTGTACTCGGCCTCCATGGAGACACCTCTAGCATCCAGGTGTGGGGTCTCCTTTCTCATGCTGTCCCATGGTGCTGCCACCTAGGTTCATCTCCATGTCCTACAGATGGGCATTCTCCCTCGCAGTCCAGTCCTCAAGTGACCCAGGTCCGTTCTTGAAACCAAGTTGCTGGTATGTCAGTTAGTGGCTAAAAGCAATTCAGTCAGTGGCTAAAAGCTTGAAACAGAAATAGGTAGACAAACCTAGAACTGGAAACCAGAACTACACAGAGTAAGGGCACCATATTAAAATGTATCGTGCTGCCCTTTGAAAAGTCCAGTTCCATAGTACAAATTAGCACAGTTCCCAGAATTTCCTGTACTCAAACATGTATGGAGCAAAATGCAAGTACCCCAAGCATGTTTGAATATTTAATTATTTAGTTTGTTTTTGTTGACCGGGTAGGTGCGCTAGACAACAAAGCTGCCTACTTTCAGGCATGACCCAGGAGGTTACATACAATGGGGTAGGAAACAACAGTGAAATCTAAAGTACAAGTCAGGTGACAACAAGCAGTACAACTAGCCATACCATTAGACAGGCAACAACAGATGTAGCAATAAGCCAGCCGTGGAATTCATACAAAAGTGCTCTTTAAAGTGGCATTGACAATTAAATAGTCAGATCAGTGGCCCCACACAGGGCAATTATCACTGTATAAATACAGGATGAGTTTGAGGGATAATTGGTTCAAGTGAAGCTCCGGGAGAGCAGAAGACAGGTATAGGAACAAGTGCCAGGGCAAGAGCTAAGAGGGCCAGGCAAGTAAGTGATTAACACCCACCACAGGAGCAGGGTTCGGAACAGGCAAGAGCCTCCTGGAGTTCCAGCTTGAAGCTCTTGGGGGGGGGTTGGAAGTTCCTGAGAGCCAGTAGGAGGGAGTTCCATAATTTCAAAGCAAAAACAGAGAAGGCGTTTTCGCCCATTTTAGTGTTACACTTGAGCTAGGCAAGGAAGGACTAATCAGCTGATCTCAAGGGGTAGGCAGAGTGAGCAGGTTTTAGCAGAAGGGCCAGCTTGTCAGGTATTTGGGAGGTGATGATGTTGTTGACGAAGCAAGTGACAGTGTACTGATGGTATATTGTGGGGGCTAGCCAGCCCAGGCAGGAGTAGAATGAACAGAATATAGCCCCCCCAAAGCAAAAATTAGGCACTAAAACATGCACTCAGCACACTTCACATTCCCCTGCTGATCGAAGAGAAATACAGTATCTGGTCACTGAAAACATACAGGCCGTGCTGGAGCCAAATCATTTAGGGCTTCCCAGACCTGTTAGTGTTACAATAGATACAATCAGGACCTCACTGAAAATGAGACACTGCATGTTAACTGACCTATTCTGAGCAACTACATTGTAAAAATTTATAAAAGCAGGATCCCAGTAAAAATTAGATTCTGCATTTTAGCTGTGCTTGCTGTACTAAATACACTGAAAAAAATGTGTAAAAGCAGGACCCCACTGAAAATAAAATATTGAAGCTGCTCTCTTCTACTAATGACACTCATAACCTATGAGTATGCACAACATTTAATTAATTTGTTATTCGTCTATGTCTTGAACTTATTTGTATCTTGTATCCTTGGATTTATTTTATACTGAGGAACTTAGATATTGTACAGGACTGTCTTGCAAACTGAACTGATAAAGTCCAAATGACATGTTTCCTTTCTGTATAAAAATAAAGTTTTACCATACCGTTTACCACTGATGTAACAGTTATGTGTGTACGTGTGTGTGTATGTGGGTGTGTGTGTGTGTGTACTAGAAACAGCTGGTCTGCTGTATAAAACTAAAGTCTGTGAACTCATCAATCACCAGTTAAAATCAAACCTCTAACACACAGAGTTCATTAAATTAGATAGAACCATCTTATATATAAGCATATTTAAGGCATGTGAGACCAATATTTATCCATGTATTGTACCAGAAACGAGAAGGAAGCAGGACCACAGACATGATATTAAAAGTAAAAAAGACTGAAAAACCAGTAAGATAACATTTCTTTCAGGATGATCACTCCTTCTTTGATGGGGTGCTATGATGCCCCGCTGTGTTCATGCACTGCTTCTTGACATCACTCCTCAGTGCAGGCAGTACCTGACCTTTCACAAGTCCACATTACACCACTGTGATGGGTGACATGTCGATCCACAATGTTCATTCAGTGCTTCTGAGCATTACTCCACAGAGTAGGCACTCCTTCACCATTTTCCAGCACAAAGTACACTACTGTGATTGGCGCCATATCTCCCCACTGTGTTTAAGCTATGCTTCTGAGCATCAATCCAAAGTATAGTCGCTCACCTTTCACCAGCATGCAGTACACCACCTTGATGGGTGCCATGTCACCCTACTGTGTTCATGCAGTGCTTCTGACATTACTCCCTTGTGCAGGCATTCCCTTATTTTTCCCCAGCAAGCAGTACACCAATGTGATGTGTGCCCTGTCACACCAGAGTGTTCATACAGTGCTTCTGAGCATTGCTACCCAGTACAGGCAGTCCCTCACCTTTCACCAACATGCAGTACACCACTGTAATGCATGCCATGTTGCCCCATTGTGTTAATACAGTACTTCTGAGCATCATTCCACACTGCAGACAGTCCCTCACCTTTCGCCAGCATGCAGTATTATGCTCTTATGGGTACCATGTTGCCCCTCTGTGTTCATGCATTGATTCTGAGCATTGCTCCCAGTACAGCAGTCCCTTACCTTTCACCATCATACAGTATGCAACAGGGATGGGTGCCATGACACCCCACTGTGTTTATGTAGTGCTTCTGGGCATTGCTCCTCGGTACAGGCAATCCCTATCCATTCACCAGTCCACATTACACCACTGTGACAGGTGACATGTCACTCCACAGTGTTCATGCAGTACTTCTGAGCGTCACTTCACAGAGCAGGCACTCCCTCACCATTCACCAGTACACAGTACACTACCATGATTGGTATCATGTCACTACACTGTGTTCAAACTGTTCTTCTGAGCATCAATCCCCTGTGCAGGCAGTCCCTCATCTTTCACCAGCATGCAGTACACCCTCTTGATGGGTGCCATGCCATCCCACTGTGTTCATGCAGTGCTTCTGACATTACTCCCTTGTGCATGCGTTCCCTCATCTTTCACCAGCAAGCAGTACACCACTGTGATGTGTGCCTTGTCACACCACAGTGTTCCTACAGTGCTTCTGAGCATTGTTACATAGTGCAGCCAAACCCTCACCTTTCACCAGCACACAGAACATAACCATAATTGTTACCATGTCGCTCCACTGTGTTCCTGCAGTGCTTCTGAGCATCATTCCTTAGTGCAGGGAGACCCTACCCATTCACCAGCATCCATTACTTCACCATGATGAATACCATGTCATTCCACTGTGCTCATTCATTGCTTCTCAGCATTGCTCCTCCGTGCAAGTAGTCCCTTACTTTGTTCATATAGTGCTTCTGAACATCACTCCATAGTGCAGTCAGTATCTCACATTTCACCAGCACACAGTACATCACTTTAATGGGTACCATGTCACCCCACTGTGTTCATACAGTGCTTCTGAGCATCACTCCAAACTGCAGGCAGTACCTCACATTTCACTACCACACAGTACACTACCTTGAGGGGTACCATGTTGCCCCACTGTGTTCATGCATTGCTTCCCAGCATCGCTCCTCCTTGCAGGCAGTCCCTTACCATTCACCAACACACAGTACACAGCCACTATGAGTGGCATGTCGCCCCACTCTGTCCATGGTACAAAGCTGTTTATCTCCTTCAGCACCCTGACTTGCTCCCATCTGGGCCAGTCCTCCCAGCCCTGTCACCCAACTTCTCTGGGACTTACCTTTTCTGGTGGTCCTGTCTTTGGACCTTGAATCAGAGGTGTCTGGCCATCAGTGTGGGGCTGGCTAGAGGGCAGACCATCACTGTTCTGCAGTTGGAGGGCTTTTTCTCCTATTTTCTCCCCTATTTTGCCCAGACATGTGTGCTCCCAGCCTCCATGGAGACACCTCAGGCATCCAGGTCCCTTCCCATGCTGCCTAATGGTGCTGCCACCTAGATTCATCTCCCTGTTCTACAGATGTGCACTGTCCCTTCCAGGCCACTCCCCAAGTGACCCAGGTCCATTCTTGAACCCGAGTTGCTGGCATGGCAGTCAGTGGCTAAAAGCAATTCAGTCAGTGGCAAAAAGCTTGAAACAGAAATAGGTAGACAAACCTAGAACTGGAAACTAGAACTACACAGACTAATGGCCCCATATTAAAATGTATCATGGTGCCACTTATAAAGTCCCTTCCCTTAGTGCAAATTAGCAGAGTTCACTAAATTTGCTATACTCAAACGTGTTTGTAGCAAAGTGCAGGTGTCCCAAGCATGTTTGAATATGGGCCCCCCAAAGCAAAACTGAGGCACTAAAATTGCACTGAGCACAATTCCCATCCCTCTTCTGGCCAAAGAGAGAAACAGTATCTGGTCACTGAAAACGTACAGGCTGTGATGGAGCTAACTCATTTAGGGCATCCAAGACCTGTTCTTGTTACAATAGGTACAATCAGGACCTCAGTGAAAATGTGATACTGTAAAGTGTAAAGGATGTGTTCTAAAGGGTACACTGAGGATAAATTTAGAAATGCTGGGCACCAAAGTGAAGATTGCCAGTGCAGAGGCAACCCTAAATTGGAATGCTGCACAGCAGGGGTATAGCAGACCCACAGTGGCATTCATGACAGGTGCATGAGTCCCTCATACATTTGATCTCCCAGCTAGGCGCAGCAGGCAGTCTGGGGAAAGTGTTGGGGGCATGCCCACACTATGCACAAAGTTGTGTAGTGCCAAGCATGGGGGTGCACAGGTTACAGCAACAGGAACCTTGCCATAACCACTGCAAGCCACCACCAATGTCACCCGCCAGCTCTGGCGGGACCAGGAATCCCCCTACAGTGATGCCTTCTTCCTCTTAGCTGCATAGAAGGGCTGGGGGAAACTCTGCAGGCTGTCACCCATACTGTGCAATTTCTGGGACCCACGCCTGCCCAATATCCTCTGCACAGGCAGGGCATCCACTGCAGGAACCACAACAGACATCCAATTGGAAGCTTGCCTGTGTTCTCTACTCTACACCCATCCACCCCTTGAATCCTGTGCACCAGTGGTGGGGACATACACAGGTGACTGGAGTTATTGAATGCCAGCTGATACATGTCTGTCTGTGGGTGCAGAGCTGGTTGGGCTGGATACGCAACTCTTGCATGTACCTGCACCTGGTTAGTGCATAGAGCCCACTGTTTGAAACACCAGTCACACTGATTAGATCTCTGTGCCTGGTGCCCCAGCAGCCACCCCCATGGTCCCACATAGGCCCCCACCCATTCCTTATTTGCAGGTCAGCCCACTGTGGGCTGCTGGCACCCCCACACCCCCATCCCCAGGTATTGCCCTGAAGGGCTGTTCACATCCCCCACAATGCCACTCACCCCATGATAGTCCACTGGCCTCCACTCCCCACTGGCCCTGCAGGGCATTGCCATGGTGTCAGGGAGCAGAGCTTTGGGGGGCCGTGCCATGTGAGGCTTACTTCATGTTGGAAGGCATTACTGCAGCTTGCGGCACCCAGAACAGGTGCACCCTTCCTTTGGCACAATGCTGGAGGTCCCGCAAGTCACAGAATGTAGTCACCTGGGACCCTGCCTGTTCTGGAATCTGGCGTAGGGTCCTTGGTGTAGCAACATATGTTGCAATTCGCATGTGCCAATGAGTTGCGACATACATCTTGGAATCGGGCCCCAGTTCACTAGAAAATGTAGTAGAGAGTCAGTGTTGGACCCCTCTAGAAGGCCCACAGTATGAGTATTGACAGCTCTGGCAGAGTTTTCAAGCTGTTCCAGGTGAGCCTTTAAGATCCCCTACTCATTAATGGTCAATGTGCACAATCTCCTTCATTGATTCTGCAATACAATTGATTCTCCATGCTAACCAGCTGGGTGAAGTATATGTCCAGTTTTGTCAATTCTCTGCATAGCCTGCATAAGTGCCGCCATTGCCCACTGAAAGGAGTGAAGCAAAGCTGGCTGTCCCTTCATGCTGGTATTTGTGCAAGACACGGGTTGCTGCTTAGAGGATTTCAAGGCCCCACCACACAGTGCAATAAAAGCCTCATTCTTTTCTTAACTTTTTTACTTACTACTGATGTTTGTAGAATTCAGTACCTTAGAGTCACGGGCAATACTTATCCACCAGAAAGAAAAAAAGTAACCACTTTCAGATGTTTTGTGCATTAATAAAGATTAACCAAAGTTGAAGAACCTGAAAGAATAGATTTTATCTAGCCTGGGCTGTAAGCCCTCCCCTATAAAAACAACAGCCTTGATTGCTGTTTAGAGATCCACTTGGAAAACAGATTCTGCTAATATAGTGGAGTTCAACACATTGACTAGTATAACATAGAACATCCTAAACATATGGAACAAGATAGTGAGTAAAATTATATTTATTTTTCAACAGCTTGAAATGATGAGCATTGTTAATGCAAACAGTTCTTTTTTTCAATTAGAAATGTTGGCTTGGATTTGGGTTCTCATGGTAGTGTAGTTACAATGATACAGACATGAAAAACTAGTGAGTATGTAGAATGATGCTGCAGCAGTGATTTATAGCTATGGACATGAGATTTTTTTTAAATGGTGGTCACAGATGATTGACAGGTTCCAGAAGCTAATGCTCCATTATTCACACTGTTATAAATGGGTGTGTATAACAAAGACAGACAACAAGCATTTGTCAATGCCGAATGTTTGCTTGCTGGCATTGGCATTGGTAGTGTAGAAGTTACAGAGCTGCATAATAGGAATGGCAGCGAAGTATTGAACTGAAGCCAACCCACCACCACCCTGCAGAGTGTGACAGGCATTGGGGTGTGCCTTTGGGTTGTCAGGCATAACGACCATGCCATTTCACCACACCCCACCCTGCAGACACTGACAAGTGTCACGGTGTGCCTTGGGGTCTTTGGCCCTTATGCACACCCCATTCCATCAGGAAATACGGTGAGATGGGTGCGGTATAGGAGAATGGGGTGAAGTTTGGGCCCGAAGAGTCCGAGGTACACCTTGATGCCTCTCACTGACTGCAGGGTGTGGGTGGGGGTGGAATGGTATGAGCATGACAGGCAAGAATCCCAAGTCACACCCCTGATGCCTGTCATTCTCTACAGTGTGGGGTGTTATGGTCGGAAACCCTAACGCCTCAGGCATTCGTTAGTATTTTCACTCCAAATTTTCAACATGTTTTTTTTGTGACCCCCACCTCATGAACAGTGGCAATATCAGTTTGTTAGCAGAAAACTGCTTTTGCACAGCGACTATGGCATTGGGCACCACAGGTGCAAAAACACATTCCAAACAGGATGTGAAAAATGACAGCAGTACTGCTCATGGGAGGTGTAAAAAATGGCACTGTTGAAAATCTGCTGTGAAAATCTTAAAAAAAACTGGTAAAGTCACTGAAGTGACGAGAAACTGTGCAACGACACCCGTATATAACTAGTTTGGGGATTTTTTACAGATTGTTAACACAGGCATTTTGGGACCTCCGATCATGAACAGTGTCAGTGTGATTTTCTTTATCTGTCCTAACAATGATTTCCACAGCGACCATGCATTTCTGTGCTGAAAGTGTGAAAACACATTTTGGCCATGTTGTGGAAAATGACAGCTGTACTGTTCATAAGGAAGTGTGGAAAAATGCCACTGGTGAAAATCTGGACTGAAAATATTACAAATTCATGAACTTACGAGGGTGCGTGGAAACTGCGCAATGCTCACTCGTAACACAGTCATTTTATGGAATTTTGTCACCAAATTTTCAACATAGCCATTTTAAGACCTCTGCTCATGACCAGTGTCATGGTGATTTTCTTAATCTGTCCCAAACATTGTTTTCGCACACCGACTGTACCATTGTGCGCTACATGTGCGGAAACACATTTTGAGCGAGATGTGAAAAATGGTAGCTGTACTGCTCATAAGGAAATGCAGTAAAATGGCACTGTGAAAATCTGGTGTGTAAATATTACAAATTAAACTTGCCAGCGCATGAGGAATCATGCTAGCCATGCTCGTAAAATCGTCATTTTAGGGTTTTTTATCAAATTTCAACATAGCCATTTTAAGACCTCTGCTCATGAACTGTGTCACTGTGATTTTCTTAATGTGTCCCATACATTGATTTTGCCACTGACTCTGCCATTGTGCTGCTACATGGCGGAAACACATTTTGGGTGAGAAGTGAAAATGACAGCTGTACTGCTCATAAGAAGGTGTGGTAAAGTGGCAATGTTGAAAATCTGGAGTGAAAATATTGAGAGTTCGTGAACTTACGAGGCGTGTGTAGGAACTGTAGCATGCTATTAAAACAGTCATTTTAGAATTTTCCACAAATTTTCAAAAATAGACTTTTGAGAGCCCACCTTATGAACACTGGCAGCGCCGTTTCATTAATCATTCTGAAAGGTGATTTTGCACAGTGGCTGCGAAATCACCCTTCAGGCCCGAGTAACGCCATGACAGTGCATCAATTCATGAGTAGGGGTCCCAAAAACCCCATGTTGAAAATTTGGTGCAAAAATTCCAAAAAATGCCTGAGATATGCAACAAAGTTGAAAAAACCCTATCTATCCCATTATACAGCTTACGGCATTTCCTCAGTTCGCGGTCGGCTTTGAAAGAGTGCAGACGTGTTCCGGTCCAGCAAAGATCACCGCGAACTCTGGAGGTAAGTATGGGGTGAGGGGGGTGTGGGAGGCAGGGTGCACAGTGGGTGAGTGCGGGTTGTGTGGGGGCAGGGAGACTGCAAGGACCGTTTTTCTTTACAGGTTTTTTGTTTAAAAGACGACACGGACATTTGCCATGCTGGGTGGGCTCCAGCATGGCAGAAGGACAGCTGGGGAGGCGGAGCCAACAGGGGATTGAGCACCCGTCGGCCATAGTCATCTGTTGCCACGCTGGGGTGGGCCTCAGCGGCACCCTGTACCTGGGGAGACACAGTGAGCCGATGGGGGATTGGGCACCCCTGTCGGCCAGACGAGCCACGCTGGGGTGGGCACCCAGCGTGGCATATGAAAACTGTGTTTCGGGGGCGCAGCACAGCCGATTATGGGATTGGGCACCCCGCCGCTATACAGTGTGTGCGCTGGGGGGCAGCAGCAGCAGCATGTGTGTGTGTGTGTGTGTGTGTGTGTGTGGGGGAGCACGCATGAGCAGGCGATATCTGATCGCTGCTCACTGAAGCGTAGCTCCCCCTTTCAACTGTATGCCACTGCATTTTGGAGCTGTCATAGACAGCTCCAGCAGGCATTGGAGAACTGCGGCCTCGCCTGCAAACTGACTGAATTGGAAGAGGGCTGACACACCTCCGAAAACTCCGATGATGGCACTATGTTTCTTGCACATGTGTGCAAGCAAACATAATAATGAATGTCAGTGTATAATCACTGTTAACCAGTTATTTATTTGGTTAGTAAGTTTTTATTGACCGGGTAAGTGCACTAGACAAATCCTGCCAATTTTCAGGCACTACCTGGGGGAAGGGGATACAGATGAATGCCAACTGACCTTGAACCAGATTAAGCTGTTGGTGGTATTTTTAATTACACAGTTATAAATTATTTACATTGAATCTGAATTACATTACCATTGGTTGATCCTCACTTGACAAGATCAAAAGGAAGCACTTTATGTAAAAGTCTAATATATCATCTACAGTGTTCTTTTACTGAAATCTTCCAAATATATTGGGATGGGGAGAAACAAGCCAGGTTGATGGCAAACTGGCTAGGGGAAATAACACAGCAGGTGGTGGGGGGCACTCTAGGACGAGAGAAGTTACTAGAGGGTCCCACAGGGGTCAGTGCTTGGTCCAGTGTTGCTCAATGTGTTCATCAGTGATATTGGCCATAGCATCAAAGGCAAGACATGCTTTTTTGAAGATGATACAAAGCTGTGCAGGATGGTGGATGCTGAGGAGGTGTAAGTGATCTAGGCAAGGTTGGAGAGGTGGTCTGGAGTCTGACAATTGGGCTTCAATGCTAAAAAGTACAAAGTGATGCACACAGGGTATAAGACCACAGGGCTGAGTACAGTCTTGTGGTGGGGGGTGAAGATTTCAGTCTTGAAAGAGGAGAAAGACCTGAGAATAGCAATTACAAGTGACCTGAAGCCATCAAGGTAAGAATGGAAAAAGTGACGCAATTCCATCTCCAAAAGCAACCAAAAAATGCACTTGCAGTTTACAGGTAAAGAACCAAAGACAGCAGGCAGACTACCTTCTCTAACCTGCAAGTGGTACTAGCATCAAGATGGTTGCAAACTATCTAATATCTCAAAGGGGAATTCTCAAGGGCATGCAAATGCAAGGTCATCATCCAGTAGACACTGAGTTAAGAAAACAAATGGGGGCAGGCACAGAGAATAGATTAAAACATTCCTTGTTAATATCAAGTTAGCAGGATCTATAAAGACACAACGGTGCACTGATACTGATGCACAAGCTCAAATATCTGGAAATCTGTAACACGCAAAAGTGCTGTGCAAAATGAATATTCAAAAAAATCACAAAGTGCTAAATGCGATACTGTGTCCACAGATGCAAAGACTGATGGTTTTATAGAACCTTTTGGTACACAAAAATATATGAGCGAGTCTTTTCAGCTTAGAGATAAATATCATTCTCAAATAGACAGTCTTAGAAAAAAATCCATTGATCATACCAGATGTATCCGTTTCCTATCACACTGGAAGGGAAATGAGGTTAAAAGTCATACAGTTATTTGAAAGACCATACACTTGGGTTTTTAATGACACATGTGTATAGCATGTTTGTGACATTTTAGAAATTGTAAGCAGGTTTTGTTCAAAAATAAGAATCCTCAGAAGTGCAAAACAACAGCTGTGCAAAATTGTTTGAAAGGTGCACCAATCTGTACAGTATATCCACATTAAAGTTCATTTAGCAAAGATCCTTTGTATGTCATAGAATAGAAGGTTCCCTTATGTGAGACAGCTAGGCAAGATGGTACTTAAAATGAGCAAAAAAGTTTATGCAAATTCGTAGGAGGTGAATAAAAATATTTCAACATAAACTTAGTGCAATATCAATCAGCTGTTGTAAACCATGATCAAACATTATTTATATAGTGTGACTTCAACTATTCAAAATAGCACAACAGCACACAACTGATACTCAGGTCCTTTAAGAAATGCTCATAAATAATCCATTGTAAATATCACTTGATGCTGTGGGATAGAAACAAAGCCTTTCTCTCATTGCAGCTTAGCAGAGAAGATGCTTAAAGCAATAACGCTAATTGACTCTGTATGCAGTACATAAGTATTGTATCTCACACTTGTACAAATAAGTTCAGGTAGTTGTTGCTACCAAATATATATAATCAGGAGTAGCAGCTAATATGGTTGCAACTGAATCAGTTAGTTTGTAAGCAAAGAAGAAAATATAATGGGGTGCAGTCCCAGAGAACAGTCTTGAAGTATAACAGCGTTAAGCTGGGTGAAAGTAGATAACCCATGACAGTAGGCTCTTTTAAAAATGTATAGCATCTGTATTCAAACAAGCATTTGTCAATGCCGAATGTTTGCTTGCTGGTATTAGCATTGGAAGTGCAGGTGTTAGGCAGATGCAGAATAGCAATGGCAGTGAGGTATTGAACTTCACATGAGCCCCACCTCCACCCTGCAGAAATGGACAGGTATTGAGGCATGCCTTTGGGCCGTCGTGCATAATGCTCATGCCATTTCACCTCACCCTGTTCTGCAGACACCAACAAGTGTTGAGGTGTGCCTCAGGGTGTTCGGCTTTACAGTCACCCCATTCCATAGCAACATACGCTGAAATGGGTGCAGTATAGGAGAATGGGGTGAACTCTGGGGCCAAAGAGCCCAAGGCGCACCTCAATGCCTGTCACTGGCTACAGGATGGGGGGTGAAATGGTATGATCATTACTGCCAGCAATCCAGAGGCACACCCCTGACGCCTGTCAGTCTGTACGGGGTGGGATGTTATGGTTAGAAACTGTAATGCCCTGTGCATTTGTTGGTATTAGCACTACAAATTTTCAACATGGCCTTTTTGTGATCCCCGTCTCATGAAAGCATTTGGTACCTGTGCTCATGAACAGTGGCATTGTGATTTTGTTAAGCTATGTTGAACGTTGATTTGCTACAGCGACCATGCAATTCTACACCAGATGTGCGAAAACACAGTTTGGGCAGGATGTGAAAAATGACAGCTGTACTGTTCATAAGGAGGTGTGAAAAAATGGCAATGTTGAAAATCTGGAATGAAATTATTAAAAAGTCTTGAAGCTATGAGCGTGCATGGAAACTGCACATCGCACGCTTGCAACACAGTCATTTTTTGAAATTTTTCACAGAATTTGCAAAACATAGACTTTTTGGGAGCCCAGTTCATGAACAGTGATACTGTCATTTCATTAATCGGTCCTGAACGGTGATTCTGTGCAGTCACCGTGAAATCACCTTTCGGGACCAAATAACGACATGACAGTGAATTCCAGGCATCTTGACCATTCTGAAACACCACCCTACCATCACACCCAGGATAAGCATTTGACTAAGGCCCTATACAGACTGTGGCTATGAAACTTTAAACTAATTTAGAAGGTACTAGTTTAGCTAAAGTCCAGACTGTGATGCTTGTAGAATTATTCTCTGGGCCACCTAGGCTGGTAGCCTAAAAAATGGTCCTACATTAAAGCCCTGTTGACACTGCCGACTTTGCAGTACATTAACCTATGTGCACAGGTTGATGAGCTGCGAAGTCAACAGTGTAAACACTGTCGGGAGTGCATTAACTGCCTGTCTAATAATTTTTTGGATCCGACTCAGTTGTGGGATCAGTAGTGGAGTGAGCGCATTACATGGTAGTGTGAATGCCTTGCTTCACTTTCTGCTACAAATGCTGTTTTTCATCAGCTGCCAGGTGAATTCACAGCCCCTCCTTGGAGTAACCTGAAGAGCTGAGAGGGTGGGCTGTGTAAAGGAGAATTAAACCAGTGTATCAGGAAGGGAGCATCTCTCAGCGCTGTGGCAGAATCAGTTCTGTAGTAGTCTGTTACTAGTGAGCATTTTGAATGCTCAGATAAGCAGTTTGTAAAAATGCCTTACAACCAGCCAGTTGTACTTATGCATCACAACCGGTTGTTTGTAATCACTTCCTGTCAATCATGCTCACGCTGTGAGCAGCGAAAGCACTAGTCACACAATTTCAACGTAATTAGAAATGCTCACTAGTAATTATAAAAATCAAGACATGGGTGGGTGTATGTAAACCAGAGGTGTGTGTAAACCAGAATTTTACACACACCCTCTGTGTGGGATGCTTTTATAACCTCTTGAGTTTAGCTCTCAGGGATTATGTAGCATCCCACACCCTGAGTGTGTGTAAACTTTGGGCTGCACACACCCACTCTCTCATATTATTCACTATATGCTTATAAGTCAACAGAATTATTTACATAGAATTGAATTTTTTGTCATAGTGATTTTTCTCCTTTGCAGCAGCCTGCCCCTTTCCCCTTCTGCTGGCCAACTCCATCATCCATTGTCTTCGGGGCATACCTGGGGTAGAAATCTCCCATGGACATTCCACCTGTGGCAGGGTCTGGAGGGAAAGGGCTATACTCTCTGTCCCCAAGTAGCCCCATCTAGATGCCCCAAGGGCCCAGTAGGTGGCAGTGGTGGGGGACAGTGCTGAGGTGACGAAGGAGTCATCCTACTTCTGCTGCTATTGTATGCATTCTCTAATAACTCTTAACACAGAGACCCCCCATTTCGTAGCTGCAAAACAAGATGAGCACTGTCAGCTGGACAGGATACAGGTGGTGAAAGCAACCAGAGTTCCACAGCTCATTAGTTGATGATCACATTCTAGTAACTTAAGTGATCTTTTAAAATCTGTATAATCTCACAAAAATCACATTTTCCAGCCCCCCTCCAAAAAAAGCTCCCATCTCCTTAGATTCTCTGAGCAGGTATTGTAGATGTGCAGTGCACTGCACACTAATAGGATACCAAGTGAATATGAAGTTGCTGCAGAAGCATAGAGGATTGCACCTACAGACTAGGTGAATGCATCTGTTCATTACTGGCTAACCCTTCAAGAAAAACTATACAGATCTAAAAGTTCTCCCATTGTAAACTCCTCGATTGGTGTTTTCAGCTGATGCTAATTTTTGTTAGTGCCTTTGCATCTTTTTTCTAATCGTTTTGCCTCTGCTCTGTAACTTCTGATGGAAAGTCTACCCAATCCCATCTCATGGGTGTCTATGCAATTTTCTCTCTTGCTGTATGTAAATGTACCCTGACAACCATCTGCTGAGCTGGCAGGGCACATCTCCTTAGAGCGAGCCAGAAGGGTGTCAAAAACCGCAGGGAGATCCAGCATTCTAAATAAAAAGAGAAAACCAGTCCTGGCACTAGGTAAGGAGTGTCCTGTGGGGATACAACTGTGGAGTTTATGTATTTCGCTCTAGTAAATTGGGAATCCATGGGGGAAAGACATGTTGGGAAAAGTACCTTTTTGGGGGGATGGAGATCAAGGATAACCCAACCCTGGTTATTACCTGTTAGATGTCGTTGACAAGCACTGGCACCTTCTTTCATTTAAATGGCATTTCACAGATGGTAACGGAGAAGATGCTCTTAGATAGCAGGCACAGCGGGAGTGGTTTCTTTCTCTCTCAGTGCTGGGACAGGGATTGGAGAGAGTGGGGTGGACAGCACATAGTGGGAGGGAGCGGGAGGATTTACATACACTCTGAGTGCCAGGAATGGAGGGAGCAGGGTGGACAGCACGCAGTAGGAGGGAGCGGGAGGATTTACATACACTCTGAGTGCCAGGAATGGAGGGAGCAGGGTGGACAGCATGCAGTGGGAGGGAGCGGGAGGGTTTACTTGCACTGCTGATGCCACAATGGATAAAGGAGGGAGTGGGCTGAACAGAAATGTTTCAGCAGGCAAGGCATGCCCTGCAATGACGGGGCACTCCCTCATTGCAGTGGCCATTTTTTTTCAAGTTGGTGGCATGCTTGCTGAACTAGTGTCAGCAGCATCATGCCACCACAATGGATTATGAGGGCCAAGCCCACAAATGCAGTGGCAGCATTGGCCGACACAGTGCAGCACCGCCACAACCCGCTTCTCTCCTAAGCTGCCACAACATGTTTCTTGCACATGCATGCAAGGAAACCTCTATGGCTCAGTAGGGAAGCAGCAAAAAAGGGCAACTTTCAGGAGATGCAAGCAGATGCAGAGAGGGAGGATAGAGAAGCATACCTGTAAAAGCAAAAGAAGGTTGGAAGGGGGATAAGGAGAACAAAGGCAGAGACTGGAGAGAGAATAGTTCAATCAGTTAAGGGAGGGGACAAAACTTTTTACTGGTATGTGAGCGAAAGGAGGAAGAAAAGGGGAGGACAGTTAGACTGAGGGATAAGTGTGGGGACATAGTGGAAGGGGACCTGGAGAAGGCTAACATCCTGAACAGCTTCTTTTGCTCTGAATTCACAGTGGAGGGGGAAGGGGAAGGTGCATGAATCAGGGAGAGAGACAAAGCTGGAGAGGGGGTGGACACCTGCCCATTCAAGGTGGAAGGGGTATGAAAGAAACTAGCAGGGCTAAAGGTGGACAAGGCCATGGGACCTGACAGGATACACCCTAGAGTACTTTGGGAGCTGAGGGAAGTGCTAGCAGAGCCGTTAACTGGACTGTTCCAACCGCCACTGGAAACGGGGGTGATTCCAGTTGACTAGAGAAGAGCAGGTGTGGTTCTGCTTCACAAGGATGAAGCCAGCAACTACAGGCCGGTCAGCCTGACATCAGTGGTAGGGAAGGTAATGGAGAAATTGATGAAGAAAAGGATTGTCAGACACTGTATCTCTAATCAAGGGAACAGCAGGATCACCGTCAGCAAGGATTCACGGAGCAGAGGTCATTGTCAAATGGACTTAATGGAGTTCTTTGATTGGGCGGCTAAAGTAATAGATCAGGGCAGTGGATGTGGCATGTCTAGACTTCAGTAAGGCATTTGACACTGTGCTGCACAGAAGGCTACTGCACAAAATAAGAGCACTGGGGTAGGTCTGGAGACAGAGAGATGGGTGAAAAATGGGTTAGAGGGAAGAAGGCAAAGGGTGGCAGTTCATGGAGTTCCATTGGGGGAGGGAGGGGTGACCATTGGGGTGCCACAGGGGTCAGTACTGGGCCCAGTCCTGTTCAATGTTTTTATAGGGGACATTGCAGAAGGGCATGAGGGGAAGGCATGTTGTAGACTATACAAAGACCTGCAACCGGAAGGACACTTGGGGGTGGAAAAAATGAGAAATGAGATTTGCACAAATTAGAGGAGTGGTCAAAAGCGGGGCAGTTGAGCTTCAACACAAAAAAATGCAAAATTATGCACCTAGGGAAGAGAACTCAGGGAGCAGAGTACAGGATGGGTGGCTAGGTACTGGAGAGGATAGAGCAGGACAGGAACTTTGGTATAATCATATCAAATGTTCTTAAGATGGCTAAACAATGTGAGGGGGCAGTAGCAAGGGCCAACAGGATGCTGGGATGCATTGGCAGGGGTTTTACGAGCAAGAGGGAGGTGGTGATGCCCTTGTACAAGCAGCTGGTGAGACCACACCTTGAGTATGGGGTTCAGTTCTGGAGACCATACCTCAGCAGGGACATGGATAACATGGAGAAGGTGCAGAGGAGGGCAATGAAAATGGTGTGGGGCCTGAACCACTTGATGCGAGGCTAAAGGATCTTACTCATACACCCTGGAGCTAAGGAGGGAAAGGGGAAAATTAGACTTTCAAGTACCAAAAGGGTATTAACAAGGTCCTGTATAGCAGTATTTTTCAAAAGAAACGACACTAAAATATGACGGGTCACAACATGAAGCTGGAAGGGCCAGATTCAAGGGTAACTTCAGAAAATACTACTTGTCAGAAAGTGTGGTGGATGGATGGATGGAATTCACTCCCTGAGGAAGTGGTGGGGGCCAAGAAGACTGCAATGGGATTCAAGGCTGCATTGGATAGGCACAAGAGAATATTAGAATTAGGGAAGGGGCTAAAGTTCCAGGGACACCTAGAGTCCTTGGTAAACATATAGGTAGTATGCTAGAACAGACTGGGTGGGCCAGGAGGACCTTATCTGCCACCAAAATCTATCCATCTTTGTAAAAGAAAATACCCACAAAGGGGACTGATCTTTGAGTGAGTCACACTGCAGCAGTAAGTAAAATACTGAATTCCTGGTACTCAGAAAGGGAAGGAATCATACTTGGCCTCCATGGAACTGAGAGCCCCAATTCCTCCCACTTCCCAATCAGGAGCCTTGCCTCCACACTCTGACATTTTGTGATGTAATAGCATGGAGAGTGTAGAGGCATGCCCTATAGTTAATGGGACTTTTGTTTTGTTTGTTATATATTTTAAATGGCAGATTAAAATCAAAACCACCCCTTAACTAACAAGGCCACTGTAGTAAACATTGTAGCTATTACTCAGAGCTCCAGTCTGGGCTGGGGGCCTAGTGTTGTTGAAGTCTTGATTTAATAATGACCTGTATAGCTACTGTATGATTTTTAACCC
Organism: Neoceratodus forsteri; assembly: GCA_016271365.2. Lineage (NCBI taxonomy): Eukaryota > Metazoa > Chordata > Ceratodontiformes > Ceratodontidae > Neoceratodus > Neoceratodus forsteri. The sequence continues at coordinate 205,718,437 of CM028138.1, forward strand.
TGGCTGTTGTAAAACTGAAACTAAGGACTAATAATTAGTCCCATTAGAACCAGGCTTGCCCCATGGCACAGCAGCAAGGGTACCTCTTTCCATGCCAAGGACACAGATTCAAACCATAACCCAGAAGTACCATGCTGGATCAGCAGGGGGTAGACACATCATCCTAAGTAACGCACTCAGCATCCAGTGTAGGTCCCATCACACTACACTACTTACCCCCTGCCCTGCCCTGCAAAGGTTAGTGCCTTCAGCCAGTTAGGACAATAGCCTTTGGGGAACAGGAGCAGCAGTAGACTGCGAATTGGTCAAGTGGCTTCCTGGATGTAAAAAAAGCCCTGTGCAAAAGGAAGGATATGGGGTCAAAACAAACAAGAGTAAAAAATCAATGTCTTGCAAGGCTGGAATGAATCAGAAAAGGATGCTTTCTTTGCAAGATTTTATTTTATTTTTTTAAATAAAATTAGAGTTGAACACGGGTCAAAACTGGCACATGCCCATTTGCAAAATGGTGGTATATTTTGTATCGGGCTAGTAATATTTTCCTCTAACCAGCCCCACAGGCTTCCTCTGGAGAAGGCAACACTTCAGTAAGTGCATACCAGCTGGGCAATGTGGCTTTTCTCCAGTCACTAGCCCTACTGCCAAGTGGCTACAAAATGTAATTTCAACCCCTGTTTGTAGTACACTGGCACTGCAAAATCTGTTTTCCACCACTGTTATATATTACCATTCAAAAATCAAACTTCTGAGAGTAGCTGGACCCATGAAATTCAGAGAAACTGAATTGGGCCAATGTTTTTTAATGCTACATTTAGCATTTTTCTCCAATGTTTTGTGCACATGGTCACCTGAAAGACCCCCCCAATCAAAACCCTCATTTTTTTCATGATGACAATCAAGCCCAGAGCATGTCAAAACATGTATCAATTTGGAGAGGGCAGCCTGTAGATAAGAGTTTGCCAGTTGGTATGAACTATTTTTTGAAAAAGAAAAATTTGTTCTGTCACCTATTGCAGGGTCACACCCCACAGAAATATGTTTCACAGTGTGACTTTTCAATCCCCCACCCCCACGATATTTGTGCGGTGCAATATCTCACAGTTTGGCAGAGAGGACTGCAGAAGTGAAGCTGAGCAGTTCCAAATACCCAAGCTGCGAGACAATGCTCCAACACCCAATTGTAACCCATTCCTCAGGCTATTTTTCCTTAGCCTATACCTGTAACCAAGGACTGAATACTGACCCATCTCATCCCGTCACTCCAGAACAGATTCCAGTTTCTGATAAAGTGCCTGAACCACTGCCATAACAGTCTGCCATAGCCATTCTGCACTAACCTTGCCCATTCATTCTAATTCTTCTATCCCAGAGACAGGGCATTTCTGATCCTAGTACTGACCAATGGGGACAAAATTATAGAGGTTTACATAGAAGGACAACTGGGATCCAGTGACCACCACATGGTGTGGTTTAGTATGGAGACAGGGAATCAGACGAGTCATACAAGGCCGAGGGTTTTGGATTTCAGGAGAGCAGACTTCATAGAAATAAGCAGTAGTATCAAAATTGCCCTGGTGAAGAGGGTTGCAGGTGGGGGCTGTAAGTGCAGTGGGGACAACTAATGGAGCCATACTACAAGTGACAAACCAATGCATCAGATTGGTAGCCAAAAGTAAGAGAAGGAGGAAGCCACTGTGGTTCTCAAAAGAAGTGGCTGGTGGGCAAGGGCTAAAGAGGAAGCTTTCAAGAAATACAAGGAGACGTAAAGGGAGGAAGACAGGGAGGTGTACCTTGAATGTCTAAGGGAGGCAAGGAAGGCTGTTAGGAGGGCAAAGGTGCAGATGGAGGAAGGACTGGCTCAGAAGGTGATAAGACATTCTATAGGTACATTGGTGAAAAAATGGTGGGGAAGAATAGTAAGACTCAAAGGGGATGATGGGGAGTGTAGGGGGGATCTAGAAAAGGTGGAAATACTGAACAGATATTTCTGTTCTGTATTAACTCAAGAGGGTGAGGGTCAGGGACCACAGGTGAGCAGCAGATGTGAAGGAGGAGGAGGAGAGGCGGACACCAGTCCATTTATGGAGGGCAGAATCCTGAAGGAGCTCACAAAACTGAAGATGGACAAAGCAATGAGGCCAGATGGCATACACCAGAGGATTTTGAGGGAACTGCAAAGGGAGCTCACAGTGCCTCTGGCAGCCATGTTCACAGAATCACTTAACACAGGAGTGGTTCCAGAGGACTGGAGGGCACAAGTAGTTCCTTTACGCAAATCCAGCCATAGGGAGGAAGCAAGGAACTATAGGCTAGTCAGTCTCACCTCAGTGGTGGGGAAGATCATGGAGGCACTGCTGAAAGAACAAATAGTGGGACATCTGCAATTCAATATTGCCCATGACCCAAGGCAACATGGATTCACAGAGGGTAGGTCATGTTACATAAATGTAATAAATTTCTTTGGGTGACAATGGGGGGCAGTGGACACTACCTACCTTGATTTCAGCAAGGCCTTCTATACTGTCCCACATAAGAAGCTGGTGAATAAAATGGGTAGTCTGGACATGGAGCAAAAGGTGATAAACTGGGTTAGGAACTGGATAACTGACAGGAGACAGAGGGTGGTGGTAAATGGGATACAATCGGGGGAGAGGAGGGGTGACCAGTAGAGTGCCACAAGGATCAATCCTTGGGCCAGTCCTGTTCAAGGTCTTAATCAGCGACATTGCAGATGGTCTGGAGAGAAAGGTATGCCTGCCTGTTTGCAGATGACACCAAGACCTGCAACAGAGTGGATACAGTGAGAAGGGATCTGGGGAGGCTTAAAGAATAGTCTGAAGAGTGGCAGCTAAGGTTTTTTTTTTTTTTTTTATTTAGTTGTTTAACCAGGTATAGCACACTAAGCTGAAAGCTTTTTTTACAGGAGCGACCTGGGAGCACAAGGAGGTTAAGTGACTTGCTCAGGGTCACACAGTATGCAAGTGGAAGTTGTGGGATTCAAACCCAGGTCTGGTCTGCTGGATGTCACCAGATTTGCAGCTCAGAGCCTTAGACCACTGCGTTATACTGCCTCCTTTAGAAGTGCAAGATTATGCACCTGGGACAGAGAAGCCCTGGGGAGGGCTACAGGATGGGGGGGAAATTGTTGACATTCACTGGGGAAGAAAAAGATCTAGGGGTTATTTTAGATGACCTGGAGACATTAAAGCAGAGTACAAAGATGGCACGAAGGGCCAGCAGCATGCTAGAGTGCATAGGCAGAGGTATCACTAGCAGAAGACTAGAGGTGGTGATGCCTTTATACAATTACTGGGCAGGCCTCACCTAGAGTACTGTGTGCAGTTCTGGGGACCACATCTTCGCAAGGACATTGACAGCATGGAGGCAGTCCAGAGAAGGGCAACTAAGATGGTACAGGGCTTGCACCACAAGACGTATGAGGAGAGATTAAAGAAACTCAATATGTACTCACTGGAGGAGAGGAGGGAGAGGGGGGACATGATAGTAACATTCAAGTACCTCAAGAGCATTAATAAGGTGCGGGGGGGAGACATCTTCCAGTACAGGAGGAGTACAAGAACTAGTGAGAATGCCATGAAATTGGGGGGAACTCAGGGGCATGTGAGAAAGTTTTTCTTCACACAGAGTAGTGGACCCATGGAATAGTCTGCCACAGTAGGTGCTGGGAGTGAACACTGTGGAGGGATTTAAACATGCCTGGGACAGACATAAGGGAACCATACAGGTGGGGAGAAGGGATGGGAAGCCACAAACCATATAAGGGTCAGTGGCTGACATCAGCTGTCAGGCTTGAGGGCAGACTAGATGGGCCTGGTAGTCCTTATCTGCAAAAAAGATTCTACTGTATGTTTCTTCCCACCACCCCGAGCAAGCTAGACAAGTACTAGTGCTCAACTGGTCATAGTGAACCCCAAATGATGGAGAAATAAATTTCTGGACTCCTCAAAGAATAATACAATACTTAATTCCAGGAAGAATGGCTGGGTTTATTCAATGGACATAATTTTTATCCCACCCCACCTCTTCATACAATACTCAATGCAGTAAACAAGTCAGATCTTGTCAGACTTTCTTGAGCTGCCTCTGGAAGAGGTCGGGGGGGGGGGACATTATGTCACTGAGAGGCAGGCATCAGTCTGAGAAATACTGGTATGGCTCGTTCAGTGCCAGTGTCCCACTACGAAAGCATCTGCCTTTTGCAAATTACTAGTGAATGGGATTTTATTTAGGGCATGGGCTAAAGACTTATATTAGCTTTTTATTATGCAAGTAGAAGAAATAGTAAACAGTATGGGAAGTGGCTCAAAAACATCACAGCTCAAAAAAAACCAAAACTATTACAGCAAATAGTTGTTATACGGTTACTCCACTTGCTTTAGTTTTTTATTGATTTATTTTTTAATTTTTTATTTATTTAGTGAGGATTCAGAAAAAATACCTTTGAGTCAAAGACTCCTTTTCAAAGGTTCCACGTCACAGCAAGTAAACATATAATACAATAGTATAGAGCAATACAGAAGTGGTACACAACCAAAACAACCAAAATGCAGTAAAAGGCTAACATTTAGACACTAGTAAGTTCATGGTATCAGTCTCATGTACAGATATATATATATATATAATCCCCACTAAGGAGCTAAATCAGAGAGCTCAGGTTTGGGAGGTGGGGGTAAGCAGGCCAGAGGCCTTTGTTTAGGAGGGAGAGGGGCAGGGTAGGGTTCAGTGGCAATCACAGAGGTTAGAGGAATGGGGGTGATTCCTTACGGTAGGCTTTGTAGAGGCCAATTCTATACATGTTTGCGAGAGAGCTGGCAGGCTATTTACCCAGGAGAGGGCTCTGTAACTAAAGAACCTTTGGAATTGGGAGGTGCTGCAATGGGGAACCATGAGGAGTTGCCTGCTTGAGCTTCAGGTGTGCTTGTGCAATGAGGACCGTTGGATTAGAGGTGAGAGACCGCGGGGGCAAGAATGAGGGTGATCTTTTTGGCCGTGAGGTAAGTGTGAAACCTGATTCTGTTATCAAGGTTTAGCCAGTTACTAGCATTATATACAGAGCAGGTGTGGATGAGATGGTCACAGCCCAGTATAAGGCAACAGGCTTTGTTGAGGGGGACGGAGCCTGGAGAGGGCCAAGGTGTTTGCTATGCTATAAATTAGTATACCATAATTGAGAAGGGAGAGGACTGAGGAGACAGCTAGATGAAGGGCATCGGGAGTAAGATAATGGTTAAATTAATAAAGATTGCCAAGCCAGGTACTGAGGGTGGTTGCCAGTTGGTGAATGTGTTGGTAGAAGTTTAGGGCCGGGTCAGGTGTGATGCCCAGGTATTTAAATGAGTCCACTTGTTCAAGTAGGGTCAGGTTGGCAATTAGGACTTTGGGGCAGTGGTCTTTCTTGAAATTTAGTGGGTATGAGAAGAACATGACTTTAGTCTTCTTACAGTTTAGAATAAGGCATTGTGAGGTGAACCATTTTTCAGCATCACTGAAGGAGGAATGGAGGGAGAGGTGTAGCTGAGTGGGGTCAGGATTGGAGGAGTATAGGACAGCATCATCTGCATATAGTAGGAGGTTGCCAGAGCAGGACAGGGGGTGGGAGTTAAGGAACAGACTGAATAATAAGGGTCCCATGATGGACCCCGTGGGACCCCGGAGTGGACTGGCAGCCTGTCAGATAAGGTTGACCCAATTCTGACCTGCTGGAAGTGATCCAACAAGTAGTCAGTGAACCAGCAGAGGGCATCACAGGAGAAGCCATGATTGGAGAGGGTAGCCAGCAGGAGGGAGTGGTTGATGGTGTCAAACGCGTAGTGAGATCAATGAAGACTGCACCAGTGATATGACCTCCATCTAAGGTTGAGTGGACATGGGTGGTGAACTCGAGAAGGGCGGTAGTAGTAGTAGTACTGTGTCCTTTGTGAAAGCCATGTTGCTGTTTGCAAAGTATGTTGTGTTTGTTGAGTTGTTCAGTTAGCTGATCAGAGACAGTATGCTCTAGAGCCTAAGATAGGAGAGAGAGAAATTGAGATGAGGTGATAGTTGGTGGGTGGTGGTACTGTCCCCGTTGTTAAATATAGGGGTAATGGAGGCAGATTTCCAGCCCATGGGCAATTTCCCAAGGCATAAAGATCGTTTGAGAATTAGTACCTCATGAAGAGTGAGCCGAAGAAGTCTCAGGTCTAAGGACTCACTACTATATTGGGAGTGGCTTAGGGCTTTTTTGACATACAGTTCACCTGACCTAGGGGAGATGCATTGTAGGTGGAAGGGAGGGTGTGCTGGGGGGGGGACATGGTGGAGCAGGCAGGGGGTGGGTCAAAGAAGTTGTGGAAGAAGATGTGGCTGAGGTTGGTGAAGGCGCAGTTAAAGGCTGTAGCTATCTAGATAGGATCGGAGGTCAGGCATCATTGATCGAGATCTGGGTAGGGGCAAGGTTGGGGTTTTTGCCATAGATTTCATTAATATTGTTCCAGAATTTATGCCCTGAACCCCAGATTGCTGTTAGGGGAGGATTTGTAGAACTCGACTTTGGCTTTGAGCAAGGACCATGTGCATTTGTTCTGGGCCTCCCTTTACCTCTGTCTGTCCGTTGACAGGCCAGTTTCATTGGAGAGGTGCCATAGGGAATCTCTGGTCCTCATCAGGGCAAGGAGATGATCTGAGACCCAGGGAGATAGGTTGCCTTTGACCATCCATTTGGTAAGTGGGACAAACGTGTCACAGATAGCATTAAAAGAATGAATGAAGAGATCAAGGGCTCTGTCAGGGTCTAGTGCATTTGTTATGAAAGACCAGTCCATCCTACTGAAATGGGCTTTCAGAAGGGCAAGCTTACCAGGGCCGAGTTTATGTCATATGATTATTTTTGGAGGGGATTTGGGAGCTTTGCAAGTCCAGGTGCAAAGAACGGGGAGTGGTCATTAATCGCATTTGGGAGCACATTGGTGCTAGTGATTTTGAGGGGGCAGTTTGTGAAGACCAGGTCCAGTAGGGAGGAGGTCCCCATATGCTGGTTCAGTCAGGTAGTGGAGGGGACTATTTGTGTTAGATCATGGGCTGTAGCAGCGTCGATTAAGGGGGTGGTGGACTTAGATAGCCAACTGATATTGAAATCCCCAAGTACAATTTTTTCATTTTGAGATGGGAAGGTGGCAAGGTAGGACATGAGAGAGTGGAAGGCCACCTTTTGGTCCTTGGGGGGAAAGTATATGGTGGTGATGAACAGGGGTGTTTGGGATTGTCCAAGGGTAAGTTTGAGTGTGAGGGCCTGGGGACTGGGTACAAGTTTGGGGGAAGGGAGTAGCTGCCCATTCAGTGTGTCCTTGATGTAAATGGCATAGCCTCCCCCTCCGCTTTCCCCGCTGTTTGGCCCAGAATAAATTATACCAGGGGAGGGTTACCAAAGAATCTGGTATCCAGGAGGAGAGCCAGGTTGCACCCATGGCAATGACATCAGGCTAATGTTGTAGGACCTAATCCTGGTAGGAATACCATCTTTTTAATAAGATGCAGGCATTAAGGGTGGCAATGCTCAACCAGCCGGCAGGGGTGTGTGAGGGCGTGGAGGCTGTGAGCGGTCCGGGGTTTGGGTGGATATTGCCAGACATAAGAAGAAGGAGGAGGACAAGGGACCTGAGGATGGGATTCCAGGACAGTTTTTTGGAGCAGTGGGATTTATGTGGTTGGGACCCTTTTGAGATAGAGAATGTGGGAATGGGGAGGGTAAGTATATGGGGGGTAGCCAGGATAAGAAGCCGCAGTGAGGGTGGGGATGGCAGGATTGGGGATGTTAATTGGGGTGGCTGAGAGGCGTAGAAAGAAGAACTACCATCCACAGAGGCGGCAGGATTCTGAGAATAGTGGATGGCTTGACAAGAGATCACTTGTGGTGCTGTCGGATAAACTGTCGGGGAAGGCAACCAGACAGGCAGAAAGAGGTCAGTGCCATTGGAAGGAAGATACTCAGGAAAAATAGATGGGGTGGTGTCAGCACAAGGAACAGCAGAGTGAGTAGGGAGAGGAATAACAGAGACATGGTAGAAATAAATGGTGGGTGGATGACTTGAGGAAGAGCCAGTAGTGGGAGAGGGAAATCTGAAAACTGCCCCTAGTGGAGAACATGTATAGGCTGTAATTGATGAAGTGGGCTGATTGGTTCAAACCAGCCACAGACCCTATATTAAGGCAAGCTCACCAAGGGTGGTGGCGGGGGCAGTGGGGAGCCAACGTGGAGCTTCGGTGGGGCCAATCTCTGCAAGTTCAGCAAGAGTGGAGTCGAAGCTCCTTGGCCTGGCAAGATTCTGGCGAGCTGCCAGTTCCTCTACTCTGTTACTCTACTAACTTCAAATAAGGAAGAAAATCTTCAAGAAAGAGTCTTGCCTTCTAGAGACTTACCTCATAGTGCCTCAGCCAAGTTTCTTCAATGATATTAACCCTCCCCCTTAGAAAGATGCAACCTGGCCAGCCGAGTGGCACTGAGGGTTGAAGCACTGGACACCACACCTCACCAGAGACCATAGACTGGGCCATGGGGGGGGGACTTGAGTGTCTGGAGGACTGCTCTCCTCTCTTGGGGGGAGGGAGACTAGTCATTCCGCTCGCTGACTGCCCTTTGGCGATGGCTGGAGGGCAGTACAATTCAGAAGCCTAGAAGCAGACGTCTGTGTTGGGGGTGGGCAAAATAGGAAAAGTGAGCATGGCAGGCTCGATGATGGTCTTCCGCTCCCAGGAGTGGTGCCTCGGATTGGGTCTCGGGGGAGGAGAGGAAGCCAGCAACCTCCTCCTGTCCCTGCCGTAGGGGGAAATCTGCAGGGGAACTACCAGGGGGTCTCCTAGCTCAGGGGAAGCAGGACCAGAGACAGAGTCCCTCCGTTTGGATGACTATAGCCACCTGCCAGGGCTCGGGGGGGGGCACAAAAAATGCTTACAAAGAAAAATAGATGCAACCTAATGGGAACACCAACTATCTTCCATTTTCATGGGGAAGAGGAGTCACTAAACCAGCAGGCTGAACCAATTTTTCTAGGGGAGAGGGTGACTATTAGCTCAACTTTATCATGACAACTACCATTTATACCAGCTTTGTTCCACCTCCCCCACCTAATTTGAGCCAAAGCATGCTGATCTGCCCCAATTTGGGGAAAAAATAAAACATTTAAGATTTCAATCAGAACTGGCAATTTTTGAAAGCAGAAAAATCATTGGCCATATAAATGTCTATGGAAGACCCCCCCCCCAATTCTGTTTAATGCTCTCCTGGACAGGGCAGATATGTACCCCCCTTATCCCTTATCCCTTCACCCCTCACACCAGCACTTCCACTGCTGCTCAGCCAGGGAGGACTGAGACTCAGAGTGAGCTCAGTTTCTCCCTGAGGGGAGCACATCCATGAGGGGAAAGTCTCAGTCCTCCCTGACTGCTCATCCTACCTCCCTCACTGGCCAGCCCTCTGATGCTCTGGGCTCATTCCCGAACCCAGGTCATCAGTGTTGCAAGCACCATCACTGCGCTGGTGAGCTGGCTGTGGAAGGGTTGTTGGTGAGATAAATCAGAACACTAATAAGAAGTTAAGGGTAATTTCTGAGTGGTGGATTGTGACAAATGTTACACATTTTAATTTTGAAACACATTTTCTTCTCCTTTGGTGTCTATAGGGCCCAGTGTTCTGACAGTGTTACACAGATGCTTCATAAATATGGGTACAGCTCAACATTATGACCCATTACTTTTTTCATACAACCCCTACGTTTATGGCCCAATGGGTCAGTGTCTCACACAAGCAAATCTCTAAAATGAGCCCTGAAGAAGCATACAGAACACTAGCACTAGGCTGCCAAAGGCACTAAAAATGAAGTCTGTGTTAGTCAACTGCACTTCTATGCCACGGCTTCAGGCTACAGAATATTGAGTCTACAAAGCAGTGATACCCTACAATGAAGGAGCGATGAGGGACAGATTGAAGAACAGAGCACTCAAGGAGGGATAAACATAATGTTGTAGAGGGAGGGAGCGAGAGGAAAGATGATAACAGAATGAAGAGAAGTTGGGGGAGAAGAGCAAGGCCACTTACTTTGATAAAGGGCTTAGAAAGGCACAGAAAGCAGGGATGTCATAGTATCATGGTTTTATGGTATACTGCAGTATCGGAAGTCACGGTATTTATACTGCGGGCGATTTCTACTGCAACAACTGTGGTTCACGTCATACTGTAGTATTCATACTTTTAAACTCTATTTTCAGAGGCAATTGTCCCTTCCATGCCAGCTCTCCCTGATGCAGGAGTTTTTTATGTCTGTTTATCAGCGCCCCCAGGGAGATATGCATGGAGATATGGAGATAGCCCCCCTCCTTCTCCACCTACCTTCACCCTTCTTGCTCTGTCCATGGAGTCATGGTTTTCCCCCTGGGCAGGGATGAGGTGGGGCAGCTACAGCCCTACAATCCAGATTTCATCGGGAGCTGGAAGGGAGGTTGTACAAGATCATGAGGGGGTCTGCTCCTGGTGCTCCTTCTCCCCAGAGCCTGGAGAGCTTTTTCCATTTTCTCCCCATGTGGTGTGCCCCTGACATCAAGGTGCTATGCGCCGATGTCCACCCCCTGTCGCAGACCAGCCCCTCCTGGTACCGCAGAACTTGTACCCTGAGCCTCCATCTGGGGTCATGCAAACTGTGGACCTTGTCCCCCCCCCCCGAGAAGGTGAGCAGTTGTGGGACGCTCAAGCCTTCTCCCCTGGCTGGCCCTCCAGCGGCCTGGGCTCATTCCCAAACCCAGATTGCTGGCGTCACAGATGGAAATCCAGCCTCTTCACTGGCAGGCTGGCCCAAGATCTCTTTTTTTGTACATATTTCATACTATGACATCCCTAACAGAAAGGAGAGGGGTGCAAGAAAGGGTAACACAAGTTGGCAGAAAGCAAAGCTGGGGACAGAATGACAGGAGACTGAAGAGAGAGAGAGAGAGAGAGAGAGAGAGAGAGACCAAGGGGCACAGAATAATGGGGTTAGAGAGAGATCAAAGATTAGCAAAGTGACAAGAGAGGTGCTCAAGAACTCAAAGGCTTGCATTAACCCCCTACTGAAAGCAGTTCTTCAGCACTGACCCTGTATATGGAAAGGTTTTCATGGATTTCGTTACCAGAAAAAGTACCCCCTAATGTTTTACAAAAATACTAGAGCAAATTTCTGGCCCCAGGATTCTCTGGTCTGACCCCCTAACATTTGAAGCAGAGGGTCAATCTGACTCCCACTTTTACTAGTGTTAATGCAAGCCACGAGAGTTACTGTATTAAATTCATGCCCATCATATTTAGCACTCCAAGAAAAAACAGATATTCACTCCATCTTATTTTCACTGGTGGAAGACTAGTGTTGCTACTGCATAGTGTCTTGCCTATTTTTTTATTTTATTTGTATTTAAATGTTGGTAACCAGGTAGGCCCACTGGGACCTTGATGGTCCCTTTTTCAGGGGTGACCCGAGATTACCTAATATTTACTATTTTCATGCCAATATGAAACCAGTGAATATAGTAAAAAAACTGTGAATATTTTCTGTTATACAGTATTATGACAACTTAAAATATAACTACAGGAAAAATATAAACACATTATCCAGCTACATGAAGGGACAGTACTAACCTGCATCAAAAGGCAAAAGTTGCATCCTTCCCAAACATGACCCATCTTCCCTCTGCCAGTGGGTTCTAATTGATGCACCTACTCTATAATATCAACAAAGAAGGAAATGTGAACAGTGCAATAGCTGCCATAGATTATGTTTTGAGCCAGTAGGTTCCTCTTTATACCTATATTTTGTACACTAGTGGGTTCAAGCTGACTCAGGTTTTAACCCCCCAGGGCAGTCACAGGCTATATGGGGACAAAATAACTGAAAATGCTCTTTAAGGCCTATCAGGTGCCAAGCAAAGCAATAACAGGCATGTATTTAAATTCCAAACAGTCCCATTTTATATTTCACACCTGGCTGGTTTGATGACACAACACCTTTTAGAAAATATCAAAAATGTTTACTAACATAGAAACTTTGTTGCTTCCAAATAAGACTTTGCCTACTGCATTAATGTTGATGTTTTTATATATTCTGCAACGTAGCCTCATGTGTTTTTTTTTTTTTTAAATTTACTGATTGTAAAATATGTTTTTGTTATACATGTACTTCACTACGAAGCTCAGAACTTCCTTGAAAATTCTGTTTTTTGTATTCCAGCGGACTCGGCCATTTAAAGAAATGGAGGGATTCCACAGGGTCTTTTGGACATCTAAGGCAGGATTTTCAAAGGCCAGGACACATCTATGAGATGCACCAGTGTCTGCTTGGCCCCGCTTTGTCTGCCACCCATCTGGATGTGGCGGGTGTAATTTTCAAACCTCATCTAACTTGGGCTGCATCTGCCTTTTTCATGCATCTACAAATGTTAGACATCTTCTGTAGCAGCTGGCCTGGTGGTGCCGAGGTGCTGGACACCTTATCTCACAGCACGGCGGTGACATGGGTTCGGGAACTAGCCTGGGCCATTGGAGGTCAGTGCGGGGGGTGAAGGCAGAGCTGGATGGAGCTGCCGGTAGATAGCTCTCCTCTCTGGGGAGGTATGGTGGCTACCCTCAGCTAATGGCTGCCTCCTGGTGGAGGCCAAGGGCAGCACAGGCCCAGAGGGTGCCAGGCATTAGGCCATGGGTTGGGGGATGGGGTTGTTACCGGGGCCGTAAGGCACACACGTGCCTCCATGTGCATGAGTGCCTATTCCTAGGGTCCCTGGGAGAAAAACTGAGGGGAAACACACTGGTGGCAGGATGAGGATTGACCCCCCCTCTCAGGCACCACTGGGTGTAAGGTAAGCCCCGGTAAGTCTGGGGGGCTGGGGCTGGGGGGTCGATCTGATGGGAGCTGGCGGCAGGGCGCAAAAATTGTTCCATGATAAAAAAAAAAGACATCTTCTGGAGCAGTGAATGTGGGTGAGGGGCTGATTGTAAATTTTGTAAATTTGTAGATTGTAAAAGATTGTACATCCAAAGCAGCAGCAGACACTGAGAGGAGCACTAGCAGGGAGGTGTGTTGTGCTTATCTTTCCTTCGATGCAGTCAATGTGAGAACAGAGAGCAGTTTGAGCCAGTCAAGAACAGTGTTCCAATGCTGACAGATAGTCTCAGTTCAGGACTCCTCCAATAATTCTTTGGGTTAAAATAGGGGGCAATTCCCTGACAATCTGAGTCACTGGAAAATGCCATTACGCCATACTGCACAAGCACTAAGTTCCTCTCAGGCTAAAAATCAATGTGGAGTCAGGTCTGCTGGATGCACTACCCTGAGAAGAAAGCTGCCTATGTAAGCAATGGTGAGAAGCAGCATGGTTTAGCAGCTAGAGCATAGGCTTGTGTTACCAGGAGACCCAGTTTCAAATCCCAGAGCAAATTATGCACTGTGCTGCATCTCAGCTAGCTGGGAGAGTGCCAAGGATTACCACAGCAGCAAATGACTAAAGAAACTGTATGGCCAGAACAAATGAATGAATCCTCATATTCTGGGGGGCATTTTTCCTGTAGCAGCAAACAAAATTTTCTTCTTTCTAAATTTGGTTTCCATCACAAGCTTGAATTTGTTACAATAACACAAAGTACACATTTTGTTGCAGGGGAATAGTGTGGTCAAAAGCTCCACATTAGCCTTCTGTGACGTGATCATCTGTTAAATATTCAGTCAGAACTCTGTGTGTGTGTATGTATACACACACACACACACAAACACACGTGGTTGGCCTAATGTACTTTTTTTTATTATTTATCATCAGATACTGCAATCGGCAAGGTGTGGCCCCCCATGCTCACCCAGGCATGGGTATAACTTGCCAACTCAATAGAGTCCTCTCCCCATACCAAAGCATTCTGGCTTGCACCACCATCCTTGAAAGCAGAACCCTGGTCCCCAATAGTACTGGAATTATGGGACCAGGTTTTGGGGGGAGGGGGGGAGAAATAAGACACAGAACAAGAAACGTTCACCAAAACAAAAAAGGCAAAAAAAGTCCAGTGAGCCACCTTGTTTAACCTAATCTAATATTAAGAAATAAAAGAACATTAAAAAAAAATTTACACAGAAAGGGGCCGGGCAGAGCCAGCTGCAAGTTCATCACACTACTGTAGGAGACTCGGGTTTAACTTTTGTCTCCAATTGCACTGCTCTCAGCCAATGAGGTCTAGGATGTCTATCAGTGTTTCCTGCAACAGAAGCTGGGATGTTATGCACATCACTAGTGGCCACAAAGTCAGCTGTAGCCCACCCTCTCCATAAATACAGGAGTTGCATCCCAGGCAGCATCTGATGAGGGATGGCAGGAGGGCAAACCTGGCTCCACCCTAACCCGAGGTAACAGCTGCAGCTAACCTGCTCAAATAAAGTCCGTAACCTCACCCTTTGCCAGGAAGCATCACTCCAACCTTAAAAGATGGAATTTGTTTCCCAGACTTGGTCAGGAATTCTTGCCAGGGTGGATTGATTCTCAAGGGGTTTGTAGCAGTGCCAGAGCGGGTTTGGAGCCATGGTAGCCAGGTAGCTCTAGATTACGAAAACTGACAGGCAGTAAAGATCACACCCATGTTACTCAAATACCGCCATCATTTGATTTGGGGAAATGAAACACTACTTAAAAAGCATAGCTATAAACACTAGTGGGTTATGTTTCCTGTGCAGCCATGTGAATTCTGCCAAGAAAAGCATATTTATTCCCAGGAGTAAAAGTCATACTTAAAAGGCAAAAGTATAATTAACAAAAAAACTGTCAAACACAGAAATTGTGTCCTTGCAATTGACTGCAGGCTATTATTCATTCCAGACAAATATGAAGACGTCCTACCCAACCCATGCTCAACATCTAGGACCCTCTCTTACAATGTAGTGGATACCATTGCTACCTTCAGTATCATCAACAAGGACTGTACTGGCCACAGCAACTTAGCCTAGAGTTACAGCTAACCTGCACTGGCTGCTCAGATCTCTACCCAGAGCAGAATTAAACCATGCAGCAAATACCTACCTTTCTCAGAATAGCAGACTAAGAGACAATAAAATTCAATATGGAGTACCCTACCTGTCTCATGCTACTAATGTGCTCAGACACACAGTCTCCAACATGAATATTTAATAAAACATTAAAAAGCATTATTTAACACAGAGTGGTTTTCACACACTGAGCAGCCTACCCAATGAGGTTGTGGAGGCTGAAAGTTCAGGTTCTAAAAGTGGGACATGTTGATAGATTTGGGGTCGGAGAAAGCATCAAGGCTTACACAGTATTAGTAGAGGTAGCTTTCCAACTAAGTTTAAATGTCTGCCCACTCAAATTAGGTGGAATCACCACTGTTGTACATCATGGACACAAATCACACCCAATGCCACGTATCTGTGTTACAACATACAATACTAAAGTATCTGAAATCCTGCCATAATTGCCAGGACACATTTTTTGCTTACCAAAGTGCACTGCAGAGATTCCCTAAGGATTAGCAGATTTGCAAAGAATTATTTTTTTTCCATGGGCATCAGGGTGGACCATGAAGCTAGCGCTCTTACTGCCTTACCAAGTATGTCAATTTACACCAGTCATTTGATCCAGCTTAAAATAAATTCTGAACTATATTGCTGAATACTACTACTTCAGTTTGTGTTCAAATCAAAATGTTTAATAATGAAGCAAAAGCTATTTCTGATGGCGTTATAGACATTTGTGTGTGTAAAGAACAATTGCATAAAGTGCTTACAAGTTACAAATGAATAAAAAAATCTGCATTTTACTGCACCTGGACTACTAAAATGTTGTGTGAGACCCTTCAAAATAGTGTGGTGCCCCAATCTGCCAGTTGGAAAGTGTTCCTTGCTGAAATGCAAAGGACATCTACATATCTGCAACCTCCCAGTTATTAATCAATAGAATAGGGTGGTGCCTCTGCATAATGCTGACACTAGTGTTAAGCCCTCATGGTGCAATGAAGTCCTGTCATTAAAGATATCACACTGATGAGGTCATCTCCATCTCACTTTCTAGGGTCAGATTTTAAATTACAGACACTTGTCAATGTAATTAATACTGTACTGGCATGGGGACAAAAAGGCAGCTTAACATCTCTGCATTAGATTTCAAGCTCGCTCCATGCTGTGTACCCCACTATGAATAGCACAGCAACCCTAAAGGAACCAGCGTTGCATATTTCATGCATCGCTACCCAACAAAAAACCCCTCTGTAGTAGATGCCCCGACACTCAGCTCTTTAGCCGTGAAGATGCCCCGCAAACTTACCAGCACCTCGTTGCAGATGTCCCACAACTCGCCCTCCACAGTTTCCCTGTAGGTCTTCATCATGTCTTTCTTTTTGCCAAAGCCTTTGGTCTTCTGCTTGATGCTGGAAATGACCCGCCAAGCGGAGTGGAAGGCCCTGATGACATTCTTGTAGGCGACTGACAGCAGGTTCCTCTCCTCGTTCATGAGCTCAGAGTAACCAGCTCAGTCAATTTCTTTATGTTGGAGGCCATGTCATCATAGCGTTGGGCTGCTCAGCCAGTTTGGCCTTCTGGATCAACTCGGTCATGGTCATTTTCTAGTGGGCTTGGGCAGAGGGAAGTGGATGGATGGATGGCACATGGGGGTCCACAAATAAAGTGCAGGTCCTCGCTGGCAAAAACACCTACACACAAAAAAAAATTAAAACATACTGTCAGAAGAGGAACACTGTACCGCATCAATTGAGGCCAATCTGCCATCGCAGCCTCAGCTTGTTGGCAAACTGCATATGTCAACATGTCCACATCTATTTCCATGCACACTGCTCAGGCCAAAATGAGAGGCTGCTGCTGCTATGACAAGGCACGCCAGGACTTGTGCGGCTATTTTCTTTCAAGTTGGTGGCACGCTTTAAAACTATTGTCACAGGCAGCGTGCTCTGTTATTGGTGCCCAACACACAAGCCCCAAAATGTAGTAGCAGCACTGGCCACAACACTGCCGCACCTCCACAACCTGCTTCTGCAGCAAGCTGCCACAACATGTTTCTTGCGCATGCACGCAAGCAAACATAAAAAGTCCCTTTCGAGTAAACACTTCATGTAGATAAAATCAAAGTCAGGGACTGAAAGGTTATGATGGAAAATTAGTATCTTTATCAATCAATCAATCAAAATTTTAATTTATCCAGACGGGCACCATTGAGCAAGGCTCATTTGCAAGGTGGACCTGGTCATGAATACATCAAAGTACAGTACAGAAGCAGGTATACAAAAAGCAATAATACACATGGAAGAAAAAGTATATACAATGTATATAGTACAGTACAAGGCTGAAATAAATAAAAAAAAGCATTATTTTACAATTGAAGAAGTTAGCAGATGTACAATCAACCGTAAGCATACAGGGGTTATAAGCAGAGATCTTTTGAGTGAGGCAGCCAGCAACTACACATATAGGGTAAAGAGGCCATGTATGGGGTGGCAGGTTAGAGAGGTAAAGAAGAGGGGGGATATATCACCAACGACTGGGGGGAAAATTGAGCTAAAACCACAGAAAGTGACAATGGCTGTCGTGTAACATAGACTTTGACTTTGATGGCAGATAAGGACCGCTAGGCCCATCTAGTCTGCCCATTTCCCTTCCTACAGGATAGGCTGCAGATCCTAGTTAACCAACAGCCTATTTCTTCCTACCCCCCACAAGAATTGCCTTATGTCTGTCCCATGCATTCTTGAATTCTCCCACAGTTTTAGACCCCACAACCTCCTCAGGAAGGCTGTTCCATGCATCCACTACCCTCTGTGAAATAATACTTCTCACATTGCCCCTGAACTGCCCTCCTTCTATCTTTAAATTGTGTCCCTTGTTCTTGCAAGTCCCTTTTCTGAAAGATGCTACCCTCTTGGACTTTGTTGATTCCACTGAGGTACTTAAAAGTTTCTATCATGTCCCCCTCTCCCTTCTTTCCTCAAGGGTATACATATTAAGCTCCTTTAGTCTCTCCTCATCACGGCTTCTCTTGCAGACCCTGCACCATTTTAGTTGCCCTCCTCTGGACTGCCTCTATCCTGTCTATGTCCTTGCGGAGATGGGGTCTCCAGAACTGGACACAGTACTCCAGATGGGGTCTCACCAACTGTCTGTACAGAGGGATAACAACTTCCTGTTTTCTGCTGATGATGCCTCTTCCTATACATCCCAGTATACCCCCAGCCCTCCCTACTGCCTTCTCACATTGCTTGCTAACCTTAAGGTCATCTGATATGATTACCCCAGGTCCCTTTCCTTTTTTGTTGTTGTCACTACCTCCCCACCCATTGTGTATTCTTCCCCTGGGTTCTTGTTTCCCAGGTGCATTATTTTGCACTTCTTTGCATTGAATCCTAGCTGCCATACTTCTGACCATTCCTCCAACCTTGCCAAGTCCCTTTTCATCCTTTCCACACCTCCTTGTGTATCAACCCTGTTGCAGATCTTTGTGTCATCTGCAAAAAGGCATACTTTTCCTTCCAGTCCCTCTGCAATGTCACTGATGAAGACATTAAAAAGGACTGGACCCAATACTGAACCCTGTGGTACCCCACTAGTAACCCCCTTTCTTCAGAGTGGACTCCATTTACAATTACCTTCTGTGTCCTGTTGTTCAGCCAATGTTTTTCCAGGCTACCACCCTGGGTCACTCCCAGGCTGGTTAATTTGACTATTAATCTTCTGTGTGGACTGTGTCAAATGCCTTGCTAAAGTCTAGGTAGGCCATGTCCACAGCCCCTCCCTGGTCTACTACTTTGGTCACCCAGTCAAAGAAATCTATTAGATTCATCTGACATGACCTTCCCGCTGTGAACCCATGCTGCGTTGGGTCCTGTGCTCCACTGGCCTCTAGGTACTCAACTATTCTTTCCTTCAGAAGTGACTCCATCACTTTCCCTACCACAGAGGTCAGACTGACAGGTCTGTAGTTTCCTGCCTCTGTCTTGGTCCCACTTTTGTGAAAGTGAATCACATCCACCTTCCTCCAGTCCTCGGGTACCACACCATCCTCCCATGATTTATTAAAAAGAGTAGCCAGTGGTTTCACTAGTTCCGCCCTTAATTCTTTTAGAATTCTGGGGTGAATTCCATCAGGACCCATTGCTTTGTCCACCTTCAGTTTTAGGAGTTCTTGCAGAACCCTTTCTTCTGTGAAAGGACTGGGATCGACCCCTATCAAGAGTGCTTCTGTTAATTGGATTAGGCACTTCCTCCTCTTTTGTGAATACTGAGCAGAAATATTCGTTCAGTATTCCTGCTTTTCACTGTCCCTCTGCCCACCCACCATTCATTCTATTCAGCCCTCACTATCCCTCCCTTTGTCTTTCTACACTCGTTGATGTACCTATAAAAGGTTTTATCCCCCTTCTTAACTGAGTTGGCTATCTTTTCCTCAGTTTGGGCCTTTGCTATTCAGACTTCCCTTCCTGCTTCCTTCTGCCTTAACTGGTACACCTCTCTGTCCTGCTCCTTCTTTGTTTCCTTATACTGCCGGAATGCTATCTTTTTCTTCCTGACTTTCACAGCCACCTCTTTTGAGAACCATAGTGGCTTTTTCTTTCATTTTGATTTGTTTATTTGCTTCGCACAAAGGCTTTTTGCCTCTGTGATGGCAGTTTGATAATTCCATTGTTGCTCCACACCTCCTTCTAGCCTGTTTGCTAGTGCTTTTCTGAGGCACTCTCCCATCTTGCCAAAGTCAGCCCTCCTAAAGTCCAGTACCCTCACTTTTGTATGGCTTGACTCTGTAGCTGAGTTTAACGTGAACCACACTGTTTGATGGTCACTTGCCCCCAGATGGCAACCCACTTCTAGATCTGAGATCCTCTCACTGCCCCCGTTTGAGAGTATGAGGTCTAAGATTGCTCGCTCACGAGTGGGTTCGGAAACTAGCTGTCTAATGCCTGCCACCTGTAGGGCATCAAGAATGGCCCTGCTCTTGAACGTGGCTGCAGCAAATGTGCTCCAGTTAACATCTGGCATATTCAGGTCTCTCATCAACAGTATCTCCCCTTTCTCTGCCATTCTAAGAATGCCTTCTATCATATCCTTGTCCATTCCTTCCCCCTGACATGGGGGTCTGTACACAACCCCTGTGCGGATTGTGGTGCCCTTTCCAGTCTCCAAGGTGACCCACAGTGCCTCCTCTTCTCCCTGTTTACTCTTTTGTTCAGTTGCTTTTATCCCTTCCTTTACATAGAAGCTACTCCTCCTGCTCTTCTTCCCCTTGCCTGTCTCTCCTGTAGGTTATGTACCCTGTATGTTAACATCCCAGTCATGGTTCTTTGTGTACTATGTTTCTGTGACTGCTACGATATCCAGGCATCCCTCTTCCATTAAGGCCATCAGCTCAGGAAGCTTGTTGCCCAGACTACGGGAATTGGTACTCATTACCCTCCATTTCCTGATGGCCTTATTCCTTTTGCCCCATCCCTGTCCTTCTTGCCTTTGTCACTTTCTCCATTTACCCCTGCCCTTCTCCCTATTGACACCTCTATGTTGGTGTTTGCCACACTTACTACCGTGATTATTTGGGGGGCTAGGATTTTCCTGCTCCTTTCCAGTGCCTCCCCCCTTGGCTAGTTTAAAAGCTTGCCAATGAAGCATTTAAACCTATCACCTAGGATTCTGGTTTCCCTCCCGGACAGATGCAGCCCATCATGCCAGTATAGGCTTGCATCACTCCAGGTGGACCTCCAGTCCCCAATGAAGCCAAATCCCTGAGCTCCACACCAGTTTTTCAACCACTGATTAAATCCCATGGTGCGGAACACCCTAGCCTCTCCTACGCCATAGATGGGTAGCACCTCCGAGAAGGTTACCGTGCGTGCTACTTGACTAAGGCCCCTCCCCAATTCCACAAACTCTTCCAACTCTTCTCTAATCCCTTTCTTAGCCAGGTCATTTGTCCCTAGGTGGACAATGACATCCAGCTCCCTGCCCTGTGCAGCTGCTCCGGCAATCCTGAGGATTCTCTCCCTGTCCCTCCAAGCCATGGTGCCAGGCAGGCACCTTACCTCCCTCTCCCCTTCCTCCCCCAGTTCTACCTTCCTAACAATGGAGTCCCCCACCAGGAGTTGTTTCCTTCCCCTGCAGGGTCCCCTGCCACCCTCCTGTGGGTCTCCTTTGTGGAGGTTCCCAGCATCCTCCTTGGTCTCCACTGTGGGTGCCTCCATAGAGGAACCACACTTTGCCAGAATGGCATATGAATTGTGGAGAGGTACAACTGGAGGGATGCACCTCTATTCCACCACCCTCACCCTCCCTGAGCCCACTGTAGTCCAATTGCTCCTCTTTCTTGGCAACCTCTGAGGCAACGGCAGTGGCACTGGTGGTCCCTGGATGGAAGAGGAGGTCCCACAAATCCTGGCCAACTCAGCCTGTAGATGAGCAACCTCCTTCCTCAGCCCAGAGAGGTGCCTGCAGATGGGACAACACCGCATCCTCCAGAACATCTCCCGGAAGACTGCTGCTCCACAGCCACTGCACTGCACCACTCCAATCATGTCTTATTTCTGGTCCCTTAACTGTTTGCAATCCTTACTCTTTCCTCTCTTTTTTTCTCTCTCTCTCTCTCTCCTTACTTTCTGCCTGTGTGCCCTTTAAGCATCTGATTGTCCTGTTCTGAGACAAGAATATCCTATATTTCTCAGTAGACCACTTACTTGCTCAGAGGCAGACCTCCAGCAGCTAGAGGGGGCCGGAGAGCTACTCTTGCCCTTCTAGGATGGTGGGTCCTTGGTGGTTCTATGATCACTCACTTCCTGCCCCTAAACAGGAAGTTCCTGTTGTCAGTCAAATCCTGTGCCTATAAACTAACTTTGGGTAGGGGGTGGAGGGGAGGGAAGGAGGCAATATAGTCCCAGCAGAGAAGTTCAGTCACACAGCAGTCCTTTCTCCTGGTGTCTTCTGCCAAGCTATTAGCAGAATCTTTCTAAGGCAGTCTTTAAATGTAGCTTCCTTCTAGCTAATCCACTCCCCCTACTTACCAGATCTTTCTACAAGTAATTTAAACCTCACAGCAGTTAAGTCCTTTCAGTCACCTGAGATTTACACCTAGATAACTCTTCAGATACCCATTCAGTTCAGTTAACCCAAACACACACTTTTTTTTTGTTTTGTATGTTAGTTTTTTTACCCTAAATTAGAGGTCCAAGTACAAAAGTTCTTCTACTTTAGTCCCAGCAGAGAAGTTCAGTCACACAGCAGTCCTTTCTCCTGGTGTCTTCTGCCAAGCTCTGCCAACTGTACTTGTTTATTATGATAATGACGGAGGAGGGGTAGATAATTGGGACACTACTATGGATGAGGTGGGTCTTTAGCCAGGCTGGAGTGGACAGGAAAGGGTGGGTGGGTGCAGCAGGAAGAGTTAATAGGGAAAGAGTGAGAGTCAGGGGTAGAAACATGGTGAGCGTCAGGACAGAAAGGGGGAGTTGCGGAATTAGTGGGCTAGCGATGAGGAAAACATTTGCAAGGTGCTTTCATGTAGCAATCGTAGAGCACCTTGAAGATATTCAGGCTAACAGGGCAGCTCAGCTTCAAGTTCCTTAGTAAACCATTCCACAATGTGGGTAAAGAGAAGCTTAGGTCAGCTTTGCCGAAACGAGTTTTGACCCTTAGTACTTGGAGGGCAATTAGGGAATAGCTCCTTAGAGCGTAGGTGCCTAACACACTCTGGGGAATACAATCTGAGACATATGCGGGGAGCTTGTTGGTCACTGCACTGAAGGCCCATAGGGTGGCATTTCTATTCCTTCTATAGTGAAGGGAAGTCCACCCTAACGATGAGTACAGGGAGCAGTGCTGTGTGGAAAGTGAAAGGCCAGTAATGAACCTGATAGCTCTGTGATAGAGGGTGTCCAACTTAGCCAGTGCAGAGGCAGTGCAGTGGCTGTAGAGCAGGTCTGTGTAATCTATTAAAGACAGGAAGGTAGCTTGAACCAGTTGAATCTTGGTCTCCTTTGTGAGTAGGTGGTTAATTCTGTAGAGTAGTCCTAATCTTTGCCTTAGTTTCTTCTGTAGTTCTTCGAGATGGTCGGCAAAGGAAAGTTTATGATTGAGCCAAACTCCTAGATATTTGAATTTAGCTACATACGCTAGTGTTTCTCCAAGAACAGTGGTAATTTGTGGGATAGCTCTCCCCCAGCAGGAATTGCCACATGCAAGGAAGGGGAGAAGAGCATCGCTTTTGTATTTTTCGCATTGAGCAAAAGCTTTTTGTTTATGAGCTGGTATTGTAGAAGGTTAAATTTAACTTGGAGATCTTCACAGGCTGCTTCCGGCATGGGACAACTCAAGTACAGTACAGTGTCATCTGCGAATAAGTGGATGTTGGCTTTTTTGATGGGGTCATTGATGTTGTTAATGTAGACTGCAAAGAGGAGGGGACCAAGGATAGAGCCCAGGGGCATGACCCTCAGCCTAGGTTTTAATGGAGAAAGATCACCTTCAGTTTTAACCTGCTGTTTCCGTTCTCCATGGTAGTCTGCAAACCAGCACATAGATCTATGGTCCAGGCCTAAGGTGCTTAGGGAGGAAAGAAGCAGGCTGTGATCGACTGTGTTGAATGCCTTACTAAGATTCAAGAAAATGGCACAGACATGCTTCTTGTTGTCAAGATCTAGGAGCCAATCATTGGTCATCTTAGCTAGGGCTGTTATGATGCTCTGCTTTGCTCTGAATCCAGATTGAACCGGGTTTAATAGCCTTCTGGATTCTAAGTATACCCTTAGCTGGCCACACACTATTTTTTCTAGTAATTTAGACAGGATGGGGAGGAGGGAGATCAGTCTGTAATTATGTAGATCACAGAGGTCACCTGCTTTTAATAGAGTGATAACATGGGTTATTTTCAATTGAGGGGGGAGGCTATCCTGGGAGAGTGACATGTTGAATAGGTGGGTGATTGGCACCGCAAGCACATAGTAGGCACATTTCAGATAGTATGGCTCTATGAAGTCAGAGCCTGCTCCCTTCCTGGAGGGACCAGTGTGTCAGTCTGGTATTGGAAACTGACCCATCCTTTACTCTGTCTGACAGCAAAAAGGTCATTGGGGTGTGGTTTGTATTGATGATCGGGGGGAGTACCCAATGATATACAGAAAGTGCTTGACAGCCCAGTAGGTGGCCAGAAGGTTCCTTTCACAAAGACTGTATTTCTGTTCCACTGGTGTCAAGAGTTGTGATGCATATGCAATGGGTCTCAGGGTGCCATGGACCTTCTGGGCCAGCACTGCAGACATAGCAATGTCAGAGGTGGCAGTTTCCAGATGGAATGGCAAAGCTGGATTGGGGTTAACCAAAGCTGGAGCTGAGGCCAAGGCCTGTTTCAGTGACATTACAGCTTGGGTGTGAATGGGGCCCCAAGTCCAGGGACATCTTTCTTCAGTAGTTCATATAGAAGGGCAGCCTTCTGAGCAAAATCACAAATAAAATCTCTAGAATAGTTTACCATACCCATACACCGTCTAAGGGTGGCCACACTGGTAGGCAGTGGCAGATCTTGCAATCCATGTATCTTGTTCCAGGTAAAGCTTCGGCTTTGGTCTGTTATCCTCAGGCCCAGAAAGAGTACCTCTTTCTGACATCGTTGTGCTTTTACAGGGTTACATTTGAGGCCTGCCCTCTGGATGAGGGTCAGTAGTTTGTCTAAGAGATCCAGGGATGTTGTTCCTGTGTGGCTGTGGCCAACAACAGGTTGTCCACATATTGCAAGATACACTGGGGTGTAGAGAAACCCTCAAGGGCATCCATCATGTGCAAATGGAACAGGGAGGGGCTGTTGTGGAACCCCTGTGGTAAGCAGATTCATGTGTACTGCCTGCCCTCAAAGGTGAAGGAAACTTATATTGACTTTTGGGGGCCAATGGCAATGACCAGAAACCATTGGAGATGTCCAGGGCACTAAACCATTGTTGGTCAGGGATCAGTAGTCATAGCACATCTGGTGCTAATGCCACAGTTGGGGCACAACTTGGGGTGACCTGGTTTAGTCTCCTGTAGTCAATAGTAAGTCTCCAGGAACCTGTGGGTTTTTTCACAGGCCACACTGGGGAATTTGCAGTTGAAACACATGTTCTGATTACACCTTGCTTAAGGAGTGATTTAATTGTTTCCCTTAGGGAAGGCAAGGCCTCAGGTGGAAAGGGGTATTGCCATTGCCTCTCGTGCTGGACCTGTCACTTCGATGACAGTGTGCATCTTGCCACAGTCATGCTTGCTAGTGGCAAATGCCTCCAGATGTCTTTGTAGAATGGGGAGGAGCTTTGGGAAAAGCTCATGGTTCTTAAACAAATCTATGACGTCATACTCTTTATTGTTTGCAGAGATTGTTGCAACCACATGTGAGTCAGGGATCATGATGGTGTGATATTGTCCCTGAATTTGTATCAGTAACATGTTGGCTAGGTAGACCACACAGCTGTGTGGTGCCAAAAAGTCAATTCTGATTGTACTAGGGTGATCATGCAGTACCATTAGCTGAAAGGTATGATATGCCTTCAGGTGTCCTAGTGTCATGGGTAGTGGCAGGGAGTGGTATGCAGGTAACCTAGTTCCATCTACCCCAGACATATTGGTCCTCTGTCCAGCAGACCAAGGTGATGTGACTGGGTTGTCATTCTGTAATACAGACACAGCCATGCCTGTATCCAGGAGTACGGTCAGTAGGAGGCCCCTGACCTCTGTGCAGGGCCTTCCATTTGTATCCAAGACCAGCTTGTTTACAATATGGACTGGGGCCTGTAATTGTCAGTCTGTACCAGTGGAACCATGGGGGAGCTCTTAAAAGAAAGTCTGGGCTCTGGTTCCTTTGAACCATCTCACCATGCTGTACTGATGCTATATAGGGAGCCGCTTCTGGGTTCAGGCCTGTAAGGACCTGAGAGCCTGGGCATCCTGTGTCCCCGTGGCCTGTGGAGGCCTGCTTTTCTGGCTGTATTGCAGCAAGGGCCTGTACTGGAACAGCATCTGCTACGGAGCGCACTTTCCCAAGGAGGTCTTGGAGACTCCGATTCTCATCAGCTATTTCCCTATATGAAGGGCCTGGTCTTTGTGGTTTACCCTTATCATTCTTATGGTGTTTCTTGTCTTTGAGGTAGTTTCGGTTCCCACCCCAGGATTGTTTTTGTTGTTGCTGGGCCTGTTGGGGGTGTTGGTTGTCTGTGGGGAGGGGCTGTTTCTCTTGGGCCTGCCCCTCCACCATGTAGTGTGTCGTGACCTCTGGAATGGCTTCCATGGCAGCTACCTTCTTGGAACTGGAGCCTGAATCGTGGATGTAGAGTTGATAAACTTTCTGTTTTCCAAAGAATATTGTCAAATCTCTATGTGTTGGGGTAGGTGGCTGGCTCTACCTTTTCTCTTACTGCAGGGATCATGTTCCTAAGGAACAGGGTCTTGTATTCAATGAGGTCCACATCTGCAGCTTCTCCTGCAAGGTGTTTGCTCGGGAGGCCATCCAGAGCCTCTGGTGGAAAGTCATTGGGCTTGCTTTTGCATTCTGCTTCACAGAGTATGCGAGCATCACTCCCACCACACCTGGGTTGTGTGCAGTGATGAGTTCAGATGCTGCTTCATCAAAGGTGGTGTGGCCATCCTGGCAGACAACATTGGGGAGTTTCGCCCACAGGCCATGATCGATGGTCTAGCATAGGATCTGGACCTGGTAGTCTGCAGCGAGACTAAGCATATCACATTTAGCACACACCTTTTCCAAGTGGCAACTGAGGTTGTCAGACGGGCTCATCCGACCAATACTGCCAGCTATTTGCTGAACAGAATGGGCCATTTGCAGGGGATTATTGGGATGATCAAGTGGAGGTAGATTACCTCAGGCACCCTCCAGGACTGCCTGAGCCGTGGCTTCAGCCACAGAATGAACCATGCCCTCTTATGTACCAGCCTCATGTAGAAGCTGCCTAATCTGGGTCTTGAGAACCCATTTGTTTTTCTCAGAGATGGACATGGTGGCTAAGGTACTTTCAATCATTTTCTCTATCTTCTGCCTGTCTTCCACATTAATAGTGGCTATCGGTGGTGCCACTGGGACTAGGCCTAGGCCTGCTTCCCCATCATAGGGGTCACCATGCTGGCGTCTCCCATGATGTGCATTATGCTGTTGATGATGTAAGGACGTGGTGTCATGTGACAGGGGTACACCATGTTGTGGATGGTGGGGAGGGGTGTCTGGGCCATAGTAGGGGTGTGACTGGGCATTGTACTGGGAGATATCATCATCTGACTCCTCCTCTTCAGATGATGTGGACAAGGCAGGGGCTACACCTCCCATTGCCTTAACGTGACCAGGCAGCACCTCTCACTGATGGTACAGTTTCACCATTTTAGATTCACATTCATCATGACTCACTTTTGCAACATTCTGATCCACATCATCCTGCATCTGCTTCTGTAACACTCTATAAGCGGCGCTCAATTCACGATTCTCCCTAGTATCTACTCCTAAGTCATTATGTACCTGGTTTATCTCATCCTGTAACTCTCCCAACTCCTCACGCATCCTCAAAGCCCTTTGGGCTAACAGCGCCTCAGACGGGGGTCTACACTCCTCCATGGGAGAAAAGCCTGCTGCCACACTCCCTGAGCCCTTGCTAGAAGACATCCTCAAAGCCCTCTGGGCTAACAGCACCTCAGACGGGTCTACATGTATCCACGGTGAGAAGAGTCTGCTGCCACACTCCCTGAGCCCTTGCTAGCAGGTATCCTCAAAGCCCTTTGGGCTAACAGCACCTCAGATGGGGGTCTACATGCCTCCACGGTGAGAAGAGTCTGCTGCCACACTCCCTGAGCCCTTGCTAGCAGGTATCCTCAAAGCCCTTTGGGCTAACAGCACCTCAGACAGGGGTCTACACACCCCCATGGTGCCACACTCCCCAAGCCCTTGCTAACAGGCATCCTCAAAGCCCTTTAGGCTAACAGCACCTCAGACGGGGGTCTACATGCCTCCATGGCGAGAAGACACTGCTGCTACACTCCCCAAGCCCTTGCTAGCAGGCATCCTCAAAGCCCTTTGGGCTAACAGTTTCTCATACGGGGGTATACACACCTCCACGGTGAGAAGAGCCTGCTGCCACACTCCCCGAGCCCTTGCTAGCCGGTACTGCCTGGACAGCGTTCCAGGAACTCAAGGCTGTGTGGCTGTCTCTGTAAATTTTCTAAGGACAATTGCCTTTATCTTGGGACAGCTCATATTGGCTGTCTGTGGAACACAAGCTCCATGTTTGACTCCTCATCCTGCCAGGCATTTCCAAATTCCTCCTGACTGGACTATGTCACTACCATTGGCCAGCTTATCTAACCTTTTTTTCCCCAATCCAGTATTGCCTCTGATATCTGGTCTGTTTTATTACTCAGTGCTGAATTTCTTCAGTTTAAAGTTTTTTTTGACTTTTCCATTAGCAGATTATAACTTTTAGCCACTAGAGGGCCCAGTTATAAGCACACTTACCCAATGCAATCCTCCTGACTGTCACATCATGTTGTCCCTCCATGCACTGCAGTTTATGCTTCTCTTACTCTCATCCCTCTTTACGCTTTTCTTCCTCCCTGAGCTCCCTCCCCCAGCATCCTACTTGGCACTGCCTATCATTACTCAGGTATACTCCATCATGAGCTTGCCCCCCCCAGGTGCTCCCCTCTGTAAATGGATGGCAGTCCTCACCTACCACTGTACACAGGCCCTGGACACTCTCATCACTTTCTCACTTTCTCAAGTGCCATCACACTGGGATCGTTGCTCCCAACCTAATGTAAGTTCCTGCAAAAAATGGGCATTTAGACTCATGCTCAGGGACTTATGCTGGTGCACCCTGAAGCTTGTGATCCTTCTTCTTCTGCTGTCAGGAAACATCCATCCTAACCCTGGCCCAATCACCTCCAGGTCTATCTACCAGGAAAAACCCTCAGGAGCACTGTCCATAGTATCTCTCAACATCTGTAGTCTACTCCCCAAGCTGGATGCCCTACAAATCTTTACCAATCAGCACAGCCCAGATATTCTGGCAGTTGTAGAAACCTGGCTTACACCCAAAATCCCCGACCTGGCTACTGCTCTTCCAGGCTACAATGTTTTCAGGTTGAACCGGACGTCCAAATGAGGTGGTGGATGTGAAATTTACCTTAAAAATTCACTACTGGGATACCCCATCACTATCCCCCTTCAAACCACTGCTGTGCAGGTTCTCCCTTTCAGAATCTTATTAGGTGCCCATAACAAATCCCTCACAGTTGCCTCAGTGTATATCCCCCTGAAAGAACAAGGGCATGGCCTTAACGTTGTCTTGGAATTCACCAGGTCCCAACCTCCTGACTATGGAATGATTCTGCTTGGAGATTTTAATATAAACTGGCTCGCGTCTGATGCAGGGGTCCAAAAGGATGCTGTCTCATCGGCCAATCTCACCCAGATGGTTGTCTCTCTGACCAGGAAAACTACAAATCTGGCACCAGCACCCTCCTAGATTGGATTCTTACCAGCCACCTAACTCATATCACAAATACCTCAGTCCTCCCTGACTAGCTTAGCGACCATTCCCCTGTCATCTGTGAATAGTCAAATTCCACAAGCCCCCTCCTAATATCATCACTAGTAGAGTCCTACCACGTGGGCAGTTGTCACACCTCAAAACATGCCTCAACCTCCAAGACTGGTCTCCTATCTACAAAGCAACAGATATAAATACTGCGTTGGATTACTTCATTAACACTTTTAGTGCAGCCTGTGACTCCTACACTCCTTTTAAAAAGCGCAAAGTCAAAGCCTTTTGCAATCCCTGACTCTCAGCTGATCTCTTACATTAACTAAAATCTAGAGATCGCCTCTGGGATCTGGCCAGAACCACTGGTAAAGAAACTGACATCCAAAACTATAAACGTGCATGGAATGACTGTACCAAATCTATATGGCAAAAGAAATCTACCTACTTTAAGAATGCTCTCACGGATACCTGGGGTAACAGGAGGGCATTTTGGAACAATATTAAACAGGTATCTGGGAAGCAGCCAAAAACCTTCCCTACCTTGCTCAACATAAATGGGTCTGCTACGCTTGGCCCTAAAATCATAGCAAATACCTTCAATACTGCATTCACCAATCTCAGCAGTGTTCTCCCTTCTGAAATTTTCAAGGACTATGACTCTCCCTCTCCTCCCCCCAATGACTCTTCCTCCTCTAGCCACCCGCCTTTTTAATTCAGAGCAGTCAAGATGCATGATGCCCACACATACATTACCAAAGTCATCACCAAATCCAGATCCAGTAGTGATACACTTGACCTTAAACTGCTGTCCCTCACCTTGATGAGGAGTTACAGCCACTGACATATATTTTCAATCTCTCACTTAAGCTCAGACAGTTCCCTGACAAATGGAAATCCACCACTGTTATCCCTGTCCATAAAAGTGGTGACAGGGCAACTCATGGAAACTACCATTCGATCTCTATATTGCCACCCCTCTCCAAGGCACTTGACTGTATTGCAGCACATCAGCTCACAGATTTTCTAGACAAATACAATATCCTGTGTTCTCAACAACATGGCTTCAGGAAAGGACATAGCACCTTATCTGTCCTACTAGAATTCTCTGGCATTCTTCACAGCTCACTGGACAATGGTCAGTTAATTGGGTCCGTCTTTATCGATCTGACTAAGGCGTTCGACACTGTCCATCATCGCCTACTGCTTGTGCAAATTTTGAAAGCTGGGCTGTCTTCCGACTCCACCGCCTAGTTCAAAATCTACTTGGAGAACCGGTCTCAAAGAGTAAAAATTACAGATGTCCACTCTGATATCAGGCCTGTTCACTCAGGTGTCCCCCAAGGATCCATTCTGGGTCCTCTACTATTCAGCTTGTTCCTGAACTCCCTTCCAAATTCTTGCTCCAAAACAATCATCCTCTATGCAGATGGTGCTGTAATTCTTGCCTCCCACAAGGATCCCAAGCCTCTACAAGACAATCTTCAGCTTGGCTTCACATCTGTTAAAAATTGGTTCTCAAATCACTATCTGGTCCTCAATAATAAGAAAACAAAGTCTATGATGTTCAGCAGCTCTCATAACCAAGCATAAGCTGCACCCCCTATCCATCAAAACCAGTCATAGAGTCACCCTGGAACAGGTCCAAGTCTTTAAGTACCTTGGGATCACTCTAGACTCTCATTTAACTTATAGTGGCCACATTGACTCTGTAGCCAAAGCAGCAAATACTCACCTGGGTCTTCTCTTCCGGAATTGGCAACATCTTACTCCAGAAGCCCTGACTGTCACTGTTCAGAGCTCTGTTGTGTCCATTATTGACTATGGGCTTATCATCTATGGCTCTGCACCTGCTACCACTTAGCCACATAGCCACCTCCCTCAATAAGGTCTGCTGACTTCTCACTGGATCCCACCACCTCACACATATGTGTGACCTCTATGCACAAACTGGATGGCTGCAACTCACCAACCGGATCAAGTACCTAACCTGCACCATGATGAAGAAAATAACTATGGGCCATGCGCCCCCTGGAGTGTGTGCACTCCTGCACCCTAGCAATTACCCCCGCTCAACCTGGGGGTCAGAATCACAGCTCCTGTAGGTTCCACGTTGTCGTACCTCACAAGGTCAAAGATCTTTTACCTACAGGGCTCCCAGGTGGCTAAATGGTCTAAACAGTTACATCTCCTCCACTCCTTCCCTTGGTGCATTTAAATCAAGGCTACACCTCTTTCTCACTGCCTCTAGCTCCTGTGACTGCCTCCACTAGCTGACCCCATGAATATTTCCCTAACCATATGCAGTTCTATCTTTGATTAGTACTTGAATACCCCTTAGCACGGACTTCCCTGTGTTATACCTATGACAATGCCTCTGGCTGCGCTCCTCCTCTATAGCTCTCTGCCCCCCTCTACTCTTCCTCTCTCTCTTGTCCTCTATCCTCTCTGCACCTCATCCATTATCTTCTTGATACCTAGCCTCCAAAACTTTTGTTTCTGAGATGCTTTGCAACTCTGTTTAGCTTACACTTTTGTAACCTTGTCCTGTGTATTAAATTTGTAATCTGACTTACATGTCTTATGTTTTGAATTGTAACCTGATGTGGAACCTTTGTAAAAAGCCCTGGCTCAAAAGTATTGTAATCCTAGACCTAATAAATAAATAAATCTGATTATTCATTCTACTTAACAAGTCATTCATTTGCAAAGCCTGCCCCTTATCCTGTCTCAAACGTTCACACTCCTGCTTCAACATACAAAGTTCCTGCTTGCCTGGTTGAGCAGAATGATGCAAAAGGGAATCCTTTTCATTCCACAGATTCTGGAGCTCAGACACTAAATCCTGCTCACATTTGACACATTCAGTTTCCTGCAATCCCATCTCCTGCTTAAGAGATGAGATTTGCAGTTCAAGGGATCGAAACCTCGCTTCAGAGGCTTCCAAAGCAGCATAGAGAGCCGTGACTAACAGCCCTTTAGCTTCTCACTTTCTGGCTGTTTGTCTTGTCTCTTTGTACTGGGTTAAAACCCCAGCACAGGGTTGTCGGATTGACTTGCATCCTGTGTGAAGTCAGCCCATCCTCCATGGGAGGCAAGGAAGTTTGAGACATCGAGTCTCAGTTCTGCACAGATATTTAATACGGTCACCATTGTGTGGTAGGGAAAGAAAAATCTAACTTGGAAAAGGTGTTGTGTTGTGTATCTATCCACAACAGGTGCACTAAGTCACACTTGGGCTACTGTGCACTTACAAACTTGCAATTCAAAACTACTGTGGGGGTGGGTTGAGTTGGCATCGACCACACCCAGTAAGCAGTTGGACTTTGCAAGTGATTACAAAGTGAGTGAAAAATGGGAGAGGTGGTGCAGGAATGCACCCCTTCTTTCCCCATTGGGAAGGGGAAAGTTGTAGCAACAAGTGAAACTTTGCAAACTCCAAATATTGCCTGCACTCGGTCATCAATTGTCAGGAGGTCTAAACCTCACTCAGGTTCTTGGCAATAATGGGCATGCAAGGAATCACAGACACGTTGCATAGGAGTAATAAAGCTTGTTTATTACTACAAAATGGAAAATTACAGTTGCCCTAAGCAGTTCTTACCAATAGGAACTGGGAGCCAATGTTAAGCATTCCCTATACCTCGAGGAATCTCCATGTCTCCTGGGGTCTCTGAGGTAGAAGACATGATGTCTTACATTATATACCTAAGATAATTACCATGGTTACTGTAAGATAGAAACATTTCTAGTTACAGAGATGAGCTCTATTGGCTAAATTAGAGGTGGCTCCTCAGTCCAAGATAACATTACACAATTTTTTTATAGTCATCACTTTGTAGAAACAAAGAGGTACAGTTTGTAAATAGCCATGTAGTAATTCAAATCATCAGAAGATGGCAATGCTGACTCATATATCATAATCATTACAAGGACACAGATGTCCTAACATCTTGTAAGCAAGAAATACATGTGTATATTGGAAAGTAAAGTGTATAACAATAATGTGCATACATATCCTGACATCTACTCTTATATGGCAGATGCACTTAGCCCTATATGTTAGTATAACATATACCTAAATACTAGCTGTCTGCAGTGTACCTCTGGGGGTACCAATTAGGGTGTAGTGACCTTGTGTAACACACCTCAGCATCCCACTAGCCTTCCCAAGTGCCTTGTTACACTATCTTTTATTTATTTATTTAAGAGTTTCACCAGGAAGGCATACTGAGCAGAGTACTGCTCAATTCCAGATGTGTCCTGGGGGAGGAGGGAGGGGATGAACACATACAAAAACAGATAGCACACAGTGCCAATGATGCATAACAAATAGGTTACATCATGAGCAGTGATAACATGTATGAGGAAAGAAATTAATACAATAAAGTATGAAGGAAGGCTAGCTAACAGCAGGTCTACCTAATACAACTCAGCAACTCTGCTGTGCCGTAAAAGAGCTTAAATAGACATATATTGGCTTTCCCTTTGACTACAGAGAGAAATTCAGTTACAATGTGGAGAGGGTAGTCCTACATAAAACCAGGGAATGCACTGAGGCCTGGGAGAGCAGTTAGGGGAACAGGAGCGAGGAGCAGAGCATTTGAAGTCATGGGGACTGTCAGCTGGAGCAAGCAGGTGAGAAATGTGCTTTGAGTAACAGGTTGCACTCCTGGGAGTTGTCTGTGTGCCTGATGGCCACTGGTAAGGAGTAACAGAGTGTAGGCATGTGATACTTGAAAGTGGCCTGCCCTTTGGCAGTAGCCATATGTGGGACATAAAGGAGCCAGGGGTCAGTGTTCCTGAGGGAGTACGCTGTGGGTGGTTGAGTTGGAGTGTGGACCCAAGGTAGGGTTGGAGGGTCAGGGACCAGAATTTAGCAGTTAGTCTTGCACTGTAGAGCTGTCTCTGATCCTGTAGCGATGGAAGGTCAAGGGACTTGTAGAGTTCGCATTGGTGCATGGGGGGGGCAGTCTAGGGCAAATCTGCAAAAGGAGTGGAAGAGGATGTCAAGTTTGGCTAGGGTGGACTTTGGGACGGCGGTGTAGACTACGTCATCATAGTCCAGTATCAGGAGGATCATTTTCTGTAGAATAACTTTGCAGGTTTCCAGAGGGATACAGTCCATGTTACGATATAAGGCACCAAGCTTGGGGTACAGTTTCTTGTGGATTGAGTCAATGTGCAGTGAGAAGTCAAGGTGCTGGTTGAGCCAGACCCCAGGGTACTGGAAGGAGGTGAAGGCCTCTAATGGTATACCATCTAAGGTGTGGAAAGAGGGGGAGGTGGGGAGATGGGCGAGTCTCTGCCTGGTACCGAAAGTAATGGAGATGGTTTTTTGGGGGTTTAGGAAGAGCTGATTAGAGCTAAGTCAATTCTGGACAGCGATGAAATCTTCCTGGAGTCTGGAGGCCACCTCAGGGAGGGAGGGATCTGACACATACAGAGCCATCTTGTCAGCATACATATGTAAAGATGTGTGTTTATATACCAAGGGCAGGTTGTTTAGGAATATGGAGAACAGGATGAGGCCAAGGACCGAGCCTTGGGAGATGCCCGTAATAACTGGGAGGGGGCAGAGGTATGTTGACCAGCTTTTACAGCTTGAGACCTACCAGCTAAGTAGGATTGGAACCAATTGGAGCAGGTTACAGATAGACCTGCCTGCATGAGTTTGGATAGCAGGAGGGTGTGGAAGACTGTGTCGAATGCCCCGGCAAGGTTGATAAAAATCGCTGAGTTGATGTGCCCATGATTCATACCCATGAGTACAGTGTCAGTGAGCCGTAGTAGGGAGGTGATGGTGGAGTGCGACTTCCTAAAGCCAGACTGGTAAGGTGTGAAGTAGGAGATGGAGTCAAGAAAAGAGGAGAGTTGTGCTAGTATGAGGTGTTCCTGGATTTTGGCTAGGATGGGGAGTAATGAGATAGGGTGGTAGTTACCTGGAGAAAAGGGATCACCCCTTTTGGGAGATGAATGGCTGTGGCATACTTCCAATTGGCTGGGACAGAGGCAAGTGAGAACAAGAGATTGTATAGTGCAGTCAGAGGGGTGGCGATGGCTGGAGCAGACAAGTAGAGCATTTTGGAGTCCAGCCCTGAGGGACATTTTCCTTTAGTGGGGTTTAGGGCCCGCAGCTGTGTTAGTACTTCGGCCGGGGTGACAAGGCGAAAGGTGAAGGATGTGGAGGTGGGTGGTTTAGACATGGGTGGGTGGGTGAGGGTGTGATTGGGGAGTGAGGAGAGGAGAGGCTGCACAATCTCGTGAAAAAGTTGTTAAAAGCTGAGGCCACTGCACCTGGCTCAGTGATGGTTGAGCCATCCACATTTAAGGCTGGGGTGGGGGGCTGAGCGGGGTGAGTAGCGATTTTAATGTTTTCCAGAATTTCGCTGGCTGATTTAATTTAGAGTGGAGTGAGGACCTGAAGTAGTTGACCTTGGCCTGACATAAAAGCCTGGTGCAGGAGTTTCAAAGTGTGCTGTAGTGTTGGAGTGCCTCCAGGGAACTGGTTAACTTGTATGATTTCCAATCTTGGTCCCTGGCATTGAGTTGATCGATAATGTCGACGGAGACCCAGAGCAGGTGATCACCTCTTACTAGGGTCCTTTTTAGTGACGCATGGAGGTTCCACATGGTGAGGAATTTGTGTTTGAAGAGGTCCAGGGCAGAGTCCATGGAGGGTGCCTGGGGGATGAAAGACCAGTCCGAGGTAGACAGGTCATAGAGGAGTGCTGGGAGATCGAGGGATTTGTGTAACCTGGTGAGCAGTATCCATGGGGGGGAAGCTTTAGGTCTGAAGATTTTTCTGACCATGTAGATTAGGTGATGGTCACTTAGTGAGTCTGGAAGGAGATCGGATTCAAGTATACGGTGAGGGTACGAGGTAAGGGCCCAATCTAGAAGGGAGTGGTTTTTGCATTTGTGATTTAAGCATGTGGGCTCGGTAATTTGTTGGGAGAGATTTAAGGATGATGCGTGGTTCTGTAGCTTAAAGCCGGTACTGGAGAGCCAGTTAGAGTTGAGGTCACCAAGGATAATTAGCTATCCCGCTGAGCCAGGTAGTTTAAGTGTGCTCAGGTGGTCCATTATGAGTGGCGTCGGGGTGTCGGGGCACAGTAGGACTCAGCTATGTATAAAGGTACAGAGTGGGGCAATGAGAGCTTTATTAGCAAAGGAGTCAATGGACAGGGTGGGTAAGGTGAGCTGGATTGGGATGTAGTGGAGGTGAGCAGTGATGAAAATGGCAACACCTCCACTTCTTTTGTTACCGTGCCTTTTGTGCCGGATGAGGGAGTAGCCAGGGAGTGAAAATTCAGCATCCATATTGTGGGGCTTCAGCCAAGTTTCTGTTAAGATTAGACTGTCAGGACACAGTGTAAGGACATATGTTTGAAGGATGGTGAGCTTGTTCAGGATGCTACATATGTTTAGTGAATTATTTTAAAACCCCGTGGGAGTTTTATAGGGGTGGGCGTGGTAGGGGGTGTTGGGCCAGGGTTAGACTGTATATCACCTGCCATAAGAAGCAACAGAGTGAGCAGCTGTTTAATTTTAGGCATCTATCTATCTGGATACCTTTAGGTCATCCAATGTTACTACCCTGATGTTTCTTTCATGTTTGGTTTTTGTCAGTACCATTCTATCAGTTGTGTACTCTGCCCATGGATTTCTGTGCCCCAAGTGCATTATTTTGCACTTCTTTGCATTGAAAACCAGCTGCCATACCCTTGACCACTCCTCAAGTTTTCTTAGGTCTCTGCTCATCCTTTCTACTGCCACCCCAGAGTGTCCACCTTGTTGCAGATCTTGGTATCATTCACAAGGAGGCAGACATGCCCTTCCATCTCCTCTGCAATATCACTTATAAAGACATTAAAGAGGACTGATCCTATTGCTGACACCTGACAGGTATCCCACTGGTCACCATCCCTTCCTTGGAGCAAATTCCATATACCACCACCCTCTGACATCTATCCCCTAACCAATTTCTTACCCAGTTTCCCACCTTTTTGCCCATCTCTAATCTACCCAGTTTGCTCACGAATCTCCTATTTGGAATGGTGTCAGAAACCTTACTGAAAACCAGGTTGGCCACATCCACTGCTCCTCCCTGATCTAATTCCTTGGTCACCCAGTCAAAGAAATCTTTCAGATTTGTCTGACATGACCTTCCCCTTGTGAATCCATGCTGCCTCAGGTCCTGTAACCCATTTGATTTAAGATATTCTACAGTCATTTCCTTCCATCAGCTTTCCCACCACTGATGTCAGGCTGACTGGTCTATAATTTCCAGTCTCCTCCCTGCTACCACTTTTGTGATCAGGGACTACATCTACCCTACTCCAGTCTTCTGGAACCACCCCGGTTTCCAGCGATCTGTTAAATAAGACTGCCAGAGGTACAGCCAGTACCTCCATGAGCTCCCTCAACACCCATGGATGCACCCAGTCTTTCAGATTAGCAAGTGCCTTTTGGAGTGTCTCCTCTGAAAAAGGACTAGTGTCCACCTCCCCCTTCAAGGCTCCTGCTACTTTTTTGTGGTGCCTCCCCTTCTCCTTCCTCTGTGAACACTGAGTAGAAGCATTTATTCAGGATGTTGCCTCTTTTGGTCCCATCTGTACAGTTCCCCCTACCCTTTTTTTCATTTACACTTTCTGCTCCTTCACATCCGTGGCGGCTTTCCTCATGCCGACCTCCCCCCAGCTCTATCACCCTGGTTCCACCAGGACTTAACCTGCTCGTGCCATCGCTCACATGGCTGTGGGAATCTCCAGCCACCAGGTGCAGAACTTGTGAGTGGTCAGTCATCACTTTTCACTGCTGCTGGGGTTTTTCCTCTGTTTTTTCTCCCCAGGGCCCACAAATATACAATGTGTGGAGTGGCTGAGCTCTGCTTCGGTTCAGATGACCTAACACCCTGGATGTGGGGTCCCTTCCCAGCATGATGGTGTGTATGTGCTGGCATCCAGCTGCCGCTGGGTGTCAGGCAATCAGTGTGCCATACCATCCCCCCTTCCTGAGGAAGGAGAGCTGTTTATGAACGCTCAATCCTTCCTATCTCTGCTGGACCCCGAGTGACCCGATTCCATTCCCAAACTCGGTTCACCAGCATGGCATGAGGTGTGGTGTCCAATGCCTCAACCCTCAGTGCCACTGGGCTGGCTTCCCCTTCCGTTTTTAACCTTATAATCCCTCCTTTGGTCATCCTGTTTTCACTTGCATAACTAAAAAGTGTCTTGGCCTCTTTTAACACCATCTGGGCTAGTCTTTCTTTGGTTTGCACCTTTGTGCTCCTTACTGCTTTCCCTGCATCCCTCTTCTTACCCTGATACACTTCCTTATTCTCTTCCATTTGTGTTTTCTTGTATCTTCTGAGTGCAGACCTTTAAGCTTTTACTTTTTCCACCACTTCTTTTGAGAACTATAGTGATCGCCATTTCCTCTAACTTTTGCTCATTTACTTGATGCAGGGATTTGTTGCCTTTCACTATAGAAACATAGAAACATAGACTTTGACGGCAGATAAGGACCGCTAGGCCCATCTAGTCTGCCCATTTCTCCCTTTTTGCTTGGCCCACAATTCCTCCACTCCCAGGTCATCCCCCCGCAAGGTCATCCCTGAGGTATTCACCCACCTTTATAAAATCTGGCTGGCCTTCTGAAGTTTAGGACCCTTACCCATGTGTGGCTTGATTCTGTGACCATCTTAATATTGAACCACACTGTACGGTGATCACTGGTCTCCAGGTGGCCTCCCATCCTGAAGTCTTCAATACTGTCCCTGTTAGTGAGTGCCAGGTCCAGTATTGTCCCATCATGAGTGGGTGCACTGACTATTTCCCTGAGGAATGCTCCCTGTAGAGAATTCAGGATGTCCCTGATTCTAGCTGAAGCTATAGCTGGGAGGTTCCACTCTACATCCAGCAGATTGAGGTCCCCCACCAGCAGCACCTCCCCATTTTCTGTCATCTTGCCAATGACTTTCAACAGTATCTTGTCTAAATCCTCCCATTTTGCCAAAAGTCTGTAGATCAATCAAAGTTCAAAATGTATTTGTTCGGCAGGAAAGCTATTACAAAACATACATACATAAGACCAATAAAATGATTCATTACTGTATTCCACAGGCAAATATGTCATATCTCATGAGTAAATAACGACTATTCGACATAGTTAGTAAAAGATGATAAAAGTTTCATGAGCAACACTGTGGATCCGTTATGTTCTGAAGTCCATTTGTTTTTTTAAACAAAAGTTCAAAGCTCCACGGGTCCAGAGTCCTCCAACCAGTATATGTAAAGGCTCCATTTCACATTCAGGAGTCCATAGAATAGTTTTTGCAAAAGAAATAATTGTAGTAAGACTACATTCTCCAAGAAAGCTTATGCATTCCACAGCTCAAATAATATGAAAAACATTTAAAGGTTCCATTATAGTAAGGAGTCTGAACACTTTTTTTTTAAATCCACCACTCAAAGCTCCAATAATTTAGGAGTCCATTAATTACAAGTGATATAAGGTTAGAGGTTTCCATTTCTCCATTTTGTGTTCAGGAGTCCATAAAAGTATTTAACAGAGCCCACCGTAACCCCAAAAGAAAACAGACTGGCAATTATACCAGATCTTCAAGGCTCATGTCCAGTATTAAAATTAAAATTAGAACATCCTTTTTCATTAGAGGAGAAGAAAATCTCAGCAATGCAGAGGCAGAATGCTCCATTTGCACAGGAGTCCATCAGTTATACACTATATCATCAGGTAAAAACAGGTCACATAAAATATTTAAAAACAAGTCAAAAGACATGACATAAACCTTACATATCAATAGCTCAACATTGACTATCAGTTTTGGGATTATTTAAAATAAATGTATCAATACATGTCCCATCCAGTTTCCCTCACTTGATAATTGGTAGACATACATGTACAGTTTTATTTTTTTTTAAACTTTTTTTTTAGCCTGCAGAATTTGGAGAAACTTCCCTTATTCATTAGGCAGTACATTTATGGTAATATCCACTAATACCACCATAGGGAGAAGAAGGGGTTGAGCATTTTATAGAGCATGAATAAATATTTCAAAACGAGTTCAAAAGACTCAAACTCCTATTTTATGAGCTCAGTGATGACTACTCATTTACTTCGGCAATTTATCCTGATCCATCTTAAATTC
Organism: Neoceratodus forsteri; assembly: GCA_016271365.2. Taxonomy (NCBI): domain Eukaryota; kingdom Metazoa; phylum Chordata; order Ceratodontiformes; family Ceratodontidae; genus Neoceratodus; species Neoceratodus forsteri. The sequence continues at coordinate 205,759,158 of CM028138.1, forward strand.
ATAAAAGCACAGTACCTTTTGTTGTAGAAGAATGTATAATCTCCTTAGGCTCCCATCACAAAACACAGAGCCATACTGACACCGGAGGTAATGGGCAAATACCTGAGCCCCAACATACTGTCTGTCCCCATCAATTGAGCTCCCATGCAGGCCCACAAATACAAATTACAGTTATCTCACAAAAAATGGTCCAATAAGGATTTAAAGGTCTGCAGGCAGATGATTTTAGTAAGTTTCAATGATCTTTGGAGAGTATTCCATAGTGCCAGGAGAGCATGGCTGACTGCCGATTCACCATAATGGGACCTAACCCTAGGTAGATCTAACAGTATGTAGGAATATCTCCTTAGAGAGTAAGCACCTGGTGTATACTTTAAGAGTTCTGTGATACTGGGAGAGAGTTTGTTTGTGATAGCTCCATAGGACCATAATGTGGCATTTTTTAGTCTTCTAGTGTGAAACAAGGACTATCCAAGTCGGGCATAGACAGAACAATGGTGAGTTCTGAAAGGGGAGTTGGTAATAAATTTTAGAGCTCTGTAATAAAGTATGTCCACTATAATAAGGGCTGATTTGAAGCAATGACAGTAAATGAAATCAGCATAATCAACGAGGGGAAAGAAAGTGGTCTGCACCAGCCTTATTTTTGTTTTGTGGTTAAGTAGGCACTTGATTCAAAAGAATGGGAGGCAGTATAGTGCAGTGGTTTAAGGCTCTGAGCTGTAAATCTGAAGACCTGGGTTTGAATCCAACAGCCCCCACTTGCATACTGTGTGACCCTAAGCAAGTCACTCAATTTCCCTGTGCTCCCAGGTTGCACCTATAAACAAGCTTTCAGCTTAGTGTGTCTCTCCTGGTTAAACAATTGGAAAAAAAAGAGGTCTAGCCTCTGTTTTAGTTTCTTGGAGAGCTCCCCTGTATATGCTGGGAATGATAACCAACAATCGAGCCAAAACCCCAGATATTTAAATGTCCACTACCTTGAGCGATTCACCAATAAGGGTTGCTATATGATTGGCAGGACCGGGGATAGTCATATTTGTAACTTGGGCATGGGGGAACGAAGCATGACCTTTGGTTTTTTTTGCATTTAGCAACAATTTGAGATGGAAGAGATTTTGTTGGAGCAGGTTAAAGTCCTGTTGCAGATCTATACAGGCAAGGTCAAGGGAAGGCCAGGTGACATATAGTACTGTGTCATCGGCAAAGTGATGAACGTTTGCTGTCTTGATGTTATAATTGATATTATTTATGTAAATCACGACTAGTAAGGGCCCCAGTATAGATCCCTGGGGTACTCCTCTAGGTAGGGTTTTAAGGGTGAAAAGGTCACCTTGCCCTTTTACTCGTTGTTGTCCCTCTGTGAAGCAACATGAAAACCATTGCATGGCAGTAATATCTAGGCCTATGTCTTTTAGCTTATGTAGCAGTATTGTGTGATCCACCATATCAAAAGCCTTACTCAGGTTTGAAAAGACTGTGCTGATATGGTTTTAGAGTCAAGCACAGTTTGCCAGTCATTAGTCTCCTTTTCCAGAGCAGATACCATGCTGTGTTATGACCTAAAGCTGCATTGTAAGGGAGTGAGAATGTTGGAAGTGTCCAAATCCTGTCTTAGCTGCATGTTAACTAATTTTTCAAGTAATTTAGATAGAATGGGTAGCAGAGATATGGGCTGATAATTATTGAGGTTACAGGAATCACCAGACTTAAAGAGGGGGATTATATTTGCTATTTTCCAGGGTGAGGGAAGGACCTCTTGTGTGAGAGACAAATTGAATAGATGGGTGATGGGTGATGTTAAGAAATGGTGCCCCAATTTAAGGAATAGGGGTTCAAACTGGTCGGCACCAGCACATTTTTTGGTGTCTAGTGAGATTAAAAGATCCTCGACCTGTTTAAATGAGATAGATCTGAGGCAGAACTGAGAAGGTGGTTGGGTGCCTGAGTGGCTGGCTGGGGAGGGTTGGTAGGGAGGAGCTGCATGGGTACATTGCTAGCTGCAGATGTATCAAAGGCAAGGCCTGCAATGATGAAGTGGTTGTTTAATTGCTCCAATATGTTTTTTTCATTTGTGAAAGTGTCTCCACATGAAATGATCTTAATGAGCTGGGATGGAGATGAGCTGTGCTCTTCAATTTCCCTTAAGATTTGCCATAATTTAGTGGCATTATTTTTAGATGAACCTAGTGCATTTTGTAAATACTCTACCTTGGTGGACCTTGTGAGGTTTGTACGCTGATTCCTAACTGCCCTGAATGCTGTCCAATCGGACACTAGCTTGATTTTCCAAGCCCTCTTCCACAGTGTGTCTCTGGCCTCTAATGATGTTTTTAATGCTATGGTAAACCAAGGAAAAGATCATATCAGTGCGAACAGTGACTCCATTCCCGACTCCAGGGTGACCACAGTACCCCCCACCCCATGAATTCACTGTATCTAACATCAGTGCCTGCATCTAACATTAATATCAGTCTGAAAAGACAAATATAGTCTAACATTTTAGTATATCATACAGCAATAAAATGCAGCAGTGTTCTATGTGATACAACACATCTTAAACAGTTGGTGACATGTTCAGAAGAACTTTAAGAAAACATAATATTTAGGCACTGTCCAGCTTGTATTTCCTATTAGTTCTGTTTTCCTCTTCCCCATTATTTAGTAGTGAGGTAATTTGTATAAAAACAGGAGCTTTGATCCTGAAGAGTTCATCTAGTACTGCTGCTTTCTCCCTACCTGAAGTCATAGAGCACTGCTTGTGACATCACAGTTACTCCCATGGCAACAGATTGTGATGTCACAACAGAGGGTTATGACTTGAAGTAGGGAGTAAGCTAAAAAGGCAGAAGAACTCAAAATGAATCCTAAGGGACAACAATCATTAAGTCATACACATTTCTTTAGTAAACAATTATGGGGAGGAGAAATATATAAAATATAAATGGAATGCAAGCAGAGTTGGGCCTAATTATTATGTTTTTAAAGGTTTCTTTGAGGTGTCAGTAGCTCTTTAAAGCAGCACACTTAGTAGTGCATGATCACCAGCTACAGCCCTGCTAATCTGTATAAGCCCCATCTCCAAACTGAGAATTAGGTATGGAGAGTGGGTTATCACATAGGCCTCCATAGGATTTTCTCCCTCAATGAAGAGACCCCAACTTGCCAAAGGACAAGCACACCTACTCACTTCCCCTATCACTAACGTGGATGTAGAGGCAACAATTATGTCTATGGCTAAAGGTAAATCACCAGGCCTAGATGGCTACTCCAGTGACTTTTATTTGGTATTCTCCCCCATCCTAGTACCCAGATTCACACACCTCTTTAATGAGGCCCGGGGAACAGACAGTCTCCCGCCTTTATTCCACAAGCAGTTATCACTTTGATTCCCAAAAAAGGGCCAGACAGCATCCAGTGTTCCTAATACCAATCTATCTCACTTATAAACGTAGATGCAAAGATATTTGTGGAGGTGGTAGCACATAGACTTGAACCCATGATATGAGACTTGATTTACCATGACCAAGTGGGATTTGTCCCAGGCAGACTGGGGGCAGATAATACCCATACAGCCCTGAATGTCATTTGGGAAGTCAGGCATCAAACACACCCTATGACTATCCTGTCACTTGATGCCGAAAAAGCATTTGACAGGGTGGAATGGCTGTTCCTCTTTGACACCCTTAAAAGATACAGATTAACCCCAAAGTTTATAACCCTGATACAACTTCTGTACAAATCCCTAACCACCTCAGTGCTTACCGACTCAGTGATATCTCCATCCTTCCCACTAGCTAGGGGGATCAGACAAGGATGCCCATTTTCCCCCTTTCCATTCCTCCTAATAGTTGAAATACTAGCATCCAAAATTTGAGCCATTCCAGAATTGCTAGGCAACCCAGTAGGACCCGTCACCAACAAGCTGATCCTATTCGCTAATAACAGCATTCTTTTCCAATCTAATATACCTATAGCCGTAAACATCCTGGGCACAATACTTACAGAATACTCAGCTCTTTCAGGGTACAAATTGAATGGGAGCAAGTCCCAAATAATGCCTCTTAATGCCTCTTACTTCTTCTTGCACCCAAGAGTTATTTGCTGACTATTCCTATCAACAGGCACCTGCCAAGGTTACCTGCTTGGGAATAAGACTGCGACCTACTGTACCATAAAGTCAGTGATTCAGGCTAACACAGGTATAATGATGAATACTCTGTTCAAAGACATTCAAAACTGGGGATCTCTCCACTTATCCATATGGGGTGAGTGAATGCACTGAAAATGATTGCACTTCCAAAGCTCCAATACACCCTCAACAACCTTCCAGTGGTGCTTTCTACTACATTTTTTGCACAACTTAAGGCAAAAATCTCTGCATTCATCTGGGACTATAAAGCCCCTAGAATCAAACTGAGTACCCTTCAGCTACCTTGGAAACAAGGTGGGTTAGGGCCCCCTAACCTTAAATTGTTTTATTAGAGTGGCCTCATTAGACAAGCCATCTCCTGCAGCAAACCAGAACCTTTGCACCCACCCACCCCCACAATGGGTAGACATTGAGATACATCAAACCTTGGTGCCCTCCTGGCAGGCCCTGACATGCCCATACTGGAAATTGGGACCCGCTACTTATTCCTGAACCAGGCACACTAGAAAGGTATGGCTGACACATGCTACACAACTAAGCTGGACCAACAAAGCCTTCAGGCTATGCCCAATTTAGAAGAATCCTCAGCTCAGGATGAGAAGACTTTCCTTATATTGGCCTCTTAGGCAAAGGAGCAGCATCTCCACACTGGGAGATCTGTACCATCCTGACACTAGGATCCTTAGATCATTTGAAGATCTACGAAACCTTTATGGGATCCACCAAAATCACTTTTGGAGATATCTTCAACTGCGTGACCTTCTCAAATCCAAGGTTTCATCACAGCACACCTTACCCACAACCCCGAAGTGGGATACCTACAGTAGATAGTAAACCTTAAAAAGAAGAGTCACCTGGTTAGCCAATACCTGAAACTATAGACCAGGGAGCTATCTCCGCTAAACTCACAACAACCAAGGGTTCAATGGGAAAGAGAACTGGACATATCAGTCTCGCAAGATGAATGGAGTAGGGTCTTACCTTCTGCCTATAAGACAATATAGAATTACAAGTCAAAACTATCCAATTCAAAATACTGCACAGAATGTACAGGCCACCACAATGGGTCTGTAAGGTGAATCTGATGAGAAATAGCAACTGCTGGAGATGTACATCCCCCAAGTTATACTGACACATATACTACAGATCTGCCCAACCCTGGAGAATTACTGGGACTGTTGGGAATCTCAGAATTATTAGGTAGTATTTATTACATTTAATTGTCATTTTATTATTATTTTTGTTTTGTATTACAATGTTGATGTTCATGTATGTCTATTTTTTAGTGTAATTTGTCATCACTTAAATTATGTTTTGTTGTTATTTTTCTGAAAATTTGCAATTCTGTAATTTAGTAAGCTGCACCTGGATCTCACTGAAAATTCGCCTTGGCTCAGTTGAGTTTTCCTATTCATTTGATGAAATGAATAAACGTTGTACTACTATTACTACTACTACTGCTACTAGTAGTTTGGAACAAGTGTAGGTATTTGCACCATTATCACCAGTCAGGGATCCTAAACTAGGTTTCTTGGGCCCAGCCACAGATGCACACCCCCTAACTTCTCATTAACTACACTGGACTAATGGGGCTTTAGTAGATGCCAAAAGAGCATTCCTCCATCACTGGAAAGAACCAGACCCACCCTCTGTACAGGAATGGCAAAACTTACTGATCCTCACCTCCAGGTATGAAAAACTCATGCATGCAGCAGTGGTCAAACTCCACTCTTACTGGAGGACTTGGGGGACCTTACTTGGCCCTTCATTAACTCAACCGTCCACTTCTCCTCCCTGTTAGATGAATTTATATTCTAAGCCTAGTTAGTCAGCCTCTTAAGCCATAATATGGCTCAAATCCTCCCTGAGAATCCCTCTTGGACCAACCTTGACCTCTTGCCTTCTGGGAAGATCTCTATAACAGTTAAGACTGCCCTACAGAGAGTTGAAATGTACTCACGCTGACAGCTACTAATACCAATACTTAATCATGACCTCTTTTTGCTAGCCTACAAGTATACTCATTTAAAAGAACACATTTTCCTCCCCATACACTCCCCCACACCCAGACATGAGTTTTTTACATATCCTACAGCCCCTCACATACCCATTTGAACACTCATAGGCATTGGGAAAGTAGTTATCTATCCACTCTCCAACCCTCTTGTTATACTAGTTAGAAAGAGGAGTTCTTGTTGGTTTAACAATTTACTCTAAAATGGTGTGAATATACACATAAGATGTGTTTCAGGGGTTACAAATAGATTGAATGCACCTGTTGAGAATAACATTTTATAAAAGCTCAAGCCAGACCTGTCCTACTGCAGTACAAGATGTGTGCTAGAATGTGATACAGAAGTTAAAGCCATGTCTTTTCCGATTCAGTTAACAGTTAATATGCATGTTTACTGTTTTGTACTTAGCATAAGTGATGTAAATTCATAAGTCACAGTATGATTGTACTTCATTCACCTGATAATGAAAATGTAATAAAAACTTATGAAAAAAAAAGCTCTACGTATGTGAGTAGTTACCCCAAATATTTAAAAAACAATTATTCTTTTGCTAGTGGCTCATTATTTAATTTGTGGCAAGCCAGAAACATTCTGGATAAGGGTTATAATTAGTGACAGACCTTGAAACCTGGCCTATATGCCATCACTTCATCAGCGGCCCCCTCTGGTGCTAGATCACCACAAGGTAACCCCACAATTGCAGAACACTTTGTCACCGTCCCCTTGTGTCTCCACCAAACCTTCGACTGAAGGACTTGCTGACTGGACTATGGTTTGCAGAGGGAGCAGCCACTGCCAGCAGAGATATCAGAAAAGAGACAAGCAGAAGATCACTCCCTGCAGTGATTTATGAGTTGTAGTCACAGCTCCCATTCCCCAATGTCCTCTGTGGGCAGCTTAGGGATCCTGGCATCACCAAACAAGTTGCAGGCACTGAAACACCCCAGTCTGCAAAGAACCAAGTACAACACATCTACCTCCAGTTAAGACACAGGCTGCTGCCTCCTTGATTTTCAGCAACCATGCCACTACTGATGGGCATCTTCTTGCATTCCAGTGACAGCGTGACCTCTCCTCAAAAGACGTTGCACCTCCCTGCACAAATATGGCTGATCTGCTACGTAATAGGAGCTGTAATCAACCACCCCACTACTGATAGGTGTATCCTTGGGTCACAATGACAGGCTGTCTTCTTCTCAGAAGCCTCTATACTGCCTGCACTAATATGGATACATTAAATCTACAACATAATGAGAGCTGTAATCCAGGTAGTGGGTTTTTCCAACTTTTTTGGCTGTAAACTGGAGCTGTCTCTCAGAAAACATGTGAGTGGTCTACATAACAACCTTAGGCCTTCCTGATTGGAAAGAAGGTATTGCATTTTCACCAGGGGTTCTGGTGGGACTTGTGCTAGAATGTGTTGACTGATTCTGCCCTGTTTGCAGAAGAGGCTCTTCACTGGGCATGATACTGCTCACTGTTGTCAGTCTCTGAGTGATTTTATATGTTATCTTAGTGTGCCTTTACAGACCTTTTACAATTGTTTAGTTGTTAATATCCAGTTCTAGGTAGTTTATACTCCCCAATCTCTGTTTAGGGTATCTGACTCCATGGGCTCAACTGTTGTACTCTAAGTCCAATTGATCTGGCTCCAGCCAACTAGGTCTAGCTTTCCATGGAACTAACGGTTGTGCTGAACTGCCCCCCCCCATTCCCTTCTGTCACTGTCCTTGACTGCTCCTGTCATTTGGCTACATGCTGCAATGTTTTGTGCTTCCCTGGAGGGGTATGCACACCTCATAGGAGTTCGCCGAGACCTTGCCTGCACTCCAGTTGAATAATCTCCACTGGCTGATACCCTTCCCCATTCCTTTTCTCTCTGTTCCTCAGCTGCCACCTTGCAGTAGATTACCTGATTCCATATCTGACTTACTTGACTTTTGCCCAAGGCTTTGGGTTACACTCATCAGACCTTGCACTGAGAGCCCAGGGTTTCCCCTTGGACAGCCCAGCCAGCAACTTGCCATGTGGCATGGAATAACCCACAAGGCTGATTGCTCCTGCAATAGCTTTCCGGTATGATTCTAGTTCTTAGTTTCTGAACTGAATGTGAGAGTGATGATGCGGTAGAGACATGGGGCCAAATTTTCAAAGGGTGGAGTTTGACACAAGGTGCCTGAGCCAAAATGACTTGATGCTAGTGGCACCTTGCACCAAATGTTGTAGCAATCCTGATTTTCAAACATAGGTTGCATAGAAATCAGGATTCCATACACTGAAGCAGCCTTGCACTACCCCTGCACCAGACATGCCAGTGCACCAGATTGTAAGTGGGGCTTGCGCCATGACGGGGCTGCAGCATTCCCTTATTTGGGATTTTAGAAGCCCTACCATGGCTGCAAGATGGGGCTGATGTTATATCAGCCATAAGCTGGTCAAGTGGACCTGCATCAGAGGTCTGGAGGGAATCCGGTGGGGGGGAACCTGCAAGAATATGGGACAGGGCAGAGGGTCCTGTGGGGGTGTCGTAGTGGGTGGCAGGGGCACAGTGGCTGTGGCAGGATGCACAGGTGGCACCAGGTGGATGTGCCCTGTACAATGGGACATAGCTGATAGGACTGGGTACTCCCTGGTACTCCTGTACTGTCTCCACCTTGGACCTCTAGGTGCCACCAGCCCCAGTACCTGTCCCAGAGCTTACACAGTCCCCGACATGCAGCAGTAGGCAATGGATGCAGAGTACTAGGTGCAGATGGTAGACAGGGATGTACCCTAAGCATAGCAACATTCTTCAGCTGAATAGTCTACCACATGGAACATTGCTGATGCCTGACTACACTGTAGGGGACTGTGTAAGCTCCAGGATAGGTGCAGTGTTGGTGGCCCTGGGGGTCTGGGACAGGGTTTGTGTTTGACCACCAGGGAGTATCCTGTCCTAGAGGCTCTGTCCAGCTGTCCAGGGCACATCTGCATGGTGCCACCTGTATACCCTTCCACAAATGCTGGGCCCCCGCAGCCTACTATGGTACCCCCACAAGTCCCTCTGCCCTGTCCCATGACCTCCGAGACTTCCTCCTCCCTATCATCATGTCAGGACCAACATTGTGCCAGGTGGGGGGGGGGCTTGACAGGATATTCCATCAAACCCTCTCAGTGTGGCAAATATTTGTCACAACACTCCGACTGTGGCAACTTTCAGGACTTTGACAAAGAGACCCCCTTTGTACTGAAATCGGACGCAGGGTCCCTGGCACATCTGCAGTTTGCCACAGCCAGGGATCAGCACATTGTGTGCCAATCTAACAACCTTTCAGTAATTGGCCCATGATATGGTGGAAGCAGCCTCTTAGCATTTCCCCCTCAGCCCCAGAGAACCTGTAAGCTTCTGCAAGGACATGCTCCCCCGCCATTTCAGGCATTCAGACAACAGGTATTCTTGGATACAGGTCAACATGGGGGCTAAGTGGTAGCTTTTCTTTCTCCCATAGCATATGAGATGTAGGTCCCTACTGAATCCTGAGAGAGAAGAGACCCCTGCTGCCCCCTCACCACATAAGTTATGAGGGGACCTACTGAACTCCACAGGACCTGCTTACCCTTTAATTCATAGGAGGTCTGCTACTACCTAAGTTCTACAGGTCACACAGCTTCCCTAGGTTTCTTCCCTCATACACTCCTGTTCACACTATCTAGGTGTCCGAACATCATCCCCCCCTTAGTGTTATAACCCTAGTCTCTGAGGGGTAGTTTACCGCTGTTTAACAAAGTTGTATTGCTTTTGATGGGTTTGTTTAAAGAGTTACAATAAGAGAGAGAGAGACACAGTGCTTGTTTTGTACTGCCATATTCTTTGTATTTAATTACAAGTACTTCAATGGTCTACCTGTAATCCCACACCCCGGGATGGAGACCATTGTCACCTCGAATGAGTAAACTTATCCAGTGAACATCAAGGTCTTTGGTTCAGCTTGTTTAGGCTGTGGCTCAGAAAAGCCTTATGTTGAATTTATGCTGAGCTCCCTTCTGCTGCTGCACTTTCACCTGTCCTGGCTGGAAGCTCTGCCCATGCTTTGTGTTTGTAATGTCTACAGCAATATATTTGGCACAAATTTCTACTACTAATATCCTGATCTGTTTGCATTGGTACACTACAGAAGTCCAGTGTATTCCTACTACTATCATCTATCTATCTACAGCAGGGGTCTGCAACCTTTTCAGGCCTGGGAGCCGCATGCCCAATGACCACAAAATGGCCAACCGCAAAAGAGCCACACAAAATATTTTTAGATGTGATCATGACTATAATGCACAGGTATATGCCAGACATTCTCCAAACATGTCATTTTATTATGAAATGTATGTTACTTTGTTGAAAGAACAACACAGACTACTATATTAAGATGAAGTCACTGTTCTTATGAATACATTTTCTGTGTAAATGAATTTACTGTTTTTTATTGAGCAATAAAGAAATTTTCTGTGCAAATTAATTCACTGTTTATTGAATAAATACATTTTCTGTTTGAATGAATTTGCTGTGTTTATTGAATAATAAATACATTTGGTGTGCAAATGAATTTGCTGTTTCTATTGAAAAAATAAATTATGTGCAAATGAATCAACTGCTTGTTATTAAAAATCCCACTTGCCAAAATACAACCAATAAGGTTCATTCACCACTGTCTGTGCCAAAGCATAAACTGCTGGTTATTCAAAATCCCTGTTTTTAAAATACAGACAGTACCGTTCAAGTACCACTTTTCTGTGCCAATGCATAAACTGCTGAACAGTGCTGACTGTATTTTGAGAAGACGGATTTTGAATAACTAGGTACCACATTCCTGTGCCAATCCACAAACTACTGGCTAGTACAAATGCCTGTTCCCAAGATAAAACCAGTACTGCTCTGTCACCACTTTTCACTTTTCTGTGCCAATGCATAAACTGTTGCGCAGTACTGGCTGTATTTTGGCAAGAAGGATTTTGAATAACCAGGTAAGTCCTTTTTGTTCCCATGCATAAGCTGCCGGTTATTTAAAATACCTCTTCCCAAGGTCAAAGAGGGTAATAGTAAATGGACTCCACTCTGAAGAAAGGGGGGTTACTAGTGGGGTACCGCAGGGTTCAGTATTAGGACCGGTGCTCGTCAATGTCTTTATAAGAGACATTGCAGAGGGACTGGAAGGAAAAGTATGTTTCTTTGCAGATGACACAAAGATCTGTAACAGAGTTGATGCACAAGGTGGGATGGAAAGGATGAGAAGGGACTTGGCAAGGTTAGAGGAATGGTCAAATCTATGGCAGCTTAGATTCAATGCTAAGAAGTGCAAGGTAATGCACCTGGGAAACAAAAACCCAGGGGAAGAGTATACAATAGGGGGTGAGATACTAACAACAACAAAAATGGAAAGGGACCTGGGGGTAGTCATATCAGATGATTTAAAGGTGGGCAAGCAATGTGAGAGGGCAGTAAGGAGGGCTGGGGGGATACTGGGATGCATAGGGAGAGGCATCACCACTAGAAAACAGGAAGTTGTTATCCCTCTGTACAGACAGCTGGTAAGACCCCATCTGGAGTACTGTGTGCAGTTTTGGAGACCCAGTCTCTGTAAGGACATAGACAAGATGGAAGCTGTCCAGAGGAGGGCAACTAAAATGGTGCAGGGTCTCCACCAGAAGACATATGGAGGGAGACTAAAGGAGCTTAATATGTATAGCCTCGAGGAAAGGAGGGAGAGGGGAGACATGATAGAAACTTTCAAGTACCTCAAGGGAATCAACAAAGTCCAAGAGGGTAGCATCTTTCACAAAAAGAGGTGTGCAAGAACAAGAGGGCACAATTTAAAGATGGGGGGGGGTGGCTCAGAGGTAATGTATGGAAGTATTTTTTCACAGAGACGGTCGTGGATGCATGGAACGGCCTTCTGGAGGAGGTTGTGGAGTCAAAAACTGTGGTTAAATTCAAGCATGCATGGGACAGTCATAAGGCAATTATAGGGGGTGGGGGTAGAAAGAAGTATGCTGCTGGTTAACTAGGATCTTCAGCTTATCCATTAGGTAGGGAAATGGGCAGACTGGGTGGGCCAGGCGGTCCTTATCTGCTGTCAAATTCTATGTTTCTATGTTTCTAAACCAGTACTGTTCAGGTATCACTTTTCTGTGCTAGTGCATAAACTACTGCACAGTACCATCTGTATTTTGGCAAGAGGGATTTTGAATAACCAGCTACCATTTCTGTACCCATGCATAAGCTGTGGTTATTCAAAATACCTCTTTCCAAGGTACAACCAATACTGCTCTGTCACCACTGCTCTGTGCCAATGCATAAACTGCTGGCTACAGGAAAAATCCCTCTCTACAGTATTCTTCTGTAACCTCTTTTCTGTGCCAGTGCACAAACTGCTGCACAGTACTGGCTGTATTTTGGCACTAGGGATTTTGAATAACCAGCTATCATTTCTGTGCCCATGCATAAGCTGCTGGTTATTCAAAATACCTCTTCCCAAGGTACAACCAGTACTGTTCAGGTACCACTTTTCTGTATCAGTGCATAAACTGCTGCGCAGTACTGGCTGTATTTTAACAAGAAGGATTTTGAATAACCAGCTACTATTTCTGTGCCCATGCATAAGCTGTTGCTGGTTATTAAAAAATCCCTCTTCCCAAGGCACAACCAGTACTGCTCTGTCACCACTGCTCAGTGCTAATGCACAAACTGCTGGCTGCTGGCCCAGTGTTGCTGAGGGTTGAGGCGCTGGTCGCCACACCTCATGCTATGCCGGTGACCTGAGTTCAGGAACGGACTTGTGCTGCCGGGGGCTGGCAGGGGAGAGGGAGGATTGAGCATCCAATGACTGCTCTCCTCTCTCTGGGGTGGGTAGTGGGGCTTGCAGAGGCCAGCTACACTACAAGTGGCATGCAATAGCAAGGGGGGGAGAGCACGGCGGGCGTCAGCACGCTTGGACGCCATTGCACATCTGGCTCTCCATTGGGAGAAAAAGCAGAAAATGTGGAGGGCGATCTTCGCAGCTGATGGGCGCCTTGCACCCACGGAGAGACCCAAGAGGGGCAAGTACCCAGTGGATGCATGAGCGATAATGGCCGGCCCACTGGGGGAGCAGGTTCGTGTGGCCCGCATGCAATACCGGGTCCAGGGGTGCAGGGCTGGCAGCCAGAGATCATGTAGGGCCACTCTACCAAGGAGAATAAATAGTAGGAAGATTAAAAAAAAAACTGCTGGCTACAAGAAAAATCCCTCTACAGTACTCTTCAGTCACCTCACTTCTGTCCCAGTGCACAAACTGCTGGCGATTACAAATGCATCTTACAATCAGCACAGTTCTGTTACTGCCCTGTCGCCACTTTTTGGTGCCAATTCATAAAAGGCAGGTTTCAAGAAAAAAAACAAAAAAATATAAAACTGTTTCCCTAAAACACAGACAACACTATTTAATGGATTAATTTAATTTAGTGAGCTTTCTGCCCTTGCATCCCTTTGCTCAACTTTTCAAAATTTGGCTTATAGCTGGTCAGTTTTAATCGAGTACAAACATCTTGTGATCCATCAGTGAGCTGAGAGTGGAATTTGTTTTTTAATATAGTTTATGTGACAGAATGCTTGTTCACACAGATAGGTGGAGCCAAAAACTGAGAGCATGCCAAAAGCAAGTCACTTCATTGTCTTGAAATAATTAGGGAGTGCCATCCAAACTTGGAAGATGAGCCCATCTGTCTATGACAGCCTTTCCAACTCTGCCCACTTGTGGGTCACTACTAACTCTGTCCTTCCTCTTTCCAGATTTTCTAGCTCTGCATTTAGCTCTCTGAATTTATCCATCCAAATGTGGGACTCTACAAATTCAGCCACTTCCATCTCCAAGTCAGCAATGGGGATGTTTAAAATGGTCCAGCCACATTTCATCAAGATTTGACTGATATGGCTGGGTCATAAACCAGAAGGTTGGTACATATTTTCTGAAATCATTAAATCTATGACTGAAGTTTTTGATCAACCCATTGATTGCTTCATCAAGCACTGCAGTGTTCATAGTGAATCTGGGTTCTCATGTCTCGTTGTCTATTTTAAATTTACAAAGGTATTCAAAATGATATAGAGTTCCTCTTTTTAAGTCATTCTGAAACACTTTCAATTGTGACGAGAATGTCAAGACCTGCTCACACAGGAAGAACACAGTATTACCCTGTCCTTGCAGACCAATATTCAGTCTGTTCAAATGTCCAGTCAGCTCAATCAGTAAGTAAACTTCTGGAGCCAGAAGTGTTGGACATTTCTTCATGCACAATGCCCTTCTCATGCAAAAATTGTTCTATTTCAGTCAAGCAGTCTGCAGACTGTTTCAGGACCTTACCCCTGGAAAGCCAATGAACATGGTTGTACATCAGCAGGTTGGAATAGTGTGAGTCCAGCTCTTCCAGAAGTTGTCTGAACTGTTGATGGTTCAGTGCCCTGGCAAGAATTGTGTTTATAATTTTCACAAGTGCCATAACATCTGCCATCTCCTTTCCAAGGGACTGGGCACACAGTAACTCCTGATGAAGACTGCAATGAAAAATAACATTTGGCCATTGCAGTTTCTCCTCAAGAAGCTTTACAAGTCCTTTGTGACATCCAGTCATGCTGGTGGCTCCATCAGTACAAATATTCACAATTTTGTCAAGGGGCAGGTTCTCCTTCTGGAAATACTCACAGAGAGCACTGAAGATGTCCTCTCCTCTGGTTTGTTGCTTCAGGGGGCAAATACTCACTAGTTCATCTTTTATTCCTGACCCACAAACAAAATGAACCATTATTGCCAGTTGTGTTGTGTCCTTGATGTCTGTGGATTCATCAAGTGCTATAGAAAAGTATGAAGATGACACAATATCTTTCACTACCTGATAATTCACATCCTGCATCATTTTCTGTGCACAATCCTTCATGGTCTTAGCAGACATTGACAAATCTTGAATCTGGAGAATAATTTTGTCCTTTTTCTTGAAGTCTTCAAACAAATATAGAGCCATTTCAAGAAATGTATCTTTCAGAAATTCTCCGTTCATGAAAAGCTTCCCTGTGTGAATCACCCGCAGAGCTCAAATGAAGCTGGCTGTTGTAAGATGATTGGCAGATAATGACCAAGACATCAGCGCAGTTTGTTCTTTCCCCAGTTTCTTTCCCAGCTCCTCAAAGACCGTCCATCATTCATGTCCTTCAGGATATTTGGTTGCAAATGCTGCATGTTTTGTCATGAAGTAACGCTGTACATTCGATTTCTTGTTTGCAGCAAGAGATTCTTGATAAATCAGGCAGAATGGCATTCCTTCCTACTGATGGAGCCATGATCAAACCACTCATCTTAAAATATCCGGTTCTCATCAGCAATCTTTCTTTTTTTAGCTGGATGTGCCATGTTTCTTTGAAATGTACACCAACTGAGATACTTTCTAAATAGAGGCCACAAAAAAACAAAAAGAAAGATGTCAATAAATGTATAACTGTAATTGCCACATGGCAGGAAGAATGTCATTAAAACGGAAGCACCAAAGGAGGTCGACATTGAAAATGCTGACCTCCATCACAGCAATGGCACAATACTGATGCAGGTATTGTGCCACCCGATCGAGGAATGTTTTCTGTGGGGGGCACCACCCCATCCAGACTTTAGGATTCTCAACTCCAGATTGGAGTTGGTCCAGGGAAGGGGCAGAGCACTGGGGGAAGCGTAACAACAAAAGGACCATTACAGCAGCTGTCGCCATACTGATCTTTTTTCGTGTTACGCCATCGGAGTATCGAGTTGAGGGGGTGCATCGATTAAAATGAAGCCCCACAACTCTAAGACACTTGAGGAAACAAAGAAAAACAAACAATATCAAAAGTTCTGTGGCACGAAGTATGTGAAAGGCAAAAAAAGAAAGAGCTCCACAACCTGCGACACATTCAGAAGAAAGGCAACAACGTAACAGTAAGCCTCTTTAAGAAAGCCATGTGGCAGAAGTGTGCACAAAAGGAGTGCCACAGCTTGCTAATATGTATTCCAGATGAAGAAAGATCATGCCACAAACACAAGTGGGATCCTGAGTTGGATGTAGTCACTGACATCGGACAGACAATTAACAAACAGCATAGAGACTGCCAGAATGTCCACAGCTAAACTGGAAACAGTTTGAACATAGCAGATGGCAATAACCAAAAGACTGATAGAAAAGCAGTCATGCTTTATGATAATTTTTTATTTTATTTTTTATTTATTTGGTTTTCGGAAATAACCTTTGAGCCAAGGCTCTTTTACAAAGGTTCCACGTCATGAGACAGAATACAGACATACACTCAACAAAGATACAAAGTAATTGGACTTTGGAGACACTATATATCACATTAGCATTATCTTGAATTGTTATTAATGCTGTTTGTGTGCAGGGGTACAAGAGTCTCAACAGGGAGCAAGGTAGGTCTGGATTAGGGGGGTAAGGAAATGAGACCCCTGGGAAAGTGGGCACAGAGGCAACAGCTGAGATCAGGGGATGGTGATGTCCCTTCCTGGGGTGAAGGGGGAGAATGGAGGTGAGAAAAGAGGGGAGGGAAACAGGAGCTGCCCCTGGTAGTGATTTGGAGGCACTGTCAAGGCACATGGAGGAAAGAGGGTCTGGTGTGCATAATGAAAAAGGATGAGAGGGCTAAGAGTGGTAGCAGAGGGCTGGTGGTGGCTCCTCAAGGGTAGGGTGGTGGGAGGGCAGTGAGCAGTCTCCAGCTAGAGGCTTTGTAGTGATACTGATGGTTAGGTGGGGCCAGGAGGACAGGCAGTACAGACTGAGTGGGAGGTCTGCAAGGGGAGAGCTGGGGAAGGGACAAGGTGGCTGGGTAGGAGGAGGAGGAGAGCTGCAGGGGGAGTGTGAAGGAGAAGGCCATGCACTACATGTACCAAATCTGCACACTGGGAACAGGAATGCTCATTCTTATGTGAGACATTGCTAAAGGACACAACATACCATAACAGCAGAAAAGCACTGTTTTAAGATGCAGAACCAACCAGTGTTATGATACACAACCTTTTTGGGTGAATGGGTAGGGGCATCATGGCCTGCAGTGGTGGATCACATCTGATGTTCTCTCAACATGACTGCAGTGTTAAAGTGCAACACTAAAATAGTGCAAGGACACATCAGAAGAGATCAATGCAGCACAGCAGAAGCCCCCCACGGACACACTCACCCCAAACAAGGCAGTACTGCACATTCATATCTGCCCTCCCATTTTTTTTCTTTCCTCACCCCTGTCCCCCCACCCTTCCACATAGGTATTTCCTGGTATGACCAGGGTTGTGACTTCTACTATTGTTATACTTTCTATGATTGCTATTTACTGCATGTAACTTTATTCTGTAAACCACTGTTGTATTGTGTTCTTTTGTTATCTGTATTGTACCTGTATGTTACCACTGTTGTATCTCACACTGAAACCATGTCTATCCTCCCTCTGACGAGGTGCCTTTGTAAATGAGTCTCCGACTCAAGGTTGTAAATCTGACTTTCAGAAATAAATAAATACAATAAAATTTATTAAACACACAGAAGAAGTGACAGGATGCAGCAGTGGCAAGCCAGACATACCCCCGACCATAAACACGCATTGTTAAGATACACTTCCTTTTTGGGGTGAGTGGGGGGGCACCCTGGCCTGCTGTATTTGATCACTTCTGATGTTTTCCCTCAACATGACTGCAGTAAAGCACAACAGAACATCAGAAGTGATCAACGCAGCACAGCAGAAGCCCCCCACTCCACACACATACACTCACCCCAAACAAGGCAGTGCTGCACATTTATATCTTATTTATGAAACACACAGAAGTGACAATGCAGCAGCAAAAAGCCAGATATACCCCCCAACCATATACATGCAGTGTTAAGTTACCCTGGTCTACCCCACCAATAAAGGCAATGTACAAGCAAAATTATATTAACACAAATACAGCAACACAGCAATCCAAATATCCTCCCACCCCTCTGACATAATAAACAAAACAAAAAAAACAGGCACAGTGAGGTATTTCTTTGGTGCTGTTGGAGGGGTAGGCTTGCTATATATCCACAGCTGACATTTGTATTGATATGAGTGTGGTGTTTCACATCAACTATACCACAATCATATTAATAAAACATAATACACTGTCTAATGCAGCAAACCAGACCTCCCCTGTGAACAAGCATACTTGTACACCTTTACTGTCACACACCAATAGTAGCCAAAAGAGGGCATGGCTTTCACACAACACATCCCCCCTTCATGAAATGGCCCCAATCATTACTAAAAATAATAGTCCAAAAAATAATTTTAAGTATCAACATGCATCTACCTGTGGATATATCCAACTGTTCCTGCTCCTCTTCTGTGTTCTTGTGGTTGCCTGCTGGTCTCCCTCACACAGCTGATCACTCACTCCTCCTCCTCCTCTCCACTGAGAAGCAGCAGCAAAAAACTCTGCAGCTGGCTTTATATATAACTGCAGGCAAAGGCAGCAGTAGACAGTTACAGTTCAGAAAAGAGTTGGGTACTGGAGCAGGCAGTAGTGGGATGCCCAGATTTCCTTTTAGCAGAAGTGCACTGCTCACACTCTGCTAGGAGCGCATAGAATGTTCTTTGTTAGGAGTACTGCTGTCTTGGTCTCAGGTGTGGTAAGCCCCTCCCTGAATGTTCAACTGCTCACCAGTGGTCCAGGCGAGTCTGCGGATCCCCAGTCAGCACAATAGCACACAGCCCAAAGTGACTACAGCTCAGTTGTGAAACAGTGCTGAGTGCTGGGCACTGGTTCTGGTTTCTCTGATCTCCTGCTGGTCTCTCTGCCAAGCATTTGACTGTGCCTGTGGTGAAGCAAAGTCCCAAAACATGGAGCTCAACAGGCGGCAGTGAAGTAGGGCTGCAGTGTGCTCCTCGATGTGGCAGCAGGCTGGTAAAGCACTCCTTGATGCAGCAGCAGGCTGGTAAAGTGCTCCTCGATCTTCCTCAGTCTCTTCCTTCTTCAGAGTATGTCCCTGTTACAGCAGAAACCGTAACCTCAGTTAACCCCATGACTATATAGCACTGTCGCAGACCTGAGGGGGAATGGAACATTCACATCGCAAGTTCTTTATTTTTTTTTTTTATTTTAGTCTTTGGTCACCGGGTAAGACTCACTAGGCACAAGTGCCTGTTTTCAGGGGTGACCTGGGAGCACTGGGTGGCTAAGTAACTTGCTCAGAGTCACACAGTATGCAAGTGGAGGTTGTGAGAATCAAACTCAGGTCTGGTCTGCTGGATGTATCAAGCTCGTTCACAACTCGTTCCTCTAACCTCTAGGCTATACTGCCAGCCCATTTAGGGGGCCGGCTTCAGGTAAAGGGGAGGGGTTCACCACATGAATCAATGCAGCTGGGGGGGAGGCAGAAGAGGGAGAGGGACAGACTCTGAGGGGACTGGAAGGAAGTCTCGGTGGTACCACAAAGCAGAAGTCCTTGCTTCTTTGTTCTCTGCCTGGCAACCACGTGGAATATCTCCAATCCATGAGGAAGAAACGCCGTCTGGAAGAAACAGGATGCTACGGCAGGGTTTTTCACCAGAGACCAGCAGGAAGTCTGGACCTGGCGGCACACCTCAGAGGTATGTGGGTGAAATGGGAGTCACCCCAGGAGCTGCAGGTTAGGGTTGGGAGAGCCACATGTGGCTCGCAGCCGTGGGTTGCCGACCTCTGATCTACAGTATCTATCTATCTATCTATCTAGCAATCTATCTATATGTATGTCTGTCTGCCTGCCTGTCTGTCTGTCTTTCTATCTTCTTTTTATTTTTTATTTCCCTCCCAGCTCAGCCAGCCCTCCCTTGTTCTTTGTCAATACTTGCTTTTTATGTGGTCCTTGCTGCTTTTGATTCTCTCTTCCCTACACAGCTGCAATCACAGTTTAGACCTGGCTCCCTGTAGCTGTAGCTGAAGCAGTTGAAGCATTTTCATAGAAGAAGCAGCACTTCAAGAAAGCTCTCTACTGTCTGGCTGTTTGCTGCTCCTGATTCTCTCTAGTGTCCCTGTCTGGTTGTGTGGTGCTCCCGAGCCTCTCTAGTGTCTCCATCTTGCTGTTTGCTGCTCCCAAATCTATCTAGAGTCTCTGTCTATCTGTTTGCTGCTCCCGAGTGTCTCTAGTGTCCCTATTTGGCTATTTGCTGAAGCAACACCTCATGAAAACTCCAAACAAACTCTCATCACCAGTATAGGTTTAATCCTGACTCCCTGTAGCCATAGCCAATGCAGCTGAAACATTTTCATAGCAGAAGAAGATTGCAGCTCTGTCTACTGGCCAGACATTCTGAAAGGTAAGTCAGTGACAACTCTTGTTCAGTAAACTCATGTTTCTCTGCCTTTCTCCAGCTATGATGATTTTCTAAGCACTAGCATTAGAGGATCAGAGAAAGAAGAGAAGCTATGAGCCAGTAGCTTAAGTCTAGTCTCTAATTAGCTAAATGACTGGCTTTCAGCTTTGTGGAGGGTGAAATACCCTGCACAATCCTCACTTCTGTTATTTGGGATGGCCGCTTAATTGAGATGGAAAGCCTGACACCAGGCCATCCCAATCAAGTGGCTTCTACTATAATGACAAAAGCAGAGCAGGGTGCCTACCACCAGTACTGCTTGCACAACCACCTCCCTTCCCCTCTCCTCCCCTCCCCTCCCCTCCAGGTAACCCACCCTCCATTCATAGGTGGAGACACTGGGGTGCCACCCCCAGTGCCACCATAGACTAAAAGCTGACACTGGGCTGCCCAGTCCCAAGTGTCAGATCTAGTAGAACATTATAGCTGGCAAAAAGAAAACAGTACCTCATATGTTTTTTTGTTTTGTTTTTGTTTATAGTCTGTAAAAGAGAAAATGGTACCTTGTCAATCTGTTAACCCACTCCCCAACTCAACCCACCCCAACTCCCCACTCAGAACCCACCACCCCACACACCTCCACATACCCTCACTCATCTGAACATGTCCCATGACATAGAGCCACTCTTTGATTGAAGTCGTGACTTGCTTCTGGAGCCGATGACTGTGATATGAGAACATAAGATAAGTCTGGTTTAAGGGCCCTGCACTTCCTTAGGTGGACAGAATCTTCCCTCGTACAGAGTCCAGAGGGCCCTGAGCATCTGTATCTCTGGACCTGCATGAAGGAGGATATCATTCCACTATCTCAAAAAGAAAGGACAGTCTTTACAAAAATCTGTATTAATGCACCAGTTAGGGTTCAACGTTACACCACAAAAATATGAAAATGTGGCATTAGGATCTCTAACTCTAACTCCCCCCACCCAAGCAGCAAAGGGCAAGACCACACAAGCAACTACAGACAACCATCATCAAATAAGACAAACAACATACAAATCTTTCCAGATAACATGAATGCAGTAACACTGATGTGCTACCTTAGTGGATTTGTATCTGTGACTGCATAAGTACAGGCCCCACAGGTGCCTGTATGCAACCACACCTCTGTGTATATGTCATACAGCATGCATCAATACTTGTGGCTGCAGAAGTACAGGCACCATTGGGGCATGTGCTTCTGCAAACAGAGGTCCCAAGGGGCCTAAACCTCTGCAGACAGATGTATTAATGCATGCTGTATGAATTTACGAACATACGAACATACGAAATTTGCCAGCAGATAAAGGCCTAGAGGGCTATCAAGTCTGCTCGAATGTGCAGCTAGCACCCCTTATTCTGCAGCTGCCCCTCCCTTCCACCCTTCCCCTTCATTAACCCTCCCCCTTGTCCTGTCCCATCCTCCTTTGAAGCAGTCCACTGTTCTACTGCATACCACTTCTGCAGGTAATGCATTCCACCCAGCCACCACCCTCTCTGTAAAAAGTGTCTCCTCATCTCCTCCTGAACCTTCCTCTCCAGTCTCATATCATGGCCCTGGTGGCCCTCCCTCCCTTACTTTGAACAGCCCCTCTGTACCTGTCTTGTTTATTCCTTTCATGTATTTAAAGGTTTCAATCATGTCCCCCCTGTCTCTCCTCTCCTCCAGTGAGTACATGTTCAACTCCTTCAACCTCCTCTCGTATGATAAGTCCCACAGACCCTTGATCATCTTTGTCGCCCTGCACTGCACTCCCTCCAGTAACTTAATGTCCCTCTTCAGATACGGACGCCAGTACTGCACGCAGTACTCCAGGTGTGGTCAACTAATGACCTATACAGTGGCAGAATCACCTCCTCCCTCCTCGAGGATATCCCCCTTGCAATACAACCCAACATTTTGTTGGCCTTTGCAGCTGCCTTCCTACACTGTGCCGAGTTGTTCATTGACCCTGTGATGAGCACACCCAGATCCTTCTCCTCCTCTGTCTGGGCTAGCTGCACTCTCCCTAGCTGATAAGTCCTCCTTGGGTTCTTCATCCCAAAATGCATCACCTTGCACTTTTTGGCATTAAAGCCCAGTTGCCAGGTGTCTGACCAGGTTTCAAGCTTTTCCAGATCATCCTGCAACCCTGCCATCCCCTAGGTCATCCACCACCGCGCAACCTTGGTATCATCAGCAAACAGACTGATCTTGCTCTTGATGTCCCATGATATGTCTGCAATGAATATCCCAAACAACATTGGTCCCAACACCGAGCCTGTGGGACACCGCCGTCACTGCCTTTGGGTGTGAGAGCTCCCACCCACCACCACCCTCTGTTGCCTTTCCTGCAGCCAGTTTCCTACCCATCTCACCAGCATTGCACCTGCCCCTGTGCCTACTAACTTCCTTCCCAGCCTTCCATGTGGCACTGAGTCGAATGCTCACTGAAGTCCAGATACAGGACATCCACTGCATGTCCCCTGTCCAGTTGCCTAGTTACCCAGCCACAGAACTCCCACCAGGTTGGTTTGGCAGGATCGGCCACGTATGAAGCCATGCTGTCTGCTGTCCTGTAGTCCTTGGCCTCTAAGAGGCCACCAGCCTCTCCTTCAGGATAGTCTCCATTAGCTTACCCATGATGGATGTGAGGCTCACTGGTCTGTAGTTTCGTTCATCCTTGGGGCCACTCTACGGAGGGGCACCACATGAGCCATCCTCCAGTCCTGAGGTACACACCCTGAATGTAGTGAGGCATTGAATAGGTCTGCCAAAGGTCCTGCACGGACCTCTGCCAGCTCCTTCAGTACCCTGGGGTGGATGCCATCTGGGCCTGGCGCCTTGTCCACCCTCAGTGCCTTCAAACCCTCTCGAACTCTGCCCTCCATGATTTCCTCATCTGTCATCACTTCCCCCCGTCTGCTATTTCTCCCATCTTGGGTGTCACCCCTCTTCTCTTTAGTAAATACTGAGCAGAAGTACTCATTTAGTGCTTCCGCCTTATCGCACTCCTGCTTCCACCCAACCCTCCTTCCTAATCCTTACTATGTGGTCCTTACAGCTCCTTTTCTCCTGATGTACTTAAAGAAGTCCTTCTCCTTCTTAATGCCTTATGCCAGCCTGAGTTCCTGTAGATGCTTTGCCCCTCACTGCCCTTGTCACCTCCTTCGATTCTGTCAAGTACTCTGTCCTCCCTCTCCTGTTTTCTTGTATTTCCTAAAGGCAGCTCTTTTCCTCCTTACCTTTTCCATGACCTCCTTGCTCAACCAGCTCGGTTTCTTAGCCCTAGCCTTCTTGCTCTGGGCTTTTGCAGGTTTTGGTTGCCTCCACTATCCCCAACTTTATGAGCTCCCATCTCTGGTTAGTATCCATACTAGATTGAATTCTGGCCAGGTACCTTTACCACTTCCTCATCCTCCCAAAGTCGGCCTCCTGAAGTCCAGCACTCTTGTGCCAGATTCCACTCCTTCCTTGCCCATATCCAATGTGAGCCATACTGAGTGGTGGTCACTCCCTGACAGCGGTTCCTCCACTGTAAGTTCTCTCACAAAGTCCCATTTGCCAGCACAAGGTCAAGGGTATTCCCTAACCTGGTTGGTTCACTGACCATTTGCAGCAGGAAGCTGTCCTGAAGGCATCCAGCAGTACCTGCTCCCTTCTGTTCCTGGTTGTTGGGTGCTCCAGTCCGCCTCCTGGCATGTTGAAGTCCCCACAATCACCACACTACCCTTCTCGCAGGTCCTCCTGATCTGTTCCACTAGTTCCCTGTCTAACTCCTCCATCTGAGATGGTGGCCTGTACACCACTCCCATTCTAAGACTCCTATTCTTGGAATCCTGGATTTGCACCCAAAGTGACTCTGTACTACCCTCCTCCCCTTCCTCCCTTACACACTTCAGTCCTTCCTTCACATATAGTGCCACCCCCCCTTTCCCAGTCACCCTGTCCCTATGAAATAACCTACGAATTTCCTCCCTAGATAGCATGATCTGCTACTGCATGGTTTTCTATATGCAGCTGCATAACTGAAAAACTGCTACCCCCTTAAAAATGTCTAGATCTGCTGCTGAAACCATAATACCACCATTGCAACGGTACCTCCATCTGTGTAACTGCAGGCTTTACAGGTGACTGCCCTTCTGGAGTCAAACCTTGATTTGTATGTCTTACACCTGTGGCTGAAGAGAGGAACCTGCCTTTCTGCACACAGAAGTATTGTTGCAAAGTTGGTATCATAAATTCTGTGGCATCTGTGCTTCTGCAGCAAGAGGTCAGTGTGTATGTCTTATGACTTCCAACTACAAACAGCGGGTGCCACAGGTAGCTCAGCAAGTGCTCACAAGTATACACAATCCAATTCAACAAGAAAGAACAGCAAAAGTGGCACTCGAGTTGATACCAATACTTGGAAATATAGCAAAGGTGAGTTTATTAAGACATGCAAACTAAAAGGACACAATACACTGACCCTGGCACTTTGACCATGTGGGTCTTCCTCAGGGGGTGAGTCAGTCTTGTGGTTGGGCAAAGCACTTTGTCGGATGTGTGTCAGTCACATACAAGAGCATAAAATTTACACAGCTCTCAATTAATTACATGCAGCAGTCAGCAGTTATGAATTTAAAGACCTTATAATGCATTTATCTACCTTTTAATTACCTATAAATCACCACAAGCATGCAAATCTTATTAAACATTTTATTTTTACATTTTTAATAGTTTTCTAAAACAACATGCTTAACACCATAGCTCCCCAAATCTTTCTGTTTAATTACAAAAAACATTTATTAGCCAAAAATTGCAATCCAACCTGTCTCCAGTCTGGGAGAGTTTTTTCACAAACTAAGTGTGATGAGCTAGCTCGGTTTTTCACAGATAAGGTTGCCAGCATCAGGTCTGGAATCAGCCCAGCTATCTCCATGAGGGGTTGTGGAGGTCGATGGGAAATGATGAGCACCTGGTCTGTTTGGACAGATTTCAGCCGACCGGAATTCATGGACATTGTGAAGATTGTCCAGACTTTGTGCCCAACCTGTTGTAGTTTGGATCTGGGCCCTAGCTCCCTTTTGGTGGGATGTGTTGATGTTATCTGCCCAATCCTTGCTGAAATTGTATGGAGATCCTTGGAAAAGGGAATCTTTAAATGAGACAGTCATTCGACCACTCCTTAAAAAACTCTCCTTGGATCCCATCAATCCAGCCAACTACCGACCTGTCTCTAACCTTCCCTTTGTGGGGAAGGTTATTGAGAAGGTGGTTGTGTTGCAACTGGACAATCATTTGATAACTCACAATGTCTATGAAGCTCTCCAGTCTGGTTTTAGGAAGAGGCATAGCACAGAGACCGCCCTTGTTCGGGTATTAAATTACCTCCTAATGGCGAGAGATCGAAAGGCTTGTACCACCTTGGTTCTTCTCGATCTCTCCACGCTTTTGACACTGTGGACCATGAGATGTTTTTGGAGACCCTGCGGTTCCTTTGTAGACTGTCAGATACAGTCCTTGAATGGTTTCGATCTTTCCTTGTAGGCAGGTCTCAGAGAGTGGTCACTGGAATTTATTCCTCTAATGCCCTCCCCCTGTCCTGCAGGGTACTGCAGGGCTCTACATTGGCACTGATGTTGTTTGCAGTGTATATGCCGCCATTGGGAGATATCATCAGGTGATACGGCTTGAGTTTTCACTGCTATGCAGATGATACTCAGCTGTATATGTCCTTTGTGCCTGGACATGTTGATACGATCTCTGTGCTAAATAGCTGTCTCTCTGAGATTAAGGACTGGATAAGCTCAGGTTGGTTGAGACTGAATCTGGATAAGACTGAGGTGTTGGTAGTGGATCCAGGTTGCCCAGGGCGGGTTTTGGTGCTAGGCATGGGTCGGCCTATGGCTTGATGGTGTCCAGCTCATTACCTCAGATTGGATGTGTAACCTGGGCATTATATTTGATGATGGTCTGACCCTGAAGTCTCAGGTGTCAGCCGTGGTCAAATCCTCATTTTGCCATCTGAGGAATATTGCCCAGGTGAAACCTCTGATTCTTCCAGGTGACCTTCCAACTTTGGTCCACACCTTCATTACGACCCATCTTGACTAGTGCAATGCTTTCTACCTAGGGCTGTCTGAGGTTGGTATCCGCTGCCTGCAGCTAGTGCAGAATGCTGTGGCCAGGCTGTTGACTGGTACCTCTAGGACCTGTCATATTATGCCTGTGCTGCACAATCTGCACTCAGGTAGGTTTGCTTACCTTTAAAGCCCTACACGAACAGGGACCTTACTACCTTAAAGATATCCTGACTCCCTACTCCCCCAATCGCCCTCTCTGATCTGCCAGCGAGGGATTTCTAGAGCTTACCAGGGTTCGTCTTAAAACATCTGGAGCTCGTGCTTTTTCATTTGCAGCACCGACCCTGTGGAATTCTCTACCTCGTCAGTTAAAAGAATGTCTGACCATCAGCAGTTTTAAATCTGTGCTGAAAACATATTTATTTTCTTTGGCCTTCCATGACTAAGTATGGATTTATTTTAAATAATTGTAATATTGTCTGTTTTTATATGGTGTTCATATTATGTATAGCGTCTTGGTTTTTGAAAGGTGCTTTTAAAATAAAGATTTGCTCGCTTGCCTGAACTATTTGTTAATTCAAAACATTTCAAATTGACTATTTTAAGATGGTACAAGTTCTTAATTAAATCTGTTCCATTCCATAGGACACTAGACTATACAAAAAAACGCACTCAAATATTTATTTATTTAATTATATAAAGTCTAGGAGTTACAACCCTTTGAGTCAGGGACTCATTTACAAAGGATCCGCATCATACATTGAATGAGGACAAATACAGAGTAATATAAGGTACAGTAAATAAGAACAGACAAAATGGGATAAATACATTTACAGAGCAACACCAAAGGTGCATAATTGTGAAGCATATATTAGAATCAGAGTTTATTTAGCAACAGAGAAAAAAAAAAATAAGCCCTTATAGAGAAGTTTATGTGCAATCACCGTAACAGTTGGCTATAATATGGGTGCACAGCACAGGTTTAAAAGGCCCTAGCCTGGGAATACAGAGGGCAGTATCAGGGAAGGAGTTCATCCAGTGTGGCACCCTGTAGTGAAAGGACCTTTGGCTGGCAGTGGTCCTTGCAAAAGGGATGTGAAAGGTAGTAGTGTTAGAGTGCCTTGTGGCCCACATCGGCAAACATGTTTGAAGGAGCATTAGACAGCCCGGGGGAGCTAACCTTAGTTGTATTTTTTTGGCCAATAAGCAAATCTGATATAGTAGGTGCCCCTGAAAGTTTAGC
The DNA here is from genome assembly GCA_016271365.2 of Neoceratodus forsteri. Lineage (NCBI taxonomy): Eukaryota > Metazoa > Chordata > Ceratodontiformes > Ceratodontidae > Neoceratodus > Neoceratodus forsteri. The sequence continues at coordinate 205,786,994 of CM028138.1, forward strand.
CATGATGAAAGTTGGTAGAGGTCGCAGGTATGTGTGAGGCGATCACAGCCTGTGGCCAGCCAGCATGCTTTGTTAAGAGTGCATTTAATGCTGGACAGGGCAGTGTCAGAGGCGGCACCTTATATGACTATGCCATAGTCTACCAGGGAAAGGAAAGAGCTAGTGATGGCTAAACGGAGGGCATCAGAAAGGAGATATTTGCTCATTATTGTTTATAATGCTTACTTATTTATTATTAAGAAATTAATAGTAATGCTTTATAAAGCAATGCTATCATTACAGATGTAAGTCAAATTCTGTAAGTATGGCTTAAAATCTATTTCTTTATTTAAGCCTGATGGTACCAAAGTATTTAAAACTATTATCCACTTAGTTTCTTTTTCTAACAGGAGTTCCCTTTGATTACCTCCTCTGGACAATGGTGGGACATGCTCGATTCCTGAAAACTTTAGAAAGTTAAAATTTGATCTATGGTCTCTCCTAAAACGTGCTCTCAAACCATTTCTATAATCTTTAATAAGTATTGCCCTTTCAAGCTCCTGAAATATTTTATTTCCATTTCACCAATATAATACTTGTTGTGTGGGCACCAAGCTGCATAAACTATAAAAGAAGTGTAACATGAATGAGATGCTCAATATCTATTTTAAACCCATCCTTAGTAAATGTTCTACCTTCAGCAGCATAACGACATGTGATGCAATTTCTACATGCAAAGAAACCATTTGGGTGGTGGAAATCATTTACGAGAAGCAGTTTGTACTGCAGGCTTTCTACTTGCTTCAAAATAGCTCGAAGTGTGGGGGGGGTGGCTTTGCCCTATTATAAGATGGCAGCTTAAAAGAAAAGCTCTGAGACTACTGGGGCAAAATCCTTCAAAATATTGCATCAAGGACTATCTAAATCAGTATTCACTTACACACCTGGTAGCAACTGCTGCACAGAACACAACTGGCTAATTACTTTGGCAAAAATTATCAATCATCTGCCATTATTCGCTATCCAGCAATGCAAGTACAAATCTGGATTAATTGCAGCATGGCCTCATCTCCTTCTCCAACCTGGGATCCTCACAGGATCGAGAGCATGTCTGCACAAGTTATGGGGCAGCTAACCCAACTCACCATAGCCACGAACAATAATACCCAGGCTGTGCAGGTGATTGAGGTGCAGCTGTTCCAATCTGAAAGAAGAATTAGTGAACACGACCTGGCCATACATCAACTAACACAGATACTCCAGAAGCAGACAAGAACCACACATCTCCTCCAAGAAAAGGTGGATGACCTAGAGAACCAGAACCGATGCAATAACCTCTGGTTCCTAGGTTTTCTGGAGGGGGCCGAGCGAACGGACATGGTGCAATTTCTACAGAAAGCTCTTCCAGAACTCCTGGACTTACCATCGTTGACCGTTCTCCAGATTGAGAGAGCACACCACTCCCTGGCACCCCCCAAAGGCTGGTGAATGCCCACGGCCCATCCTTGCCCACTTTCCTGACTTTAGACAAAATTAACTCATTACTGCAGCAGCCCAAGATGAAGGGCACCTACTGTGGAAAGGCCAGCAGGTTCAGATTTTTCAAGACCATTCTAAAGAATTGTTGGACTGCAGGAAGGCTTATACCCCTTGCTGACACATCCTGCATGCTCTGAACATCTCCTTCTCCCTGAGGTATCCTGCAACAATGTGCCAGATCCAAAACGGGGCCCTGCTACTCTTTGTACAACCAGAAGTCCTGATGGATTACCTGAACGAATCTTACCCCCGAAAGCTCGGGCAGAAAAGAGGGCTGCAGGGAAATACTTGATCCATGATGCAGGACTGACTAATGAGCATGGATATGCAGCAGCAGGAAATTCCAGCAATGTGCCCAGAGGATAAGGATTCAGCCTGGTCACTCCCCTCGCGAAACCAAAAAAGATGCACTAACCGCGCACATAGTCAGAGGGAGTATCCAGTGGAGAGGACCAGGTCTAGAAGCCCAGAGAGCGGAGTACAGAATCAACCAGCCGAGGTTGACTCCCTGCAAGCTTTCCACTCCATAAACAGATATGCGGCCTTAAACACCAATTCACCTGCCACTTCACCAACCGGGACCAGGGATCCATCACAGAGCCTGAACAGTAATGCGGACCCTCCAGAGAACTGAAATACCATGGCTGCGAGAGCAGCTGTGGACTTTCCTGCACTCCTGGCTGTTGTGCCATCACTGAGACTGCGTATCCCAAAATGCATTGCACCACCACAAGGTTCCTCCTCTCCGTCCAAGAAAGTGATGGACTAATTGTCAGATAAGTGCCAGTTTACTTACCCGTGGGCTAACTCGGGAGTTGAGGGTGACTTAGGGGGAGAGAGGTGAGGGACTTGTCATTACAGTAAATACCAGGAAGCCCTGGCTTGGTATTACAGGAGCCGCACCCCCCACCCTCAACCAAGACCCAATATCCAACAGAGTGCTTTGCCCAACCACAAGAGGCAGGGACCCTGGTTTTCCATTTTTACCGGCAACACCGGTAACAATCACAGAATCTGCTTGGTTTGCAGATTTTGAATTCTTGTACTGGTGCCTCATGGAAATTGCATGTCACTGCACAGAATCTCTAAGATTTCAGCATCTTTTTACATTTTTTTTTATTTTATCTTTCTATGTCCCCTTCTTACAGCATCAGTCTCCACTTTTCAGAGATCCCTAGGCTGGCTATCCCTTAACTTCACCCCCAGCTAATGCTCAGGAACTCCTGTGGTCCTGCCCCTATCCTGCCTGGATTGTACCCCCCCAGGTGGGAAGGGAGGGGACCCCATGTCACCCCTTCACACTCCCTTAGTGTGTGTCGGGTAGCCCAGTGGGTCCCTCATGGAGCCTGGTTATGAAGTCTGGGGCACCTGGATCCCTTCTGCCAGCGGCCAATGTGGGGTGATTGTTCCTGGTTTTCTGGTCTTTGTCCCTGAGGGCACTGCCACTGCAGGAGATCCAAGGAGGTAGGTCACATAGAAACATGCCACT